>JAPTYO010000001.1:52606623-53806623 GCA_036873135.1 Clarkia xantiana subsp. parviflora
ATCCCCGATATTGTTTTTCAATTCGGGACGATATTGTTTATTAATATTAATTGTTTGCTACTAGTTTAATTCTTGTACAATGAATAAGATTTCGAACTTCGTCCCTAGTCTAATCATCATCTAGTCCAAATTGAAAGAAGTGTAGTCTAATCAGTCGACTCGAAGATTATTCCGGGACGCAAATCGTTTATCATTTCGTCCGACCATCGTAACGCATTTTTTATTTTCATTTTTTTTCATTAAAATATATATATATAATAATAGAAGAAATTTAGGTGCAAAAGTAAATAGTATTTGGTATGGACTTTAATTTATAGACAGGAAATAATGGAAAGGAAAAATGACAATTTTAAAAAATAAAAAATTGGGTTTTCCAATTCCGGCTGGGATTGATCCTATAAAGCAGCGATTTCAGTGATTGTTAGTCCCTCACACTCTCCAACTGAACTCTGCCTCTCTCACTCACCATCTTCATCCCCTGCATTTCAAAATCTGCAGAAACTTTCTGGGCATCTTCTTCTTCACGACTACCCACCTTTCTGGGTTTCGCTTTATTCTCGTGCCCCTAACTGATTCCCTTCTATCTCTCTCTATGAGAAGTAGAGATACCTCCTCCAGAATGATAGAGACACCACCGATGGACCAAAGCAGTATCCTTTGTCCGATCAAGTACAGCGAACACAGAACCCTCTCCAAGATACACACCGCTAAAACCTCCGACCGCCGTAAGCCGGCGATCCCGAAAACCGTTCGCGTCTCCTTCACCGACCCAGACGCCACCGACTCGTCCAGCGACGAGGAAGGCGACTTCTCCAGCCGCCGGAGAGTCAAGCGCTACCTGAACGAGATCACCATAGAGAGTGGCTCCGCTGCTCCGGCGACAGTCGGACGAAAACGGAGCTCCGGCGGAGCTGAGGGTGTGGCCTCCAGGCGGCCGCTCAAGGTTCAGAACTCCAGTAATAATGGTGAGAAGAAGTTCCGCGGCGTGAGGATGCGGCCGTGGGGGAAGTGGGCGGCGGAGATTAGGGATCCGGCCAGAAGGGTCCGGCTCTGGCTTGGGACTTATGAAACTGCGGAGGAAGCCGCCATGATGTACGACAAGGCGGCGATCAAGCTGCGTGGGGCCGACGCGCTGACTAACTTCGCTAAACCGGCGTCTACGGACGATAAGCCCGAGGTTAACGCGCCGCCGTCTGTGTCGGAGTACGAGTCCGGTGAGGAGTCTCACAACCTGTCATCCCCGACCTCCGTCCTCCGATTCAGGACGCAGTCTGGGGAAGAAGAAGCTCTTCCGGCGGCAGAAGCTCCGAAGCCCACTACCACCGCCGCCGCCGGAGAGGAGGTGCAAGAATCGCAGGGAGAGACAACGACAACAACAACGACGGTTTTGTCGGAGGCTTCATCGGAGTACCTCCAGATGGACATGGAGTTTCCGTGCATGGACGAGTTCTTCAACTTCGACCAGCCGGACTCTTCTCTCTTCGACGACTCCACCACCTCACTGCTCAGCGGCGCCGACCACCTCTCCGACATGTTTTTCGACACACCTGACGACTTCGGCTCTCTGTCCATGGACATGAGCCAAGTGGACGACTTCTTTCAAGACATCGGCGATTTATTCGCCTCGGACACTCTCATCGCCGGCATCTGAGCTAGAAAGTGTGGACAGTCGCCGCCGTTTGCTGCCGCTCCGAGGGCAGTTTTTGCACCGGCGGCGACTTAAAATTATATTTACCGGCCAGTTAATTAGTATTTTTATAGGTTTTTTTAAATATTTATTTGTTGAAAAAAAAAAAAAATCTCCGTTAAAATTCAACGGAGATCTGAGTGTAGTAGTAGTACTAGTAGAGTACTACAGTGTCGTGTGATGATAATAAATAAATGTGTAAACTTTTCTCCTCAGTAATGGAAAAAATGTTACTTTATAAAAAAAATTCTTACATGGCATTTTTGGTAATGACGTGGCATGCAGTCAAGCATCCACCGTGGCATTCCTTTTGCCTCCCTTTTCAATAGAGAAGCGCGATTTGCGGTTGGAGCGGTTCTTTTGATCGACTCAACAAGTCGGTGCGACTCGTGTGGTTTTTTTTTAGTTTAAATTTTAAATTAATTAATTTTTTTAATTAAGTTAAAATGTTGGCCACATGAGATGGCACGTGAAGGGCTGCACGTTTGGCCACTGATCACTAATATATGTGCTAAACTAAGATTTTGAAGATGCACAAGTTTAGATATGTTTTTTTTTTAATAAAGTAAATATAATGTTTTTTTTTTATTCACAATGTTAAGAATTACGAATGACCGATTAATTATTGCCTACTGTTTTAGGCTTTTTCTTAATAACTCTCTTTTATATTTATAAAAAAAAAAAAAAAAAAAACAAGGTGCTAAACCACAATACTTATCATCAACGTTGCTACAAAATTGCGAATAATAGGTAAATTATTTTTGAAACATAAAAAAATGTGTTTCTTGTTCCTTAAATATGACCAATTCATCAAGAGGTTGCCGGATTGTCGGGAACAGCCAGTCTCACAAATCTATGATACACAAGAACAAGAATACTATCTTGAAAGATTCTCCATCTCTATCTAACAAAAACATAACAACTTTATCTCACTATCAATTGCCTTTCCCATCGATATTCACTTCTATTTTTGACATAATATTATATTAGTTTTTGTTTATATTTATTCAAACAATAAAAAGAACATAATCATACATATTCACTTTCATATTTCCACTTTCTAGAATTCTCTTTTGTGATTACATATCATATATATACTTTTTTTTTAATAATATATATTTATGAGTTATCAATAAAATATTAATTATACAGAGTATCTGACCTGTCAACACGTCAAATTCAATTAAATTGTATAACTATTCATTAATTAGTTCACGTTGTTTGTATGAACATACAGACTGTCTGTCATCAATCATAAGAGGTATAGTTTTCATTTCAGAGTCTGAGCTGTACCTTCCTAAAATAAAGAGACGTATTTAATATTGATGCTCATATATTAAATAATATGCCAAATTATTTAAGATTGAAGAATAAAAAAACATTAAAAAGAAATACATTGAAGAATAAATAAATATTAAAAAAATACAAGTTCATAGAACTATTTGAGAGAGGACACAGGTCAATGGATAATATGCTAATAAGAGAATGTAACATGTTTTGAACTTATTAGCCTTTTTTACTTGTATGGTATTACATAGTTTAATCAACTAAGTTGTTTGGCAAAAAAAAAAAAATCAAAAAGTTGACTCTCTATAAGTAGGGACCAGTGTTATCAGAACCGGACCGGACACCGAACCGGAGAGGTGTCCGGTTCCCGGTTCGTCCGGTTCGAACCGGGTCGAACCCGGTCCGACCGTTATTCCAGAAGTTTCCCCTCCAACCTCTCGTATTCTTCTCCAACTCCTGTCTTCTTCCTCAAAAAGAAGTCTTTTTCTTTAGAGTTTAGAGGCTTCTTCAGATCGTTCTACTGTCTGATCCAAATGGTCGTCGTCTCCTTCAAATATGGGATGCTAATAGGCATTGTCTGAAAGTTAGGAGGTGCACCTGCTAAGCCTTTAAAGTTTGGACACTGTCCGTCTGTTTCTACGAGGGAATACTGAACTAAAGGGAAGAGGGAACTGAATGGAGGGAGACCAACCTGCCGTTTTCCGAATTTTCAGATCCATATCGAGCAAGACGAAACGAATTGGACCACCTGATTTCTGAATGGGTTGTAACTACTAGCTAGTTGTTGATGTGGAATTCCTCTCCATACTCGCAGATCGCTTAATCAAAGAGAGGATCAGGAATTCATTTCATGATGGCTGCCGAATGAGTGTTGCTTTGGTTAATTTGAAGCTGATTGCTTCTGTTTTTTCATTTTATGGAAAAAAAAAACAAAAATTACCTTCACAGTGGATGATGATATTTTATCCATGGTGATGATAATGATATGTTTGCTTTTCACTGAACGGCGGATATCTAGGTTAGTTTAGCAGCTAGGGTTTTTTATTTTCGGCCGATTCAATTAAATGTTTTAATTTTTTCCCGAACCGGTGACCCGGTGGACCGGCCGGTCCATAAAAAAACCGGCCGGTTCGAAGAAAACCGGAGTGTTAAACCGGGTTCGCTTACATCCTCCGGATTTCTTCGAACCGGACCGTTGAGGGCTCCGGTTCCGGTTCGAACCCGGTCGAACCGCCGGTCCGGTCCGGTTCTGATAACACTGGTAGGGACTGACTACTAAGTAAAATTTTTTTTTTTTTTTTTTTCAGAGGCGAAAATTTAACTAGGGGCAGAAATTGATATAAGCGCAAACATCAAACTAAGGAGAACTTTAGCAGGGAGAATTAAAAGTACTAAAATGAAAATGCTTGCATTGTTAAGGTTAATTATGCATAATATCAAAAGTTGAGGCCCCCTCTTCCCGTATATATTGGAACATCGTAAGCTCTAAAGTTAAAAAACAAATTACTATAAAACTGGATCTATTCTAACTCAACCTAAAAAATTAATTACTGTAAAAAATTTCTAGATCATTATATATTAGCTCCGGATCAAAATACTTAATCATGTTGAAAACATAATATTATATCACACATAGTTCGAACATATGACACAAGTATGGTTGGGCATTTAAACTCATGATCCGGCCGGACCAGAAATGGTTTGGAAACAGAACCGTTTGGAACTGGTCCAGTTCGAATCGGTTCTAAATAAACGATGTCTATAAAGAGTGAACCAGTATTATATATGATCTGTAAGTATACTTTTGTGGAATCGGTTCTGTAATGTTTCGAAACCGGTTTGTAACTGTTTTTTTTTTAAATAAAAAATTAGTACAAATATTCATTAAAAAACGATCTGGACCGGCTCGGAACCGATCCAAATCTTTTTGTTTTTTCAAACCAGTTCCACACCAGCTCAGAATCGATTACAAACAAACAAATTCTTCTAGGATAAAGTAGTATAAAAAAACCGATCAATTATGGATTAGAACTGTTTAAAAAGTTCCGATACAAAACCGATCCGGGTCGGACCGATTGCATACCCAGCCCTACATAAGTGACACAAGTTCGAATTTCCGCCTTTCACTAACAGTCCCAACAAGCACTATCCACATAGATGACCCTTTTTTTTTTCTTTTTTTTCTTTTTTTTTTTAAATTTCAAATTGGAGGACCCATATAGTTGAAAATGCTTTTGACTTGATGAGCAACTAAGCAGGGACACACATGTCGCGTGCCATTTTAATGTATGAAAATTAAGATTATATTAGATAGCTTCAACCATAATCAAGATTATTAACATTAACTAAAATAAGGTAAAGAATGAATGTCTTGCCACCATCAATGGCCCTTAAGAGAGAGATAACTCTTTGTCAGCAAAAAAAAAAAAACAATGTTATCTTCCCATGGATGTGCGATTTCTGCAGATTTCATCTTCTTGCTTGGTTCTTACTCAATGGCATGAAACCGTGACACTTATTTCACAAATGCTTATAAAAGCCTTCCATAATTATGTCTCAACCTGTATCTATATATATATATATAATTAGGGTTTCTGTGCAGTGAAGTGATCATGAAGAAGAATTGAGCAACGTGACGCGACCCCACGCGCCATCTCCAGAAAACAGAGAGGTTTTATGTTCATGATTATGCCCCATACCCCTCTCACATGATAGTGCGAGAGTGGTCGATTTTGCCTTTTCTCTCGTGTAAATGAAATATATATTATATATATATATATATATACCTCCTATCGTCAATCATGCTCTTCTTATATGAGTGATAGATACACATACATCGTCATCATTACCGGGACATATATTTGGGTTTACTTAGATTCTCTTAAAAGATCGACTATTTTGGAACGGAACTTAACTATTGTCAATTTCTAACACAATATATGACATATGAATGAAAGAATCACGTTCGTAAATGCATATGGCAGAATGATGGTAAAAACACAATAACACAAAGTTACATGTAATAAAGAGGGTAAACTATGTAATATGGTCTAACAGTTTAACGCTTTTTCAATTAACCAGAGGTTAGGGATTTAAATCTCGCCAGTGACCATATGAATAGAAAAATATTCATGGTCATCAGCACCTTACCCTTACGGGCTGACCCTAATGCGAGTGTGGATTAGTCTAGGAGTGGAGCGAGCATGGTACGGGTGCTGCCCACTCCTAATGGGCCCCACCTAGGACCACCCGCGGAAAAAAAAAGAAGAAGAGTGTAATGGTCCAGTATTTCATAATTTAACCAAACGCAGTGTTAAAATCCTGTTAAGACCCTGAGATTGAAAAAATATTAATGGTCATCACTTTAACTCTTACGTGCTGACCCGATATGCGACTACACACTAATCTATGTGTGGAGCAAACATATTACGCGTGTTGCCCTCCAGATGGACCCCTTAGAACCACCTCATGGAAAATAAATAAATAAATAAAAATAGTTAGAAAGTTTGTCATTTCTGCATTAAGGCCCATAATTGTAAAATTTAATACATGAATTCATATTTATTATTACGTAATATTCATTATTTGATATTTACTTAAGATCTCTTTATGTGGACATTAACAATTGAATAACTTAACATAACAAACTTATATAAAAAATCACGTGTCGTAGTTCGTAATCATAACATGATAAGTGTATTATACATGTTTGTTTATAGTAATTAAGATTAACACGATAAAATTATTAACACGTATACACATGCACAATCAAAATCTGCCACGCTCCGATACTAATTAATGTTCTTCGGATCTGCAACGTGAATAGCTTGTACTTTAGGGCATGGTTGCTAGCTATAGCTAGAGTGTCGAGTAGCTAGTTCGTGAATATACACTCTTTAAAGTTTAACCTAACCCCGACGAGTATTGCCTGCCTCATTACTATACCAATGTTCTCCACAAGCTAGCTAACGTTATTGATACGAATTTATGTCATGTTTTAACTAGAAAACCTATGTGTAATAAATGACAAGGCCAGTTTATGTAGTACAAAAGGTTATGTTTTTTTTAAAAAAATAAAAAATAAAACATGATATTATTTTATTCGTTTGAAGGGTTATAAATTATTATAATCGAAGCGTGTACAAATCGGTCGAGACATCATCTTATTATAATATATAAATAAATATATATATATATTATATTAATCAGGGCGTGTATGGTATGGCTAGACAAGAGAGGGGTACGTAGAAATCATCACAGAATCATTACCTTACAAAAAGCTTCTTATGCCTTATTAAAATACATTATCTTCCTTTACTTTCTAGGTTATCGTAATTATTGTATGTATCCTTTTAATATAGAGTACATTTTTAAAGGAAATTTTTATTTATCGGAATTAATAGAAAGCTAAACGTATAGATTGATAACTACACAGGTCACTCAGAGCTCAAATATTATGATAGTGGTTGCATCTTGATCACTTGATTGCGCCATATGAGATTCGTTCGCATTTGTACGAAGGGTTAGATCAGGTTGTGGGTTGTGGCTCAGTAATTCCATAGGCCGGCAACTTTTGACACGACACGATAACACGATACGAACACGCACAAAAAAAAAAATCATGTTCGTACAAATATATGATAATCGATAACACCACTACCAAAAAAATCTCAAAATGCACACAATCAAACTGATGTGTAATTAGGGGTGGCAACGGATCACGGGTAATCCGGGACCCGCGGAGCCCTGCCCCGATTTTGACCCGTTGACCCGCGATCCGTAACCCGTGGGGCGGGTACGGTTTTGGGGTCGTCCCGCCCATGCTGACCCGCCCGCCCCGTATGTGGATAATTTATATATATATTACACGTATTTATATAAAACTATATAGGTAATATAATACATAGTTAAAATAATTAGGATTTGTAACTTGTATTAAGATTTGAAGTTAAATTTATTATTTGTGATTTAAATTTTATATTGAATTTGAATATGGTAAATATAGAATTTAGGGTTTAAATTGCTAATAATATATTATGTTCCACTAATAGGTGACCCGCGGGTCGACAAGCCCCGACCGGCGAACTGTGTGGCGGCGGGTACGGGTCGACCATCTCGACCCGCGGGCGGGTACGGGGCAAGCGATACCCGCCCCGACCCGCCCCGTTGACAACCCTATGTGTAATCAAGTGTATATACTGATTCCACACCAAAATACCGGTGTGGAATTTAGACGTGGTAAATGGTACATGCAATTTTTGGTGTGTACTTAGAGTGGGCATGAATCGGTGTGCAAATTACACAGTGAAAATCTGTGTGCAATCCGAATGAGATTTTACTTCAGTCCTATTAAATCTCTGGTTATGATTTCAAAATAGTAACATTTAGTAACTAACGTTTAAACTCTATTTAAACCATTTAGTATTGCATCCGTGGTTCCAAAAATGTTGGATTTAGTAACTATCAATTTAAAATCTATTTAGAGCATTTAGTATTGCATTTGTATTTCCAAAAAAGTCGGATTTAGTAATTATCAATTTAAAATATATTTAGAGCATTTAACATTGCATTTGTAGTTCCAAAAAAGTCGGATTTAGTAATTATCAATTTAAAATCTATTTAAAGTTTTTAGTATTGCATTTGCGGTTCCAACAAAATCGAACTTAGTATCTTCCGATTTAAAATCAATTCATAATATTTAGTAATGGACAAAGTTAATTCTAATGAAGTACAATAAATTCAATTCTAGAAATGCATATTTAGTATTACAATCATAAATTTCAAAGTTCTATTTAGACGCAATATTTTTTTAGCAACACTCGTTCGGTAGAAAAAAAAAATATTATGATTTTTTTTTATTTATAAACTCAATCCAAGAGTTTTCAATACATATTAGGACTTGTGCAACTACAACATTTTCGTGACTTATGAAATAAAACAACAATACTTAATGAAAAGTGTAATCATCTTCATAATGCATCTTTGTTTCCACAAAGTGATTCATACCACATGAAATTTTAAAAGAATAACTCATAATTAAGTCATTTAACATTAGATAAACGATGAAATACATAGATAAAAGATATGCAGACATCAGACATCGACCACATATGTAGACACATAGAACTTTGAAGCAGCTTACGTAGACATGAATGAAAAGATATGCAGACATGTATGAAATTGTGAAGTCACATAAAACTTTCAAGCAGCTTACGCAGACATAGAGGAAATATATGTAGACATAGATGAAGTTATATAATCAAGAACTTTAAAGCATCTTATGCAGACATGGATAAAAGTTGTGTAGATATGGATGCAGTTATATATAGTCACAAAAATGAATTAGAAAATATCAAAATTCTATGTTAATCGATTGGGTAGGGTTAGGGGTGGCAATGAATTTGGGTTTTATCCGCCCCGCGTCTGACTATTTTTTATCATGGCGGATATGCGGAACTAATATGGATATTTTAAAAATATCGACATGTATATAGGTTGAATACAGTTTGATCCACATGGATATGGATATTCACGATTTAACCCAAAATAAGTCCACACAAACTTCGATCGGACACCACACACGACCCCGACCGGCCACCGCGACGAATCCAACCGACAACCACCTTACTCCGGCCGACCACAACCTTACTTCGGTCGACCACCACCTAACTCCGGCCGACAACCACCTAACTCCGACCGACCACGTCGACGACTCCGGTCGACAACTACCTTACTCCGACCGACCACCACCTAACTCAGGCCGGCAAGCATCTTATTCCGACCGACTACCACCTAACTCCGGCCGGACACCATCCACTCCGGCCGGCCACCATAATCTTCGAGGAAACTAACCGGGAAGTCGCCGAAGATCACCTTTCCTAGATCTCTGAGGATGTCTCTGCTACCTTTCCTAAATCCTATTTTTCTGCTTTCATTAAAAGTTTTCTTTTCCTTTGTATCAATTATACATGTTTTATTCATTCTTGTTTTATCCCTTTCGGACGCGCCAGTGATTTTTTAGGTTACTGAAAATTAGTTTAATAAAAAAAATAAAAATATATATAGGTGTTATTTTGAACTTTTCGATTAAAATGGTATATTTTAAACCTTTTAGGAATAAAATGATTTTTTTTTTTTTTAAATATGGACTTAAATAAAAGCTATGCGGTTCGATGCGGTTAACCGCGGGTTGTCCATATTTTGCCGTGGTGTGGATACAAGTAGTCCATTCTATATCACACAGATATGGAGCGGATATGGATTGTATAAAAAGTATGCAATGTCGCAATGCCGATATGGATGCGGGTTAAAACCACAGGTTTCAACCCATTGTCATCTCTAGGTAGGGTTAAAGGGTATTTTAGTGACATCTGTTTGGTCAATGTCGGTTTTTGGTGCCATATGTTTACATTTTGTAGACTTTTGATGCATCCGTTAGTCAACAGTTATGTTTGACCGTTAAATACTTTTATTTTGTTCAATTTAATCCTCCAATTTCTATTCCTAACATTTAATTTTTACAATTTAACCCATAAACATTACAAATCAGACATAGATCTAAATTGACCTAGTTAGGGTCTCACCCACGACAGGGTCGGACCCTGGCTAGGTTACCCAGACCTAGGCGACCCTGGCCAGAGTCAAACCCAGCTGTGGGCGGACCCAAGCTCGGTCAGTTTTAATTCATGTATGATCTGTAATGTTTAGGGGCTAAATTGTAAAAATTAAAAGTGAGGAATCTAAATTAGAGAACTAAATTGAACAAAATATAAATATTTAACGGTCGTACTTAACTGTTGACTAACCAATGCACCAAAAGTCTACAAAATGCAAACATATAGTATCAATAGGCTACAAAAATAAACATAAGGCACAAAAAACCAACATTGACCAAACATATGACACTAAAAGAACATTTATCCTTAATCAATTTGACTTAATAATGTACATAAGCAAACTGCACGAACCTGAATAATTCATTCAAAGTTTAGCCCCCCATGTGAAAAAAGTTGTCCGTAATTATCAAATTTCAGCTCTTTTTTTATTGCAATTATTGTTTGTCAATTTCTTATTATTTACTAAGAATTGAATGCACATTCATCTACCAAAATACAGTTATGATTCGACAGTTGAATCCAGATTGAAGTTTCTATACGATATATAGAGGCTAAAATGACATAGGATGTGCTTATGCAGACTAACTTCACATAACTACCGATAACGAAATAAATAAGCTGAAAGATCTTGAATTGGTATATTACATATTTTTGTTTAATCGGTTCATAACCCATGAATCAATTTTACAGTACCAGAGATCTCCAGAGATAAGCTACAGTGTCAATAAGAATCATCCAACAACATTAACCAGATTAGGGGTGGGCACTGAACCGGTTCAGGCCGAACCGGTTCCGGACCGGACCGGAACTGTTTTAAACGGTCCGGTCCAGTAATAACTAGGGTTTTTTTTTGCTTAGGTTGGTCTAAAAAAAACTGGACTGGTTTGAACCGGTCCAGAACCGGTTTTGGACTGTTTTTTTAAAAAAACAAGTCCTGGACCGGTTTTATCAATAAAAATCGGTCCAAAACCAGTCAAAACCAGTCAAAAACCGGTCAAAAACCGGTTTTTTTTTATTTTAAATAGTCTCGGTCAAAACGTTTTTTTTTTTAACTAAAAAACGGTTCAAAACCGGTCCGGTCCGGACTGGTTTATTGGACTGGTTTGGTATACCCCTTGGACTGGTTCCAATTTAAGGGTTACAAACCAATCCAATTTGGACCGGACCGGTTCCAAACGGTCCGGTTCCAGACCAGTTCCGAACCAGTCCGGCCGGACCGGTTTTTATGCCCAAGCCTAAACCAGATGTAGTTTACAATTTTTATTTTTTTTTTATTATTTACCAACTTCAACACAAACTCCATACATTCAAAAGTGTATCATCTTTGTTCTAGAAAGTTCAAATCAATTCAACCCTATAAACAAGTATTCAAGCAAATAGCAATTGTCGCATTCAACCACAGATTCAGTTCCATCACACTCAACTTAAAATAAATAAATAAATAATTTAGAGAAAGAAAAGCTTATTAATTGAGAGCAATGTTGTAAATCTATCGTTTCACAAAATCATCCACCAATCTCACCATCACGGCCTTTTCCAATCCGCGAGGCCTTGAATAAATGGTCCCTCTTTTTTTCTTCTAAACATTATAAATTCTAATACAATATTTTATTATTTTTTAGAATAAAAATTAACCAAACTTAAAAATTAACATGATAAACTTTACAATTGCAATAAATGAAACATAATTAGTAGTCTAAAGATAGAGTTTTCATTTTTATAGTAATACAATTGTTTATATAAATATTGACTTTTTATTGCCTTAATAAATTGCAAATATATTAAGTGAATAGATTCAATAACGAGAAATATGTTGTTAGAGTAAGTAAATAGCTAGTACGACAATAGATAGATAGAAATATTTGACACACTATATAATACTCATAATATCACCGATTTTAGTATATATGATAACTCATTAGATTTATATAGTGTGGACCTGGAATCATAACCAAATTCTCATTCAACGCAGATTTTAATGAAAAATACTAAATTCACACCCAACAACATTCTGAACGACATATTAATCTTTCTTGCTACCTACTATTTTGCCAAACTCACTATAATCACTATAAGGGAAAAAGATATATTATAAATAAATATATCTTATACTGACAACATGACATATAGTTTATACATATAAATATATTAGAAAAATAAATAATTATGTAATGAAAATTTGCTACAATTCAACATATATCGGTTCAATTAAAGTTCAAAATACAATAATCGAAACATCTAATCAATCAGGGAATGTAGTTGTAGCTTTGTAGGTACTCACGGGATCTTTCAAAATATAAAGACGAGCTTTCTTCGAATAAATATAATGTGTAGCATAATTGGATTCTTAATGAACCTCAATCCTAACCATGATATCTGTAACTGAGTTAGCTTTCAGATAGATATATTTAAGTTTATACCTCCTTAACCAAAGTAAGAAATTCCTACTATCCACAATGACGTGCATAAGTTTTAAACTGGAATAAAAATGATTCGATACGAGTTGTTAATGTGTCACATCATAGTCTGAGAATATAAGTGTTGCGTCCGGGACGACTGAGGTCACGAGGACGTGTCTGAGGTTGTGCGGGTTTAGGACCCTTCTGTTGGAGGTTGTGACCCGGCAAGGTTGTGACCCGGCAAGGCTGCGACCCGGCGAGGTTGTGACCCGGCAAATCTGTGTTTCGTGCGTCGGATCCTGCGCAAAGGACCAATGCTAGCACGGAGAGGGGGGGGTGGTGCTAGCGGAGCCCTCTCCGATGCCTAAGTTACTATAGTGGCAAAAGGGTAATTTCTAGAGAGAGAGAATTCTAGAGAGAAGTCAGAGCTCAAAATACCAAAGTTGGGCAAATGAGAGAGTGCCTGAAAATGGGTGGCCAAGGTCTCCTATTTATAGGCTTCCTTGAGACCGGACCCGGTTTTATAGCGGTTTGACGACGGTCCAAGAAAACAAGCGGGAACCGTTGTCCATATTGGTAGTACATGAGCTTGACTTCTCTACACGTAACGGCGATCGCGGACACGGTAATCACGGATACGGCAATCGCACAATACCCGTGGCGCAACCCGGACCTCGCCGAAGTTGGGCAATTCGGCGAGGTCCGGATTGCCGTGCGATCCGGACCTCCGGATTGCACAATCCGGAGGTCCGGATTGCTCAATCCGGCCCTCCGAATTGCATGCAATCCGGAGGTCCGGATTGCAAGCAATCCGGACGTCCGGATTGCTTGCAACCCGGACGTCCGGGTTGCTGCAACCCGGATGTCCGGTCCGGAAACGCGTAAATACGTTTCCGGACCGTTTTGACCCTTGGGAGACGCTTTTCCGAGACGAGATGTAATTTTTGACGTGTTTGCGAGGCCCGAAGCGTTAATACGAACCCGAATTGGACACTTATCCATCACTTGCCCCCGAGTCAAGAAACGGTTTAGAACCTTTCTTGACTCTATTTTAAGTTAGGATATTTGTCCAATTTGAGTCTGACGCTAACCTTTCGATTTTGATCGTTGGTCGGGTGTAGGTATCTTGATTCCGTCCGTCGCTTGACTTTCCGGCCGAACGACTTTATTTCCTGTCACTATGGTTAGTGTGATGGGAAATATATATGTGACGTGCAAGCATGGTTATTGTCGGGGACACGAGGAATTGGAAATGCATTTATACGAGCATGCGTCTATCGACATGTATGCACGAATAATGGACGTGGCAAGATCGCAAATATGTAATGCAAGAAAATAGAAATTGTATGTTTCTAAAATGGTTAAGTGATTTCGAAATCATGAATCATGCGAGCGTGACGTGCGAATGATGTCAAGATACGTATGAGAGTAAATATCTTGAGAGGAGAGGATAGAGTATACCGTAGGGGTTTAGTCTTGTGTGTAGGTGAACCAATCCTTGATCCTTATCCACAAAGCATCTTCTTAGGGATTAGTAAACACACATATTCTCATTTATCCTTCCACCACCTTGGGAGCTTCCAATTTCCAGCCATTTGCAGGTAATTCACTTACTCTTTCCCGGAATTACCTTTGTGTTCAAAGTTTCTTTGCCGTCGTGGAGCTTAAATACGTTTTGACAGTTTCGAGTCTGATTTTTTGCTTGTTTTTGGAAATTGACACCACCAATCGACTGGGTTCGTCCCAACGATTCCAGCGCCACCTTCGGATTCTCCAGGGGACGTCTCACGCGCCCTCACGCGCCACCGCGAGTGGAGGAGCTTCGCCGGAGCGTGAGCCCCACGCGCCGCCTTCCCGACCTCGCCTCGCTGCGGTCCTTACCTTCCCGGAATCGTCTCGACGAGAGGAATCCATTGTGATATTTTTCGTCCTGTTTTGAGGTAATTTAAAAACCTCAATTTAAAAAGAAGCTTCGGCCTGAATTCGGGGTGTCGCCGGATTGTCGTTTGTCTAAGTTATTTTTCGCCGCTGCCGTATAGAACTGCTTGTTGATGCTTGCATGTTGAATAATCGCTGATTGATTACCGTTATTATCATTGTTAGTTCATAACTTAGGCGATTTTCGCTTTTGCGGATAGTTGAGATAGTATTCCCCGTTCGAACGTAGTGCCCATTGATGTTGATACGCGCGTTGATGTTTGTATGCGTGTTAATGGTTGCGTCGTTGGGTTATTGCCTGCAAGTATGCTAAAACACTTAGAAAATAATCAAACGATATTTAATGTTTGTTACCATAGATGTCGTCGTAGGAGCTTTGTTGATGAGCGTCGTAGGTGTGTCGAAGGGACATAGCTATTTGTTGTATGTAATCCATTTTTGTCGACGTGTATGTGTGTGTTCATGAAAATACTTAGAGAATATTTTTTCCCCTTGTTGACGCGCAACCTTGTCGTCATGTACGTGTGTACGTGGAAATACTTAGAAAATATTTTCTTCTTGTCGACGAGCAACCTTGTCGACATGTATGTACGTACATGGAAACACTTAGAAAATATTTTCTTCTTGTCGACGAGCAACCTTGTCGACATGTATGTACGTACATGGAAACACTTAGAAAATATTTTCTTCTTGTCGACGAGCAACCTTGTCGACATGTATGGATGATACATGCGTTAATACTGATACACACACCGATGTTGATTGTTTCTTTGCAGGTTGTGAGATTGTAGCAATTCCTTGCAGAGCTGCCTTCCTTTTGGACGTGTTGGTATAATGAGTAAGTCTGTCACCCCTTTATCGCAGACTTCCTTTTCTTCTGACATAGGGGATGG
The DNA here is from genome assembly GCA_036873135.1 of Clarkia xantiana subsp. parviflora. Taxonomy (NCBI): domain Eukaryota; kingdom Viridiplantae; phylum Streptophyta; class Magnoliopsida; order Myrtales; family Onagraceae; genus Clarkia; species Clarkia xantiana. The sequence goes on from JAPTYO010000001.1 coordinate 52,622,444, forward strand.
TTTGGACGTCGGTCCGGCTTTACCGGCAGATAGTGTTTTGGATACCGACGAGGGTGTAGCTAGTGGGGTATCTCCTCCTGGAGAGACTGAGGCATTGGTTGGGTATCATACTAACCGCCTGGATAGATCCTTGTTCACTTTGTATGCTAGCGCTTCGGGACTTGATGCTTGTACCGAGGCTTTTTACCCCTTCGAGGTACTTCCTGATAGTAGTCTAGGGGATGCTACTCCTCCACCCGCGGATTTATCTGTCGTGTACACATCACACGTTAGGGAGGGTTTGCGGTTTCCGTACTGCTCCGACTTGGTTGATCTTTGTAGTGGTTATGGAATTTCCCCTTTAGATCTTACACCCAACGGGATTCGAGTATGGACTTGCTTCAGAGTGTTGCTTCACCAGCAGTCCTGGTGTTACTCTCGCACTATCTTTCGCTGTTTTTACCAGCTTAGGAGTTCAGACTCGGCGGGCTTGTGTGGCGTGAGAGTTCGTTGGCCGAACTTACAGGGCGACGGTTTTGAAGGACTTGGACTTGGAGAAGCCAAGTGGGATCCCAGTTATCGATTGGTTGCTACTGCGGATCGGTCTGCCGATCACTGGAAGCATCATTATTTCTTTGTTCATGATGCGGGGACGACTTGGGATGTTGATTATATTCAGAAGTTTGATCCTGCACCTACTTTTCGGGAGCTTTCCCTGTCGGATAGAGAAGTGATAAAACGGATATATCGTTGTCAACAATCGCGCAGCTTCACTTGTTCACTGCGTGCGTCTGATCAGGAATTGATCGATGCGGGGATCCATGTGCTCCCCTCTGCAGTTTCGGTATGTTTGATTACTTTTGTAACTTTTTCCGTGTTGCACTGTAGGTTGGTTTGACGGAAAAAGCTCGTCTTTGCAGACGGCGGCCGCTCGTAAGATTGCTTCTAGCGGGAGGATCGTTCCCCCACTTGTTTCCGGAGTATCAGCGACTTCTGGACGCGGCGCAGGTAGATAGCTTCCTGAAGGGGCAACCTCTTATTTTCTTGATCGGGTTGTAACTTTTTCGTTACTTGCAGGTCGTACGGCGCTTGTCACTGACCGTGTTGTTGCTACACCTGACTCTTCCAAACGGTCCACCACTGGGGCGCGTTCTTCGAGCGGTTCGAAGCGTCCGAAGACTACTGTGACCGTTCCAACTCCTTCCTGTCATAAAAGGAAGGGAGTTGGTGGTAATGAGGATGTGTTGGCTGCCCCCTGCTCGAAGGAGCGGTCCGAGGTGGAGCGTTCTACACTCTCTGGTATAAGCTGGACATTTTATTCTATACCCCTATATGCTTTATACTTGGTTTTTGCATAATGCTGCTTATTTTACATGTAGCGTTACCCCCGCTTGGACGTGCAGACTTGCTTCGTCCTTTGGATGGAGATATTTTAGATGACAGGTGGATGCCATACGTGGCGGGAGGTGTTACTTTTTCCAAGGACTCCCAGATGAGCACGCCTGAAGTCGGCGTGCGTGTTCTTCGTCGCTCGATTCCCCCTGGAGATCGAGTTGTCCGGCCCTCGGGTGACGAGGAGGCGCGGGCATTTGTTGAGAGGTCACTGTCTGGATTTGCTCCTGTGAGTATCTCTTTATTTTATTTTGCTATGTTTGTTGCCGCCGAATATATATGTTTATTGTGCTCCTACTCTCAGGTTGTTTCCGATATGGTGCATATGGCCTCTTTCGTGCTAGAGCTTGTTCAGGAGAACCGTGCCATTGCTGACAGAGCTGTCGCTTTGTCTAAAGAGCTTGAGGATGTCAAGGATGAAGTGCGTCGTCTTTCCTTGAAGAAGACGGACTTTGATGCGCGTTATGAGGCTGATCGTGCCAGTGTTATTCAGCTTGAATCCGAGAATGCCGCCATTGAGAAGTTGATTTCAGATAACATAGGCAAGCACAAGGTTGCCTGCCGCAAAGTTTGTGAGGTAGAGATGAAGGCTGGCATTGAAGAAGGACTTAGCAAGTTCACTTCGACTCCTAGATTTGATAGTGCAGTTAATACTGCTGCTAGAGCGAAGGCCACTCCTATGCTCAGCGAGTTTGCTGAGGATTTTATTCGTAGAGTGAGTGTTCTTGCCCCTGGCTTTCCTTTTGAAAGGTTGGGGCCATATGCGGAGTCTGCTGTTAGGCAAGTTACCGAGCTTCGTCGCTTAGATGCTGCAACATCTGACTTTGCGTTTTTGTTTGGAGAAGATGGTGGTGATACTAGCGTGCAACATTTGCCTGTTCCACCTAGCCCTGTCAGGGATGGTGGACTTCTTTGATTTGTGTCATCTTTTTGACTTGTTGAACTCATATGTGAGCCAGTTTGCACCCCAGCTTCTATGTTTTAGAAACTTGTTGGAGTTGTTGTTTGTGACTTGTTCGCTTTGAACTTCGTCGCATGGACCTGTTTTATACACAGCAGTTTGCATGATAACTTGTTAGTAATATTTCGAAACGTTATCACTTACTGTGTTTGCTGAATGTGGATGACTAGTAGCGTAGACATAGTCCCCACAGGCGTGACTGATAGCCACCTCCTGATTGATAAGTTGAAAAGTTCTCCTGAATAGCTTGCCGTTATATGTGTTGCGACCTGTCAAGCATTTTTGCGTATAGCAATATATCTCAACAAGTAGTGTGTTTGATGGGTGTTATCTTGGCTAAGCAAGATAGTAGTTTATACCGTCTCTTAGTTCCACTCTAAGGCGACGTTGTACAAGACCCGACTTGTAAATTTTACGAGTTTTAAACAGGGTGCGCACCTGCCAGCGTGTATCAACCCGCGTTGGGGGAGCATACGTCAAAACTGTTTAGTTTTGGAGAAGCATTTTGCGAATCCTCAAAAAGGGGTGTTGGTAAAATATTTGGAAAAAATATTTTGACATTGGTTGTGGTACATCCCAAAAATCATGTTGATAAAATTTTGGAAAGGAGTTTAGTACATAAAACATTTTACAAGGTGCTTTGACAAAATATTTGGTAAAAATGTCTGTGATACATGATTCCTGCGTCCAGGAATCATGTAGCACTTTTGAGAGTATGAATTGTGATGCATGTTTTCTGCGTCCAGGAATCACACATCACGGCTTTGAAAGTCTGTAGTACGGAATTGTCGTCTAGTAAGAGGACTTCCGTTATAGAAAGTGAACCCTATACAGGGTATACACACTTATAGTGAATCCTAAACAGGATATACGCGTTTTAGAGTGAATCCTAAACAGGATATACACTTAGAGTGAATCCTAAACAGGATATACTTAGAGTGCATCCTAAACAGGATATACACATTTAGAGTGAATCCTAAACAGGATATACACTTAGAGTGGATCCTAAACAGGATATACGCGTTTTAGAGTGAATCCTAAACAGGATATACACTTAGAGTGAATCCTAAACAGGATATACTTAGAGTGCATCCTAAACAGGATATACACATTTAGAGTGAATCCTAAACAGGATATACACTTAGAGTGGAGTAGTTGTCTAAACAGAGAACTTCCGTCACTTGGGGGGTGATCAGCACCGTATGCCCATCCTGTTTTAAATTCAGGGGATGGCTATGGACATGAGGATTTGCTTCTAACCAGAGATGTCACCACATGCCATTAAGATAAGTAAATATGGGGCTTGTCTTTTTAGAAAAGAGGATACCTCAACATGTTATTTTGATGATAGGCCTTGGCGTTATTCCAAGGTATTGCCTGTAGTTGACGCCCTGAATGGCCGTCATTTTAATAATAGGTCTTGGTGTCAATCTGAGACATTGCTTGTAGTTGACGCCCTTCTAGAGATAGACGCCTATGCTATGAATGGAGAAATAAACTCCTTGTTGATGTAGATAATAGATATGTTGGTGTTGTATACCATAAACCCTTCCTTGCACACAATGCTTAGCTTGTATTTTTGGAGTAGATATTTATGCATAGGTTATTATTTGGCATCATTCCTGAGTAGTAATCGTATTGTAACATGTGCGAGGATTACTTGTTTGCGTAGGAAACTTCCCTGTTTTTGATTCCATGATTACGCCTTGATGTAATCGTTAATATGAGTAGGTTGTTGTTGATAAGCGTTCTCATAACGCGTAATAGATTTTTCTTGCACATGGTATAGTTTCTTGGATTATTGAAGTAGATAATATGCGCGTAGTTTTGTTGCTTCGCGTTTAATCCAAAAAACAGCGTGCGAGAGATAAGTATGTACCTACAAATGTAGATTGGTTTTATTAGATACTTGCGTGTATTTACATTGATTATACTAGAGGTAGTAGGAATGCGCAAAGTAATCTAGAAAAGAGTTGTTTCTCCCATTTCGACATGGCTAGTTTGATGATGATGTCGCGTGGTTGGTTGCACCAAATCGCCTTAGTACACCCAGCCTGATGCATTCTTCAATTTCCCAGTTTAATGGTGGACACATGTTTGTGTTGTGCCCCCAAGTTTTATGGTACTTGCACCATTCTTTGATGTTGTTGCCCAAGAATGCTGTCTCCGAGGCAAGCGGACTTGGGAGCTTGTTCTCTAGCAGGTTGACGTAAATGTCTTCTGCCACTGTGTTTAGTGGTGTGAAGATGTTGTTGATACCAAAGCTTGCGTCTTCCTGGTTGTTCGTTTTTGCTCGAACACCTTTGTCCCAACTGAGGGGTGTACCCCTCCTCAGTTCTTGCTCGTAAGAGATTGCTGTCTCAAGCTTTTCCTTTAAATCCGCCATGGTCCTTGTTGTTTGCCATCCGTGAGTTCGTCCAAAGAAAAGGAAAGATCTGGCGTTCATATTTGCATAGAACACGCTTATCACATCTTCTCTTGTTGCTTTCGCGTTTGAGGCGTTGGAGGCGAATTTGATGAAGTATTCCAAGATTGGCTCGTCTTCTCCCTGCTGAACGAGCCAAATCTGTTGCCATGGTGATAACTGGATGCTCTCTTGCGGTTTCCAGATTGTAATGGCTTGTTCCATTGGTTGCTTCTTTCTTTCGTCAACCACTTTCTGCCTCTTGAAGGAGTTTACCATGGCCACATGGTATTGGTGCTTTGCTCTCAAGGCATTAACGTAACAGCGCCTTGCGGTTATTTGATCGCCCAGCACTTCTCCAATTCCATGCTCTGTCGGGAACTTCATCTTTTGGTGGACGGTGGAAGGCACGATCACATAGGGATTGATCGTTGTTCGTCCCAAGATTCCGTTGTAGGCTCCGAGGGATTCTACCACTACAAAAGTGACGTTGATATGTAATGCTTTCCATCCCTGGCCAAGGACGACCGGAAGTGTAATTATGCCCAATGGTTGTGTAGCTGCTCCTGCGAAGCTAACTAATGAGAAGGTACCCGGAGACAAGTCCCTGACAGACTTCCCTAGTTGCTCCAGAACTCTGATATGTAGAATGTCAGCAGAACTTCCACCATCCACCAGAATTCTTTTTACATCGTACCCGTCAATGTCCATGGTAATGACTAAAGCATCATCGTGGGGATAAACGATATGCTTCAAGTCCTCCCTGGAGAATTGGATGACTGCATCTTCTTGCTCGGGCTGCTTGCGCTTTCCGTATTTTGGCAGTGTTGCTGCTTGGGATGCATAAACGTCCCGGGCATTGGATATGTGTCCTCCGGCGGCAGGCCCTCCATGTATGACATTGATTACTCCTCGCTTGGCTGGCGGAGGGTTGTCATGGGCTTTCTCTTTCCCTTTGTTTGATCTTTTTGACGACTCTGGTTGAGTCTTTTTTGAGGGGCTGTTGCCTTGGTCCACAAATTGCTTTAACTCGCCCTTGAGGACGAAGTTATTGACTCGGAAGCGAAGACTGACGCAGCTGTCGGTTTCATGGCCGAAGACTTCGTGGTTTTCACACCACTTGTCTTTGTCTTTTCCCAGTGGGCCTTTCCGGAAATTGTTTGGCTCCCTCCACATATTTGCGTTTTTCATTTCTCTCAAAATTACCGACAGCGGGGCGTTCAGAGGGATGCAATCTGCGAGATTTATTTCTTTAGGCTTCTGCAAATCCCCTTGGAAAGGTCTTTTTGGCTGAGGTTGCCAATGTTTTCCTTGGCTGCCTGGGTGTGGCTTTGGTTGGTATTGTTTTGGAGTGTCCTTCGCCTTAGCTGCGGCAATTTTTGCTTTATTCTGGCTTCTGAATCTCTCCAGGTCTATATACTCTTTGACTCTCGCGGCCAGTTCTTCCATGGATTCTGCCGGACGCTTGGCCATCTTTTCTGCTAAGGCATTGCCTCTTCGGCCAAGGTTTCGGATGAATGCCCGAACAATTTCTCCTTCGGTCAGGTTTCCCTGAATGTCAGAAATGTTCTGATTGAAGCGGACGTAATAGTCGGCAAGGGATTCTTCGTTTTGCTGTTGGACGTCATCCAGAGCGTTTGCCCCTTTTAACAGTGTACGCTCACCCATGTATCGCCGGATGAATTTGGCTTTCAGATCCGCCCATGAAGTAATGCTCCCGCAAGGCAGTGAGAAGAACCAGTGTGCTGCGGTCCCGGCAAGAGTTTGTGAAAACGTCATTGCGAAATGATGCGGGTTCTTTGTTCTGCCTAGCAGAGAGGCCTCGTGCTTTTGCACGTGTTCAATTGGGTCTCCTTTACCCCGGTAGGGGTCTCCTCCAATTCGGTACAGTGCGTCTGGGACGTGACTGTTTACCAAGTGCTCAGCGAACGGATGTGACGCCCTTTCTTCAAGAGCGTGCATACCCTTCATTTTTGCCTCCCTCATTTTCTTCTCCACCAGCTCCTCTAAGATCTCGGCGGTGAATCCCTTTGCCGGTTCGGCGTAACCTGTTGAAGGTTTTGGCTGATCATTGTTTCGGTAGATGTCAGACTGATCCCTGCTTGTGGCCTGATAAGGATCGTCTCTCATTGGTTGCTGCGGGTGGTAGAATGGGGGCTGCCTTTCGTTCCTCCATTGTTGCGCTCCTTGGAAAGGAGTATATGACCGTGCAGGTTCATATCTTGCGTGTTGATTCCCACCCTGGAAGGGATTGCCATAGCGAGTGGTGTCTTGCGACGTCTCCCTTGCTGGTGCAGTATACTGTTGGTTGTTCGGAGGTGGCTGAGCTTCGTATCCTTGGTTTTTGAGATACTCGCGGAGTGCGAGTAACTCTTCCAGCGCAGCCATCATTGCTGGAGTGATGGTGGGCATCGGGTTTGCCCCCGCTCTCTGCTCGCCCTGAGGCATTTCTGTCTGAGACTCCTCTCCATGTGTTTGTGGCTCGAAACCAGGCGGATGCGCGTGGTGTTTGTCCTTTGGCTCTCTGTACTGTGCGTTGGGCACAGTGTCGGTTGGTATGGATGAAGCTACAGAAGTAGCTCTTGGGATGTGGGAGGGTCCCGACTGGCTCCCAGCTGGAGCTTGGCATCCTGCTCTTTTGTTCGCCGGTGACTTCCTGGGGCGCCCGGGCCTTTTCCTTGGGTTTTTGACCTCCTCGGGAGGGTTGTGATCACTTGCCATTGTTTCTGTGGTACTATAGCTTTTTGTTCGAATCGTGCAGACGGCGCCAATGTTGCGTCCGGGACGACTGAGGTCACGAGGACGTGTCTGAGGTTGTGCGGGTTTAGGACCCTTCTGTTGGAGGTTGTGACCCGGCAAGGTTGTGACCCGGCAAGGCTGCGACCCGGCGAGGTTGTGACCCGGCAAATCTGTGTTTCGTGCGTCGGATCCTGCGCAAAGGACCAATGCTAGCACGGAGAGGGGGGGTGGTGCTAGCGGAGCCCTCTCCGATGCCTAAGTTACTATAGTGGCAAAAGGGTAATTTCTAGAGAGAGAGAATTCTAGAGAGAAGTCAGAGCTCAAAATACCAAAGTTGGGCAAATGAGAGAGTGCCTGAAAATGGGTGGCCAAGGTCTATTTATAGGCTTCCTTGAGACCGGACCCGGTTTTATAGCGGTTTGACGACGGTCCAAGAAAACAAGCGGGAACCGTTGTCCATATTGGTAGTACATGAGCTTGACTTCTCTACACGTAACGGCGATCGCGGACACGGTAATCACGGATACGGCAATCGCACAATACCCGTGGCGCAACCCGGACCTCGCCGAAGTTGGGCAATTCGGCGAGGTCCGGATTGCCGTGCGATCCGGACCTCCGGATTGCACAATCCGGAGGTCCGGATTGCTCAATCCGGCCCTCCGAATTGCATGCAATCCGGACGTCCGGATTGCTTGCAACCCGGACGTCCGGGTTGCTGCAACCCGGACATCCGGGTTGCTGCAATCCGGACCTCCGGATTGCACCGCAATCCGGATGTCCGGTCCGGAAACGCGTAAATACGTTTCCGGACCGTTTTGACCCTTGGGAGACGCTTTTCCGAGACGAGATGTAATTTTTGACGTGTTTGCGAGGCCCGAAGCGTTAATACGAACCCGAATTGGACACTTATCCATCAATAAGGACTCCATTCCTAATAGTGCAAATATCAACAATAAAAACTATTTTCAAACATCAAGTTTCTAAAAAAAACTAGAAATTCAATTTTCATGTGTGAGGGAAACTAGTTAGTAACTAATTTGAAATTCCATGACTTAACCTTTTACCGTTAGATCAAAGTAACTAGGGGATTTTTGTATCAGTCTATTAAAACTTAAAAAGTATTTGGTATGGTAATAAATAGTAAAAAAATGGTTAACTTTAACTATACATACGTGTGTAATCATTCATCGTGGCAAATTGGCAATAGCAGTGCATTTTTAGGTAAAACGATCAAATCACCCGTCACCATTGGTGGAACTTTGACCGGCCACCCACGTGGCACCGCGTACGGCTCTGCTCCAACCATGACTGGGGCCCCACAAAATCATCTTTTTAACCGTTTAGATTAGATTAGAATAATGTGGTCTGATCACTAGCACATGACACCGAGACTTTACGGTACAGTATAGCACTCAGGTCAGATCACGTGAATTGCATTTGCATATGTTGTAGCGATTCATTTATATATTATTAGTTTAAGCTATTGAGTTAATATCCGCTCGAGTTTTAAAAATATAAAATATTTATGATTAAACATTTTGCTTTTATAGATTGCCTTGATATGATCGGCCATTTTTTTTTTTTTGACTTGATATGAATAAGAATTAAATTAGAATAGAACACACTTAGGTACCTAAAAAGGGTTACATTTTTAAAACTTGTTACTTTATTCTCAAATTTACGGAACTATGTTGGGTCTGTGCACCACCACCTTATAAGTATAATATGTATAAAGTCTAATCCATACTTTCATTACTTTATGGTTTTAGGGCAGCTGAACAGTTTAAACTATCACACAAGCAGTATTGTAGTATATTTGTTTCACACCTAAATTAATCTTTACTGATATTTAGTTAGTCATAAGAAGTAAAGTATCAATTATAAATATCTTTCTATTTCTAAAACCGCTCCAATGTATAAATAAATAATAAAATGTTAAACTTTTACATCGTATTATATATAAGAGCATCCACAGTGGTATTACGTAAAGATTACGTAAACGTGGGTCCTACATGTTCATTTAAGTAAAGTAACAAAAACTATATACAGTGGTTTTACATAGCATTCCTTAAAGATGGGACCCACACGTAAATTTATGTTTTTACATAAAGCATTTCTTAAATTTAAGTAATGCACTATGTATTACGTAACTAATTTTTTATTATAAATTAATTCATTTTATAATTAATGTTAATATCTTATTAGTGGTTGTTGGAAAATTTAATAATAAAATATATTTAAGGAATACGTTTAAGTAATACGATTGCAGAGAAAATATTTTTTCGTATGTCTAACTTTACATATATTACTTAAAATATACATAAATATCTACATAGCAACTTTAAAGAATACAATTTATGTAAAACTATCGTGATGCTCTAACTTGTTTTTTAGTTGGTGCAATAACTTAGTATTGTTGTTTGAGGATGATAGATAAGCTAAATACAATAGAGGTCTCATCTCATCTCAGGAGAAAAGTTGTGGGGCCTCCACCGCCATAAGCTTTGACTTCTCACCTACCAACAGCCAAAAGAGGCGGTGGTGGTCAGACAAGAGCGAGTGAATGGTCGGGGCTACCGACGGAGAGGATCCAATTTTACTTTTTATTTTTCTGGGTTATTATACATAGAGGATCCAATAAATCTAGAGCAGTGTTATCAGAACCGGACCGGGGCCTGAACCGGCAGTGCCACCGGTTCCCGGTTCGGCCGGTCGGACCGGGTCCGACCGGTTTTAGTAAAAAAAAATGCAAATTTGCATATCCTCTTTGTAAGTTAACCCTTCTGTAGGTTTTAGTCCGGATCGGGGCCTGCCTCTCTATAAGTTTACCCTAAAAAAATTTTAAATTTTTTTTTTATTATTTTTTAATTTTTTTAATGAAAAGAGTCCGAACCGGCGAACCGGTGAACCGCCCGGTTCGCCCAAAACCGGCCGGTTCGGTGAAAACCGGACTTCAGAACCGGGTTCGCTTACATCCTCCGAAAATAAGCAAACCGGACCGGTGAGGGTCCGGTTCCGGTCCGACCGCGGTCGGACCGCCGGTCCGGTCCGGTTCTGATAACACTGATCTAGAGTAATATAATTAAATTTCTAAAATTAGTAATATATTTCTTACTTATTATTAAAGTATGTATATTCGTCTCTATACATAATTTTCTTTTCTAATTGCATATTTTAGCATGTTGAGTCTTCTTCTTTTTTTTTTTTCTTTTTTTTTTGCCGTTTCTGATTTTTATTAGTTTTCATAAGATTTTTTTACTGGTGAACACTAATTAATTTATTAAATTCTTCTAAATTCAGTTGACTCTTGGATGTCAATCTTTGATTTTTTATCTCGTTAAAGTGAACACATAAGATTGGTTAGAAAACAGCTAATATATGGACCAAATCTCTTTTAGGTCCTACATGGGATTAAAAAGGCAACTAAAATGACTATATATATGTATGTATATAAAAGCTTAGTGTTGACTAATTATGTGAATTTGACGGGTGAGAACTGCATGCATGCACCCAAGGGTCGTTTGAAATCACAACATTGTCTAGGATTATATATATTGTGCCAATCCTAGTTATAACGTGTGTATATATATATATATATATATATATATATATATACTAAATTCCCAACTCAGTATTAAATATGATTATGTTTGATTAAATAAGATATGACACGTCGACACATGGTGAAACCCGAAAATTTAAGGTTTAAAGTCAGATGGTAAATCATCTGATTCTAAATGAGTATTATTGGGTCACGTGGCACAATCAACAATTATGAGCTCTAAAACGTACTAGAAAAACTCATCTCATTAAAAAAATGTAATATAATTATAATGTCTATAAGTGTATTTGTTCCCTTTAATTGTACTGTACTATTCTTTACTCTTAAATATGGTAGCCAAAAGTCTATAAATTTTTCTATAGTATCCTAATTTACTAACGAGTATTTTCAGGTAAAAATATGTGAAGAACTTTTCGGATAACATATAATATTATATATATTTTTTACGTACATCACTCTAAAAACAATAATTAACAATAAAATATAAATTCATTTAATATATTAATTTAATTTTAAAATAAACCTGCTAGCATTAATTATATTATAATATAAAATTATTATAAACTCGCGCAAAATGCAGTCAATGACTAGCTAACATTTCAAAAGCGAAAGTTGAAACAAATATGTATTCTAAAATAAAGAAACATATCTCCTCACTTCCATACATATTCGTAGGAAGAGCTTTATCTCAACCCTTGGGCTTGGGACGGTTTGGCCCATTTGGAAATTTAGATATAGAATGGGCTATAAAGCCCAGTAGTACATCATTTTTGTTTGTTTAAGTATGCTCATAAAAAAGTTGGAGGCCATAATATTACTCTACCTTCCAGTATCAAGTTTCACCTCTAAATTCACAAGCGGTGCACCTGGGGTTTGAAAAATCATACGCACCTTCAACTAGGGTGGCAAACAGGTCGTGTCGTGTCGATTCGTGTCGTGTCACTAATGACATACGTGTCAACAGATCTCGCGTGTCTAAACAGATCACTTTAAATATGACACAGTCAGTTCTCGTGTCACACGGGAGTTGGCAGATATCGTGTCACACGGAACACAGACACGACGGAATTTTGTTTTTACACCAAAAAATATTACACTTTTTAGCCCAAAAACTTTTACAAATGTTACAAAATCATCCTAAATCAAGCACCATCATATTTTGAGAAATAATTGAATCTTCTCATTATACAAATAATAAGTTCATAAAGAAAAATTACTTAAATATAAAAAATCGAACATTACAAACAAAATAAGCCGATATCTAAATTTCAAGTTATCTTGAGGCTAGCACATGAAATCATATTATAAGTTTTTTTTGCCAATAGAAGTTTTTATTATTACAGACAATCATATTATAAGTTTTTTTTAAATAGATTAATGTACTAAATAGTTGCAATATTTTTAAAATTATTATTGATCATTATATATTTTTTTGGCAAAATTATTGGGCTTTATATAAATATTAAGTTTCAAATAAGTCGTGTCGATGCGTGTCTATCGTGTGGACCTACAGATCAGATCTACACGGACTTGCCTAAAAACGTGTCTAGTCGTGTCACAGATCTATCAGACACGGTCAGATTTTCGTGGAAATCAGGACACGAAAAAAAGCAGGTCCGTGTCAGATCGTGTCGTCGTGTCGTGTCAGCAATTGCCACCCCTTCAACACCCTAAATTGATTTTTTTTTTTTTTTTGCCATGAAATTAATTGATTTGTTTCTCCTTAATTCAGAGCGATCCTAGCTAGCAAGCTACACTTGCCACAAAGGAAGACAAGTCTAATATAATGAATGAATGAAGCCCATTTTTGATAAATTCCATATTCCAAAGGAAGGGTATATTTTGGAATTTCGTTTCAAAATAATTTAATTGCAGGCTGCAAACGTAGGTAATTAAAAAGTTCATGTTTATCACATTGGCAAGCGTAAATAACCCGTCTATGTATTAAAAAAAAGTGACATAACAATGTAAATCAAAATGACACCAAACATGCTAGAAACATAACTTAAGCAAATTCTAAAGTTATATGCAATTCCATAGAATGAATTATTTGAGTTCAAATTCCGCTGACGTTGATAATGATTTTAATATTTCAGCGATGAATTGCATCTTTATAACCTTACCATAATATATTTTTAAAGAAAAATATTTAAAAATAAAAATAGAAAACTAAAATAAAATAAAATAAAGTTGTGCAGAAAAGACGAATATATATATATTTATAGACACGAAAATGTACCATCTAATTAATATATAGTGAAAGAAAAATGATAGGAGTTTCGAAAGTTAAGCTTCAACATATTTTGATTTATGTCGATATTACAAATGGTTCCACTTTCTCATAGTCAAATAATCCTGTCGGATTTTGAATTTCGAAACTTCTATCCTATCTTACATTGGAAATCCTGCTATAAGTATATATTGCAAAGAAAAACAAAACATTATATTGTTAGATATAAACCTTACAAATTATCAAGCAAAATGAGTAGCATCAATTAACTCTCTCTATAAATATAGCATAAAAACTATAAAAAAATAAGACACATACGTACGACTTAATCAATTATCTCATAAACTCGAACTTAGCTGCTCGGACGATTATTCGACGACCAAAGAAAAGCTCCAATGGCGAACTTCCTCTTCTGGTCAACGTCTCCACAGAGAGGGAGTCCGTACTCCCGGAGTAGGCAATTGAGTTGCCACTCCGGCATGGCTTCGTACTCCGACTTGGTGTAGTTGGGATAGTGAAGAGGCATTTTAAAGCTGCACCATCTCTCCTGTTGCTTCTTTGTTGATTCCATATCTAGGGTTTTTTTTGCAGCAGAAGAGAAGAGAGCATATCAGAGTTGTATGTATGTATATATATATAGATGATATACAGTGAGATAGAGTGATAGACAAGGAGAGCTTGAAGATGAAGAGTTTGCACCACAGAGCCGACAGTTAATAACGAGGAAGACGAGACGTTCTGTTGAAGCATCTCTTCTTGTCTCTCTTATGTTCCTCTTTTTCATTCTTATTATATTTTTCAACTGAAAATGTTTTTATTTTTCTTACCGGTAATTTTTAACTTTATACATCAACATTATTATTATTGTATTTTTATTATTTATTCGAAGTCTGATTTATCCTCGGTTAATTAAGGGTTTGTTATGGGTAAAAATAAATTAGGAGGTTTGTCTTGACTCAAGTTAGTGTCAGATTATGTCTAGTACAAACTCGAGTTAGCGTGAACTCCCTAATATGACAACTGACCCATAACTAATTTAGACTTTGATCGGTCATGATGAGCCATATTGAGGCTCGCATTGGCCTTGGCTCGTATAACTAGACATGATATCATAAAATAAGTGATCTGATTTAAAACAAATCAGATCAGGGCAGAGTGAACGCTCTAACTAAGTGAACTGAGTTATATAAAATATAACTTATAAATTACAATTCGGATAATTACAATACCAAATAAAAAAAATTGAAATACGAAAATGTCGATATTGATATTTTGATGTACCGATTACGTAATTTTCTTTATAATATATATATATATATATATTATGCAGGTTTTAAAATTACCATGTCATGGCTTTAATTTTAACTCCAATAGATTAAATTATAGATTTTTCTTTAAAATGTTGAAATTTTTATTAAAAAAATTACAGTTGTCAATAATTAAATTAATCCTACATTTGGTCTTACAAATATTTTTTCTTAAAAAAAATATCATTCTAGGAATTTCATTCCCACCCTTAAAATCAGAAGAATTCGGTGGAATATATAAATTTTGTCATTTTTGGATTAAAAAAATGTTTTTTTTTTTAATTTATTTATAAAAACACCAAAAGGTAGTGAAGAGTGAGTCAAAATGTCTACAAAAAGAGGTGGAGTAGTTGTGTCTTGTGTCAGGTTACCAACCACACCTCTTTTTTTTTTTTTTAATTTAGTTTTGTTTTCTCATAATATTAGGCACCACCTGTCTGTCTTTCCTTTGTGTCTGTCTCTCTAGACACACACATGTGATAGATCCAAGAAATATATTGGAACTCAAGAACACTCCATAAATTAGGCAAATAAAAGCAGAGATCTTGGGAAAGATCAATAAGAACCCTGCCAACAAGGTAACACATAGATTGGATGGATACCAGTTCATGTTTTATTTCAATCCCCTCTTCCCTATAATAATACTAACACTTAAAACATCTTTCGTGTTCTGTCGGTGTAATATTTAGGGTACCCTAATATGTAATGAAGTCGAGAATATTTCAACTTAATTAGTGATAATCTTAGATCCATCCCGCTATAATATTAAAGTTCACTTAGTTAACAAATAACAACAGTCCTTTTCCCTAGAGAAATGATTTTAGTACGGTTACATGGAAATTCAAATTCATAACTTAAGAGTCAAATCATAAAGGAGTGAGCACTCTTAATTAGTAGACGATATTGCTAATGCTAATAATAGTATATATATGTACACGAAAACTCTTGAAGGACTCTCCATAAGAAAAGACAATAACATCCTTCTTCCATCATAGTGTTCAGGCCTTTTGATGTCTTACATACACATGTTGGACTCTTGTCGGACCAAAAAAGTGTATTAGCGGTTTTAATTAGCGTGTTTTGGTGTTACTAAGAACAGACATGTTATATATATATATATAAAAGAACATTCGGACGAGGATTTAAAATCAAACAGCACGTGAGATAACACGCGTTGATAAATTGGTGTACCTGAGAAATTTTTCATAATCTTTAGATATATGAGAAGTCTAAACTATTGCACCAATCGAAACTAGCCAAGTTTCAATTGATCTAGCTCTCGGGTTGAACTCACCGCTAGGTTCGTCCATGGTCGGGGTCGCCTAGGTCGGACGAATTACCTAACCATGGCCGGACCTAATCTTGTGTTCAACCCTAGCTAGGTCAATAAGAAGATATGTCCGATTATACCCTAATCAAACCTAGGTTTCAATTAACACTACAAGAATTTCGGTCTACTGCGACGAGTTCTATTGCGATGACATCGTGTCCTCGCTATAGATCGTTTCTATTGCGACGAGATACACTTTTCGTCACAAACCATGTAGAAATGACGAGAACATCATCACAATATCCAATTGCGACGACGGGTCATCGCAATATAAAAAGTGTTGCGACAACGATAAATTTATTGCGAGGACCGCGTATCCTTGCAATAAAATGAGATTATTGTGAGGATGTGTAATATCCTATTGCGACGAACACTTCTTGCAATATAAATTTCTCACCTCAATTTTAGCTCAAATTTTTTCGAGAAACCAACTGCGATGACACGTTTTCTATTGCGATGATCACCTATTATTCGCAGTATAGTAAATTTATTGCTAGGATATGGAATATCCAATTGCGACGACTGGTTCTCGCAATAGAAATTTTCCCACAAAAATCTTGGCGTCAATTATTTATAAAAAAACAATTGCGACGCCGTCAAATCTATAGCTAGGACTTTATGTCCTCGTAATAAAATAGATTTATTGCAAGGGTGTATAATATAAAATTGCAATGATGCCAAATCTATTACTAGGAGCGCAAATTGTCGCAATAGACTTAGTTTATTGCGAGAAAATGTAATATTCAGTTGTGACGACTGTTTCTGACGACTGTTTCTCGTAATAAAAAAAAATTCGAACAAAATATTTGGCACCAATTATTATGGGAAACCAATTGCGAAGAAATGTATTCTATTACGATGATCGTATATCATCGCAATAGATTAGGTTTATTGCGAGGATTTGACCTATTCTACTGCAGCATAGTTTCTCACATCAACAATTTTCCCATCAAAATGTTGATACCAGCTTTTTATTGGAAAAAAAGTTGTCGACAACAACTATCTTTCTATGATTACATACAGTCGCAATAGAATGTGTTTATTGTGATGATGTGTAATGTTTCATTGTGACGAATACTTCTCGCAATAATAAATTTTGCACACAAAAGTTGGCGCCAACTTCTATGGGAAACCAATAAAGAACACTTATAATCGATTGTGATGACCACATATC
Organism: Clarkia xantiana subsp. parviflora; assembly: GCA_036873135.1. Classification (NCBI taxonomy): domain Eukaryota; kingdom Viridiplantae; phylum Streptophyta; class Magnoliopsida; order Myrtales; family Onagraceae; genus Clarkia; species Clarkia xantiana. The sequence goes on from JAPTYO010000001.1 coordinate 52,639,522, forward strand.
CTTCCAATTTATAGTAGATTTATTGCGGAGATGTGGAATATCCAATCAAGATAATTGTTTTTCACAATTAATTATATACTAAGATATTTTCAGATATTTCTATTTACAAAGTTTTGTAACTTGTTTGAAATTAGGCAAGGTTTGGTAATTTTGCATCAAAATTCAAATAAATCTAAACTTCAAACTCTAAAGCCTAGACCATAAACAAAAGTCTAAAATCCTTAGAAACCATAAATTATAAACTTTAATACAATAAATATCAGTACCTAAAACGTTAAAATCTAAACATTAATACCATAAACCCTAAAATCTAAAATATACACCATAAAACATTAAATCTTAAATTTTAAACCTTAAAATCTTGATACTCAAAACCTTAAACTTAAACATCAATACTATAAACATCAAAATATAAACCTTACATTCAAAATCTTATAACCTTAGTCTCTATACATGGAAACCTTAATTCTTAAATTCTAAACCTTAAAAAATTAAAACTAGTATTGAACTTATTTTTAATATGACTACTAGGTCTGATAGTAATACATTTTCTGTTTTCTAGAAATTCAAAAAAAATAGGTAATGTATTGAATATCGATTGAAATTTATCTATTATTTAGTTATTTAAAAAAAAGTTATTATTTTTTCAAATTAGTAAAAAGTGGTTGGGATAAATATTCACTTCTCAAGTTTGGGCGATGTGCGAGGTCATGCACGGAAATTAATTTCGGTATCATATACGGCGTTACAGATGATTTCGAGATGTAGTATTTTAGTTTATTATTATTTTCTGTCTACTTGTTCTATTAATTAAAGTGTACTCACATGCTCACATAACATAATTTGCTCAATCGTGAGTCCGCGTCAGTGCACATCAACACATTGTATATATATATATGTATAATATAATAATAATTTGAATAAATTTGATATAATAAAATATTTAAATATTATTAAATCAAAGTTAGCACATAAATCTTTTTTGCAATTAGAAAATAATTTTTTTTTGGACAATAATTTAGGATTTCCGAGTATTACAATAAAATCTCCATAGTTATTTATTTATTTTTTTTGGCCAAGATCCACAGTTAAAGTTGTCTTTACAATAACTTATTGTCGTTGCAATATATGTATTAATTGAGTTGCACAAAAAAATGAATTTATTTGTTACCAAAAAAGTGAAAGTGTTATATTACTTGCACTGTATTAAATTTTACCAAAAATAAATGAATATTTTTTTTTAATTACTTGAAAAGGACAAGTTGGCCGAATAAAGAAAAAAAAAGTTATTTAATTGGTAATAAAGTTATTTTAATAACTTTCTCTTTTTGCAGGCTGAAATTTACTTTTCTTATTCAATAAAATATACTACTTATGGACTGAATTTATTTTCTCTGTAGCTCTTCTTCTACACTATATGTGGTCCAGAAAATAAAACTCTGTCCGATAACTCTTCTTCTCCGGCGCCATCCAACTCGCTGTCGTCCCGCCGTCCCCTCTAGTCGCTGTGTTTTCTTCCGTTGAAGAAAGCACGCTAAGGTATTGAAGAAAGAAAGCACACTAAGGTATTGAAAAAGATCTGATACATAAGAATGGTTGTGAATTAATCATTACATCATCCTAACGTTTAAACTAAGAATCATACCATTAATTCGATACTTGTGACTGGAATTAGAAACTGAATAATTAAAGATTAGATATGCAGAACTTGAATTCCTTTATGGTTGTTGGTGTAGGTCGGAGAAGGTTATTAAGCTGCAGCCTACAAGAACAAAAAAAGAGCAATTAGAGGAAGAGATCGAGAAATTGATCAAATAACAAGATGAGGAAATGGTTGCTATAAAGAAGAGGCACGGAGATGAGGATGTTTAGTTGGAGAGGGATTATAAAGTTCTGCTTGGTTTGAATATATATATATTTTTTAAGAAAAACCAGTTCGAATCAAACTGGTTCTGCCATGGTTACTTTAATTACGTTGAGTATTTAGTTTATATTTGTATTCTAGATTGTATAATATTTAGTTGTGATTTTTTTTAAATATATTGGTCGTTTTAATCAGGTGAGAATTTTTTATTTTTAATTTTGGTTAAAAAAATTAATTAATGATTATATTGCTACTAAAGTTTCGTCACATTTTAAAAGTTAAAACTGGACACATCTATTGCGAAGACACTTTCAAAATTTATCGTTGCAGTACAATTGAAACTCGTCGCAATAAAAAAATTAAAGGATCCACGCAATAAATACATATAGTGACAATATTTGTGTCATCACAATAGGATTATCAAATCCTCGCAATGGAGAGACCAATTGTGACAATTATCTTTAAATTATGGCACTACAAAAAGATTAAATCATTGCAATAGGTGTACCTACTGCGACAATAATTTTAAATTTGTCATCGCGATAGATTTATCAAATCATCACAATAGATATAGCCGTTGCGACAACTAATGTCGCAGATGTGTTGATATTCGTCCTCGCAATAGAGTATACTCTTTTGCGATGACTGCTATTTTTGTCGCAATAGGGACCTATTGCTAGGGGTCTATAGCGACGAGGCTATTGCGACGATTTGTCATCGCAATATACATATAGTGACGAGTTTAGGGGTTTTTGTGACGAATTTGGTCGTCGCAATAATCCTTAATTCTTGTAGTGTAACTTAGCCCGAGTCAAGCCCAGGGCTAGGTCAGACCATGATTGGGGTCTCATAGGTCAGGCAAACCTAAACATAGCCGAACCTACTCTGGACTCGACCCGGGCTAGGTCAACTGAGACTTAGTTTTAATTGGTGTATCAGTTTAGACTTTCTTTTTTTGGCCAATCAGTTTAGACATTTCACATACCTAAAATTCACAAAATTTATTTCGAATACTAGTTTGTCAACACGTGTTATCTCAAATAAACTCAACATAAAAATCACAGTATAGTTTGATACAACATTTGAACTGCTTAAACTTAAAGACTAATTAACCCGCTTAAACTTAAAGACTAATTAACCCGAAACTTGAGTCCTACGCTACCTCATAAACTTAGTGTGTTATCATTAAAAAGAACCATATGATCATCAGTTGAAATGTCCTGGGGCGGTTTGATTGAACTCATTGCTAACGAATCCAGAACCCGACCCCGGTCGAGGTGAACTTGTCCCCGAAGTAGAAAAAATCTCGGAAAGATGGTCGGTGTTTGATTTTCGCATATTGCTCCAACCGATATCACTATCTTCAAAGCTACCGCCGAGGGCCACGGATGGCATGAAATTAGTAGGGGTAAACAACCCGGTAATGTTTTCGAGTAGTCCGGTGGGTTGGATGCGGGTCGGGTTTGGCTCGGAAATGAAGTTATATGGGTGGTGGTGTTCATTGATTTGAAGAGGGTCCATGGTTAAGGCAATGGGTTGTTGTTCTTGATTTGGCACGTGCGGAGGTGGTTGGTTGCATGTATGTCTCCCCCGGTATGTGATCTCGTAGATATTCGGGTCATCGTCGGATCGCTGCACTTGCTTGGTTGCCAAGCAACCTTGGTTGTTCCGGTTTGTGCATTTGTAGTACCCTCTAGAAGTGACCGAAATATGTTAGTAATTACTGAAATGTTCCGAGTCATCGAAATTTATATTAACCGCGTAAATTTGAATTCTTAAAATGGTAGGTGAAGAGTCGATATGGGCAAAAGCCGACCATACTGTTTGGAACCTGTTCGGATCGGTTCCAAACAGACCAAGTCTACTAAAAGTGAATCAATTCTAGAAACTGTTAGTATATAATTGTATGAAACCGATTTTGTACTGGATCATAACTGGTTTTAAACTAATTTCATTAAATAAACGGTCCGGACCGATTCGTATCCAACCAGAACTGTTTTTGGCAATAGAGTTCTGAACCAGTGTAAAATCGGTTCCAAACGTACTAATTTTTCTACAATAATTAAAAAACGATTGTCTTTTTAACGTGAACGATTTAAAACAGTTCCGATTCGGATAGTTTCATATACACAACCTTACTATTTAATATACCTTGGGTACTTGGCTCCAAGAATGTCCTTTTGTCCGTACTTTCTCCAAGTGTAACCGTCATCTAGAGGACCCTCCAGCCCTAACCCAGGGCTAACCAAGACTTGCTTAGTCCACCTTGGTATTGTTTTCCTGCCATTACAGTATGAATAAAAACCCATGCTTAAAAACACATGGTTTCAAATACAATTTGCTAGCTTCATCGAAAAAATGCATTTATATGAGACTTCACTTGCACAATAAAATGAAAGTTTAGCTATCAAATTGTCCAGAGCTCATAAGTTGAATTAGCAAACTGTCCATGCATGCATAATAAGTTTCATTAACAGATAAATGTTAATACTAAAATTTCAGCGTGCAAGTTATTACTAAACTATTTAAAAAATGAAAACACAAATTATTATAAGTCACATGATATATGCACTTTTTCGTCCAAAATTAACTGAAAATTAGAGGAAGCTAGTAATTATAGTTAGATTTATATAATTATTAGTTGAGAATATTTACCTCTTTTTAGAAGCATCCCTAGGTTGTTGTTGTTGTTCCTTGTCGGAATCTCCACTAAGTTGTGGACTTCCGGCCAAGGAAGGCGGTGACTCCGATATTACTCCGGCAGCTGCTTCCGGCACCGAGCTGCTGCTCCAGTTGAGCATTGAAAACACCTTTTCATACGACGCGACGATCCTCGAAGCAAGAATTTGCCCAGTTTCATGGGAAGAAGATGAAGATGGTGAAGTAAGGTGGAGTTGGAGCTGCCTTGTAAGCTCCATACCCTGAATGAGCTCATTGATGAGACTCTTCCTCTCCCACTCACCTAAGCTATCCATTGTTACTAAATTAGCTAGGGTTTGTTGTTGGAACAATATATGAGATATATAGTTGCAGGTTTTGTGTTGGGGTTTATTTATGGAAGCAACTTTTTGAATGGGAAATGTAGAGGGAAATATTGACTGGAAATAATATGAAGAAGTCTTTGGTCATTGGAAATGTTGGAATTCTTTGTTCAAATAGTAAATTAATGGAAAAGTCCACTAGATTGACCCGTTCTATTTAGGTTTGATGATTGAAGTTATGGGTTCATTAATCACGCTAGCTAGCCCCTTTTGGACTCCTGGGTCCAAGGTGGCTCGACCATCTAGACCCGGGTCAAGCGTCAAGACCCACTTATTGTCTAAATTTGATATTTACACCAACTCAATCAATACATATTTGAGTTCTAATTGCGCAAAGATTTTAAACGGCTAAATTGACGATAATTAAAAAATTTAGAATAAAAATTGCACATACAATTGTCCTCACCTCATTGGGGCTACGTACCCAGGGTTGGAAAAAAACCGATTTTGCAGGACGGGACCGAAGCTGTTTCGGAACCGGATCGGTTCCAACAAACCAGGTCTAAAAGGGATGAACAAGTTCAAGGACAGTTAGGATACTTATGTAGATCCGTTTCTGTTATCGACTGGTTCGATAATCGAAACTAATTTTGGACTGCTTTATTGTTTTTTAAAAAAATTAATGTAAATCTTCATAAAAAAACAGCATGGACCGGTTCTAGACCAGAACCGGTTCCAAACAGACCAGTTTTTCTGCCCTAAACCAGAGCCAGAGAAAATATTCAGTTCTGTTTGGAAAATAACTATTTAAAAAAGTTCCGGACCGGGTCCATGTCCATCCCTATTCGTGCCTGCGTATATAGTCCCATCTCGGGCACCCGACCCGGCCAAACCGGTTCGACTGACCTGAACCCAGCACAAAGCTAGTGCATGTATGAGTCAAAACGGTAATATGCGTGGAAGTAGTGGGTTCCTAAAAGTGAGTGCATCGTCTAGAAGACTTTCCTTGGACGTGAAGTAGCAGGAATGTTCATGCTCTATTCCGCGTTGTTACACAACCACTAACCGTCGTTGCTTTTGTTCCTCAAACTAAAACATACGACAAGACGACTCCCACACACACAATCAGACCGTAGTTTACGGTTGATACTGATGGATCTATTCAATTCTTCGTTTATTACTAGGGGACATGACTAATTACTTGGTCTTGTTATAGTTATACATACATTAATTGGGTTATTATTAAGAGCGTCACGATGGTATTACATAGTATTACTTAAACATGGATTTGACATATATTTTTTTATTTAAAATGTATAAAAACGTGCTACAATGATTTTACATAGCGTTTCTTAAAAGCGGGATCCACCTATTTTTACGTAACATATTTCTTAAATTTAAGGAAAACACTATGTATGTAACCAATTTTTTATTATAAATTAATTCATTATAATTAATATAAATATTTTATTGGTGGTTGTTGGAAAATTTAATAATAAAATATATTTAAGGAATATAATTAAGTAATACGACTGCAGAGCAAATATTGTTTACGTGTGTTTTAACTTTACGTATTACTTAAAATGTACATAAATATATCTACGTGACAACTTAAAAGAACGCAATTTATGTAAAACCATTCTGGATGCTCTAAGCTAGGGTAGGTGGACCATAGCTAGCTAAAAACCTATTGGGTTGTGTAAACTATACATGCGCGCCAAAATACAACACTTATTCGATCGTGTGATTAACTTAGTATAAATGCTAAATATGTCTAAGATTTTTTTGGCAAGCAGATTTTGCTTCATTGAAGCAAAAATTAACAGACAATCAATATGTTAAATATATCCAATATTAGTTGGATCAACTGATAAATTGAATTATGTTTTTATAAATTGAATTTGAATCTCACTGGACACGCGCCTCCTTAAAAAGAGATTTAACATTAACAATCGCAGTCAGAAATTACGGTATATACCAAGGGTAAGAATATATTTCCAACTTGTTGGTCATGTATTTCATAATGTTACTTTTGGAAAGGTTATGAGTTTAATATATTTAGACCCCACTAATTAAAGGGATCGCAATAACCTTGAACGTTCTTTAATCAAACGTATTTTACACTACTAATAGTCTATAGTAGTGTCAAGTTTGACTTTGACGCTCCATGGCAAATCATGTTAGTTACATATACACTCCGGTTAATAAAATATTAAAGACGAAGTCAAGAACTAAATTTAGAGGAAAACGTTGGTTATTGCATGACATTAATAAAGGGGAAGCAACCAATATAAGTTTAATATGATTATTTCTGAAGTGAAGGGTGCAAAACTATACTCATAAATTTAAGGGTTAAGAAAGCATCTAAATAGAGTCTCGATTATAAGTCATATTGTTATTAGATTTAAAAAATGTTAATATTTGGTACCCCAAATATACGAACTATTAATTAATATAAAACAAAATTCTTTCCATTCTCCACGTCAAAATGGACGGAAATGTTACGTGCACCTATCAATTGTATTCTAAATTTTATTTCATAACCAATTTAGTCTTTAAATTTTCAATAAAAAAGAAGATAAAATTTTTGAGATGTTGATAGTGGTACCTGACATTTTCGTTATTTTGAAGGAAAAAATAGACGGAAAACTTTTCATCAATAGTATCAATATCAACAATTTTCCTAGCATGATGTAGTTAAACTAAGGGACGAGTAAGGGACGGGGAGGGGGAGGCTCTCGAAAGCAAGCTTTTTTAATGATTTTTTTTATGGTTATGCCGGCGATGATAGGTGGATCTAGGCTCCTTTTAAGTTCTTTTAACCTAAATTTAACGAGATTTTAATTTCAAAGTTTTTAAAAGGTTAGAGGAGTTGGACCCTTAATTAATACATCTAACTCTTACACTAAAACGGCATGTTTGAGCCCACTCACTTTTGGGCCGGATGAGCCCATTCATGAAACTGTAAGTATTGGCCTAAAAATGAAGCTCATTCAAGATCATCCCCATTTTCGTACTAATAAGAGAGCTTCGTTGAAGTATATATAAGCGTTAAATCGCGTATCCACCGATAATCGTATAATTTTAACGTTTATAAGAGGCTAGTAAATCAGGTGGTTTGTCTAACTTAATTTGATATCTAAGTGTGCGCAAATTCTAATCTTAGCATCACAAAATTAAATCTTAATTTAATTAAAATTTTACGTGATAGGCCTTCACATATAACTTTAAAGTTTAATTAATTAATATAGTTGTTTAAGTGACTCGTCTAAAAATTTACTAGCTACAAACATCAAACCTTAAGTTTACATACCTTCAAAGTCTGCAGCTTTGTGCTTTGCTTGTAGTCATATTGTTGCCTTCGACTCTTCTCCATGAGAAGGAGCTAAAGCCAGACTTATAGGACCACACTTACGAAGCTTCGCTAGTGATCAATTTTACCATGCGCATAAATCATCATATCATATATATATATATATATAATGGAAGCTAGCCAGCTAGGTGGGATGATATATACAATAATATGGTTGCATTTTGTAGAATTATTATTATTATTATTATTATTATTATATAGAGAGAGAGTAGTGAATGTGAAGATGAAATCATTTAAAATTGATGAGTAAATTTGGCAGTTAGTGAGGGAAGTTAATTACCCCATAAGATGCGGTCATGTGGATATTACTTGATGTTAAACTAAATACAGGTAATATGTTGTATATAGTTAACACTATTTTAAAGGAATCAATTCTCTCACAAATTATAAGAATTTTCTAGGGATTTATTATGTTTTGAGAGTTTTTAAAGGGATTTTTAAGGAAGTTTTTAAGAAATTTTCTGGCCAAGCTCTTTGTTAGGAGTCATTCTCTAGGGATTTTCATAATTCCCTTACAAATAAGTTTATATGTCCCTCACAAACAAATCACTCACAAACGACTAGGATTTCTTGTAGTGTGGTTTTTTCACTCGTCGATTTCTGGGTACAATTTTTTTTTTTCATAATCAACAATTTATCATTTACCGACTAAATCAGTACAAATATAAATTAATAAATATGTCGTGTATATTGTCCTACTGAAAGACCAGCTGGAAAAAAAATGTAGTAGTAACTAATGTGATTGTTTCATAAGATTAGATTTGAGTACTCATAGTAGAAAAAATATAAAAATAATTTACATAGCGCCTTTTTAAGATTACACAGTATGAGCTTTTCTTATTATTATATTAGTATTATTACGTAGTAATCAATTCTACATTCTTAAATTTAAACATGATATTTTCGTAAATTTAAAATTAACTTAAAAAGATTTAATTAAATAAAATAATGTTAAATAAAAGGTGGTGGAAGTTCAAAGAAGAGAAGCTTCCTCAAAACACGGACGACGACGGAGCTGCACCTCCATGCATGCCGCCACGTGTCCCGCCCACGTCTCCACCTCTCTCTCTCCCTCCACCACCAACACTTCGATCCAGCACAGAAACTACTCCACTCCACTCTCTCTCTCTCTTCTCTCACTCTTGATCGGAATCGAAGATGGTGAAGCTAGCTTCGGCCAGAGACAGCCGCATGTACGGCCCCCGACAAGGTCGGCACCGCTGCGAGTACATGAACTCCGGCCTCTACGTCTTCTCCGTCATCGTTTTGCTCGGTGGCTTCTTCGCGCAGCTGTCCAAGGAGCCCAAATCGGGCCTGGTGCTCCTCCTGATCGCCCTGGGGATCATCGCCGCCGTCAATGTCCACGATCTCCTCGCCCACCTTGCCGGAATCGAGTGGCGGCTGCCGTTGATGGAGTTCGACCTCCAGCTGGCGTTTGTCGAGTTCGCAGCTCCGCTTGTGCAGGCCCTTGGCTCTCTCCTCTCCTTTCTCGGGATTCTTTTCTTGTTCATTCAGGTAATCAATTAATTAATTATTAATTATGTATTAACTAAATTAATGATTTATAGTGTATATATATATTTTTTTTTCAATTTATAGTATAAGATTAAAACAAAAATTATAGTAAATATTGGTTGATCGAAACTGATATATATATTGGAAGACTTGATCATAAGATAGATTCAAAGGCTTGACATTGCTAATTGTTAATTTTTTAAGAACTTAAAAGCAATCCAATGTTGCAATGTTGCGATTTTGTCTCAATTTCTTTTGTTGCGATTGGATATTTGAAATATCAGATTGTTTGTTTTCCCTTTTTCGTATTAAAACTGATTTTTTAAGCATTAAAGAAGTTTAATCCATGAATAACAAATCCAATACTTAAAAAATTTGGAAAGTAACATGTTTTTGTTACTTAAACTCCAATTTTAACGCAAAGTGGAAAACTACAAATTTGATACTTAAACTGTGTAGGCTGTTAACCCTCTAATATATTTCACATTAGTTATATAGTATATGCTTAGTTCACATGATCACATGTGTATTAGTGGGTACTTCACATGATTGAGCACATGTGTGTAATAGTGGTTACTAATGTGAAATAACAAGAAGAGTATTCTTAGTTAGTATTAATTGGGTTAAAGACTATCTATTGTATATGTGTTCATCCGACATTGACTAGAACCACAAGTCGTGTATAATTAATATCACTAAGTTAATTTCTAAGATATTGTTATGTCCTTTGCATAAAATTCAGGCAGAAAAAGGGTATGGCTACTTCAAGCTAGAAAAGCACGCGTTGAACATGTTAATCGCCGGCCCCGTTCTATGGCTGCTCGGGTCGATCCATAACTCGTGTCAAATCTACGAGAGAGCCGACGGACATGTTCAGATGTTGCAACAAAGCGTCCACATCCCGTTTCTGCTGGCGAGCCTTTTGTTCATGGTCGGAGCTATCATGAACATGCAGGAGAAATCCGAAACCACGCACCACGGCACGAAACTGCTGGTACGTTATTATTTATGGTTTAAAGATCTTTTAGTATCATATGTTTGACCAAAGTTTAGTTTTGGTACAACGTCTTATTTTAGACTTTTGTGCAACATCTGTTCGTGTGACTTGCACATGAGTACTTAAAAGTCAAACTTAATGACCAACTAACAGATGCATCAAAAGTCTACCAACAAAAAGATGTTGCACCAGAAGCAAACTTTGACCATATTATTTACCACTGTTAGAATTCACATTGGGCCGAGCCGAGTCAAGTCCAACGGGCCAGCAGAGAGAAATCATATATGCAAGTGGGGTTCCATTCTAAAACCAATTGGTTATAGGAGGAGGTGACTCACTTGCTTATATACTACTCGATTGTACATATACCAACCAGTGTAGTACTACATACTCACGGTGGAGTGTCTACATTCCCCCTCACCGTGAGGGCTCTCTGATTCAACAGAACCCCTCACAGGCCCACCGGGCTCTGATTCCATGTTATGGGCCCTGATTCCATGTTAGATTCTACGTTGGGCCGAGTCAAGCCTAACGGGCCAGTAGAGAGCAAGTGGGTTTTTGTATAGCCAAGCCCAACGTGGAATCTAACAATCACAATGATTTCGAGTTGTACGCTACATATGATATATCGATCGTTAATTTTTCGCAGGGAAAGAGCTTCATATGGTTCGGGATTTTCGGCGGCGTGTTGCTACTAGTCGGGGGTCTAGCGAACCTAGTTAAAGTGTTCAAGATGCAACAAGGTGAGCTTCGGCTCGAGAAGCTAAGAGGAGGGGCTCACGAGCTTCTGATCCGAGAGAGGGAAGGGCTAGCCCCGTTGATGGTGGAGGAGCAAAGGCGGCTAAGGCGGCGGCAAGTTTACGAGGTAGCAGCCAAAACACATGCTTCTGAGGGTGCACCCTCGGACCCTACTACTCCGATGAGTCCTTATAAGGATAATGTTCTTGTTGGAGAGAGCAGATGAACACCTATGTATTTTATGTTGAGTTTCTATTATTAACTACATAACTTGACATGGTTATTCTTTTTTATTAGTTTAATTATTATAATTTAAAAATGTTAATTAGAGGTTTTTTTTAAATATTTGCTAGGCTAAATTTCACATTTGGAAAAATGGCTAAGTTTGTCAAATTCTAATTTGAACTTAATTAGTCATATAAGTTGTATGTGATTAAAAAGATTGATCTAAAATTATGGAAGTGGTTTCATCTACATAGTCATTCAAAGTTATGTAAATAGTGGGAATTATAAAATTTTATCTTAACATAAAAAATATTTAAAAAATTGCTTTTTTTTTAGGGAAATTATTTTATTTTAGGTTCGGTTCATGATTTTTATTTTTTATTATTTGGCGCATTTTTTTCTATTGGAATGTAATGAAAATGAAAGAGATGGTTTTAAGATTAAAGAGGAGGAGCTTCAATACGAAGTTGATACGATTTATAACCAATTTTATTCAAATTATTAGATATAATATTTATCAAGTAAGCAATTTCTTTACGAGCAAAACATCGCCTACGAGAAGAAAAAAAAGTCTTAACTCAATTTATATGTGTACCAAACTTCAACTTGCAATTCGGTAAAACGTATATCTGCCATTTGTTGGGGAGCGTGTTCAGATCCAGTACACAATTATTAAAAACAATTATTAAAATCAATTAGTGATAGTATCGGCAAAAAAATAAATAAATTAGTGGTAGTAGGAATAGTTCATTAAGTTCATATAATATTCTATGTTTAATTATCTGATGTGGTACTCCCTTACTTGTGAGTCTATTGTAACTTCCCTTTCCTAGAAGTCTTTTTTATTTACTGGAAAACATGCCCCTTAACGACCACACCACCCGAGTCATTTGTGGGTTCATGCTCGAACCTACATGTACGTGTGTCGCCCTTACCGGAACTCAACACTTTGTGTCATCCGAACTTCTCGGATTGAGCCACCGGCTTTGATATCACTTGTTGGGGATTAAATATGAGAAAAGAGTTCAAACCCACTAGTACATAATCCCAATAAGATTATTTACTAAAACCAACTAGCGATAATAATAATAGTCTATTAAGCTTATATAATGTTCCAACTCTCTTAAACTATTTGATGTTGTACTATTCACTCACATGTAATCCTAACATTTTTAAAATTGTGTTCGTACCCATGATTGAACCAAGTTTATGCCCTGTTGAAGACGCCACCTAGGAAATAACTTTAAGTACCTTAATCACTTCTCTTAAATTTGCGAAATATTATTGTAATAAAAGAACACCAGCAGTGGTGGTATAATGGTGAATAACGTTTACTCCTATGTGGTTTGATTCTGAAGTCCTAGATTCGAAATTTATTAGAGCCGTCACCTCACGGTGACTTATTTAAAAAATATTAGGTTCTGTCTAGCTCACACACCGCAAGCAGGAGAGCTCGGACATTATGTAGCGGGATAGGCTAAGGTCGCCACACTAGCCCAGTCTTTTTGCTCTGTTGACCAAAAATAAATAAAAGAAAAATTATAGGCTGCGCCAGATTATCTAAAATACGCCGTTCTCGTGCGCCCAGATGTATTTATGCTATCATACGCAAGGGCGCCATCAACGCTCACACTGGGCTAAGAAAATATCCATCTCATTAACCGTTGACTGCGACTGTCTCCTTCCCTCTGCACAGTGTCCTCTTCGTCTCCGGTGAACCTTGTCAGCTATCTCCTCTAGCTAGGGATCCTCCCTTCCATCACAGGTAAGAGTTCCATCGGAATTTGTTGGTGTTTCTCATGCTTAGTGCACATAGTCTATCGTCCCTGGATAGAGTAGTTGTTCTTCATGAATCTTACGCACATTAGCTTTCGCTATTTGTATGATTTGATCGTTAAACAGTCGGATGTCTGATGAATGTACTCTGTTGTTTGCTTATTGCAGTTTTTCTTGGTTGTAATTGTTTAGTTTCGAAGCTTGATTCATCCAATACTCGACTAGGTGTTTCCTGCAAGAGTTAGATTGATGTATGAGTGTCTAACTACGTTACTGGATGTCCATATGTGTGGAATTGACATATGATCTTCAAACAAAAGTTATCATCCTATTGCTGTTGTTTTGTTGGATAATGATTGCTCAGAAATAACTGAAGTGAAAGTGTTTTATGTACAAATTCTTCCATAGATTGAATTTCGTGCTACTCTTCGGAGCCTTGGGACTTAGTGTGGTTTTGTTGAGATGTCATCCGTTTCAAGTCAGCCGCAGTTTCGCTACACACAACCTCCTTCAAAGGTGCTCCACTTGAGGAATTTACCCTGGGAATGCACTGAAGAGGAGCTAATTGAGCTGGGGAAGCCATTCGGGAAAGTTATAAACACTAAATGCAACGTCGGAGCAAACAAGAATCAGGCCTTCATTGAATTTGTGAGTTCCATTAGTTTTGAATCCAATGATTCTTTCTAGCTTTTAAGACCGTATATTTACCGTGTTCTATCCTTATATTATTTTATTTTGGTTATTCAGGCTGATCTAAATCAAGCTATTGCGATGATATCATATTACGCATCATCTTCAGAACCTGCCCAAGTTCGTGGGAAAACTGTTTACCTACAGTATTCAAATAGGCAGGAGATAGTGAACAATAAAACCACTGCTGATGTTGCTGGAAATGTCTTGCTGGTGACAATTGAAGGACCAGATGCACGGCTTGTCAGCATTGATGTTCTACATTTGGTGAGTACTTCCCCAAGTTTGTTTTTCAGAAATGATAGGTAAAATTGCTGATCTGTGGACGTCACTCTCAAGTGAAATTCTCTTTGACGTGAATGTCAATGGATTAGCAGGCCCGTGTCAAGAGAATAGATTCGATGGCAGCTTAGTACATCGGGAGAAAGAGCATATATGTGTTTGTCTTCGTTCTCCTTTCCTAACCTCGCCTCTTTTTTTCCTACTCTTCCTCCATACCTTCCTCTCCCTACCTTTTTTTGAGATAGATATTTGGACACTTTCCTCTCTTTAGCTTCTCTTGTGCTAATGTGTACTTTTCTTTAGAGTTTGAACCTTGTATTTTTCTTATTAGCTTGAAGAATTTTCACTTTTATTCATTGTTCACATATTAGTGTTGCTGTATGTTGCAACACTAATTGTGCTTCATTGTTCACATATTAGTGCTGCTTGTACACATATTGTGGGGTGTTAGTTTTGGTAGCAGTTAAGGATTTATTAGTGTTGCTGCTCTTGCATAAAGGAAAATACTATGATTTTGCTTGCTGTATGCAGGAACATACAGTAATACTATGATTTTTTAGTGTACCATTCTTTAGAGTTTGAACCTTGTATTTTTCTTATTAGCTTGAAGGATTTTCACTTTTATTCATTATTCACATATTATGAGCTTTAATTACATAAATTGGATGTTGAGAAGATTTCTATGAGAAGAGACCATAAAAGATAACCAAAGAATTAGGATGTGCTTCATTCTGCAGCGACTCAATTAGAGTCCCAGACAATCTCTTAGATTTTTAAATTTTTTCAAGTGTAATTCTTCATTGTGGATGTTCTACAACTACAAATATCTCAAATATGAGGTCCTTCAGCATATGTGCACTGTATGGAATTTTTTGGAGTTGTTGATGGTCTGCTGTGAATGACATCTGGTCGGCACGCCACTTATCTTTAGGGCTCCCTAGGGAAGCACTTGATGACATACATTATTCATAACTTGTCTGATTGAAGCTTTCTCCATTATCCAGTGGAATTTTATTCCCAAACTAGTGGAGAAAATTTGCTAGGTCAAGATTAAGTTACCTTCACATTCAACATGTGATTTTATTGGATTTTGTGTTTTTTCTTCTAGCACTCTGACAATTTTTGCCTAGTTTCTGATTTGGGTTTTGTTACTTGAATGCAGGTGTTTTCTGCCTTTGGCTTTGTTCATAAGATTACAACTTTTGAGAAGTCAGCTGGATTTCAGGTCTATTAGTACCCGTAGTCCTTATTATCTTTTCCCTTCAGCCTATTAACTCATAATAGTAACTATGGCTTGCTAATTTTAATAGGCGCTGGTCCAATTTTCTGATTCCGAGACAGCTGGTTCTGCAAAAAATGCTCTTGATGGTCGATTCATTCCAAGGTGTCTGCTCTATTCTTTTTTCCTGATCATGTTCTATGTTGCGTGAGCAACATCAGAGAGATCTTCATCAAATGTATATAAGACTTCTTTTTAAATGTGTACAAAACTAAAATGATACCGAGTTCCTCCTTTTATCAGCTACTTGATTCCGGAAATGCAGCCATGTACCCTCAGGATTACATATTCTGCACACACAGATCTAAGTGTGAAGTTCCAGAGCCACAGGAGCAGGTATGTCAAGCTTTTATTTAAATGTTTTCTTGCTCCATTGCACTTCAACAAATACTACTTTGCAGATCGAAATCTTTTCTGGATTGAAGTGGCTTTTCAACTCTTATCTATTCTTCTACCATATGATAGATTCCATTTTGAACGTTCAGGGACTACACAAATCCTTACCTTCCTGTTGCGCCATCAGCAATGGATGCAAATGGTCAGGTAAATAATTTAAACCGACATGTAGGGAATCGCTTGTTCTATTTATCTCCCAAATCACATCTTTCAATTTTGCACTAAGCCATTTCCTTAGAGAATCCTAGCATAATTCTTTAGGACACTTAAATTTGGTGAAATCATATAATGGTTAAATTTTACCAAACTGTTAAATCCCGCAATCATGTATACAGATGACCGTTGGTCTTGATGGAAAGAAACTAGAAGCAGAGAGTAATGTGCTTCTTGCATCTATCGAGAACATGCAGTATGCTGTCACTCTCGACGTTCTTCACATGGTATCTACATTGCGACTATCCTATAGGACTGTTTCTTTTTTGTTATTCCGGCTTATCATCGAAGAAGACGTTAGCATACTTACTATTACTCATATTTTTTTTGAATGTCACAGGTGTTCTCTACATTTGGAACCGTACAGAAAATTGCCATGTTTGATAAGAATGGAACACTTCAAGCTCTGATTCAGTACCCTGGTAATGCTCTGAACATGAAATTACTTTTTTTTAAATGAATAAAAAATCATTTAACTATGAAGTTATGGAAAAAATGGATAAATGGAAAATGCAGATGTTCAAACGGCTGTAGTGGCAAGGGAGGCCTTAGAGGGGCACAGCATATACGATGGAGGGTTTTGCAAACTTCATCTTTCGTATTCTCGCCATACTGATCTCAGTATTAAGGTGAGTAATACTGAATTTTTACTGCATTGGCTGTAGATGCTTCAAATTTTGAGGATTTCGAAGTTAAATTTGATAATCACCCAAAAAAAGGGTTAAGAACCTATAAACTGTTTGAGGTTTGCCCTATGGTTTGGCCTATGTGAGATTTTGGTGTTTGAAGTTTAAATTGTTAATATTGGCTGTCTGAAGTTTTAACTTTGGAAATTTAGTTTTCCGTCCATTTTTGCTGTCAAATTTAACAGAATTGTGTGAAAAGTCGAAATTGCCTCTGATACTTTTATGTTTACTCCGGCCGGCAACCACCACTCCGGCCAGCCACCACCCAACTCCGGCCGGCCACCACCCTACTCCGGCCGGCCACCACCCTAGGGACGATTTTGGTATTTATTTTTTTTATCAGTTATGTGACAAGCACATGACCAAATTTTGTCAATTTTAATAGCAAATTTGGACGGAGACACTAAATTTCAACAAAGTTGAAACTTCAACAGTCAATATCAACAATTTAAACTTCAGACACCAAAATCTCACATATGACTAACTTCATACAGTTTATAGGTTCTTAACCAAAAAAAATGGTAAATTTAATGTTATTCTTCAGTTGAACAACGATCGAAGCAGAGATTACACCATTCCGACCACTCCGGTGGTTGTTGCGCCTACCCAGCCATCTATCCTCGGGCAGCAACCCGTTTCAGGGGCGGGTCCCACTCAGTTCAGCATGAACAATGGTCACGGTTACCCCTCTTCTTCTGGGCAGCAACAACAACCACCCATGATGATGCAGCAACAGCCAGGGTGGGGCTCACCGGGCCCACAAACCATGCCGATGCAAGTCTATGGTGTGAACCCTTACGGACCACCTCAAGGGACCGCACCTTACCAAATGGGTCCAGGGTTGATGCAGGGACCGAACCCAGGTGGCTTACCTCCACAACAAGGTAGACCAAGACCCGCTTATGGTCCTCAATAGTGCACTTTCTTTATTTTGTTTGCTAGAACTTGCAAATTCTACAGTTTATGGAGAAGATTGTGGCAAATAACACTATAATGAGCTTTATTAGCAAAATCAAAACAAACACCCATGCCTGCCTTACATATATTTATTATATTACAATACAGAAAACCAAATCCAAACCCGAACCCGAATCTGATCGATACTCGACTATGTGACCGATATACCCTTTAAATAACTGGGTAAACGGTTGTCGAATATTACTAATAAAAGTTCTTTCATCTGTAATTTACAAAATCACAGGTAGTATATAAACTTATGTTCTTTCAGTATTCTTGATCTCCAAGACCCCAGATCTGAGCCGACGCCCTAGTCGACGATGAAGAAGATGCCCTCCTCCACCTTGCGAGACGTAACAAGAACATCAGAACCTCTGAGGGATCGCTCAGCGAGTACCAAGCTCGGGTTTCCTTCGGACTCGAAGATACTATGATCGGATACCCTTGTCCTTTCCTCTCAATTACCTAAAAATGAAAAACTTCACATTTAACCCCCATAGTTTGTGAAAGTTTCAATCACTTGACCAACTGTTTTAAAATCTTAAGGTGATAGATAAATGGGTCACTTAGTCTTTATACTTCAACAGAGTTCACCCAACATTTTAGAGTTTTTTTTAATACTTTGATTGGATTAGTATAAACATCGAGGTCGAGAGTCGAGCCATACCTTGAAAGCATCCTCGTCGGTTCGATCATCTCCGATGTACAACGGGAGGACATCCGTCGAATCCTTAAACCCTAGAGTCTCGAGCAGGTACTCTAGGGCATGGCCTTTGTTCCACTCTATAGACGGTCGGATCTCCATCACCTGCATGGATTTGCATGGTTCGTGTTACATTCACAACATCATCGTCGATCGACCAAATCGCAAACAATAAAATTACCTTTTTGCCCCAAGTTAAATGGAAATCTTGGTAATTTTCTATGACACACTTCACCTTATCTTGCAGTAAAGTCAGGTCCTGCAACACAAATCTTCTTCTCTAAGAACAAGTTACCCTAAACAAAACACAAGTTAAAAAAAAAAAAAAAGCAATAATCTTTACCTCATCTCGGACCTGTCGAAAGTGTACCGAGACACAAAATCTATTGTCCTCGACTCGAGCCCCTTGTATCTTCTTCGTCTCCTCCTCTAATTCCGCTAATATCTATATTTTGTTCATTTTAGGGTTAATTATCAAACTGCTAGTTGATATTTAAACAGTCGAAAAAATTAACTGTATCTCTGTTGAATAATGGTAACTGGCTAAGTGTCTAACTAACCTCTTGCATTGCAGGCAAGAATTTTTTGGCTGGTTGGAATAGAACTTCATCTCCCTGCACGACCGACCGACACCGTATCGATATATATAAGATCGTGTATCGTGAAAATTAAGTACGAATTTTACGGTCGATTTAATTACTAATAACATGTAACCTTTTTATGAAAAGAAAAATTAGGGTTCTTCGTCCCGCCTCTTGGAGGAGCCATGATGTCCATTCCGTGGCTTCCGGCGTAGTAAACACTCTCCAAATTTACAAACTCTTTAACCTAACCATCCGAAGAACACAGTTAACTTAGCGGTTAATTAGTTAGGGTTTTGTAAATTGTTGTATAAGAACATCGTGGTGATAATTGAAGACCTACCTTTTCTCTACTTCTCCCACTGATAATAGCCGTGGGGAAGTATTTTGCGACTTCTCGAACCGCTGCACGCATCTGAATGAACATCGTCGATTCGTTGGTTCATCGGTTTGTATAAAACATATAGTAGGGGTAATGAACTTTATTTTCATTTTCCAATTTTTTAAACATTGTAAATTTGTAAAATGAAAATTTATAAGAGCTAGTGATATTAATCAAAACCCTAACCCATGAACCCTAAATCAAATATTTTTTTACGTGCGTAACGCATGTCAGGACTGACAACAGTCGATTTATTATACGAAAATAATGACTGACCTCCTTAGACATGAACGCGGAGTCGGGGTCATTTACGATCGGGGAGAGCGTCCCGTCGTAATCTAAAAACACGACGATTCTCTTCCCCTTTGCCACCTTCATTATTCGCTCGAACGAGCGTAGTGCAGAAGGATGTTCCGCCTGTCGTTAAAAAAAAAAAAATCATTTTCGAAACAAATCAACCAACAAAATCAAATGAATATGGACGTATTCTCAGCGGTAAAAACTCGTGTCGCAGACTTTGTTGAAATATAAAGATTAAACCACACATTCACCTATCACCTTAAGGTTTTAGAACAGTTATAACGCGGAGGTTTGAATCTCCGCAACGCCGAGTTAAATGCCATATTTAATTAAAATTTCACGTGTTTAACCTTCAAAATGTTTCAGCTCACACGTAAGGGGAATGTTGAAGTATAAAATTTAAACCACGTCTTCATCTATCACCTTAAGATTTTACTTCAGTTGATTAGATGGTTAGTCTAAACTTTCACAGACTCGAACACTATATTGCAAGTATATTCGTGCTCACCAGCCAAGAAATATAAGCCGCTTCCGAGGAATCGGGTCCATTGAAAACGAGGTCGTTACACTGGTCGGACAACGTTGTCGTGGTTGGAACCGAACCACTGACGTTGTCATCGTCAGAAGTGTCATTATTCTTCGGCTTTGAGACGAGCCGAGCTTTGAGCTGCTTACGATTGAACAGGGACTGAATGAGATGCTTTGCAAAGTCTGCCTTCATCTTCTTAATTTCTTCCTAGCAGGTGATCAATTACGTAAGAACTCATTTTTTCTGATTAATTATTCTATACATATAATTATATGAATGTTATTGATTAAGTCACGTTGTTAATAACTTAACCGACTTGTATTAATTGTACGTTAGGAAAAAGAGACGGTTAAAGGAAGAAATTAATCAAACACAAAGTCAGTCACGTGACGTGGGTAAATTACTTAAATGAGCCGACAATTCTGAAACGTGGATTCCCATGACCGTGCCTTGCTTTGGAGATTCCTAGGATTCTTTTCTTGCCACTGTTTTTTATTTTTTCAAGAGATTCTCTAGCGTAAAACAGATTTTTTGGGTTTTTAAAATGAACTTGAAAATGAAAAGGCACATAATAAAAATGAAAAAAAAAAACCCATAAAGAATCTCGTTTACAAAAGGCACAAATTTATTTAATATTTTAATCGTTTGATATAAGTGTCAAAAATTTCATTTCCACCGTAATTAACCAAACATCAAAGCAATTAATTAACCTTGAAAGAGGAAAAATGTTAATCGGTTCTTTTTCTAACATCTAAGTATTGAGCTGTCGTTTTTATTTATCGTTATATGCCTCCAACTTTATATCATAATGGTGGGGTGACCGTGATGGTGACCTAGCTAGCTATTACAAATTAGGGCCAAACACCGACCCTAAAGTAAAGACTTTAAACATGGTAATGAAAAGATTGATTAAACCCAACTTGTCATTTTGGAGAGGGAAAGTACAGAGACAATCCACTTTCATTTATATAGTCATTGTTAGATGACTTTGAAAAGAGGATGTAGACATATTATAATAATAATAATAATAATAATAAGTTTTTTTTTAGTGTTTGGCCCTCTCATTAACTGCCATCCTACATAATTAAAATTATTTTTATGGCAAAAAAAAAATAATAATTAAATTTATTTCATATTGCTAGCTAGTCATCACAATAAAGCCTACTTTTTGGGTTTCTAGTCACATCTTTCCTTTTCTACATAGCGTAGGGTAATTAGACAGAGAATTAAGTTAATATGGTGTAATAATTTAACATTTTATTCTTTAATTAAAAATTTCGAGTTTAAATCTCATTTGATGAATGAAAAAATATATATGGCTAACACATTACTCGTACTTTTTATAGGTTTGGGTTGCCGAGAAAGTGAAACTACCAAATCAAGATTCAACAACATTTAAATTGATTTGTTACATAACTATATCTCTATAACCCAAAAGTTTAAATAAAGTGGAATCCTAACCTTAACACAAAGTTCAAACCATCATTTTTCTTACTAGTACAACATGCATGAGCATGTAATGACAAAGATTACTTTGTTTTTAGTTATAAGAACATTTAAACCCCTTTTCTTTTTCATTATATATATAATTTATTAATCCAATACATAAGTTAAACTAGGATTTATCTTTTTTTAATAATAAAAAGTGAAAGCAAGGACCCCTTATCATTTAAAGCGACTAGCACTTGGCTCTGCTTCCACATACAAGACAACCCAAAAGTTAAAAAATATAAATTAAAAGTTACATAGTAGGTTTATAATAACCACCTTTTCATCATTCATGCATGCATTCGCAGCCACGTAGCGTGTATCCACGTGAATCCGATGCAAGGTAAAATTGACTCCCCGATTAAATATATAATTTATATATATTATGGACAAGGACCTTGACTTTTTGGTGAAAAACAAATAATAATCTTTTTTTTCCACATGGGAACAAATTAACATTTTTTACGTGTCGGAGGAGAATTGGTGGGACAAACAGATCCATTGTACGGCCGACACCACACATCTTAACTCCACGCACGCACACAGTTTCAGACCAGTGTTTATGAAAAAAGTGCAACAAGACGACGTAGATAACACCAAATCAACTCCATTATTAATTATTTCAACTTTATAATATATTATATATATATATATATATACTTTTTTTTTTTTTTCAATTTTCAATATAAAATTACGAAGTCGAAGCATTAAGATTAAAATTAAAGTCGTCTCCATCGAGTAGTTCGCTGTTAGTTCTACTGACATTAATATATATATATATATATATATATATATATATACTACGCCTACATCTTCTTTGTAAACTATGTACTCTCGAACTTCAAATTTCTGTTCTATTAAACCCTATTTTAATTCATTGGATGCTGTCGTGTTATTCTCTTATAGCCTATATATAATTGTTGTGTCATAAGAATATATTCCTAAATTATTGGTCAGTAAATGTTTTTATTAAAAAATATTAAGTTATGTGGACATTTAGAGAATTAATTATTAGCTTTTAATAAAACATATTCCTTATATAATATGCCCTCCCTAGTTACTGCAACTAAATAGGAATACAATAATGTATAAAATAGATTTTCCTCCATAATTCATTGAATATGAAAACATAATTAATTAATATATGCATAACCTGGATCTCAATTATAGCCACACTATATACATACAGCACTTCTGTATCTATTCTAAATCTAACAAATATGTTTTTAAGTGGTTTTAAATATATTACACAAAATATGATAATAAGAATCCTAATCTAACGTAGTTGCATAAAGGTGCAATTCCATTTTAAATTTTATTAAAATGCATTTTCTTTTGTTAAATTTGTATTTTCTATTATTATTATTGAAAATTTAAAAAGCTATATTATTTTAAACTAAGACATCTCTACGAAAAAACCGTTACTTGTTCCTTTCACGTTTCAACCGAAGTGAATATCACTATCCCTTGTTTGTGGGCTCCCATTGACGGGAAGTACACTAAGCTGCTAGGTCAGGCCCCACATATGTCCGCAAGACGTGGCACTTTTAAAGGGATCACCGACACGTGTGCAACGGTATCCGGTTCGTACCGAACCCCATGCTATTTGCTGTCGATATGTTGTGGACCGAACCGACCCCTTTAACTTTTTATTAATAATAATAATAATATATTTATATATATGACTTTTGAGAACCGGATATGATATATATTTTTACTTAAAAAAACAAATTTCGATTTAGTTTGTAGTATTTTACTTCCAAAATTATTTTACTAGATATGTAAGATTAGTAGAAATATGTTTATAATAATTTTTTAAAGATTGATGGACTCTCTGCAAGGACACGTGTCAGATGCATCTAACCAAGATCCAGCGCGTGTACATACGTCAACCACCACCTTATGGCAGGATCTATTTGGTTTGTTGAAGGTGATTTTAGGAGCGTGAAAAACACGTGAGAGTGAGTCGAGTGGTTGCGGGACGTTACGCGCGGAGATCTCGCTGGAAAGACCAGCAACGAACACCAACCGCTTCTCGTTTGACTGCCGTTATTTCAAGTTCTTTTCGGCAAAATTCATGTGAAATTAATATAACAAGCAAAAAAAGTGCACCAAATATTATTAATTAATTGATTAAAAAATACTAACGGCGGTGACAGAAGAAAGCCGATTCCGATCACCGCCACCGTTAAAATATACCACACCGACAGCTATATATAGCTATCTAACTTATCATGAGTAATAATATAAAATTACTATGCCGGGTCAAGATTTGAAAATGAAAAATAACCATAGACACCATTTTAACCATTATAAAATCTTCTGGTGCGAATATCAATTATTTATGTGTGAAATATAAAAAATATTTATAGCCAACATTTTAGGTCTTATTTGCTAACTCGGCTTGAATTGGTAAAAAAAAAACATGGTACGAATATTGTTCTTAATTGGGACATCTTAAGATACCCTGTGAAAAAAACAAAAATCGGATAAAATAACTAGGTAAATCTTTTCATGTGCTTGATTTTACGGTTAAGATAATTTTCTCACAGACACAAACAGATCGGATATGGAAAGTAAAATGTAGTAAAAGAGAGCAAGAAACTTAATTACCTGTTTTACTGATGTCGAGCAGTAGATTGATCGCTGTAAACTCCGGCGAGGGTTTCGAAACCTTGATGAAGCTCTAGAGAGAGAGAGAGAGAGAGATTGTGTATGTATATATGTATAAGTATATATGTGTGTTTGGGGAGATGGAAGGGGAGGAAGAAGAAGAGAAGGGTGTTATATTTATAGCGTGGTATGAATTGACCTACCTTGTTAATTTACCATATTAGCCCTACACTTTACGTCTTGACTGTCTTCCCAATCAAATTTGGTCTAATTTGGAAAAGTAATAATAATGAACGGGTCATCATTATATTATTTATTCTACTTACTAATAATACAGCGTTTTAGATTTGTAGGTTAATGTAACGGAATAATGAATGCTATATAGTCCATATAAGGTAAAGTAAAGGCTCTATGTAGAATTAACTTTTTCTTTTTTATCCATTTTATTTATTATTAAATCTGTGTATATGATTTTTCTTAATGGTAATAAGGGATGCAGATTATTTGTCGCAATCTTCCTACCTCGGATCGTGAGTCAACGTTGTGATTTTGACAAGTATATTTAGATTTAATGTTTTTATTTTAAGGTTCACCAATTCTAATAATTAAATTTTTTTTTAAAAAAAAGTATTTAATTAATTACACAAAGTACCCGTGTCAACATCACAATTGACATGTAATCTAGATTTGTTAATAATCCCCATTTAAAGATGTAGGAAACCATTACTTAAATATATACACTCTAAATTTATAAGAAGCGTTTTGAATTTGAAGTTGACTGGTAAAATGAAGCAATCACTGCTCTTACCATCTCGGAAAATACATTATATATTTGGGTCTAGAGAATCTAGCAACCTCAAATTCCAGTTAATTAACGTCAATATATATATATAAGTAATGAATATTCACCGAACTTCTGGAAGTGATGACTAGCTCGATCAAGAGAATTACCATGAAACTTCCTCAGTGTATATAATATATATACCGTATGTATTATATGTTTAATATAAAAGTATGTGTATGTATAATAATATAGTATGTCACTGTCAGTGCAGTGCATGTAACAGTGTCTTAAATGAACGAAGAAGAATATGAATAACCATGCATGCACTAGGTCTTCATAGTTTAAGTTTAAAAATGCAGCTAGCTTAGTTATGAATAGTAGTTTATTACTTTATCCACTAATCAGATGTATTAAGTTTGACTCATTGGACACTACAAGAAAATATGTCATTACTTACAGTCAAAATCAGTAGTAAATTGATATTAAATGGCCTGTTAATACCAAATTCTACCGAAAACGGCATGCATTTAATTCACGAGTCGGTAGTTTGTATTAAAGTTGCTGACCGAAAAAAATCTGTCAGGAATTATTTATTACCGATCAAATCGGTCAAAAAGCGGTATTTACATAAATCGGCATTAAATGCTCTGACCAATTTGTTATATGTGTATGGCTGTCTGGAGGAATTGTGAGGAGATGTGTCGGAGGCATGTAGACTCCAGATGTCTGATGGTAAAGCTCCTTGTTGTATTTATGAATAGCCGGATACAAATTCATTGTCTTTAGAATCTAAGTTTTAGTTTCCAGAAACGGTCTTCGGTATAGCAGTTAGCAAGCGGGAATTACACGGTTTTAATCATCAATTCAGTTAGTGCTGAAAGCTTGCTTTCTTACGACATGGTCTTTGGTATTTGTCATTTTTAGAAATTCATCATTCGAGCCAAAACAGTAAACTATACAACATCTTTGATTATTTGTTGACAACATTTAGCATCGTAGCACCCGATGCAAAGGTAATCTTGGGAGTCGACAATAGTTAAATACAAATTGTTTGGTTTAGAACCATCATGCATGTGTGATTACAATGTAAGGCTTTGGTCTTGGGCAGTTGTAAACAGATTGATGGTTTGAGTATTTGAAAACGTACTACTATTTAATGTATTCACAATTATCTCTTTCAACATTGAATGTTCAATTTAGATATGCAAGTATTAATTGCTAATAGGGACTTGCTGACACAACATATACTGTTTCGGCATGGCACATTTAGACTCAGGTCAATTCAAGTCCAGCGGATGAGACTATAATGTGAAGAGAAGTTGCTATAATATTCTTGCAGGATTCTGTTCGTAATCCATGTATGCTTTCTTTAGCATTTGACACATTTTATACTAATAAAGATGTTTTGATACATTCGTTATGAGTTTGACATATGTTCTTTAAAGTCGGCACAATTGACGTTTAATCATCGGTTTTACAGCGAAATGCAACATCAACATTGAACATATTTTCCTACATCATTTGAAATTGTACATGTAGGATATTATGGAGATAGTTACTACAAACAAGAAACACGTGTACGTGCCAGGTAACTAATTACGCAGCGGAATAGGGACACATAGCAGTTTCTCCTTTGTCGTAATCCCAAGATCTTATGGGAGTTCGCGGTCCACCTGGCGGATCCTGTAGTGATTCTTGTTAAGAAACCGCCTACGAGAAATGATCTCCACAGCAAAGCCTCTTGTCGATTCCTCGCGGTGATGGATCTCTGGGGTAATTGATCAAAGCAATTTGGCACCTCCTTGCTATAGGGTTCGGCCGAACTAGGTGATATAGGGAGGAGGGATTTCTTTGTCTCAACACTTAGGAGAAATGATTGATTAACTATTATAATCTTAAAAGAAATCCTGACACCCCCTATTTATAGGAGGAGGTGGGATAATCTCACCTCCTTAATTACTAGTTTCAGTCGGCACGTAAGGAGACGGATAGACGGAGATGGTTGGAGCCGTAACAAAAACCGTAGGGATGTTGACAAAAAAACTGTAGGGATGGATAGACGGAGATGGTTGGAGTCGTAACAAATATTTTTTAAAATTATGTTTTATTATTTAATTAAATAGATATATATATTTTTTTCGCTGGTGGTTCTTTGGGGCCATCACAAGGGCAGTAAGTGTAGCGTGTCTGCTCTACACTTAAATTCGTCTATACTTGCATGGGTCATTCCGTAAGGGGTAAAGTGTTGGTCATTAATAATTTTCTATTCCTAGACTTTCATTGGGATTTTTGTCGGGAGTGTTAAAACTAGTGTTATCAGAACCGCATCGGACCGGCGGTTCGGTGTCTGGTAATTCCGATAACACTGCTTTTAGGGGGGGTGTATAAGAACACCGGATATATACAAATTTGATAAGTATATAATTTCAAAATTTTAAATTATATTTTCATTTGGTAAAAAAAAAGTATATAAACACCGGGTGCATACAACTTTGATACTCTTTTTATAGTAGTTGTTTTCATGATGTGCCCAAAACCTTGGACAACTCTTGGGCCTACCAATAATGCCGGGCCTTCATGCATTATTATTGGGCCACAGAGTAAAGATTGGGCTTCGTGGGTTGCACTTGGGCTACACATAGATGATTGGGCTCAAGTCCCTGTAGGGAACCGAATAGACTGCTCTTGGACCATTTTATAGAAATTGGGCTTCTCGGAGTTCTTTTGGAGTACGCAATATAGCTTGCACTGCAGTCCAGTCAAGAGTTCTCTTATATATTAATTTATTATTACTTTTTAGATGTTTTTTAGTTAATTATTATCGTGGTTCATAATATTAATTTAAATTTTTTTAAATATTAAAATTGGAAAATAATATTAGAGTTCACTATATTTATTGAATAATTTATAATATTTAATAGAAAAAATGACTTGAAAATTAGAAGGGTTAATTATCAAATTGCTAAAAACGGTTGTATTTTCAGTTGGTTTGGAATTTGGATATTAATGGCGATTACATAATTTTTTTTATATTTTTATTAATTTCAAAATTTGTAAGTATTAAACTTGGAAAATAAAAATAGAGTTCACTATTAAGTGAACTCTTAAAAAAGTGAAGCACTTACCTTATAATTTGTATACTTCAGAAAAGAAAAAGAAAAAAAAAACATACGGTGGGACGTCATAGGTGTTTTGATGGATCTGATGTGGAAAGTAATTTTCATTATGTCCCACATAATGTTGTTTGGTTTTGTCAAACGATGTAATGTGCATTTTAATGTAATGTTCATTATAATATAGATTGCGTCCAAACTCATTTCAACGTAATGTAAGATTATATCAAAAAACGAATGTAATGTGACACATGTTTGACCATTCCACCATTTTTTTGACCCGCCACAAATACATATCCCTTAGAGTTTTCGGAGTATCTTATAAACACACTTTCATTCCTCTAGGTCCCAACTTGCTGATTGGGCTGTCGGTTTGATGCGTGTATGCTGCGCGACCCCAAGTTCGCAGTCTGGTAAGATCCATCTATTTACCAATCAACAGCTCATATGGTATAGTGTCTACCGATTTTATAGGAACACAGTTTACTACATGAGTAACAATCAACAACGCATCACCTTAAAATGATATCGGAAGTTGAGGTTGCGACATCATGGTTACAAGTGAGATTGAATTACTCGCCATGTTATAGAAATTTTTTAAGAGAATATATTACTTTTCGTCACTGTTTCTCGAAACGTACCTTTAGAGGATTAGTACTGGCAGATTCTAGGTGACCTTTCACCCCACACCTAAAGAATGTTGGAGTTTCCTCATTGCGTGTTCTTTTCTTATGCATGTTCTTTCCGTCGACTTGTTTAGGTTTGAACTTTCTTTGGTCTTTCGGACCAAATGACATGTTAGCCTTCTTTGCGAAGTCATTGTCATCTCTCTTGCGCTTACCTTTTGCTGTGTTGGAAGTGTCCATGCAATGTGCATCTCAACATTTGGTTTTTCAATTTTAACCTTGTTTTTTCACAATTGCTACTCTGACATTGCTAATTGCAGCCATTGTTTGCCACCTCCTATCAACCTTTAGTACGCAACTCATTAATTGAAAAACAAGGCTCTGCCCCCAACATGTAATATCCAGCTAGCTTGACATAGTCAAGACACAATTCTAACATGCATTTATATTAATATCAAATAATTACAATTCAACCCACAAAATGATTCAGTCCCATAATCATGCATTTTCTAAGATCCATCCCCATAACAGTTACTAGGCATCAGGTTTAATTAAGATGTTAAAATATCAAATAAATTCGTGTTGTGTAGGTAATTTTAAAGTTAAAAAACATTTGGATTTAAAATTTGACCAACCTAGTTTTTAATTTACCCGAATCCGATCTGATTAACCCGGTTTGATCGGTTCTATCCGATTTAGGTAATTCAGTTCGATTTTATCGAACCAAGTTGGGTTTAACCCGACCATTAGCCCACCTGGTCCGACCTAACCCGATCTGGGTTGGACCGATTGAGAAAACCCGAGTAGGTCGACCCGACCCGGTTGTGCAATTGGATCCGGTCCAATAACCCCTAGGGTTCGGCCGAAATTGAAACTTGTGGGCTCAGTGTTGGAATTAGGGGATATTTACTACGGATTAAAACATGTGTACATGCCAGGTAACTATGCAGCGTAAAAGGCACGTACCAGTTTATCTTTCGTAGCCCAATAATCGTCACAGAGGGAGTTCTCGATCTGCCAGTCGGGTCATGAAGAAACTCTTGTTAAGGAGCAATTTGCAGGAAATTGTCTCCACAACAAAGCCTCTTTCAATTTGGTGACAAGATGGATCTCTTGGGTAAATTTTTTACACAATTTTGGCACCTCCTTGGTCTAGTAACCACTTCAGTCGAACTTCAAGAATATAGGGGAGATAGATTTCTCGTCTAGTCAACTAAAAAGGAGACAGTGATCAACCCTAAGAAATTCCTTAACAACTCATATTTATAAGAGGAGGTGAGCAAAACTCACCAAGGGTTTACCCGTTGGTTCGACCGAAACTCACATGATTTTGGGGTTTGCCAATTTTGGGCCAATTGTGGCTCATATAAATTTTGACCTGACTCAAAATCCCTTATGTGCCTAACTCCAATTATGTTTAATCTGTTGGACTCATATTAATGGGCTTCCAATTATGGCGAACCATATACACCAAATGCCAACACTCAGTAGGGTTTTAAAATCCACAAAAAACTTAACTTAGCCACCAAGTAACAATAATTATAATAGATATAATTTCTAAATATATTGCACAATATATATATATATATATATACATTTCGGACATATCAATAATATATATATATATATATATATATTTACTAAATTGTTTAGATCCTATATTATGGATATAAATCTATCAACAATATATTTCCTCAATCTTTAGGCAATAAATTAATACGAAATATATTCATAATCCTACAATTATGAAAATAATATAATATTTTACATTGACTAAACCCTAGGTACACCGCCTTCGACCACCATGAATCCGTCGTCGGCCACCGCCGGGCAGACGACGGAAACATTTTTTTTTTAATATAATAGCCATGGCTTTGCCGTGGCCCTAGGGTTTGGTGGGAAATTTCACGGTCAAATTTTACCTCGATTAAAAATCCAAACTTCGATCTTGACTAAAATTATGTTTTCATTAATATTCATGAACACAGATTTAGCAAAATCACGAACACCCTACACAGACTCTGATACCACTGTTGGATTTAGTGGATATAACTACGGAATAAACACTTGTATATGTCATGTAAATAATTACGCAGCGGAATAAAGAGCACATACCAGTTTAGCTTTTCGCAGCCCAAGATCGTCACGAGGGAGTTTACGATTTGTCGGACGGTGTCCTGTCGGAACACTTTGTTGGAGAGAAATCCGCAGGCAATGGTATCCACAGCAAAGTCTCTTCAATACGGTGACGAGATGGATCTCTGGGGTAAATTGTTGACACAATTTCGACACCTCCTTGGTGTTGCTACCTTCTGTCGAACATATGAGAATATAATAAGATGAATTTCTTGTCTAGTCAACTAAAAGGGAGAAAATGATTAACCCTAGGAAAATCTCTGACACCTCCTATTTATAAGAGGAGGTGGCAAAATCCACTTAAGGTTCTCCCTATAGTTCGGTCGGACCTAGCATTAATTGGGTTTGCCCCATTTTGGGTCAATTGTGGCTCATAGGGATTTTGGCCTAACCCAAAATCATTTGTGCCTAACATCAATTATGCTTAATTTGTTGGGTTTATATTAATGGGGTCCCAATTACGGCAGACCCATATTTACGAAATGCCAACATAGACATATTAATTCATAATTATTTATATAAATTAATTATTTTAATTTTTGTTTAAAGATCTCGTATATACATGTATAACACGATAGCACGACACAAACCCACACGAAAAATTCAGTAACGTATTCGTATTTGTAAAACGTAGTATGATAAGCTACTTACCGTATGTGTTCGCATTCAGAAATTTTAACACGATATGACTTGACATGCACAATAGCACACACGATATAACACGAATTTTCACTCCACTCTTAATCAACCACTATACCACAACTATCAGTGATATTATAATGGTTAAAGGTACTTTTCATACCACATGTTTGGCCGAATGTGGCTTTTAGTACCGGATGTTTGGTTTTGTATACTTTTGTACCAAACGTTTGAAAAAATGTGACTTTTAGTACATCCGTTAGTTGGCCGTTAGTTTTTTCCGTTAAGTGACATGTGCAAGTCACGTGACCGACCCTAAACTTTCAATTTCGTTCAATTTAGTCCCTCAAATATGTTCATAACTTTTGATTTGTTTATTTTAGTCCCAAAACTTCAAAATCAATTTCAATTGAATCATCGAACCCAATTGACCTAGCCGGACCTAGCCTAGGTCTAGGTTCGAACCTGGGTTGGGGTCGCCGGACCCAGCCGACCCTGACCCAGGGTCGGACCTAGCCCAAATTCGACCCAAATTAGGCTAGGTCCTAATTGACCTAGCCGGACCTAGTCTAGGGCTAGGTCCGACCCTGGGTCAGGGTTTTCTGGGTCCAGCGACCCCGAACTAGGGTCAGACCTAGCCCTGGGCTAGGTCCGGCTATGTCGATTGGGTTCAATGGTTAAATCGGAATCGATTTTGAAGTTTTGGGACTAAATTAAACAAATTAAAAGTTATGAATATATTTGAGGGACTAAATTGAATAAAATCGAAAGTTTAGGGTCGGTCACGTGACTTGCACATGTCATTTAACGGAAAAACTAACGGCCAACTAACTGATGTATCAAAAACCATATTTTTTCAAACGTTTGGTACCAAAAGTATACAAAACCAAACATCCAGTACTAAAAGCCACATTCGGCCAAACATGTGGTATAAAAAGTACCTTTAACCCTATTATTATTATTATTATCTGCAGCATCTTCAAAGTTGAACAACTCCCCCATTCCCTTACTGGTCACCATCATGCAGGGGGCGTGTGAACCCTTGTAATTAGAAATACGGTCAACATAACAGGTCCTAGGTGTGCACCTCTTGTAATTGAAAATCTGATCAGAGTAGCAGGACCCCAAAACTAGCTACATTGATGTCCATCTCTCTCTTCATATACCCCTCTTTCAATTTATCTCCATCTCTCTTAATTTCTTCTTCGTTATTTTCTCATGGTCGGTCGCCGCCGTGCATTCCGCCACCATCTTCAGTGCTGCATCCTCCCTCCGCCACCACCACCTCCCTCATTCTGCGCTCCACCTCCACCACCACCCTGTACTCCGGCCGCCCCTCTGTTTTCACCACCGTCCCTCAGTTTCCATCGTCACCGGCGTTTCTGTTCCCACCACCGCATTGGCGGACCCAAGATCCGGTGTCAGGGGTGCAATCAGTGGCGAAGTCAGGATCCAGGGTCAAGGGTGAAACCGATTCAAGAATGCGAATGACATGTGAATTTGTCTTGCAACATACTTAACCTCGTTATGTCTTTAGGGAAAAAAGACATGTATTTTTCAAGTAATATTAAATGTTAATCATCCCACCTATTCTACTTTAACCTTGTTTTGTAATTAATATTTTGTGAGGTGTGATAACGTGCTAGCCATCAAGCAATCATAATTTCAAAAATTTATGTATAGGTGGAATGACTGACCTTTGGTATTAACTGAAAAAGACATGTCTTTTTTCCATAAATACATAATGATGTTAAGTATGTTGCAAGATATTTTTTCATGTCATACGCATGCTTGACGGTTGATTAAGCATGTATAAAAAAAAATCGTTGATCATACTATCTATCGTTAAACTAAATTAGGGCAAAAAAACTATGTCCAATTACTTTGGTAATACCATTTGTTTATTTAAACGAACATTTATTATTCCTTATAATCTTAGATAGTTAGATATAGTCTTAGATCTACACTTATACATACGAGCGATATTTACAAAATAAATATAAGATGATAAATAGTATTATGCATAAAATGTTATTTAATGATAGGGAGTGCAACAAGCATTTTTTTCATATTTAAGTTAGGGAGTGTGAAATTTATGTATCCACTAAAGTATACACCATATCTATAGAAATTATATAAAGCACCCCCTCAAGTACATGTAGGTCCGCCACTGCTCCGCCGGCGCCGTCGTTTCCATTCCCACCGTCGCTGCCACCGAAATCCGACATGTCCCTGATTCAGAAAGGTTCATATGGCTTTTTTACCATTCTAGTCATATTGACCGCTCTACGTGGTTTGGTGAAGTTCTTGAGGCCTAAATCCCACGGTAATGCTCTTGACCATGTCATCGAGGCAGTGGAGTCCGGTTTGGAACTGGCGGGTGGTAGTTAGTTGTTGATGATGATTAGAGGTATATCATATCATACTCTATCTTAAAAGTGAAGATTGTCTCTCTAATTTAAGCATACCTAATTTACCCCTACTCACTATACCTAATTTGTCCCTACACCCCACATTGCAAGCGTTGCACCTCTTTTATTCTTTTTTTATTTGTTTTTTTTCCAACTCCTCTTTTATTCATTATTATTATTTCACGGTTTTACCAAACCTCATCTCTTATTCTACTTTCCGAACATACGCTTTCTTCTTCAACCAACTCTGCAATGCGCGACACGACTTCCCTGAATCCCTCTGCACAACTGCCTCCACCTTCTACCAGGTTGCTCACTTGTCTAACCGCACGCCCTTCGCCATTCGAGCTTACTTACTTATGTCAGGCACCCGTCGTCCAGAAAGTATCAGATCAAAGTTTCGATCAACAATTTTTCTCATTTTCTATCCCCGTAATCCTATCTATATTGCTCGACAACCAACCGTCTTTTGTGCCTCCTGATTCAACTTTCATTCACATCTCAATATCCACCACATGTTCGGTCAAATTCCTCAAAGAATATTAGGGCACGTTTGATTGTCGGTATTGCGATATCCTAATACCGGTATTAGCTAATACCGTGTTTGTGTCAACTTGGTATTGGTATTAGCTAATACTTGGTATTAGCTAATACTCAATTATAGAAGAAATTTGGTATTAATTAATACCATCTAAAAGTAAAGCATTAGCTAATACCAATCTCCTAATTACCAATTTACCCTTGTAATATATGACAAATTCTCACTGTTTACATCGTAGCTTCGGGCCGGACCCCGTTTACATCGAAACTTCGGACACGGGTCGGGCCGAGTCATGTTCGGGCCGGGCTGGACGGTTCGGGCCGGGCTGGTCGGTTCAGGCCGGGCAGGTCGGTTCGGGTCGGGCTGGTCGGTTCGGGGCGGGCCGGGCTGGGTGGTTCGGGCCAGGCAGGTCAATTCAGGTCGGGCTGTGCGGTTCGGGCCGGGCTAAGCAATTCGGGCTGTTCGGGTCGGGTTGCTTTATGTTGCTTTGGTTTAGTTCGGGCTAGGCCCGGCTAGAACGGGTCGGGCTAATCACTTTTTTTAATTGTTTTGTACTATTTTCTTTATATATATACATATTTATACATTAGCAAAAATAGTTTTTACTATTTATACATAAATTTGATTTTTTTAATGAAAAATATTATTTTAAATAATTGAAGTTACTTTTTTTTGTTAAATGTTATCTTTGTTAAATTAATCATATGTAAAATATGTCTTCATTGAAAATGCAAGTAAGGGTATTTAGGTCTTTTAGTCATTGTATTAGGATGTCCTAATACAAAGTTCATTCAAACATTTTATTAGGATATCCTAATACATGGCTCAATCAAACATTGTATTAGCTAAGCATGTATTAGCTAATACCGGTATTAGGATATCGCAATACCGGCAATCAAACGTGCCCTTAGGTTTCTAGACGTCTTCCCTCTGTCTGGCATGTTAGGTTGCTTGACACGTTCCCTCTTTTCGGAAGGTCTCAGCTACTTCCCATCCTTTCTGGGGTAAAATCTATTTACAAGCTGAGATGATTAAATTGCAAAGTTGGATCTTTGGTGAATGCAATATTCATAATGAAGACACATGCAGTTCTCATATTGAAGTCTGGCGTGGACACTTAGAGGTATTGTTCATAATTATTTTGGCACATGTTCTATTTATTGCTGCTATTAGATTGAGTATGATGAATGGTAATTTTCATATTGTTAGAGTGTAAATTCTTGTATAATCGCAATTTACAACTTTTCTTCCGAATTGAAAGTCATCTTACCTGTATTAGCGGAAGCCTTATGACATTTTAATTTACATTGGCACGAATGTGGAGTACATACAAATCGTTCCATGAATATTTTGTAACTCATTTTCTAAAATTTGAGGCAGTCTAAATCAAATGCTTCTAATTTATGAAAACTTAGACAAATAATTTACCTGGGATATTTAAACTCAGAGCCTATTTAGTTCATAAATTTCCTTCCGATTTTTTCTCAATATACATAACCTATTTATATTTAACTATTCATTTATCTTCTTATAGTATGCTATTCAGTCACTTATCAATGATGACACTATAAAAATCAACTTTTGCATCCAGATGTATGCTAATACTACTTTGTTTCCACTTTTTTAATTTCTCCAATGTTACTTTATTTTTTGGGAGGTTGAAACATGCTTTAGTTTTGTTATGTATGATATTTTGTATTATGATAATTATTTAAACCAACTTCAATGCTTGATAGCTGAATGTTGTGAGAACGTACCTTCAAAATCTTGATGAACTTAATGAATTGTAAGAATTATAATATTCAAGGTTGTGAAGTACTTAGGCAGTTCCCAACCTATCAAACTTAACTACAGAGAGTGAATGTGAAGGACCGGAGAAGCTACATCAATTTGGTGGAATTTATGATATGAAAGCATTGTTGAAGATAGCCGATCTATGTTTCCTAAGTATGCTATCTGCTTTCATTAACTGATAATCTCTTCTAATAATCACTACAAGAAAACATAGTCAAATAAAACGAACTTTGACACGGGGTGTTTCCCGTGTCAAATTGACACGTCATCATAGACGGATTTGGCACGACCTCTTATTTGACACGTCAGTTGAGACGAGTTTTGTCCTCGTGCCAAGTTGACACGACCTTTAAGACGGGTCTGACACGTCTAAAATAACATGGGCATTCCTCGTGCCAAATATGTCTATGAACAGTATTTGAAACGCCCCTTAAATCGAATTAGAGACGACCCAAACATATGTAGTTTTATGAAATTAAAATTTTGCCATTGAAAGTTCTGCAATACTTAATTCAGATTGCACGCATTGCCACTAGGCTAAGTGGTTTTTTTTTTGCTATAAATTGGGTGACAACTTATCTAATATATACAATTAATGAATAAGCCTAATTAAATTTGGTTAAAATATTTATTAATGATGTACTTTTAATATAAATAATTATTCCTAAATCATTATACCTTAAACCATAAAACACTATTAAAATATATAGAAAAAAATAAAAAGTAGTACAAGTGTTTTAAATACGAAAATATTTACCATAAACTGTATACCACTATACCCTAAATCATCATACTCTAAATCAATAAACCATAAATCACAAACCACTATACCCTAAACTATAAATCAATACTCTAACACTATATCATAAATCACTATAATCTAATTAATATTTTCCAACTTAATTTTAAATGTGATTTATGGTATATATGACTACTTAAGGCATACACTAATGATTTAAGTTAGAATGACTTAACTACTAAGTAATTTAAGGTATGTAGTGGTGAATTAGATGAATATGTGATTTAAGGTATATAGGACTACTTTAAAGCATACACTAATGATTTAAGGTAGAATGACTTAACTACTAAGTAATTTTAAGGTATGTAGTAGTGATTTAAGGTATATATGACTACTTTAAGGCATACACTAATGATTTAAGGTAGAATGAGTTAACTACTAAGTAATTTAAGGTATGCAGTAGTGATTTAAGGTATATAGGACTACTTTAAAGCATACACTAATGATTTAAGGTAGAATGACTTAACTACTAAGTAATTTAATGTACGTAGTAGTGAATTAGTTGAATATGTGAATTAAGATATGTATAAGACTACATTAAGGCATACATTAATAATTTAAGGTATAATGACTTAACTCTTAAGTAATTTAATGTATGTAGTAGTGAATTAGATTAAATTGTGATTTAATGTAATTATGACTACTTTAAGGCATACACTAATGATTTAAGGTAGAATGATTTAAGTAGTGAATTATCTTTGCCAAAATCCTAAATCATAAACTAATATACTTTAAATCATAAACCAATACCCCTAAACATATATACTATAAATCACCATACCCTAAATCATTATACCATAAACCCTATAAACCACTTGATCCTAAAATATCTATATTTACAAAATTACGTTAAAAACACACATTTAGAATACCCATATTAATTTTAGAAAATGGTAACAATATGATGTTAATTTCTCCTTATACTTAATCATTTTACTCTAAATTATTCAAAACCATAAACTAATATACCCCTAAAGTACTATACCCTAAACTACTATACTCTAAATCACCATACCCTAAATAAATATACCATATATCACAAACCACTATACCCTAAACCATAAATAAGCATCCTAAACCACCATACCCTAAATCACCAAACCCAAAATCACTATAACATAAACCATAAACTACTATACCTTAAATCATAACCCAATTCCCTAAACCACTATACTCTAAATCACAAACCACTATACCCTAAACAATAAATCAATACTCTATACTCTAAATCACAATACCCTAAATCACGATACCCTATATCATAAACTAATATACCCTAAACCATAAATCAATATACTCTTAACTTCCTTACACAATTTGAAGCGATTCCGAGATGGATGCACCAGGAGTGCACTAGGCAAGCTATATAGGTAGTGAATTTGCCGAAACCGAAACATAGTATTGAATGAATGTATAGTAGTGAATTAAGATATATTGAATTAGGTATTAGTTAATTAAGGTTTATTTCATTAATGAATATTAGTGAACTAGGATAATATATAATTTTTTTGTTATTTTTTAGGAATGTTTTAATTTTCCGACTTTCGGCTCGGAAAATTTGAAGCGATTCCGGGATGGATGCACCAGGAGTGCACTTGGCAAGCCATATTGTATTTGACTTAAATTAAAATTTATAAAATTGACAATAGTATATATATATAATGTAATAAAAAGCTTATAAAGTTAAATTGTGGATGACCATTTAAGTCATATGGTTAAGAACATATAAACATTCATAGTGAATGATTTTATCTTTTAATAATAGTTTAATTTAATTAAGTCATATTCCTTTTGTAATTAAGAGCCTATATTTGTGATTTTATTACTTGTGTAATTAATTTTTTTATGTGTTATAAGTTTATTGGTGATCTATGTGTCTGTAACTGTGGTGACCATTATTATTAGTGTATAATTAAGAATTAAGATAAATATTAATATAAGAAATATAGATATCTAATCATTGGATGAGTAACTTGACAGTGAGTTAATATTGCAATTAATTTTAATAATTAATTTATATGTTAAATACATGCAATGCTTATTTTAATCCACATGAGTTGGTAATTAAGTTGTAATAATCCTAGCCATTTAACTTAAATCCAGTTAAATAAACTAATGAATTATCTTTTAAAATAAAAAAGAAATTACCCTAAATCCTTATCCACTCAACCCTAGTAACGCTTTCAGAGAACTCCCCCCTCTCACAATACAATTCACGGCATTCTCTTCTCCTAAGTCCTAACCCTAAGAAAAAAATTGACAAATCGGCGGTTCATCTTCTCGAATCTTCTCGCGTGCGCGCTCCAGAGCGAATCTTGTAGTGTCCTGTCCGTCATTCCTCCGCCTCCCTTCGACGAACCACACCTCCAGCTTCGACGAACCGCGCCTCAAGCTTCGACGAACCACGACCCAGCGGCGACACGCTTCAACCCCTTCTCGACATCTCAGCTGTCTTCGTCGATGAATTCTTGAATAAGTATGTCGCTTCCATGTAGATTGAGCTTCTTTAAGCAGAGATCTGAGATCTTGGCTCTGTTATTTTTTTTTTTTTCTATTTTGTGAAGATGATTTTAACGATGATAGTGTTATGAATCTACATGATGTGAGATCTGATTATCGTTAGCTATTGATGTTAATTTTTTCCTTAAATTGTGTGATTTTGTGAAGTTGTTCTTGAGCAAGAGTACATCGAGTATGAAATCAGCTCATTCTCCATGTTCTATCTATATTTTGCTCATTACTGCTGAATCTGAAGTGGAAAGCTATGCATTGTATTGCAGTTAATGTGAAGAGCAGTTTTTCATTCATGTTTTACAAAAGAACTATATTAACCTGCTGTACATTTTCACTCTCTACTCATGTTGCTTTAATCACACTTTGTGTCATTGCCTTGCAACTTTAGGAGTGTGGGATCAAAAAGGAGGCAACTCCACCTGACCAAGATGTAACCATCGTTAGAGGTGGTATGGTTGGAATTGCTTTTGCTGGTTCCCTTGGGAACTACTGTTATTCAACTGTTGTATTTTGTCATGATTGTGCTTGCTATTTTTCTTGATTGAGGGTCTTATTATTGGAAACCAAATATGAATGTCATTAACTAACAGACTTGTAAAAATAATGAATCTTAATAATCTAACCATATATCAGCTTTCCCTCACCGTTTCTGTTTATGCAGGAGCTCAATTGTGAATCGTGTCATCCCTAAGCTATTCAGCCTTCCATCTGCAATCATGGCTGCCTCGGTTTCAAATCGTTTACAAGAGGCATGGATTTCTCGGTATGCAATCAATGGTTGCCTCTGTTTTTTTCTGCTAACAATTATATTAGGTTAAATTCTTGAAGTCATGTGTCCAATGTACCGGTTCCGTTGCAGACGAATTAAGAACCTTTAAGGTTGATGGGAACACATAGAATCCATACTAGGGTAACAAACCGAGGATTTGGTCTTTTGAATTGATCTCTGATAACAAATGTCTTTATATCATTTTGACATTTTTAGGAATTGATTTTCGAGTCTAAACAATGGTTAGTTTACGAGGAACAATGTCTAATGATAAAAAATTTTAGTTTCTATGTTTAGTTGATTGAGAAAGGTCTATGTGGATTGATCTCTATATTAAATTGATCTTTACAGGTAGGTGAGAATTCATGCGGAGAGACAAATTTATGTTGTTAACACAGCCAAAGACAACCCTTCTATAGAGTAACTGAAATGTACCCTGTCACGAGTGTATACCTTTTGGGCCTGACAAGTCAAAATTGACTTAAAATTATCAATTATCAAGGTTAGTGGTATATAAATTTTCTGCAAACTGATGAAATATAATCATGTAGGATCTATTCATCTTAGTATAATCATGCAAACTGATTGAACATCTATAGGATTTATTCATCTTAATATAGTCATGCATATTGCTCCTTTTTTTTTCTCTCTCCCTCTCTTGATTTTAGCTAATTCTGTTTTGCAATCATCTCAATCGCACCCCAAAGTACATCTTTAGTAATGTTTTGCTTTCAGATTCAATTTAACAGTAACGTTGTTTCAGCTTTCTACCGAGACACTTGAGAGAGATGTCTTATTCTTCATCTTCTGTAATGAGTGCATACTACTGTGTAAAAGAGAGGAAACAATGTGTACGGTCGGTGGAGAAGTATTTCAAGGACTGCCTGTGCAACATCAAGGATGATTTTATGTTTGGATTCGGTATCCTTAGTTTGGTGTGCTGGGGAGTTGCAGAGATCCCTTAAATCATTACAAACTTCCGCACAAAGTCCAGCCATGGCGCGGCTCTCTTGGTTTTCTCATCACTTGGGTTGCCGGGTAAATATATATGTACATGCTTTCAGTCACTTTTATGTATTTCCTTTTTCCGTTGTTGATCAACTTAGCCTTTATTGCCATCCTTGGACAAATGTGACAGCTTTACTATTTAATGTCTTCCTTTGCTGTGAATTTTGGTGAGATATTGACAAAGATTTACTGACAGTCAAGAAAGGAGATTGAGAGGGAGCCAAAGTTCTCTAAGAATGGGGATGCTGGGAGGTGAAGATGATTCCGACAAAGCCCATGGTTGAGGGATATGAAGCAGACTGTTGTTGTTGGTGTTATTAAGAGCGTTGAGAAGGACTCATATGAAGCCAAGATCACAAAGCTTACATCGAAGAAGAAATGAAGGGTTGAGGTATGCGATTTTTAACCCTTTGAAGTTAATTACATATATGTTAGGGTAGCTTTTGTGAGAGCGGATGTGTATGACATTTGCTGCTAATTCTCCATGACCTCTTTGATTATCAGTTTGTTTGTCAATAGCCTAATATCTTAATCTGATGTTACTATATTTAAGTTAACTGTATATTTAGTTAGCTTTTTAATTTTTTGCAGCTCGAGTTTAGGTATCAATCATTTTCGGTTGCATCTCTAAAGATAATGAGTGAAGAAGATGGCGGGGTCGGCTTATGTGGGCAGTAGTAATTAGTACATTATGTTGTTGTAATGGTTAGTTTGAAATAGTTGCAGTGATTATGACAATGTGTAGTTTGTAGTATTGTTGGATTGATATGTGTTAGTTTGATATGTATTATTAACAATAAAAAATCAGTTTCCGAATCGATAATGTTGTTTGTTTAAACAAGATAATAGAATTGTCATTTGTTATTTTAATAATAAATGAATGTTTTATAATTCAAAATACTTGACCTTATAAGTGTATTTAATGTAAGAAAATATTTGATTCTGAAAAATGCATTAGAATCGAATTACTTTACATATCTAACTATAAAAGTGAATAACGTAATCACCCAATATGATTCAACAAAATATATATAGAATTGTAAACATTGACCCTATTAAGTTATAATTGTGGTAAATGTTTCGTTTCTACAATGCTCTTTTTAGAATTAGCAGTCTGATTCTATAAGTGAGCACTTGAATCATATAGACTCGTGTGAAGTAGGCGTGTACAGGCGTGTACAACCATTACACAAGTTTGGCTTGAATTAGGCACGAGGTCTCCCAAAACGTATTAGCAACGAGTTATACACGATGAACAGTATTAGAAACGAACTCCTCGTGTCAAAAATAATCACACACTCGATTACTAATAACGAGGTGACCCCGTGCCTAACCCATTGCAAACACGATTATACATGAGTTTGAAACGATCTGCCTCGTGCCTATTGACCCTGTATTCTAGTAGTGAATAGAAAACTTTTACTTTAAAAAAATTGTTTGGTTTGATTTCCCTAATTGACCAATTTTCATTTATTATACAGAATGCACATAAGGTGAAAGTTCTTTGATGCATCCACTGCTGTGAAGTAAAATAGATAGAGACTTATCTTTTTCACATGAGCTAGAGATCTTATACTAAAACGATTGTTAACTGTCCATTTATCGAAGCTGAAAAATGTGTGTGATCGAGGTACTTTGGCATGCAAGGCAATTTGGAGCAAGCTAACGTTTAGAATTAGATTAGTTGTCCAAGCTCAGGTAATTTTGTCCTTAACTCTAATTCATCTATTTAATCAAGGGTTTATAGATCTTTTGGTACCCTATGTTTGCCCACTTTTGGCTTTTGGTACCACATGTTTGATTTTGCCTACTTTGGTACCATACGTTTGCCAATTGTATACTTTTGGTCCGACCGTTAGTTGACCGTCAGTTTGACTGTTAAATAGTCACGTGACTTGCACATGCCTAACCCCAAATTTTGATTTTGTTCAATTTAGTCCTCAAATTTTTTGTCCTAACTTTTTATTTTTACAATTTAGCACTTAAATATTTTAACCGTACCCTATGACTAAATTGACCTAGTCATGGTTCGACCCATGGCTAGGTCGGACCATGGTTAGGGTCGCCCGGGTCCGGCGACCCTAGTCATGGTCCGACCTAGCCTTGGGTCGAACCATGACTATGTCAATTTAGTCCTAGGGTGCGGTTGAAAATGTTTAAGGTCTAAATTGCAAAAATAAAAAGTTAGGACAAAAAATTTGAGGACTAAATTGAACAAAATCAAAATATGGGGCTAGGCATGTGCAAGTCACGTGACTATTTAACGGTCAAACTGACGGTCAACTAACGGTCAACTAACGGTCGGACCAAAAGTATACAATTGGCAAACGTATGGTACCAAAAATAGGCAAAATCAAACATGTGGTACCAAAAGCCAAAAGTGGGCAAACATAGGGTACCAAAAGACCTATAAACCCTTTAATCAATTGGAATCCTAACATATTTTTTTGCTGGAAAAATGTATTAAGAAGAGTTATTAGGTGAAAAAACATGCATTAAGGAAATTATTCTCTTATAGAGAAAGCAAAACGTAATTCACAGTTTTTATGTTTTGTATTTGGTGGCAGGTCTGGTTAGTTAAGTCTTCAGCGTATTATATTCATGTCGTGAAATTTTATAGGTCAATTTTTTCCAGAAATATCATTCTTTATAACATGTCTAAATTGCTGAGTGTTCACTAATTTGTTGTAGGTTTTTTATATACTTATTTTTGTCTTATTTTCAAATGAAAACTGCAGCCTATTTAAACATTCATATTAACATATTTTCTTATCAAATGAATATTGATTCGAACAGTACCGACCATTGTAGAGAAGGGTGTTAGTCTATGCTAAAATAAGACATTCCTACTGACCACACATGTCCAATTGAATTTCTCTTCGATGTAAATTGTTTAATTTCAGGTATTATTGCATTTCATACGTTATAGTACATTAATATTCTGAACATTTCATACGACATGTGGTCAATCTTGAAAATACCAAGAGACGTACTTAATAACATTAGTATCATGACAGGAACTTTATGTTGTTGATTGTTGATGCGATCGTGATGATTTTGATATGTATTGATGTTGTTTTGTTCGGTAATTATAGGGAATGAGTTGAATTGTAAATACATGCTTATATACTGGATAATAATTTGGATGGATATAATCTGTTGTGTGGGGGCATTGAGATGTTATATCATGTATTTCCAATCACGTGTAATATCTTACTTATATATGTGAATGTTTAATT
This sequence comes from Clarkia xantiana subsp. parviflora, assembly GCA_036873135.1. Lineage (NCBI taxonomy): Eukaryota > Viridiplantae > Streptophyta > Magnoliopsida > Myrtales > Onagraceae > Clarkia > Clarkia xantiana. Next base: position 52,684,463 of record JAPTYO010000001.1, read on the forward strand.
GGGTCCGATTTTGAAATGTTATGACTAAGTTAAACAAAATAAAAGTTAGGAATATATTTGAAGGACTAAATTGAACAAAATTAAAAATTTAGAGTCGATCACGTGACTTGCACATGTCATTTAACGGCCAAAACTAACGGCCAACTAATGGATGTACCAAAAGCCACTTTTTTTCAAACGTTTGGTACCAAAAGTATACAAAACTAAACATCCAGTACTAAAAGCCACATTCGGTCAAACATGTGGTATCAAAAGTACCTTTAACCCTTAAAAAAATAGACATATTTTTCACATATTGTAAAATAGGCATATTTTTCACATATTGTAACTCTTTTCTTAACTCGGTGCTTTATACATCATCTGCTTCTAAATGGTTTATACAATACATACCATCAAAGGAGTTACTGTTTTTTTTTTTTTTTTTTTCCAAAACCATGTTATTTAACCAAGATTTCTAAAGTACTAATATTACAATTCAAGTGATAAATAACAATTGTATTGTTGTTAAGAGCTTTATAGTTAACAATTTGAGATGTAGTCTACTGTCCCTTTCCTTTGCTAGTATCTCAACATACTATTAATATTAGGATTTTTGTTCCTTAAAAATTTCATCTGTGGTTGTCTTAAAAAGAGAATTATTATTTGCATTTGAAGTTTTCTTCTATTCATCACTGTTTGTTATCATCTAGAAAAAAAAAATCCAAGTGAAGTGTGTAAATATTCACTTTAAGTGCCATTTTCTATTTAATTGTGTGTAATTGTGAAGTTTATGACAGAAAGAAAAACATAGCATTTGAAGTTTTCTTCTATTCTTCACTGTTTGTTATCATCAGGAAAGAAATTCCAAATTAAGGTGTGTAAATATTCACTTTGAAGTGCCACTTTTCTATTTAATTGTGTGTAATTGTGAAGCTTATGATAGAAAGAAAAACATAATGGCAGAGTGACAATTTTTTGAAGAGTCAATTTAATGCTAATTGGTGTTAATCTTAGGGTTAAGAACACAATAGGGGCTTGAATGTTTGGCCATGTTGCCAAAAGGGGTCTGAATTCAAAAAACGTATTATTAAGGGCCTGAATTTTGAGTTTTGTGTATAAGTGAGGTCTCCGTCTATTTTTTCTGTTAAAAGTGACGGAAAGTGGTCACATGCCAAGCATGTGACCGAAAATAATTTGAAAACCCGAAAATGCCCTTTGACCTGAGTGTGTCCCTCACATGTTTGACCTAAAAATACGAAAATACCCTTTAAGCCACCACAGCTCCGGCGACCACCACCACCCGGCTCCGGCGACCACCACCCATCTCCGGCGACTACCACCTCCTCCGGCGACCACCACCCCCTCCGGCGAGCTCCGATCGGAGCTCCAAAGCTCCGAACTGGAGCTCTGTGGCCCCGAATCGGAGCCACAGAGCTCTGTGGCTCCGATTCGGGGCCACGGAGCTCCGATCTAAGTTTTTTGGGTCGCCGAAGGTCGCCGGAATTGGGGTGGTGGTCGCCGGAGCTGGAGTGGTGGTCGCCGGAGCTAGGGTGGTGGTCGCCGGAGCTAGGGCGGTGGTCAGTGGCGGTGGCCGTGGTGGCCTTAGGGCATAATTAGTGTGCAGGGGTATTTTAGACATTTCACATTTCATTAATTAAACTGATAAATTGTATAATAATTGCAAAAGGGTAATTTTGTCATTTCACGTATTTCCGTTACATTTAACAGAAAATTTGGGCGGAAACTCGATTATCAACAAAACTCAAAATTCAGGCCCTTAATAATACGTTTTTTCAATTCAGACCCCTTTTGACAACATGGGCAAACATTCAGGCCCCTATTATGTTCTTAACCCTTAATTTTATGACTTGTACAGCGTACTTGAAAGATGAAACACTCTTTTAAATGTTGTAATAAAACCATATTTTCTTTACTTTTCATAACAAATAACTGTATTATTATTATTATTCAGTTGTAGCTAATGTTGTGATTAAATCGATGAATCCCATGGGCGATGCTCGCACTATCATCTACGATCCTTCTCTGCTCCCATTAGAGATATTGTTTGAATTATGTAATATATATACTTTTACAACTTAAGTTATATTATGAATATATTGTACTAGCAAATTGTATCATTCAATAATTATTTATTTTTTTAAGAAAGATTCAGTTTTTGCTATATTTAACTCTCATGAGACTTTTCATTATTTTACATTTACATAATTTACTTTCATAATAACTGGTTCTATTAAGTTGCAATTTAGCTAATTTGTTTTGTTTTCCAACTTCATTTTGACAACTCAATAATAATAGACATCCTTTATTATCCATAAACTTAATAACTTATTTCTATTAATAATAATAACTAACATATGCACATATACATAGGAATAGTATAGCATATACACATAGCAATACAAGACAATACTAGCTTCTCCAACACTTATATAGGGTCCTGTCTTGTCTCCACCAAACAAGAGAAGACTGCAGAGAGCTATTTCACTAATAACTCACTCACAAGCTCCTTCTTTCCTTAATTATTCTGCTAATCTACTTAATTAGTACTAATCAACTCATCACTCTTCTGCATGATTCTCCATCACTGACCTAGCTACACCTTCAAAACTCACTCATTTCTTCTTCCAACCATCTCTTCAGTCTTTGCAAATCTTCCTCGAACTCGCGGTTGGCTATCTGCAAGTGCCTTCCTGCAAGCATACTGAAATCCCAACAACATCTTTCACTAATTAACATTAAAAAACATTTTTTCTAATTTCTGTTAATTTTTTTTAATTATCTACCTTGATCTTCCTTCCAAAGTTCCTCTTTGTTTTCTTGTTTTTGTACCTTGAGAGCTTTTCCTTGCGTTCTTCGCTGCTGCAGTTGCTGATGATGCTCCGTCTCTCAACAGGAGAATGGATCGGGTTTATAATACCATTACCATTACCAAGGGTCTGTCATAAAAACTCACTATCAATGATCCGAAGCCCTATCCTGTTCAGAGAAAATTAACAGAAACCATCTAAAAGTTTCTCAGTTCATACACTCCATCACATAGCCAATGCATGGTGTCAAGATCAGGTTCTAATATTGATAATACTTTGTTGTAGTATAGGTATAATCATAATAATCATAACCCACTAATATGCAAGAAGTAACTAACTTAAAAATTGCAACTTTTTTATTAAAAAAATTTGACCTTTATATCCCCTTCACTGAATGCCCTCCTCATCCCATAAGCTTCAAAATCAACCCCAGAGAAGTCCAGAAAATTCGGCTTAACAGGAGGCAATTCCATTGATCTCAAGCATTCTGAACTCGTACTCTTTGGAAACGATGAGTTGAAAGGAAATTCATCAACCTGGGATTGATTTTCATCAATTGGAGGAAACTTGATGTCCAAGACCTTGGCAATTGACGTCCCGGTTGCTGCTTTTTCCATCAGATCCTTCTGACACTCGTAAAAAACTTCATTGTAGAGCTGTTCGCTCTGAAGGGAGGAGATATCTGCAACCTTCAGTTCTTGGGGCAAAATTGCAGCATCCCCACATGATATCATAGAAATGGCTGCTTCCATTGGATCGAGTCCCACCATTGGCGGTTCTTCAAGAATAATGGGTTCGGGAGCTTTGAACAGATCTCCTTCTCCACCCAAGTCATATTCTGTTATGGTGGAAGGCTGCAGCAGTTTCCCCTGAAGCACCGAATCATTAACATAAGAAAAGAATCTTGAAGTAAGAGTTTGTGCTATAAGAAAATCATGGATACCATTGTGTTGCAAAGTCTGAATGATGCCCACTTGACACAACTAAAAGCATATGATAAGTTATATCGAACTTATTGGGAGGAAGATGAAAAAGGGTTGTTTGTGGGTGGTAAAGTGAAAAGGTGATCATGAATTTCGAAGTGGAAGTAACCGAGTTAGGTTGTTTCAAAAGAATCAAAACTTCACTAGCCAAATCAACACACAAAATTGCCTAGATAGAACCAAATTTGCTCGAAAGTCCCCTAGGGAGGTCACAGATTCAGTAAATTGCAGCACTACTAAAAGTTAGACACCACTACACTTCAGCAAAAGGTGATTTCGGAGGTGTATCTCAGCTTAATCTTGCTTTTTCTACATACTGGTAGAATTTCTCAAAGCTAGATAACGAATTAAAGCTAACAAACTACTGAATTTTTTTAACATTATCACTCAAAGTTAGGTTCTTTGAGGAAAACCAAAACTTCAGTAGCCAAATCAATACAATAGCCTATCAAGATAATTAATTGCTCGGACTAAATTTGCTCGAAAATACAGCACTAATAAAAGTTAGTCACCACGACACAGTGCGCTTCAGCAAAAGGTGATTTCAGAGGTTGTCTCAGCTCAAACTTCCTTTTTTCCAGATATAGATAGAATTTCTTGAAATGAAAACTCACTACTAGGCAGCAAGATTAGCTTTTGATTCTCAGGGACACTAAGTTTTGCATTTAAATAACCATTGAGTTCAAGTTCCGTGTTTATCCAGAAAACTAATCACTACTTTCATGTCAGGAACTTGGATGAACTGGAAAAATGTTCTATACACAACCATTAAGCACCAAGTTCATATTCATTAATGGTTTCCTCTTCTCTCCCTTTCCTAACCCAGTATCTCCACCATTCGAAGAGATATTCATTGATGCTCCCTACCCGAAATTGAAGAGCGACTATTCTACTGAAAAACAAAAAGGAATATCTAACTAGTTTCCTTTTTGCTCTAAAACTGATGAATAAGTTAAAGGTGGACTCTCCAGCCTTTGTTTTGGGCAAAATATCTTAAAATTCCTTTTCATTTATGGAAAGTATAGTACTTTCAACTTCATCTTGATAAGCTGCCTAACATAATTCCAATTGGTTCTCAAAACAGTAATTGATATCCCAAAATCTGTACATTTTCCTTCTAATTCACGGTTCAATCTCTCGAATTCATCTGAATTTTAAAATCCTCATCACTTAATTCATGACCTAATTGACAGTTCATAACTAAAAGACTGAGATTTCCAATTTTCCTGCTCATCGCTGTCAAAAGACACAAATTCGCAGCAGAAATGGCATGAATTCGAAACAGAAACTTCAAACTGAGCAGTGTGTAGAGAGAAGAAGAGTACCGAGCAAGCATTATAGCGCTTGGACGATCTGCAGAAGTCATCGAAGTACTGAACATCCAGAGGGAAGTTCTGGAAGCAAGGGAAGGCCAGACCCGTGTCTGCGTACATTTTTCTCAACTTTCCACGGAAAGTAGAAGCTTTTCACCACGTAATTGTTGAATTTCAGCTGAAAATGGAAGCTTTTCTTCGAGCTCTGTTAGTAGCACTGACAGCGCCGCCTAATGGAACCAGAGAGAAAGAGAAGTCTGTGCCGATGAAGATGCTGAACAAGAGGGAATTCATATTTATATTGACTCTAATAAATTTAGTATTTGAAAGCATCAAGTAATTAGTAGTAGATGACAGAAGGATTAAAGCCTCAACTATTAATTATACATACTACTGTGTATCTCAAGCTCAACTACAACTTTTTTTTTTTTTTTTTTGTCCATGATGTTTGACAACTTTTAGGTTTTGATCAGTAATATTTTTTTTACCTAGTTTTGGAATTTGGTACCATATGTTTGCAGATTTTTTCTAGTTTTGGTCTAACCGTTACATTCCGTCCATTTTTGACATATTCGAGTCATGTGATCCACTCTAAACTTTAAATTTAGTCCCTCTAATACTTTCTTAACCTTTTTTTTTGTTCAATTTAGTCCTGAAGTTTCAAAATTGACCCCAATTGGACAATATGTCCAATTGAATTTTTGAAACTTCGGAACTAAATTGAACAAAAAAAAGGTTAGGAAAGTATTAGAGGGACTAAATTGAACAAAAATGAAAGTTTAGGGTGATCACGTGACTCGTACATGTCAAAAAAATGGACGGAATGTACGGTCGGACCAAAACTAGAAAAAACCTGCAAACATATGGTACCAAAACTAGAAAAAAAACATCATGTACCAAAACCCAAAAATGGTCAAATATCATGTACCTAAAGACCTGTTAACCCAATAATTAATTAAAAGTTTTTTTTTTCTAAAATTAGTGTTAAAATAGATTAAAAAATAATAATATTTGACCCGCACCTAACCATCAATTATTAACTATTGCACTATAATTATGTCATTAGCAGATAAGTAAGCTATTTTTTTTTTCATCCATTTTAACGTTGACAACGAACAGAAAACTATTAATTAATAATTTGTAGACTTAGAAGTTAGAATACCAAATATTAAAATAAATTGAGATATCGTTGTCATGCTTGCTCCATGTTTAAAATAATCTTCAGACTGTAATAATAAAGTAATGACGGCAGCAGTGTCCGTAACATGTTTGCTCCAGACTTAAACTAGTTTCAACTTGCACCGAATCAAATTGTATAAGGGTCGGGTCATCGATAAAAAAATATTAAGTATTATTATTTATTTATTTTCAGTACTTCGAACTTTAAAAAAAAAAATTATTAAGGGGAGAATCATTACACCAAATTACAACATGATAGTTTTTGCAAAGTATCTATGTACAGATGAAGGGCAAGAGTGTGAAAGTGAAATGGGCCACCTTTACATTTTTCTATAGTGCCATTGTCCCAGTCCTACTTGTCATCATCTTTCTTTTCTTTTGGATCTTTTTATTATTTATTATTATTTCTTGATAAAATATCTTTTTAAAGTTTTTCCTGAATTTTTAAATGCAATTTGCACAGATGAATGCACCCAGCCAAGAACATGGACGTGTTTCACTTTCACTATATATAATTTTTTCTATGTTTGTTCCCATTCATCTACTAATAGGATTTTCCTACATTTTTCATGCTATAATTTCTTGTTATATATTATAATTATTTAATTTCATAGTTAGAGCTTGGTTATTTTTCTTAGAAATTATTAAGTGCAAATAATTATGTGAGGTAAGTGTATTATTTATGTCAAGATTTTATTTTGAGATTTTAAAGTTAATAGGGTTAAAAATCAAATCGTTACCAGAACTTTCAACTAAATACATATTACTATCCTAATTTTTTATTTTTTATTTTTAAAAATTGGTTATATAAACTTTCAATTTTTGAATAAATTGTTAAATTTTCTACAATTTCCATCAAATTAGATATAAAATGAGTGTAATCCTGTCATGTGGAATCTTTTGATGTGTACACAAAATAGATTCAGCATTAATAAATTGAAATGATTGCAACAAAGTACATTCAATTGGACGGTCAATTAAAATGCGTCTTTGGAATTTAGTGGATGTCTAATTATGCATCCAATTGAGGATATTTTCATGCAAATTTTCAATTTATTGTCGAATCTATCTTGGTACACATCAAGAGTCTTCACATGGCCGGAACATACTCAATTTATGTCCAATTTAATGAAAATTTCAATAAAATTATCAATTTGCTCATAAATTAAAAATTTATATAGCTAATTTTTTTTAACAAATCAGAGATCCTTAATTTGGTTACTAACCCTAATTAATATTTCACTTATTGAACCTTGACATCAGCCTAATGAATTGATTTTTGCTACTTTTTTCATTGGCTACATCTAATCAAGGATGGCATAATATCATCACTTGAAATATTACTCTATGAGAACAAATTTGTCTAGTCCAAGGCAATGATGCTAATTGAACAAGCCTTCTTCATCTATCACATAGTTGCACTCTAATAACTCCAAAGCCCCTTGGGTAATATTGATGATCACACACTATCCTTATTGAACAAGTTCCAATAAATATTGCACTGAATTCAAATCTCATTATCACTTTTTTATATCTTATGATCATTAATGTTTAGCACTAATTAACTATATTCTAAATTCAATCTATTTGAGCTATACTATATGGTTAGACTCCAATAAAAATGGACAAAGCTACTTAAGAATGAGTGGACTAACCACATGAAATAGATATAGTGGTTGAACACTTATTTCTTTAATAAGATTGTCTATTATTCAAAACTTGTCGAAACTCTGAAAATAAAAAAATAGTTATCGTCGGCGTTTTATTCCTTACGGGCCGACTTAGATGTGAATAGTAATTAAAAAAAACATGATAAATAAAACCATTACTAATACACTAATACTTAAAACTGGTCACATATCTATTCCCTTTAATAAGCAAATGTAACCCTAAGCAGCTAGCAAGTAGTTATCCATACAATGGCATGATAGATTGATTCCAAGACCCAAATTGATCAAGATATTCAAATTCTTCCCTTTTGGTGGAGTGGGAGGGCTATTCATCCATTTGCAATTTGGATTCCATAAATAAAATATTAATATATTTTTCAAACCTAAACTATCTACCCTTTCTCATCACTCACTTACAAATTAAAATCATACATATATTAAAAAAATATTAAGTCTTCTTGGCTCTCAAGTTAACCAAAGAAACAAGTCATGCATATATACTCCTAGAAAATGATAGGCGCTAATTAAATTCAATAAATATTGATGAGATCAACACTAAATATATAATGTTTGATGTTACATCTTAGTCGTTGTAGAGAATATAGTATTTAAACTCGAATCATATGATTTCTTTTAATAATTTTTTCATATAAAAAATATATATTATATATGGGACAAGCACTATTTTTTTATAAATATATATTTATATCAATTTAAAATTTAGAAAAAAAAAATGGTATGTGTAAAGGCCACTGTGGATGAGGAATTTCACTTTGTGAACAGCATGGCTCACTAATAATTGGGGTCAAATAGTTGAGAAAGAATATGTGGAGTTGGGTTGTAAAGTGAGCTGAAAGGGAAATAGAACTTCAAACCAAAAGAAAGGGAGGAAATAATAAGTGGATGCTTTGTATATTAAAAGTTCATTTACTTATACAAAAATCGTAAAAATTCTAAAAATAGAAAAATATTTATAAACGATATTTAATTCCTTATGTGTATGAATTGTTTTAGTTGTAAAATAAGTTACTACAAGTATTACTCTTCTGATGAGAACACTTTAAACACTCCACGGAAAAAAAAAATATATCAATAATTTTTAGCATAAAAATTCATGTTTCTCTTTAATTCTTTTTATTGTCCAATTACAAGCTTTACATTTCTTAAACAAAAGTATATAAAAATAATACTAATAGGCACTTTATATATAAAGATGTTATAAAGTCGAAGTGAAAGAGTATTGCATTACACTATTCAATCAAGTAAGAAATAATGGAGCAAAAGAACGCTTTTATATATATAAATAAAGATTAATTAAGATTAAAAGTATTGACACTAGTGCATATATATATATATATATATATAATACATATATGTACCAATATTATGTAAATTATTAATTAATGAAGGGAACATACAGAACCTCAAATACCCACATCTAGAAACCAAGAATTTTGCCTTTTCTTTTTTTGGGTGGCCAAGTTCATGTCCAACTCCATGTCGTGCTTGTAAAATCCACCAGTAATAGACACCCACGTAGCATGTTTCTTACATCATTTGGCGGCTGTAAATGGAAGCTGTCAAAAAAGAATAATAATTACAAACTCACTCAATATAATACTAATAATAATAATACATAGAAGAAAATGCTGACATGTTGTCTGTTTTCTTAAAAATTCATCTCTATATAGTCATTAAGTATAATTGCTGCACATACACTATAACAATTACGGTCCATAAACATTTATTTATTTTAAAGTTACAACCAAATTTGATTATAAGACATATTTAATAGATGAAACACTGAATTATTATATTATATGATTTACTATTCTCAGTTCAGTATCGATATACATAGATGAGAAGAATACAAATGGGTGGATGGAGAAGAATAAGTGAATTTTGATGGTGAGGAAAATAACAAACAGATTGCCATGGAGTTTGTTTTGTCTCTGCAATGCAACTTTTGGAATTGAAGTAGTTCATGTATAGAAGTTAAGTTTCAACCACGTAATATATATATATATATACGGTTAGCATTTTATCCTTTAATTAAAATTACATGTTTAAATCATGAGAATAAAACAATATTCATAGTTAGTAATTTATTTTTTATATGCTAACTCAAAACGAGCGATAATTATTTTAGATGTACAATAAGTATATAAAAAAAAAAAAAAAGAGCTTGAAATGGCACCCGACTTCTTATTATTTCCTTCTGTGTTGCCCCGATTGATCACATATTATTTACCCGTGCATCCCAATAATTGTCACTTTGTTTTAGTTTGGCCGCACGAATATATAGTGTGGGTAAAAAATGGAAAGGTGACTTTCTTAGTAAAATAAATGGACCGACAAGCAAAATTTGGATTTTTATTTTTCTTTCCAAAGTAGATTAATGTGGGATATATATTATGTTCTCGATTGGTCACATATTAAAAAGAAAACATATTTACATCTCCTTAATGACCTAATTAAGTAATAATGTGCTTGGTGGGATATATTATGTTCTCCATTCAAGAACGATTCTTACAATATTATTTGTAACCTTTGGATACATTATAAATTAGTGCACTAAATAATTACAACTTTTTTGTTCTTTATTTTATTTTATTTTTCATTAGAAGTGCAGTACATATAGTGTATTTTACATCATGATGCTTACACCAATTAAATTGTAAGAAATAAAAACTTAATTATAAATATACTTTTATTTTCAAAGCTCAAACTCAAATAGTCTGATTAAATATTGTGTTTGCAGTTGACGTACATGACATGAGTGATAATGAGACTACGAGAGTAATCAAGCACAAAATTCTTGAATTTTTCCTAAATAGTGATTATAAATTATTGAAAATATTGCAGAAGAAGCGTCCAAAATGGCTCTTAAATAAAGGTGGAGTAAAACAAAGACATCTTATCTCTAAGACTGCGCATGATTTGGCACATAAGACGAGGTTGTCCCTGTCCCATGCGTGGAATAGGCTTAGCATCCCAACCAAACAATGGAAATATTGATTTCTGGCCAAGAATCACACTAACTCGACACTATATATGTGAAAATGTTAACAGTGTAATATGATTTGTGGTTTAACATTCTATAGCACCCACAATAGTTTTACATAAATTGTGTTCTTTAAAGTTGTCACATAGATATTTATATATACTTTAAGTAATACGTAAATTTAAGACACACGTAAAAAATATTTTCTCTGCAATCGTATTACTTAAACATATCCTTAAATATATCCTTAAATTTTGGCCAAAAAAAAAAAACATATCCTTAAATATATTTTATTATTAAATTTTCCAACAACCACCAATAAGATATTAGCATTAATTATAAAATGAATTAATTTATAATAAAAAAATTGGTTACGTAATACATAGTGCATTACTTAAATTTAAGGAATGCTTTATGTAAAAACATAAATTAACGTGTGGGTCTCATCTTTAAGGAATGCTATGTAAAACCACTGTAAATAGTTTTTGTTGTTTTACTTAAATAAACATGTAGGATCCACGTTTACGTAATCTTTACGTAATACCACTGTGGATGCTCTTAACTAGACTTTTCATTTCATCAAAAAAAAATAGACTTTTCAAGTTAAGCTTCGAGTAAAAATATATTTATAATAAGTTTTTTTATTTAAAAAAAATCAGTACTGAATTCGTTCATATTATATATATCATAAAAAACCTAGAAACAAAACTATATTTATATTTGGTAGCTTTTAAATGATATACGATTGATAGATTAATGTAAGCCTCAAAAGAGATTATATTATAGATAGATCGGATAGGGATGTCTGAGCAAGAAGTTCAAACCTCATGCAAACGGACAATTAATGTTGTCTTTCAATAATGCAAGTGGTGAAATTAAACTTCAATATCTCGTGTAATAATTAATTAATTAATATCGCAATGCATGAAAGCTGCAAGGGACGACTTTACAAACTAATACGTACACATCATATTTAATTGTATTTTTTAAATATTAACTTCACTAAACTAGGCAAATTATTAAAAGAAGAAGAATACTAACTTAGTTAGTAGGAGAACGAGACAAACCGACACTTAAGAGAAAATAAAATACAAGTTGAAAGGTTTTTTTTTTTTTTTTTTTTTATAAATGTAAACTGATTGGCTAGTAGTAACGACCCAACGTCTCTCCGCTACGTAACGTTCGGACTATCTTGTTTATTAGAGCATCCATAGTGGTATTACGTAAAGATAACGTAAATGTGGCCCTACATGTTTATATAAGTAAAAAAAAAAAAAAAAACTATTTACAATGGTTTTACATAGCATTCCTTAAAGATAGGATCCACACGTAAATTTATGTTTTTACATAAAGCATTCCTTAAATATAAGGAATAAACTATGTATTACGTAACCAATTTTTAAATATAAATTAATTCATTTTATAATTAATGCTAATATCTTATTGGTGGTTGTTGGAAAATTTAATAATAAAATATATTTAAGGAATATGTTTAAGTAATACGATTGCAGAGAAAATATTTTTTACGCGTGTCTAACTTTACGTATTACTTAAAGTGTACACAAATGTCTACGTGACAACTTTAAAGAATACAATTTAGGTAAAATCACTGTGGATGCTCTTAGCGTGCATATTATACGTATATTTGAACAGCAATAGTATGCACTGACTCTGTCAACATAGCACCACTAGCAGTATAATATAGTTGCTAGACTCGTATACTGGTCTAAACCTTATGTTAATCATATTTTGTAACGTTTCAATATCAAAATACTAGCACAAATTCGAGTAGCACGTGATTTATATATGCATTTTTCCGTCATCAAATTGGACAAAGCTAGTATATATATATATTGAAAATTTGTATTAATTCACCTAAACAGTACATTAAAAAAGAATTAACTAACAAATTGTTTAAGTTGGTAATTAACACACAATATGAAAATGGGTTTGGCTCTTAATGTGGTATCATGTATCATAATCACTCTCTTGACTCATTAGTTAGTTTGTCGCAGAGAATCCGACAAATTCTCCACATAGTATTAAGGGGACCATTAATCAAGAAACCCTAATTAAATTAATTAACGAAATATCTAGCTATTACCATTTGAGGACTAACATATAGTCGTTGATGAGAGTCTATTTGAAGGAAAAAAGGAAAGGACATGAGAGATTAGGGCAGGCAGCCACTAAATGGAGAGGTATGTGACCTTTATTTAGACGTACAAACCCCACATGTCACATGATGGGTCCAAATTTAATTATCATATCTCTTGTATATATTATGTTTAGGAAACTTGCTATACCATGCAATTGTTCACCTTTCAAATGCCATTTGACAAAAGGGCTGGCAATTTAGGCTCGGCACGATGGGCCGACACGAAAATTACGGGTTTGAGTTTGATATTAGTGACACGACACGACACGATATAACACGATTTTAAACTAAAATTGTTAAATTTTTTTTTATTCTATTTACAATAAGTTTTTTGTGCCAGTTTTTCATATTGGGCCGTGTTTGAGCTGATCCCCAGAACACGACACGAACCTGACACGACACAAACTCGCACGGCCCGCACAAATTACCAACCCTACGTAACAAACACATATTCAAGAGAAATCAATTCAGTTTAATTATTGTTAAAATAGATTTTATCCAGTCACATGTCAATCGCACAAAAAACTATCGCATGTTATAGCATTTTTCTTTGTAGTAATTTGCTCGGAAAGATTTAAAGGTTTGCATTATATATTTTTATAAAAAAAAATATCATTAATTAACATCTTAGAAAATTAGAATGACGTGCCGTAACATGATATTATTCAAATATATAAATTATTTAAGCATCTGCATCCCTTCATTAGAAAGGTAAGGATAAGGGAATCTCGAAGGGACCAATAATGAACCCAATTTGCCCATCAAGGAACACTACGCAATGTGACTGATTGAGAATTTTCCACTTCAAATATTTCCTTACGTGACATTTTTGTTATTTTTACGTAGATGGTCGCATTAGAAGTACGTACTCATAAAGTTTAGACGGATTAAATTGTTCTAAAATTTTAAGGTGATAATAAATATGTGGTTTAGCTTTTATATTTCAACATTCTTCATCACATGTGATGAAACATTTTTAAAGACCAAATACGTGAACTTTAATTAAATAGGGGTTTAAACTCGACACTGCAGAAATTCGAACATATGCTCTATGATACTATGTAAGAGTTTAGACTAACCACTTTACCACCCGTCTTAAATTCTTAAAGTGATAGGTGAAAGCGTGACTTAGTCTTTATTCTTCAACATTTTCTCTCTTAAATTTACTTTTAATCTAAAGAAAAGTAATTATTCTCAATTTAATTCGTTAAAATCTTATATTTGTCGTTTAAAAAAAATTTATTTACCCATATTTTAATTATCTTCAGCTTTGAAGACATATCTTTAGTATCGTGTCTACTCGTGGTCTTGTAATATACTTTTTTCACACTTAAAATAATTTAAACTCGGCCATAAGATGTAAAATGTAAATTATGAATTTTTTTTTTTTAATTTTTAAAATTTGACATATTTAAACTCGAAACATATAATTAATTAATTGATAAAAAATCTAACCGCTGCTAAAGTACACGTAGCTAGGCTAACATCCAATTGAATGGACTAATCGATTTCTAGAAACACCTATGATGAGGTTGTCTCAATTATATGGGCCTGCCCAGGTAAAGGACACTACACTGTAGGGCCCATCTTTGTCACATTACCTTTTAAAGGAGAACGGCCACTGAGATTGACCCATTTGGCACTTATAGACACGTGTCGAAATATAAGCGAAGATGCACAGTTCCCACATTTATGGTCTCTTGGTTGTTTGTTGGTATCAATCTTCACTTATATATATCTCTATGTGTGTTGTTGTTGCACTTCAATTGCATTGCAACAGTATGACTTCCACTTCAATGTGTCCACCCACTTTTGATGGTGGTGTTTTTACTTTTGATACAGAATGTGGTGGTTCTTTAGGAGAGCTGCATCATTAACATAATTGTTATATTAAAAATAATAATAATTAGGGTTTATAGGTTTTTTTGGTACCCTATGTTTGCTCACTTTTGGCTTTTGGTATCATATGTTTGATTTTGCCTATTTTTGGTACCATACGTTTGCCAATTGTATACTTTTGGTCCGACCGTTAGTTGACCATTAAATAGTCACGTGACTTGCACATGTCTAGCCCCAAATTTTGATTTTGTTCAATTTAGTCCTCAAATTTTTTGTCGTAACTTTTTATTTTCGCAATTTAGCCCTTAAACATTTTCAACCGCACCCTAGGACTAAATTGACATAGCCATGGTTCGACCCATGGCTAGGTCGGACCATGGCTAGGGTCGCCGGACCCGGGCAACCCTAACCATGGTCCGACCTAACCATGAGTCGAACCATGGCTAGGTCAATTGGACCCAATTGCTAAATTGACCTAGCCATGGTCCGACCCATGGCTAGGTCGGACCATGGTTAGGGTCGCTTGGGTCCGGCAACCCTAGCCATGGTCCGACCTAGCCATGAGTCGAACCATTGCTATGTCAATTTAGTCTTAGGGTGTGGTTGAAAAATGTTTAAGGGCTAAATTCCAAAAATAAAAAGTTAGGATACAAAAATTGAAGACTAAATTGAATAAAATCAAAATTTGGGGCTATGCATGTGCAAGTCACGTGACTATTTAACGGTCAAACTGACGGTCAACTAACGGTCGGACCAAAATATACAATTGCAAACATATGGTACCAAAAATAGGCAAAATCAAACATGTGGTACCAAAACTCAAAAGTGAGCAAACATAGAGTACCAAATAACCTACAAACCCTAATAATTATCATTCACACATGTTAGTTCCAAATATTACATTATTTATTTTATATTGTTTCTAATCTCACATTTTAAATAATTATATATTACGACATGTCAATCCCTAACTATCACGTGACAGTATTGTAGTTCCCACATAGGATCTTTTACTTTTTTTTTTGTAAAAACACACAAAATTAAAACAACTGCGCACTTGTTATATTCTCATGTCATACCGATATACACGCTCAACTTATACAAGAATCATCCCGAAATGAGAATTCTTCTAAACTATGAAACAATACCTAATTCGAATGAATAATAACTTATATCACATATATAACAACCTGACCCACAAAGCAGTTCAATTTATCTAATTCACAACTTCTATATCTTCTAATTCCGTTGTCTTAGCTTCCTTTCTCTTCTCACTTGCAACTTCGTCGGAAACCCGACCCATCGAACTCGATCCCGTCACTGGCTCAACGACTCTAACCGTCACGGGCCCTTTTGCGACCACGGCAGCCTTAATCATCTTAAGAGACTCCTCAAGATCATCGCAAAGAAGGTACGGATCCGGAACCACATCCGGGTCCACGGCTAAAGATATGATCATCTTGTCCACATAGCTTTGGAAATGTATCGTTATAGCCTACAACAATTCGAAAAGCAATTCGAAATGACACAACTATATTCATGACCATGCACAAAGTAGCATAACCCAACTATTAGGGTTAGTAGGTCTTTTGGTTTAATATATTTAATTATTTTTAAATTTTGGTGCAACATCTATTTTTTCGTTTAGCAATTCTTCTTCCGACAACCACCTAAGGCCGCCGACCACCCTCAAGTCCGCCAAAGACTACCGGTCGGGGCGGAGGGCGCCGATTGGTGCCTTCCGGCCCCGATTGGGCCACAGAAGGCCCAGATCGGAGCTATGTGGCTCTAACCAGAGTCACAAAGATCCCTGACTGAGCCCTCTGTGACTCTAGTCTCAGTCAGAGCATTATGTGGCTCTGGTCGGAATCACAGAGCTCCTATATAGGCCCTCTGTGACCAATCAGGGTCGGGAGGCTCAATCGAAGCCACAAATTTCCGATTTGGGCTCTCTGTGGCCCAATCAAGTCCGGGAGGCTCCAATCGGAGTCCGTTGACCCCGATTGGTGGTCACCAGTAGACTTGGGGTGGTTTGCAGCCTTCGGCGACGACCGGAAAAAATATGGCTGATCGGAGAAAATAGTAGGGATTAAATGAACAAAATTGAAACTTATAGAAAATTCACGTGAATTGCACATTAGCATTTAATGGTTGAAATGGAAAGAAAGTTAACAGATGCACCAACATACGTATTGCACCAAAAGTCAATAGTGGTAAAGCATGTTGTACCAGAAAAGTTATCGTTAACTGCTTTGTCATGACCGGTTTGAATATAATCTAGCTAGCAAATGAAGTCGAATTGTTATCACCTGAGGATGGCCGTACACACTAGGCACAAGGTACGCTATCGGATGTCCATAGAAGCTTATTTCCTCAACCGGACCGACCACATTTGAGAACGCCAAGGTTGTATGCATCAGAATTCTATGCGCTATTGCACCCGCAACCTATAGGAGAGTTCGGTAAATTGAAGTCGAGTATGCAAAAATGTGAAATTTCATACAGATCACTTGACTAAATGTCCTAAACGCTTAAACTGATAGGTGAATGCATTGTTTAATCATTATATCTCATCAATTGATTCGATATTTACTCGTTACCTTGGCACCGAAAATCTTGAGTAGGATTTGCGCAGCTGCGAACGTGATAGCGGCTTCTAGAGAGAGCTTTTTCCGATCGATGTTGGCTTTAGCTTGACGAACGTACTCTAACGGGTCCTCTTGAGGCGTAATTGAGAAGGGAAGTAGAATGTATCCTATCCGATTCCCCCATCTTGTCTTCGATTTCTTCGCCATCATTTCGCTCAAAGCCTGTTCGATAGCCATATACGATTGTGTTCGTGAGAAAAAAAAAAGGCTAAAACTAGGGTTTAGCGATTCACTTTTATCGTTTAAACATATCGTGTCGTAACAAATCGTAGCGTAAATTAAAATTCACCTTTTGGCCAAAAAAAAAAAATTAAAATTCACCTGGATTCCGGTTGTGGGTCTAAGGTTGATGAGTATAGTCGCGCTGAGGCGCATAGGTTTTCGAAACCGAGATTTCTTCTTGTGTTCATCGTCGTTGGATTCGGCAGCTGAGTCGCGAAACAGATTAGACTAACCCGAGATCGAACATTGAAAACGGAGTTCACTAGTCGAATGAACTTACCGTAAATGCGGTTTACGTACCTCGAAAGTCCAGCTTGGGTCACACCTAGTAGCACATCATTGATAGTCTAAAACACAATGAAGTAGAATTAATCATCATGTTAGATATGAGTCTTATTTGCGCATCCTACATACCGAAAATGAAATCTTTTCTATTTCAGAAAACTGATAACAATCTCATCTAGTTACTTTTTTTTTATGAAAATGTATAGTTTTGCACTTTATAAAACTTTTCTCGATCAGAAATTTAAGGTTAAATGGTCTTTTTTAGTGCTAGATGTTTCACTAAAGTTGACTTTTAGTGCAACATCTTATTTTTAGTAGATTTTTGGTATCATACGTTTGCAATTTGTAAACTTTTGACATATGTTAATTGACTGTTAAATATTTTTAATTTCTTGTTTAGTTTATTCTTCCAATTTATATTTCTAACTTTTGATTTTTACAATTTAATTCCTAGATATTTCAAATCATATCTACGACCAAATTGACCTAGTCAGGACCTGACCCATAGCTAAGTCCGACCAAAGTTAGGATCGCCCAGGTCCGGAGACCCTAACCAGGGTCATACACTAACCATAAGTCGGACTCTGACTAGGTGCATTTGGACCTAGTTCCGATTGAGAATATTTATGGATTAAATTGTAAAAAATTAAGAGTTGAGGATATAAATTGAATGCCTAAATTGAACAAAAAAAAAATAACGGTCAACTAAACAGATACACAAAAAATCTACAAATTGTAAATATATGACGCCAAAAGTAAAAAAAGAAATGTTGCATAAAAGACAACTTTGGTCATATATGTGACACTAAAAAAACATTCAAACTTGAAATTTAATGAAAGTGAGTTGAATAATTACCGTACGGAGTTCATTTTTCACCAACTTTACATCGCCGAGGCTAACGATCCGGTGCACAAACCGCTTCGTCTTCTCCCCGACCCCGGGCTTCCCTTTGATCGGCGTCTCCGTGTCCGTCAAAAAACACAACGTCCCCACAAACACAAGAACATCGACAAGCGAGTTCCAAATCATCCTCAAAACCATCCAAACCGCAAAAACATACCACCTTAACCCGCTCGAATCCGACCCGACCCAAGTCCCGGCCCGCTTCAGCTCAGGCATGACCGGGAGCGATTCCGGGTCGGACGTGCTCCGGGTGCACGCAAGTAAAAGGGACATTAGCGATGCACCGTCACCCATCGAGTGGTGGATTCGGAAAACCCCGACCGACTCTGCATCGGAGGTTTTGATGTTTAGGAGGTGGAGCTCCCACAAGGGCCGGGACATGTCGAGAGGGGTTGTTGTAATGTACGAAATGTAGTCCTCGACGAACCGGTCCGGTGAGTCCTGGTTCGGGTCGATGTCCGGGACAATGATGTGGTCATCTAAGTTGACTGTTGTAGGGACCCACTTCATTTTCCCGCTTCTCTTTAAATCCCCCACCTAATTGTGTTACCACATTGTAGTGTAAGCAAACTAGATGTACTTAAATGGTAGGATTTAGAAATAGTGGGGTACATTTGGAAAGCTATCAAAGTTTAAGGTGCAACTTTGTTGGTTGGTTGTTTCTTGACCATATGTTCAAGAAAGTTGAAGCTGTTTCATCTTTCCTTTCTTTTTCCTAACCAAACCATTTCAACTCATTGTATTATATAAATACAGCAGAAAATAATATAAATTTTATTACAAATTTAATTTAATGGATGAAAGTAAAATAGAACGAGGGGTAATTGTTTCTTCAACTTTTGTTATGTGCAACTTTTATACTAAATTTCATATTTACTAATTAACTCTTTTAAAAAAAATTCATTTATCATTCACACTTTTTATACTAAATATTTGTTCATAACTTAATTTTTCTGGCTTCGGTGTCTGATCATGACAATTTCGTTACTTGAAAGCTTTGGAAAAGAAAAACAAGAAACGAAAAAAAAAAAAAAAAAAGTAAATAGTTATACTATACCATCTTGCTTGAGAAACGAGGATGTTGGATGAGAGTCTCCGACAGCCCTAACTTGATGACCTTAAGGTTTAAGGTTGTCTTGCACCCGAAGATTGCTAGTATGTTGCAGTTGAACTTCGGCGCGTGGAACAGACGAGCCGCCGGGCTCAGCTTCTTCCTTGATACTGTGCCGTTGGCCATCTCTCCGGCAGCGGCGGCAGAACCCTCCTCCACGTCTCTCTCTACCTCATAATTAGATGATTCAGTTGCCATGATGTGAGAGAGAGAGAGAGAGAGAGAGAGAGAGAGAGATTATTATAAATTATAAATATAATCTAACTATATATATTATATTATATATCTGAATAATAAAGAATAAAGATGGGGTGTCGATTAGGGAGAAGGACTTTTCAAAACACATAGAGGAGGCAGACTTTGAAAATGCCAAACTACTCCCCCAATTTATTTATATGCTTATCAACAATAACGTGTTTGGTTTGGCAAAAACAAAAAAAGCAATAACGTGCTTGCTCAAAATACTCAAAAGATTTGAGGTCCTGCTTTTCTTCCTCCTTTATTATTATTAATTAAAAACTAAAATTAATTAATGCAGTGATTATTTTATAGAAAACAGACTAGGACAAAGTTGGAACTTGGAACTGTTTCTAAGAAAAAATTGAATTAGAGGAAAATAATTAAATATTTATGAGTTTTTTTTCCCACTAAAAAAGGAGTTAAATATAAAATTTTAGATGAGTAAATTGAGAATAACTATATTTTAAAGATCTTTTATGGTCAAAATAGTTTTTAAAATATGATAATTAATGTATTATTAATACCAAAAGGTGAATTACATTTAAACTCTTAAATCGTGATTTTTTTAAAAAAATTCTTAAAAGCCGATATTATAATATAACTCTCAAAACGTGGTTGGTTCAGTATATTAACTATGTATAAGGATACACTAAGTAAATGCATGGTAGTAAATACAGTTGAGTGTACATGCATGGAAGTAAGTAAATACACTGAGTTTTTTTTTTTTTTTTAGGGCCAATGAATACACCGAGTTATATATCATGAAGACATTTTGTACTCCCTCATATTCCTCTATAATCGGATAGTAAGTTTAATTAATGTTTTGGACCGGGTTCGTAGGTCACTAAGCCCATTGGGTTAAGTAGCAAGCTCATTTGAGCCCAGCCCAATATAATGCAGCCTATTGTGATCTCAACCGCCCAATGAAGGGCAGTAGATTAAACTTTAAAGGTCCATAAACAGTGCCATATTCTTTAGGGTTATTAGTAACAAAATCACTGCTGAACTCTATTACAAACAGCTAGCTGAACTTATTTTCTTAAAATTGGCTATATGTACTTATAATTTTTAAACAAATTGTTATCTTAGTTATAATTTCATTAAATTGGACAAAAATAAAGCAAATACATGTTATGTGAGGTCTTCTGATGAGTATTCAACATGCATTTGTTAATAATTTAAATTGAAAAGATTGCAGCAAAATAGTGTAATACTCGGTCCAGTCTGATCTGGTGGAAATAGTTCGGGCCTCATTTTTTAAGTAGCTTAGGTTTTTCTTTAACGGGCTTTTGGGCCAATTTTGTATGTTCAAACTAATATGGGTCCAAAATAATTGTCCATCATTTTGGTAATAATCTTGCATTTTCAAGAAGTTGATGCCATTTTTGGCCCAAAAAAAATAAGGAAGTTGATGCCAATAAATCCAATATCCAACTGCTGGCCATACGTTGCAATAAACTAATATAACTGCTCGCAAACTATTCTGAAATGATTTTTGGTAATATTCAAATTTGATAAATACTTAATCGAGTTGAAGCGAACTGTTCATAGCTGAGTGAGCCAACCCGACCCGATCATAATGTTCATCTTGATCAAGTGTTTATTAGAATCGATCCAGCACACCGGTTATTGAATAGAATTGAGTCGAGTCGAGTCGAGCCGAGCCGAGCCGAGCCGAGCCTAACAAAATCAAGCTTGGGCAAGCTCAGCTTGAGTACGAGGTCGCGTAAGTTTAAACTAACAAAGCTTGTGTATTCTAAGAAATCAATCACATACATAATAATAATAATAATAATAATAATAATAATAAAGAAAGAAAGAAAGAAATACATAAAGATGTTTAAGAAAGCTTGATTTATCTTTCCATGTTAGTTGTGATGATGGATTAAGTTTGTTGTGTGGAAAAAAAAAGGTTACAAGATCCTCAAGAATGGCGTTGATGGGGGAAACGTTGTCGTGTTGCCCACACACACATAATGTCTATATATTTTCAAGGGTTAAAGAATCTATAATTTTTTTAAAATTTTGCCGAGGTTGAAATTTGGTGTCTGGCGTTAAAATGAAGTATTCTAGGTTTTATTTTTTGATGAAATTTGGTGTCTCAGTGTGATTACGTTAGAGAAGTCAATCCCGACGAAACCGATTGTTAAATTCAACCTCCCATGAACGCTCCATTAAATAATAATAATAGGTATAATCATAATAATCATAACCCACTAATATGCAAGAAGTAACTAACTTAAAAATTGCAACTTTTTTATTAAAAAAATTTGACCTTTATATCCCCTTCACTGAATGCCCTCCTCATCCCATAAGCTTCAAAATCAACCCCAGAGAAGTCCAGAAAATTCGGCTTAACAGGAGGCAATTCCATTGATCTCAAGCATTCTGAACTCGTACTCTTTGGAAACGATGAGTTGAAAGGAAATTCATCAACCTGGGATTGATTTTCATCAATTGGAGGAAACTTGATGTCCAAGACCTTGGCAATTGACGTCCCGGTTGCTGCTTTTTCCATCAGATCCTTCTGACACTCGTAAAAAACTTCATTGTAGAGCTGTTCGCTCTGAAGGGAGGAGATATCTGCAACCTTCAGTTCTTGGGGCAAAATTGCAGCATCCCCACATGATATCATAGAAATGGCTGCTTCCATTGGATCGAGTCCCACCATTGGCGGTTCTTCAAGAATAATGGGTTCGGGAGCTTTGAACAGATCTCCTTCTCCACCCAAGTCATATTCTGTTATGGTGGAAGGCTGCAGCAGTTTCCCCTGAAGCACCGAATCATTAACATAAGAAAAGAATCTTGAAGTAAGAGTTTGTGCTATAAGAAAATCATGGATACCATTGTGTTGCAAAGTCTGAATGATGCCCACTTGACACAACTAAAAGCATATGATAAGTTATATCGAACTTATTGGGAGGAAGATGAAAAAGGGTTGTTTGTGGGTGGTAAAGTGAAAAGGTGATCATGAATTTCGAAGTGGAAGTAACCGAGTTAGGTTGTTTCAAAAGAATCAAAACTTCACTAGCCAAATCAACACACAAAATTGCCTAGATAGAACCAAATTTGCTCGAAAGTCCCCTAGGGAGGTCACAGATTCAGTAAATTGCAGCACTACTAAAAGTTAGACACCACTACACTTCAGCAAAAGGTGATTTCGGAGGTGTATCTCAGCTTAATCTTGCTTTTTCTACATACTGGTAGAATTTCTCAAAGCTAGATAACGAATTAAAGCTAACAAACTACTGAATTTTTTTAACATTATCACTCAAAGTTAGGTTCTTTGAGGAAAACCAAAACTTCAGTAGCCAAATCAATACAATAGCCTATCAAGATAATTAATTGCTCGGACTAAATTTGCTCGAAAATACAGCACTAATAAAAGTTAGTCACCACGACACAGTGCGCTTCAGCAAAAGGTGATTTCAGAGGTTGTCTCAGCTCAAACTTCCTTTTTTCCAGATATAGATAGAATTTCTTGAAATGAAAACTCACTACTAGGCAGCAAGATTAGCTTTTGATTCTCAGGGACACTAAGTTTTGCATTTAAATAACCATTGAGTTCAAGTTCCGTGTTTATCCAGAAAACTAATCACTACTTTCATGTCAGGAACTTGGATGAACTGGAAAAATGTTCTATACACAACCATTAAGCACCAAGTTCATATTCATTAATGGTTTCCTCTTCTCTCCCTTTCCTAACCCAGTATCTCCACCATTCGAAGAGATATTCATTGATGCTCCCTACCCGAAATTGAAGAGCGACTATTCTACTGAAAAACAAAAAGGAATATCTAACTAGTTTCCTTTTTGCTCTAAAACTGATGAATAAGTTAAAGGTGGACTCTCCAGCCTTTGTTTTGGGCAAAATATCTTAAAATTCCTTTTCATTTATGGAAAGTATAGTACTTTCAACTTCATCTTGATAAGCTGCCTAACATAATTCCAATTGGTTCTCAAAACAGTAATTGATATCCCAAAATCTGTACATTTTCCTTCTAATTCACGGTTCAATCTCTCGAATTCATCTGAATTTTAAAATCCTCATCACTTAATTCATGACCTAATTGACAGTTCATAACTAAAAGACTGAGATTTCCAATTTTCCTGCTCATCGCTGTCAAAAGACACAAATTCGCAGCAGAAATGGCATGAATTCGAAACAGAAACTTCAAACTGAGCAGTGTGTAGAGAGAAGAAGAGTACCGAGCAAGCATTATAGCGCTTGGACGATCTGCAGAAGTCATCGAAGTACTGAACATCCAGAGGGAAGTTCTGGAAGCAAGGGAAGGCCAGACCCGTGTCTGCGTACATTTTTCTCAACTTTCCACGGAAAGTAGAAGCTTTTCACCACGTAATTGTTGAATTTCAGCTGAAAATGGAAGCTTTTCTTCGAGCTCTGTTAGTAGCACTGACAGCGCCGCCTAATGGAACCAGAGAGAAAGAGAAGTCTGTGCCGATGAAGATGCTGAACAAGAGGGAATTCATATTTATATTGACTCTAATAAATTTAGTATTTGAAAGCATCAAGTAATTAGTAGTAGATGACAGAAGGATTAAAGCCTCAACTATTAATTATACATACTACTGTGTATCTCAAGCTCAACTACAACTTTTTTTTTTTTTTTTTTGTCCATGATGTTTGACAACTTTTAGGTTTTGATCAGTAATATTTTTTTTACCTAGTTTTGGAATTTGGTACCATATGTTTGCAGATTTTTTCTAGTTTTGGTCTAACCGTTACATTCCGTCCATTTTTGACATATTCGAGTCATGTGATCCACTCTAAACTTTAAATTTAGTCCCTCTAATACTTTCTTAACCTTTTTTTTTGTTCAATTTAGTCCTGAAGTTTCAAAATTGACCCCAATTGGACAATATGTCCAATTGAATTTTTGAAACTTCGGAACTAAATTGAACAAAAAAAAGGTTAGGAAAGTATTAGAGGGACTAAATTGAACAAAAATGAAAGTTTAGGGTGATCACGTGACTCGTACATGTCAAAAAAATGGACGGAATGTACGGTCGGACCAAAACTAGAAAAAACCTGCAAACATATGGTACCAAAACTAGAAAAAAAACATCATGTACCAAAACCCAAAAATGGTCAAATATCATGTACCTAAAGACCTGTTAACCCAATAATTAATTAAAAGTTTTTTTTTTCTAAAATTAGTGTTAAAATAGATTAAAAAATAATAATATTTGACCCGCACCTAACCATCAATTATTAACTATTGCACTATAATTATGTCATTAGCAGATAAGTAAGCTATTTTTTTTTTCATCCATTTTAACGTTGACAACGAACAGAAAACTATTAATTAATAATTTGTAGACTTAGAAGTTAGAATACCAAATATTAAAATAAATTGAGATATCGTTGTCATGCTTGCTCCATGTTTAAAATAATCTTCAGACTGTAATAATAAAGTAATGACGGCAGCAGTGTCCGTAACATGTTTGCTCCAGACTTAAACTAGTTTCAACTTGCACCGAATCAAATTGTATAAGGGTCGGGTCATCGATAAAAAAATATTAAGTATTATTATTTATTTATTTTCAGTACTTCGAACTTTAAAAAAAAAAATTATTAAGGGGAGAATCATTACACCAAATTACAACATGATAGTTTTTGCAAAGTATCTATGTACAGATGAAGGGCAAGAGTGTGAAAGTGAAATGGGCCACCTTTACATTTTTCTATAGTGCCATTGTCCCAGTCCTACTTGTCATCATCTTTCTTTTCTTTTGGATCTTTTTATTATTTATTATTATTTCTTGATAAAATATCTTTTTAAAGTTTTTCCTGAATTTTTAAATGCAATTTGCACAGATGAATGCACCCAGCCAAGAACATGGACGTGTTTCACTTTCACTATATATAATTTTTTCTATGTTTGTTCCCATTCATCTACTAATAGGATTTTCCTACATTTTTCATGCTATAATTTCTTGTTATATATTATAATTATTTAATTTCATAGTTAGAGCTTGGTTATTTTTCTTAGAAATTATTAAGTGCAAATAATTATGTGAGGTAAGTGTATTATTTATGTCAAGATTTTATTTTGAGATTTTAAAGTTAATAGGGTTAAAAATCAAATCGTTACCAGAACTTTCAACTAAATACATATTACTATCCTAATTTTTTATTTTTTATTTTTAAAAATTGGTTATATAAACTTTCAATTTTTGAATAAATTGTTAAATTTTCTACAATTTCCATCAAATTAGATATAAAATGAGTGTAATCCTGTCATGTGGAATCTTTTGATGTGTACACAAAATAGATTCAGCATTAATAAATTGAAATGATTGCAACAAAGTACATTCAATTGGACGGTCAATTAAAATGCGTCTTTGGAATTTAGTGGATGTCTAATTATGCATCCAATTGAGGATATTTTCATGCAAATTTTCAATTTATTGTCGAATCTATCTTGGTACACATCAAGAGTCTTCACATGGCCGGAACATACTCAATTTATGTCCAATTTAATGAAAATTTCAATAAAATTATCAATTTGCTCATAAATTAAAAATTTATATAGCTAATTTTTTTTAACAAATCAGAGATCCTTAATTTGGTTACTAACCCTAATTAATATTTCACTTATTGAACCTTGACATCAGCCTAATGAATTGATTTTTGCTACTTTTTTCATTGGCTACATCTAATCAAGGATGGCATAATATCATCACTTGAAATATTACTCTATGAGAACAAATTTGTCTAGTCCAAGGCAATGATGCTAATTGAACAAGCCTTCTTCATCTATCACATAGTTGCACTCTAATAACTCCAAAGCCCCTTGGGTAATATTGATGATCACACACTATCCTTATTGAACAAGTTCCAATAAATATTGCACTGAATTCAAATCTCATTATCACTTTTTTATATCTTATGATCATTAATGTTTAGCACTAATTAACTATATTCTAAATTCAATCTATTTGAGCTATACTATATGGTTAGACTCCAATAAAAATGGACAAAGCTACTTAAGAATGAGTGGACTAACCACATGAAATAGATATAGTGGTTGAACACTTATTTCTTTAATAAGATTGTCTATTATTCAAAACTTGTCGAAACTCTGAAAATAAAAAAATAGTTATCGTCGGCGTTTTATTCCTTACGGGCCGACTTAGATGTGAATAGTAATTAAAAAAAACATGATAAATAAAACCATTACTAATACACTAATACTTAAAACTGGTCACATATCTATTCCCTTTAATAAGCAAATGTAACCCTAAGCAGCTAGCAAGTAGTTATCCATACAATGGCATGATAGATTGATTCCAAGACCCAAATTGATCAAGATATTCAAATTCTTCCCTTTTGGTGGAGTGGGAGGGCTATTCATCCATTTGCAATTTGGATTCCATAAATAAAATATTAATATATTTTTCAAACCTAAACTATCTACCCTTTCTCATCACTCACTTACAAATTAAAATCATACATATATTAAAAAAATATTAAGTCTTCTTGGCTCTCAAGTTAACCAAAGAAACAAGTCATGCATATATACTCCTAGAAAATGATAGGCGCTAATTAAATTCAATAAATATTGATGAGATCAACACTAAATATATAATGTTTGATGTTACATCTTAGTCGTTGTAGAGAATATAGTATTTAAACTCGAATCATATGATTTCTTTTAATAATTTTTTCATATAAAAAATATATATTATATATGGGACAAGCACTATTTTTTTATAAATATATATTTATATCAATTTAAAATTTAGAAAAAAAAAATGGTATGTGTAAAGGCCACTGTGGATGAGGAATTTCACTTTGTGAACAGCATGGCTCACTAATAATTGGGGTCAAATAGTTGAGAAAGAATATGTGGAGTTGGGTTGTAAAGTGAGCTGAAAGGGAAATAGAACTTCAAACCAAAAGAAAGGGAGGAAATAATAAGTGGATGCTTTGTATATTAAAAGTTCATTTACTTATACAAAAATCGTAAAAATTCTAAAAATAGAAAAATATTTATAAACGATATTTAATTCCTTATGTGTATGAATTGTTTTAGTTGTAAAATAAGTTACTACAAGTATTACTCTTCTGATGAGAACACTTTAAACACTCCACGGAAAAAAAAAATATATCAATAATTTTTAGCATAAAAATTCATGTTTCTCTTTAATTCTTTTTATTGTCCAATTACAAGCTTTACATTTCTTAAACAAAAGTATATAAAAATAATACTAATAGGCACTTTATATATAAAGATGTTATAAAGTCGAAGTGAAAGAGTATTGCATTACACTATTCAATCAAGTAAGAAATAATGGAGCAAAAGAACGCTTTTATATATATAAATAAAGATTAATTAAGATTAAAAGTATTGACACTAGTGCATATATATATATATATATATATAATACATATATGTACCAATATTATGTAAATTATTAATTAATGAAGGGAACATACAGAACCTCAAATACCCACATCTAGAAACCAAGAATTTTGCCTTTTCTTTTTTTGGGTGGCCAAGTTCATGTCCAACTCCATGTCGTGCTTGTAAAATCCACCAGTAATAGACACCCACGTAGCATGTTTCTTACATCATTTGGCGGCTGTAAATGGAAGCTGTCAAAAAAGAATAATAATTACAAACTCACTCAATATAATACTAATAATAATAATACATAGAAGAAAATGCTGACATGTTGTCTGTTTTCTTAAAAATTCATCTCTATATAGTCATTAAGTATAATTGCTGCACATACACTATAACAATTACGGTCCATAAACATTTATTTATTTTAAAGTTACAACCAAATTTGATTATAAGACATATTTAATAGATGAAACACTGAATTATTATATTATATGATTTACTATTCTCAGTTCAGTATCGATATACATAGATGAGAAGAATACAAATGGGTGGATGGAGAAGAATAAGTGAATTTTGATGGTGAGGAAAATAACAAACAGATTGCCATGGAGTTTGTTTTGTCTCTGCAATGCAACTTTTGGAATTGAAGTAGTTCATGTATAGAAGTTAAGTTTCAACCACGTAATATATATATATATATACGGTTAGCATTTTATCCTTTAATTAAAATTACATGTTTAAATCATGAGAATAAAACAATATTCATAGTTAGTAATTTATTTTTTATATGCTAACTCAAAACGAGCGATAATTATTTTAGATGTACAATAAGTATATAAAAAAAAAAAAAAAGAGCTTGAAATGGCACCCGACTTCTTATTATTTCCTTCTGTGTTGCCCCGATTGATCACATATTATTTACCCGTGCATCCCAATAATTGTCACTTTGTTTTAGTTTGGCCGCACGAATATATAGTGTGGGTAAAAAATGGAAAGGTGACTTTCTTAGTAAAATAAATGGACCGACAAGCAAAATTTGGATTTTTATTTTTCTTTCCAAAGTAGATTAATGTGGGATATATATTATGTTCTCGATTGGTCACATATTAAAAAGAAAACATATTTACATCTCCTTAATGACCTAATTAAGTAATAATGTGCTTGGTGGGATATATTATGTTCTCCATTCAAGAACGATTCTTACAATATTATTTGTAACCTTTGGATACATTATAAATTAGTGCACTAAATAATTACAACTTTTTTGTTCTTTATTTTATTTTATTTTTCATTAGAAGTGCAGTACATATAGTGTATTTTACATCATGATGCTTACACCAATTAAATTGTAAGAAATAAAAACTTAATTATAAATATACTTTTATTTTCAAAGCTCAAACTCAAATAGTCTGATTAAATATTGTGTTTGCAGTTGACGTACATGACATGAGTGATAATGAGACTACGAGAGTAATCAAGCACAAAATTCTTGAATTTTTCCTAAATAGTGATTATAAATTATTGAAAATATTGCAGAAGAAGCGTCCAAAATGGCTCTTAAATAAAGGTGGAGTAAAACAAAGACATCTTATCTCTAAGACTGCGCATGATTTGGCACATAAGACGAGGTTGTCCCTGTCCCATGCGTGGAATAGGCTTAGCATCCCAACCAAACAATGGAAATATTGATTTCTGGCCAAGAATCACACTAACTCGACACTATATATGTGAAAATGTTAACAGTGTAATATGATTTGTGGTTTAACATTCTATAGCACCCACAATAGTTTTACATAAATTGTGTTCTTTAAAGTTGTCACATAGATATTTATATATACTTTAAGTAATACGTAAATTTAAGACACACGTAAAAAATATTTTCTCTGCAATCGTATTACTTAAACATATCCTTAAATATATCCTTAAATTTTGGCCAAAAAAAAAAAACATATCCTTAAATATATTTTATTATTAAATTTTCCAACAACCACCAATAAGATATTAGCATTAATTATAAAATGAATTAATTTATAATAAAAAAATTGGTTACGTAATACATAGTGCATTACTTAAATTTAAGGAATGCTTTATGTAAAAACATAAATTAACGTGTGGGTCTCATCTTTAAGGAATGCTATGTAAAACCACTGTAAATAGTTTTTGTTGTTTTACTTAAATAAACATGTAGGATCCACGTTTACGTAATCTTTACGTAATACCACTGTGGATGCTCTTAACTAGACTTTTCATTTCATCAAAAAAAAATAGACTTTTCAAGTTAAGCTTCGAGTAAAAATATATTTATAATAAGTTTTTTTATTTAAAAAAAATCAGTACTGAATTCGTTCATATTATATATATCATAAAAAACCTAGAAACAAAACTATATTTATATTTGGTAGCTTTTAAATGATATACGATTGATAGATTAATGTAAGCCTCAAAAGAGATTATATTATAGATAGATCGGATAGGGATGTCTGAGCAAGAAGTTCAAACCTCATGCAAACGGACAATTAATGTTGTCTTTCAATAATGCAAGTGGTGAAATTAAACTTCAATATCTCGTGTAATAATTAATTAATTAATATCGCAATGCATGAAAGCTGCAAGGGACGACTTTACAAACTAATACGTACACATCATATTTAATTGTATTTTTTAAATATTAACTTCACTAAACTAGGCAAATTATTAAAAGAAGAAGAATACTAACTTAGTTAGTAGGAGAACGAGACAAACCGACACTTAAGAGAAAATAAAATACAAGTTGAAAGGTTTTTTTTTTTTTTTTTTTTTATAAATGTAAACTGATTGGCTAGTAGTAACGACCCAACGTCTCTCCGCTACGTAACGTTCGGACTATCTTGTTTATTAGAGCATCCATAGTGGTATTACGTAAAGATAACGTAAATGTGGCCCTACATGTTTATATAAGTAAAAAAAAAAAAAAAAACTATTTACAATGGTTTTACATAGCATTCCTTAAAGATAGGATCCACACGTAAATTTATGTTTTTACATAAAGCATTCCTTAAATATAAGGAATAAACTATGTATTACGTAACCAATTTTTAAATATAAATTAATTCATTTTATAATTAATGCTAATATCTTATTGGTGGTTGTTGGAAAATTTAATAATAAAATATATTTAAGGAATATGTTTAAGTAATACGATTGCAGAGAAAATATTTTTTACGCGTGTCTAACTTTACGTATTACTTAAAGTGTACACAAATGTCTACGTGACAACTTTAAAGAATACAATTTAGGTAAAATCACTGTGGATGCTCTTAGCGTGCATATTATACGTATATTTGAACAGCAATAGTATGCACTGACTCTGTCAACATAGCACCACTAGCAGTATAATATAGTTGCTAGACTCGTATACTGGTCTAAACCTTATGTTAATCATATTTTGTAACGTTTCAATATCAAAATACTAGCACAAATTCGAGTAGCACGTGATTTATATATGCATTTTTCCGTCATCAAATTGGACAAAGCTAGTATATATATATATTGAAAATTTGTATTAATTCACCTAAACAGTACATTAAAAAAGAATTAACTAACAAATTGTTTAAGTTGGTAATTAACACACAATATGAAAATGGGTTTGGCTCTTAATGTGGTATCATGTATCATAATCACTCTCTTGACTCATTAGTTAGTTTGTCGCAGAGAATCCGACAAATTCTCCACATAGTATTAAGGGGACCATTAATCAAGAAACCCTAATTAAATTAATTAACGAAATATCTAGCTATTACCATTTGAGGACTAACATATAGTCGTTGATGAGAGTCTATTTGAAGGAAAAAAGGAAAGGACATGAGAGATTAGGGCAGGCAGCCACTAAATGGAGAGGTATGTGACCTTTATTTAGACGTACAAACCCCACATGTCACATGATGGGTCCAAATTTAATTATCATATCTCTTGTATATATTATGTTTAGGAAACTTGCTATACCATGCAATTGTTCACCTTTCAAATGCCATTTGACAAAAGGGCTGGCAATTTAGGCTCGGCACGATGGGCCGACACGAAAATTACGGGTTTGAGTTTGATATTAGTGACACGACACGACACGATATAACACGATTTTAAACTAAAATTGTTAAATTTTTTTTTATTCTATTTACAATAAGTTTTTTGTGCCAGTTTTTCATATTGGGCCGTGTTTGAGCTGATCCCCAGAACACGACACGAACCTGACACGACACAAACTCGCACGGCCCGCACAAATTACCAACCCTACGTAACAAACACATATTCAAGAGAAATCAATTCAGTTTAATTATTGTTAAAATAGATTTTATCCAGTCACATGTCAATCGCACAAAAAACTATCGCATGTTATAGCATTTTTCTTTGTAGTAATTTGCTCGGAAAGATTTAAAGGTTTGCATTATATATTTTTATAAAAAAAAATATCATTAATTAACATCTTAGAAAATTAGAATGACGTGCCGTAACATGATATTATTCAAATATATAAATTATTTAAGCATCTGCATCCCTTCATTAGAAAGGTAAGGATAAGGGAATCTCGAAGGGACCAATAATGAACCCAATTTGCCCATCAAGGAACACTACGCAATGTGACTGATTGAGAATTTTCCACTTCAAATATTTCCTTACGTGACATTTTTGTTATTTTTACGTAGATGGTCGCATTAGAAGTACGTACTCATAAAGTTTAGACGGATTAAATTGTTCTAAAATTTTAAGGTGATAATAAATATGTGGTTTAGCTTTTATATTTCAACATTCTTCATCACATGTGATGAAACATTTTTAAAGACCAAATACGTGAACTTTAATTAAATAGGGGTTTAAACTCGACACTGCAGAAATTCGAACATATGCTCTATGATACTATGTAAGAGTTTAGACTAACCACTTTACCACCCGTCTTAAATTCTTAAAGTGATAGGTGAAAGCGTGACTTAGTCTTTATTCTTCAACATTTTCTCTCTTAAATTTACTTTTAATCTAAAGAAAAGTAATTATTCTCAATTTAATTCGTTAAAATCTTATATTTGTCGTTTAAAAAAAATTTATTTACCCATATTTTAATTATCTTCAGCTTTGAAGACATATCTTTAGTATCGTGTCTACTCGTGGTCTTGTAATATACTTTTTTCACACTTAAAATAATTTAAACTCGGCCATAAGATGTAAAATGTAAATTATGAATTTTTTTTTTTTAATTTTTAAAATTTGACATATTTAAACTCGAAACATATAATTAATTAATTGATAAAAAATCTAACCGCTGCTAAAGTACACGTAGCTAGGCTAACATCCAATTGAATGGACTAATCGATTTCTAGAAACACCTATGATGAGGTTGTCTCAATTATATGGGCCTGCCCAGGTAAAGGACACTACACTGTAGGGCCCATCTTTGTCACATTACCTTTTAAAGGAGAACGGCCACTGAGATTGACCCATTTGGCACTTATAGACACGTGTCGAAATATAAGCGAAGATGCACAGTTCCCACATTTATGGTCTCTTGGTTGTTTGTTGGTATCAATCTTCACTTATATATATCTCTATGTGTGTTGTTGTTGCACTTCAATTGCATTGCAACAGTATGACTTCCACTTCAATGTGTCCACCCACTTTTGATGGTGGTGTTTTTACTTTTGATACAGAATGTGGTGGTTCTTTAGGAGAGCTGCATCATTAACATAATTGTTATATTAAAAATAATAATAATTAGGGTTTATAGGTTTTTTTGGTACCCTATGTTTGCTCACTTTTGGCTTTTGGTATCATATGTTTGATT
This sequence comes from Clarkia xantiana subsp. parviflora, assembly GCA_036873135.1. Lineage (NCBI taxonomy): Eukaryota > Viridiplantae > Streptophyta > Magnoliopsida > Myrtales > Onagraceae > Clarkia > Clarkia xantiana. The sequence goes on from JAPTYO010000001.1 coordinate 52,719,010, forward strand.
TTGCCTATTTTTGGTACCATACGTTTGCCAATTGTATACTTTTGGTCCGACCGTTAGTTGACCATTAAATAGTCACGTGACTTGCACATGTCTAGCCCCAAATTTTGATTTTGTTCAATTTAGTCCTCAAATTTTTTGTCGTAACTTTTTATTTTCGCAATTTAGCCCTTAAACATTTTCAACCGCACCCTAGGACTAAATTGACATAGCCATGGTTCGACCCATGGCTAGGTCGGACCATGGCTAGGGTCGCCGGACCCGGGCAACCCTAACCATGGTCCGACCTAACCATGAGTCGAACCATGGCTAGGTCAATTGGACCCAATTGCTAAATTGACCTAGCCATGGTCCGACCCATGGCTAGGTCGGACCATGGTTAGGGTCGCTTGGGTCCGGCAACCCTAGCCATGGTCCGACCTAGCCATGAGTCGAACCATTGCTATGTCAATTTAGTCTTAGGGTGTGGTTGAAAAATGTTTAAGGGCTAAATTCCAAAAATAAAAAGTTAGGATACAAAAATTGAAGACTAAATTGAATAAAATCAAAATTTGGGGCTATGCATGTGCAAGTCACGTGACTATTTAACGGTCAAACTGACGGTCAACTAACGGTCGGACCAAAATATACAATTGCAAACATATGGTACCAAAAATAGGCAAAATCAAACATGTGGTACCAAAACTCAAAAGTGAGCAAACATAGAGTACCAAATAACCTACAAACCCTAATAATTATCATTCACACATGTTAGTTCCAAATATTACATTATTTATTTTATATTGTTTCTAATCTCACATTTTAAATAATTATATATTACGACATGTCAATCCCTAACTATCACGTGACAGTATTGTAGTTCCCACATAGGATCTTTTACTTTTTTTTTTGTAAAAACACACAAAATTAAAACAACTGCGCACTTGTTATATTCTCATGTCATACCGATATACACGCTCAACTTATACAAGAATCATCCCGAAATGAGAATTCTTCTAAACTATGAAACAATACCTAATTCGAATGAATAATAACTTATATCACATATATAACAACCTGACCCACAAAGCAGTTCAATTTATCTAATTCACAACTTCTATATCTTCTAATTCCGTTGTCTTAGCTTCCTTTCTCTTCTCACTTGCAACTTCGTCGGAAACCCGACCCATCGAACTCGATCCCGTCACTGGCTCAACGACTCTAACCGTCACGGGCCCTTTTGCGACCACGGCAGCCTTAATCATCTTAAGAGACTCCTCAAGATCATCGCAAAGAAGGTACGGATCCGGAACCACATCCGGGTCCACGGCTAAAGATATGATCATCTTGTCCACATAGCTTTGGAAATGTATCGTTATAGCCTACAACAATTCGAAAAGCAATTCGAAATGACACAACTATATTCATGACCATGCACAAAGTAGCATAACCCAACTATTAGGGTTAGTAGGTCTTTTGGTTTAATATATTTAATTATTTTTAAATTTTGGTGCAACATCTATTTTTTCGTTTAGCAATTCTTCTTCCGACAACCACCTAAGGCCGCCGACCACCCTCAAGTCCGCCAAAGACTACCGGTCGGGGCGGAGGGCGCCGATTGGTGCCTTCCGGCCCCGATTGGGCCACAGAAGGCCCAGATCGGAGCTATGTGGCTCTAACCAGAGTCACAAAGATCCCTGACTGAGCCCTCTGTGACTCTAGTCTCAGTCAGAGCATTATGTGGCTCTGGTCGGAATCACAGAGCTCCTATATAGGCCCTCTGTGACCAATCAGGGTCGGGAGGCTCAATCGAAGCCACAAATTTCCGATTTGGGCTCTCTGTGGCCCAATCAAGTCCGGGAGGCTCCAATCGGAGTCCGTTGACCCCGATTGGTGGTCACCAGTAGACTTGGGGTGGTTTGCAGCCTTCGGCGACGACCGGAAAAAATATGGCTGATCGGAGAAAATAGTAGGGATTAAATGAACAAAATTGAAACTTATAGAAAATTCACGTGAATTGCACATTAGCATTTAATGGTTGAAATGGAAAGAAAGTTAACAGATGCACCAACATACGTATTGCACCAAAAGTCAATAGTGGTAAAGCATGTTGTACCAGAAAAGTTATCGTTAACTGCTTTGTCATGACCGGTTTGAATATAATCTAGCTAGCAAATGAAGTCGAATTGTTATCACCTGAGGATGGCCGTACACACTAGGCACAAGGTACGCTATCGGATGTCCATAGAAGCTTATTTCCTCAACCGGACCGACCACATTTGAGAACGCCAAGGTTGTATGCATCAGAATTCTATGCGCTATTGCACCCGCAACCTATAGGAGAGTTCGGTAAATTGAAGTCGAGTATGCAAAAATGTGAAATTTCATACAGATCACTTGACTAAATGTCCTAAACGCTTAAACTGATAGGTGAATGCATTGTTTAATCATTATATCTCATCAATTGATTCGATATTTACTCGTTACCTTGGCACCGAAAATCTTGAGTAGGATTTGCGCAGCTGCGAACGTGATAGCGGCTTCTAGAGAGAGCTTTTTCCGATCGATGTTGGCTTTAGCTTGACGAACGTACTCTAACGGGTCCTCTTGAGGCGTAATTGAGAAGGGAAGTAGAATGTATCCTATCCGATTCCCCCATCTTGTCTTCGATTTCTTCGCCATCATTTCGCTCAAAGCCTGTTCGATAGCCATATACGATTGTGTTCGTGAGAAAAAAAAAAGGCTAAAACTAGGGTTTAGCGATTCACTTTTATCGTTTAAACATATCGTGTCGTAACAAATCGTAGCGTAAATTAAAATTCACCTTTTGGCCAAAAAAAAAAATTAAAATTCACCTGGATTCCGGTTGTGGGTCTAAGGTTGATGAGTATAGTCGCGCTGAGGCGCATAGGTTTTCGAAACCGAGATTTCTTCTTGTGTTCATCGTCGTTGGATTCGGCAGCTGAGTCGCGAAACAGATTAGACTAACCCGAGATCGAACATTGAAAACGGAGTTCACTAGTCGAATGAACTTACCGTAAATGCGGTTTACGTACCTCGAAAGTCCAGCTTGGGTCACACCTAGTAGCACATCATTGATAGTCTAAAACACAATGAAGTAGAATTAATCATCATGTTAGATATGAGTCTTATTTGCGCATCCTACATACCGAAAATGAAATCTTTTCTATTTCAGAAAACTGATAACAATCTCATCTAGTTACTTTTTTTTTATGAAAATGTATAGTTTTGCACTTTATAAAACTTTTCTCGATCAGAAATTTAAGGTTAAATGGTCTTTTTTAGTGCTAGATGTTTCACTAAAGTTGACTTTTAGTGCAACATCTTATTTTTAGTAGATTTTTGGTATCATACGTTTGCAATTTGTAAACTTTTGACATATGTTAATTGACTGTTAAATATTTTTAATTTCTTGTTTAGTTTATTCTTCCAATTTATATTTCTAACTTTTGATTTTTACAATTTAATTCCTAGATATTTCAAATCATATCTACGACCAAATTGACCTAGTCAGGACCTGACCCATAGCTAAGTCCGACCAAAGTTAGGATCGCCCAGGTCCGGAGACCCTAACCAGGGTCATACACTAACCATAAGTCGGACTCTGACTAGGTGCATTTGGACCTAGTTCCGATTGAGAATATTTATGGATTAAATTGTAAAAAATTAAGAGTTGAGGATATAAATTGAATGCCTAAATTGAACAAAAAAAAAATAACGGTCAACTAAACAGATACACAAAAAATCTACAAATTGTAAATATATGACGCCAAAAGTAAAAAAAGAAATGTTGCATAAAAGACAACTTTGGTCATATATGTGACACTAAAAAAACATTCAAACTTGAAATTTAATGAAAGTGAGTTGAATAATTACCGTACGGAGTTCATTTTTCACCAACTTTACATCGCCGAGGCTAACGATCCGGTGCACAAACCGCTTCGTCTTCTCCCCGACCCCGGGCTTCCCTTTGATCGGCGTCTCCGTGTCCGTCAAAAAACACAACGTCCCCACAAACACAAGAACATCGACAAGCGAGTTCCAAATCATCCTCAAAACCATCCAAACCGCAAAAACATACCACCTTAACCCGCTCGAATCCGACCCGACCCAAGTCCCGGCCCGCTTCAGCTCAGGCATGACCGGGAGCGATTCCGGGTCGGACGTGCTCCGGGTGCACGCAAGTAAAAGGGACATTAGCGATGCACCGTCACCCATCGAGTGGTGGATTCGGAAAACCCCGACCGACTCTGCATCGGAGGTTTTGATGTTTAGGAGGTGGAGCTCCCACAAGGGCCGGGACATGTCGAGAGGGGTTGTTGTAATGTACGAAATGTAGTCCTCGACGAACCGGTCCGGTGAGTCCTGGTTCGGGTCGATGTCCGGGACAATGATGTGGTCATCTAAGTTGACTGTTGTAGGGACCCACTTCATTTTCCCGCTTCTCTTTAAATCCCCCACCTAATTGTGTTACCACATTGTAGTGTAAGCAAACTAGATGTACTTAAATGGTAGGATTTAGAAATAGTGGGGTACATTTGGAAAGCTATCAAAGTTTAAGGTGCAACTTTGTTGGTTGGTTGTTTCTTGACCATATGTTCAAGAAAGTTGAAGCTGTTTCATCTTTCCTTTCTTTTTCCTAACCAAACCATTTCAACTCATTGTATTATATAAATACAGCAGAAAATAATATAAATTTTATTACAAATTTAATTTAATGGATGAAAGTAAAATAGAACGAGGGGTAATTGTTTCTTCAACTTTTGTTATGTGCAACTTTTATACTAAATTTCATATTTACTAATTAACTCTTTTAAAAAAAATTCATTTATCATTCACACTTTTTATACTAAATATTTGTTCATAACTTAATTTTTCTGGCTTCGGTGTCTGATCATGACAATTTCGTTACTTGAAAGCTTTGGAAAAGAAAAACAAGAAACGAAAAAAAAAAAAAAAAAAGTAAATAGTTATACTATACCATCTTGCTTGAGAAACGAGGATGTTGGATGAGAGTCTCCGACAGCCCTAACTTGATGACCTTAAGGTTTAAGGTTGTCTTGCACCCGAAGATTGCTAGTATGTTGCAGTTGAACTTCGGCGCGTGGAACAGACGAGCCGCCGGGCTCAGCTTCTTCCTTGATACTGTGCCGTTGGCCATCTCTCCGGCAGCGGCGGCAGAACCCTCCTCCACGTCTCTCTCTACCTCATAATTAGATGATTCAGTTGCCATGATGTGAGAGAGAGAGAGAGAGAGAGAGAGAGAGAGAGATTATTATAAATTATAAATATAATCTAACTATATATATTATATTATATATCTGAATAATAAAGAATAAAGATGGGGTGTCGATTAGGGAGAAGGACTTTTCAAAACACATAGAGGAGGCAGACTTTGAAAATGCCAAACTACTCCCCCAATTTATTTATATGCTTATCAACAATAACGTGTTTGGTTTGGCAAAAACAAAAAAAGCAATAACGTGCTTGCTCAAAATACTCAAAAGATTTGAGGTCCTGCTTTTCTTCCTCCTTTATTATTATTAATTAAAAACTAAAATTAATTAATGCAGTGATTATTTTATAGAAAACAGACTAGGACAAAGTTGGAACTTGGAACTGTTTCTAAGAAAAAATTGAATTAGAGGAAAATAATTAAATATTTATGAGTTTTTTTTCCCACTAAAAAAGGAGTTAAATATAAAATTTTAGATGAGTAAATTGAGAATAACTATATTTTAAAGATCTTTTATGGTCAAAATAGTTTTTAAAATATGATAATTAATGTATTATTAATACCAAAAGGTGAATTACATTTAAACTCTTAAATCGTGATTTTTTTAAAAAAATTCTTAAAAGCCGATATTATAATATAACTCTCAAAACGTGGTTGGTTCAGTATATTAACTATGTATAAGGATACACTAAGTAAATGCATGGTAGTAAATACAGTTGAGTGTACATGCATGGAAGTAAGTAAATACACTGAGTTTTTTTTTTTTTTTTAGGGCCAATGAATACACCGAGTTATATATCATGAAGACATTTTGTACTCCCTCATATTCCTCTATAATCGGATAGTAAGTTTAATTAATGTTTTGGACCGGGTTCGTAGGTCACTAAGCCCATTGGGTTAAGTAGCAAGCTCATTTGAGCCCAGCCCAATATAATGCAGCCTATTGTGATCTCAACCGCCCAATGAAGGGCAGTAGATTAAACTTTAAAGGTCCATAAACAGTGCCATATTCTTTAGGGTTATTAGTAACAAAATCACTGCTGAACTCTATTACAAACAGCTAGCTGAACTTATTTTCTTAAAATTGGCTATATGTACTTATAATTTTTAAACAAATTGTTATCTTAGTTATAATTTCATTAAATTGGACAAAAATAAAGCAAATACATGTTATGTGAGGTCTTCTGATGAGTATTCAACATGCATTTGTTAATAATTTAAATTGAAAAGATTGCAGCAAAATAGTGTAATACTCGGTCCAGTCTGATCTGGTGGAAATAGTTCGGGCCTCATTTTTTAAGTAGCTTAGGTTTTTCTTTAACGGGCTTTTGGGCCAATTTTGTATGTTCAAACTAATATGGGTCCAAAATAATTGTCCATCATTTTGGTAATAATCTTGCATTTTCAAGAAGTTGATGCCATTTTTGGCCCAAAAAAAATAAGGAAGTTGATGCCAATAAATCCAATATCCAACTGCTGGCCATACGTTGCAATAAACTAATATAACTGCTCGCAAACTATTCTGAAATGATTTTTGGTAATATTCAAATTTGATAAATACTTAATCGAGTTGAAGCGAACTGTTCATAGCTGAGTGAGCCAACCCGACCCGATCATAATGTTCATCTTGATCAAGTGTTTATTAGAATCGATCCAGCACACCGGTTATTGAATAGAATTGAGTCGAGTCGAGTCGAGCCGAGCCGAGCCGAGCCGAGCCTAACAAAATCAAGCTTGGGCAAGCTCAGCTTGAGTACGAGGTCGCGTAAGTTTAAACTAACAAAGCTTGTGTATTCTAAGAAATCAATCACATACATAATAATAATAATAATAATAATAATAATAATAAAGAAAGAAAGAAAGAAATACATAAAGATGTTTAAGAAAGCTTGATTTATCTTTCCATGTTAGTTGTGATGATGGATTAAGTTTGTTGTGTGGAAAAAAAAAGGTTACAAGATCCTCAAGAATGGCGTTGATGGGGGAAACGTTGTCGTGTTGCCCACACACACATAATGTCTATATATTTTCAAGGGTTAAAGAATCTATAATTTTTTTAAAATTTTGCCGAGGTTGAAATTTGGTGTCTGGCGTTAAAATGAAGTATTCTAGGTTTTATTTTTTGATGAAATTTGGTGTCTCAGTGTGATTACGTTAGAGAAGTCAATCCCGACGAAACCGATTGTTAAATTCAACCTCCCATGAACGCTCCATTCTCGTCACCTTGCCTGGACCGTCACCTAAGAAGCTGACCACATCCGCGCAAGTAAATCATGTTTCATTGTCGCTAGAAATTTCTCCACACCACTCTGTTAAAAACCTTTTCTTTTGAATGTTCAAGTTTTAGGGGAAATTTGACAATTTGTGAAAAGTAAAGAATGGTGGATTATGAGTGGGTGAGTGGATCGATGAAAACAATTGAATGAAGATGAAAATACACGTGGGGCACTAAATTTTAACACAAATGAAACCAATGAGTATCCATTTTAATATTTCAAACTTTAAACACCTAATTTTAAAATTGGTGAAACTTAGGCTTATAAGTTTTCTTGTTACGTACGGAAATCTAACTGTATAGAGTTGAGTGGGGCAATTATCTTTAGAAGTGATTTAGATGTAAATTGTTAGTTGTAAACATAGACTTCAGTACACAATTCGAAAAAAATATATTATATAATATATATATCTCTTGGCCAATGTACATAGATTATATTAGATTTGTGTTGATTTTCATCCTACTCAGTCGACCATTATATATAATGACATGTTGGATTTATTAGCGTATAGAAGTGACATGATAGTAGATGCACTATATAATATATATAAATTGTATATATAAGTCACAATATATAATATTAAATCGTGGTCCCTTTAGTGTTTGGTTATCCATGAACAATTAGCACTTTCACATGCCCTTCAACGTCACAAGAGACTAACAATTATCAATAATTGTACCCCAAAATAACATTTATATTATCGGGACCCTATAAATTAATTAAGGTTAAGGTACAGTCTATTTTCACCAAATTTCTCATTTAAATGTAAATTTATGACATGTCCAACCAATATAATTCAGCTCGATTAATTTAAATAGTAACACGTAGTGAAATTAACAATTCTAATGTTTAAAACTAATTTTATGTTACAACTTATGACCTAAAATGTGTTATTTATGTCATGTTATACAACTAATAATTCTATAACTTAAAATAATGTTATTAATTAATATTTTATATACTAAAATCGGACTCCATCTAGGGTGGCAAAGGGTGGCAACGGGTCACGGGTAAACCGTGACCCGCGGGCCCCGCTCCGATTTTGACCCGTTGACACGCAATCTGTGACCCGTGAGACGGGTACGGTTTTGAGGTCGCACCGCCCCGTTGACCCGCCCCGCCCCGTATGTGGATAATTTATAGATATATTACACGTATTTATATAAAATTATATAGGTAATATAATACATAGTTACAATAATTAGGATTTGTGACTTGTATTTGAATTTGAAATTAAATTTATTATTTGTGATTTAAATTTTAAATTGAATTTGAATATGGTAAATATAGAATTTAGGGTTTAAATTGCTAATAATATATTATGTACCACTAATAGGTGACCCGCGGGTCGATCCCGCCCCGCGAACTGTGTGGGGGCGGGTACGAATCGACCATCTCGACCCGCGGGGCGGGTATGGAGCAAGCGATACCCACCCGACCCGCCCCGTTGACAACACTAACTCCATCGCGTCTAAAGACATCTAGAGTGCGTATGTACGTTCTTTAGAATCTCAAAAAGTATACTTTAGTGAAGCATCACTATATTTTACCTTTTTTTTATTCTCTATCTACCAATACGAGAGAATAATTTTACATGAACATATTCTTCATGGAGTAAACAAACAGTCAGCCGTCGCCGTCACTTAAACTTAATACAATTTATTCTTACATGTAAATCATTAATCGGTTTAAAATTAACTTGCGTAAGGGTTACGTGTGAAGGATGTGGAAGGAAAAGGCGTGATGATTCTTCTTTTTCTACGATTCGATATATATATATGCAATCAATCATAAACAATCTAACGGTGAAGTGGTTAAGAAAATGTTGATCGATTAATCAGATGTGTCGGGTTTAAAATTTATTTGAGTTCTAAAAATGATAAATATTCATAATATATTTAACTTTTACGAATTGATTTGGTGAAAATATAAAGACTCTTTGGCATTTATAACACCACGTGGAAAACTAAAATAAACATTTACCCTTTTTAACCCAATATTACGTGTAAGTCTTAATTCCGTTTAGATTAGATGAGATATTTGACAGAGTTAGCAATTTATCCGCAAACTAAACATGAATAAACAAGTTATCTATAAAAAAAAAAGTTCAAATAATAATTTGTCCTTTACAAATATTTATCCTTACAGATTGACCTGGTGCGAATACAAAGACTCTTTGGCACCTATGACCTTCTGCGGAAAACTAAAATAAACATTTGCCCCTTAAACCAGTTTTCCGATTTTTCAATTACGTGCAAGTCACGTAATCAGTTCCGTTCAGATTAGACGAGATATTTGATAGAGTTAGCAATTTGTCCACAAATGAAACATAAATAAACAAGTTGTCTACAAAAAAATTAATAACAATTTGTTCAAGTGTCCAAACTTTCACTCGGTATTTGATAATAATTGACCCTACCAATTATATTAATTTAAAGTGAGTTTAATTTTTGCCCAAAGGGTTGGTGGTTCATATATATAGAACTCTATATCTCCATGGATCATGGATAGTGACTCCACTTTATTTCTTGTCAACATCCCCATCCACTCTTCTAGAGTCCATAACGGAGAGTCTTTTTCTTAAGTATTAATTAGTTAGGTATATTTATATGAAAAATTATACACTATACACTTACTTCACTAGTTAGGATTTGTTAGGCCTTTGGTGTGATTAATAACTAATTATTTACATGATTTTGCATAAAATTCACAAATTTGTTTTGTAAGTTAACCATTTTAGTTAGCGAGTCGATCTCAAGATATCATTTTTCAATATATATACATAGATAAGATAGGGAATCCGTTTGCTTACCTTTCCAAACTTTGTAAACAACCCTTTATTAGGTTCTCTATTGCTAGATGCTATATTCGCACCACTTTCCATTAATTTAACCACTCTTCATTATCATGGCAAGGAATACAAGTATATAGGTAGGGGTGAGCTCGGGACAAATGAGCATGATTTTTCAGAAAAATTTCTCTAGTTCTAGTTTTTGGGATTTTCCATTACTGTCCCTAGTCTTATCGCTAAGTTAAATATCTGAAAAATTCTCTACTTGGTCGGGACTTTTAAATTTGGGACGGGTTAGGGACAACCCTAGTTTACACCTAAAATTGAAAATAGACTTTAATATTTTCAACTCAAAATACAAATTCAAGTTCAAGTATTCATCAAATTCACGAACACATACATCAAATTCATGAACACATACATTAAGTTCACAAACAAATCACACACGTAGATCAAATGAGTTGTGGGCTGCAGCTACGCTAGTAATATAATACTTACTAATTAGGCTACCTGTTTATTTTATAATCATTTAGTTTAAGTATAATTAGATTATTTAAGTTATAAAATGTTGAATTAAGATAAATAACTAGGGACATGAAAGACTTTCGGGACTTTTTAAAAAAAATCTCTAGCCCTAGTTGGGAGTAAAGTCCCTCCCATACGGGATCAGACCCATTTCGGGATGGACTCGGGCGGATTTCTTAACAATTCGGGTTTGTCGGGATTTATGCTCCGCCCTATATATAGGTGTATATGTGTGTATACACATATATTATAGATAGTGGGCGATTTAAATTAAATAATGAGTGGTTTTTGTTAGCTCATTATTGAATATTCGTATTAAAAAAAAAGTTTATTTTTAATGAAAAATATTAATCGAACAACAATTATTATATAAATTATTATTATTATTATTATTATTTTGTAAGATCTATTAGCCAATAATTAGCACACAAAAATCCTAATACTAATCTTAAGTGTTGCCCATTTATTTAATACAGACATTAACTCATTCAGCAACATTTATTTTTCTCTCTAGTACTCTAATAAAATCTAAAGAACTACAATTTTGCTCGATTTTAGTTGAAAATGCAACACTTCAAAACATGTGATTTTATTGGTAAAAATAAAATATGTGATTCTAAGCTTTAAAATCAACTTTAGAGTTTTTGGTTACCAATTACTGATATCTTGCCATGTTACAACATATGTAATTCTAAGTTTTAAAATACACCAAAACTAATAATGATGCCATACCAGTTGTAAGTCTTTAAAGATTAATTTTTTTATTATATTAATTTTTTAATAAAATTTATATGCAAAGCACAAATGAGCAATAATATTATATAAAATATAACTTCCTATGTCTAATAAAATTTCACGTAATACACAGATTAATTACTAATTTTATTTAAAAAAAATTGATATAACATATTCTTATTATAAATACTCTAATGTCATACGATATATAAATTGGATGTATATATAGACTTATATACTAAGCATCATAATAAGACATATAACCTATCTCAATTCTCATACATGTCACAATCCAAAATTATTATCTTATATTAATTATTTATTTATTTTTTCATATATACATTGATTATCTCCTAAACTGTATATAACAACACTTATACACTTCCACTTACTATTAACTACCAGTAGAGTCCAGCTAGCTAATGCATTTTGATACTGACCTCACACCAACTCCTTCTTCTTCCTTTCTTCGTCTTCTCCAATGGAGGCACCGTCATTACAATACAGAATACACTATTTTATGCTTAATATTATTACCTGTAAATACAATCCCCCCGACCACCATTACGTACACCTTCCTATATTTAAACTTCTCCTTTTTCCATAATCAGTAGCTTCAGCTTCAACTGATTCTCTCTCTGTCAGAAAAAAGTCAAACCACAGAGAGAATGGGCTACGGCAGACTCGGTCGGAACTCCGACCAGGCCACGACAGAACCTCCGGCGAAGGCCGTTAGCCATGACCGGAAGAGGATCGTCGTAATTCTGGCCGTCGTCTCTGTATTTCTCATTGTCGCGTCGGCGATCTCGGCGGCGCTAGTGGTCGGGCTGCGCACCAGGGCCTCCGGCCGGGCCGGGTCACGGCGGCCGACGGTGGCGATCTCCAGAGCGTGTAGCCACACCCTGTACCCAACCCTCTGCATCGACTCACTTCTCGACTTCCCCGGCTCCACGGCGGCGGCCACGGAGCAGGACCTCGTCCACGTGTCGTTCAACATGACGTTGCAGCGCGTCAACAGGGCGTTTTATCTCTCATCGACGATCGGCTACGCCGCCGCCGACATGGACGACATGGCGAGGTCCGCGTACGACGACTGCGTGGAGCTGTTGGACGACTCTGTGCAGACCCTGTCGAGCGCGCTCTCCACCGTGTCGCCAACGGAAGACGACGGCGGCGGCGGAGTGTCCGTCCGCGGCTCCAACCAGGACGTCGTCACGTGGCTGAGCACGGCGATGACGAATCACGACACGTGCAGGGAAGGCCTCAGCGGTACCGCCGGAGCCGTGAGGGACCAGATTGAAGAGAAGCTCCGCGACCTGTCGGAGCTCGTCAGCAACAGCTTGGCGATATTCTCGGCCGTCGGCGACAGCGGCGGCGAATTCTCCAGCATCCCGATAGTGAATAAGAGGAGGTTATTGGAGGTTGGAGATGAGGGAGTGGAGTTTCCGGCGTGGTTGGGGAGGAGAGAGAGGGAGTTGATGGATATTCCGGCGTCGGCGATTCAGGCGGATATGGTGGTGTCCAAGGGCGGAGGTAACGGCACGTACAAGACAATAGCGGAGGCGATCAAGAAGGCGCCGGAGAAGAGCGGACGACGGATCATCATATACGTGAAGGCTGGGAGGTAATATATAATTAATTAATTACGTAGAATCTAATTCAACTTGTCTACTCAATTATTTTTTCTTTTGCAACATACAATAATTTTTTTAAAAAAATATAGAAGAATATGATCATAGTCATACTAGTAGTAATTGATCCGATAGTTGACTGAAGAGTTTACTTAGATAACATTTCATTCTCATTCTCATGTTATAGTATTATTATTATTATTAATTTGTTTTTGGAGCTCAAATTCATTTTTATTAAAAATAATTATATATATATATATATTAATTTATCTATTGTACATAAGTTATAAATTTATAATATTATATATCATTCGAATTTTTTTCATATTTAATTTCATATGAAAATATTTTTCCTAAATTAAAATACCGTACAAAAATTTAGAATATTCAAGATTATATATAGATTATAATAATAAATAAAAGTATATAAATATATTTTTAGATATTAAACAATTTGACCGTTTTTAATTACAAGAATTAATCTAGTGTATTAGAACAATCGATTTATATCACACTACACTAATACGTATTTAAAATTAAAAGCTCTATACTTACTTTTAAATCTCTAAATTTTATGCTTTGATATATTTATAGTTGTTTTTTTTTTTTTTTTGTATTTCTTTTTTCCAAATAAAACTTTTTTCTTCATTTTTATTAAGGTTTTAGACGCTTTTTAATGTAATAAAGCCGCATTAATGATATGCCTTTCTAAAAGTATCTATAACTAACCTTTTTCAAATCATCATCAAATAAGAAATGTCTTCTTGTTCACTATACATAAGAACTTTTTAGATACTCAAAATGTGCTAAAAACACAATAATGAAAATTGTAACTTATTATTTTTTGACTAACTTAAAATGGATTCGATTTAAATTCAACTTGATTATTCTGCATAGTATTGTGGGTAGGGATAAAGAATATATGAATTATGCCCTTGTTCAAAATAAAATTGAATTGAAAAATACAACTTATCAATAATTTGTGTATCGATAATATTTTATGTATCTATCTGTTATTATTCCTTTATTGATTTTAGGTACGAAGAGGGAATTTTGAAGATCGGGAGGAAGAAGACGAACTTGATGTTTATTGGAGACGGGAAGGGTAAAACCGTCATAACAGGTGGAAAAAGTGTCGCCGACAAGATAACTACCTTCCACACCGCCACTTTCGGTAAATTTCTATAGCCTCACCACCGCTTTCCGGATACCATAATGACCATACTGCCCCCATTAAACAAGTCAAATTTCTACGTAGAATATTGGATCCTTGCAATTAAAGGATGTTCGAAAAATCAGAACACACATGGCCAGAACACCGTCCCTCACACCATTGTCTCAACTAAAATTGCTGCCACATTATTGAAATTGCCACGAAATGTCATTATCTTTTTTTCAATATTTATATAAATGGAAAAAATAGTAGTAGCTTGACAAATATGTTTTTAAGAAAATGTATTTTTTTACACCTCTCTTCAATATTAAATAAAATGAATTTGGATTCTTAATTTGATTTCAAATAAATATAATTAATTTCATTTTGAATCTTAAAAAATGATACTATTTTGCGAAAAAAGAATTAACATTTTTCTAAAATGGAAAAAAAAAATCTAAGTTCATTTTAAATTTAAGTAATATTAGAATGTTACACAGAGTGAAACTTTATTTTACGAAATAAAGAGGATAGAAACATTTTTTTATTCTTAGCATTTTATTTTCTCACACTTTATAATTTTTTAAAGAGGTATATCAGGAAAGCTACTATAATTACTCTATATTTAAAATAATCACCACCCATATCATGTCAGTCTGTA
Organism: Clarkia xantiana subsp. parviflora; assembly: GCA_036873135.1. Lineage (NCBI taxonomy): Eukaryota > Viridiplantae > Streptophyta > Magnoliopsida > Myrtales > Onagraceae > Clarkia > Clarkia xantiana. Next base: position 52,734,015 of record JAPTYO010000001.1, read on the forward strand.
AAGGATAAAGTGCTGACGTGAATATTTTTTCATTATCAGTACTCCTACAGAATTTGAACTCCGAGAACTCTAGTTAAGTTATGAAACGACAAACCAATAGAACATATTCTTATTATAAATCATGGACTGCGTTGATTTGTCTTCTTAAGCCTAACACCAAACATCAAGTTGTCAATAAGATTGCCAAACCTTTTCTTTGGTAGATAGAAATTACCTAACTTGCCAAATGGTCCCCCATTGGACTTATGTGGTCATCAATCTTGTTCAGATGTCGATAGCTCGGTCAACTCCACCAATTCATTGCAAATGACATGCCGAGATGTTCCGACTCATAGGAAATATAATAAAATCCCAAAAGTTGACATCATTTACAAGTCATGCCATTGTGTATATTTGCAGCGGCGACCGGAGCAGGATTCATAGCCCGAGACATGACCTTCGAGAACTACGCGGGACCCGACAAGCACCAGGCGGTGGCGCTCCGGATCGGAGCGGACCATGCGGTGGTCTACCGGTGCAACATCATCGGATACCAAGACACTCTATACGTCCACTCTAACCGTCAGTTCTACCGCGAATGTGACATCTACGGAACAGTCGACTTCATTTTCGGAAACGCAGCGGTAGTCATTCAGAACTGCAATATCTACGCTCGAAAGCCCATGGCGCAACAGAAGAACACCATTACTGCCCAGAACCGGAAGGACCCGAACCAGAACACGGGAATCTCGATCCAGGATTCTAAAATCTTAGCCACACCGGACCTTGAATCGTCAAAAGGGAGCTTCTCGACTTATCTGGGCCGTCCGTGGAAGATGTACTCTAGGGTTGTGTATATGACGTCGTATATCGGTGACCATGTTGCCCCTCAAGGGTGGCTCGAGTGGAACTCGACCTTTGCCCTAGATACACTCTACTATGGGGAATATATGAACACGGGTCCCGGTGCGGGTGTTAGCCAACGGGTCAAGTGGCCCGGGTACCGGGTCATAAAGTCTCAGTCTGAGGCTAGCCGGTTCACAGTCGCACAGTTCATATACGGGTCATCGTGGTTGCCTTCCACGGGTGTTGCATTCTTCTCGGGGCTTTCGGCTTAAGACCCGACCCGAGAAGTAAGGCTTTTGCCTTAACTAAAACCCGACCCGAAAAACATGGACTTTCAATCTATTTCACAGTCCAGAGTGAAATAGATTTAAGCCCATTTTGAATCAAATGGAGAAGACGAAAGCCTTTTTTTTTTTGCATATCTAGCAAATAATCATCGCAAAAAAAATGCGAGAATGAAATGGCATTCATTGTCCATCTCCCATATATATATAATCCTAACACAGATATAGTCTTCTTTTCAATAACAATGTTGTTTCATTTTCTATCAATCAATAAAGCATATATTTGATGGACATTTTGTAATAAATAAAGAAAAAAAAGTTATTTTTGTATCATTTATGTTGTTTTATGTAAGATGATCAAAAGAACAGAGTGAAGTACAACAATCTAGTACCAGAGCTACCCACCACACATTAAGCAGAAGAAACACACTATTTGATGATCCATCTCCCATATATAACTCCTAACAAATGATATATGCAGTCTTCTTTTCAATAACAATGTTGTTTCATTTTCTATCAATCAATAAAGCATATATTTGATGGACATTATAATAAAGAAAGAAAAAAAAATGTTTCTTTTTGTTTCATTTATGTTGTTTTATGTAAGATGATCAAAGAACAGAGTGAAGTACTACAATATAGCACCAGAGCTACAGCCCACCACCACACATTAAGTAGAAGAATGAAGAAACACACTGTTTGATGATCTGGGATTGTTCATATATATGCTATAAACCCAGAAAACTTGCAGAAAGTGGTTTCCATACCTCACGGTGACTGTCCATCGAGGTATCGGTCCATTATTGATTCGACCAATTCAAGAAATGCAGATTCGCTAGCTCCGGGAAGGATCTTGTCCTCTGCTTCTTGAACAATCAGCTCGATTGCAGATTCTTCCTTCAATGTTCTTCTGCACATCATGGACCCGATGAAGAAGGGGGTGAATCCCCTTGAAGCAGCTTTCTTCAGAAGCATTGTGGAGATTCTGAGAGTTCGAGCGCATTCTTGAGGAAGATCCCAGCCATGGGAGCTTAGAAGTTGAATGTCTTGTTCGGCATCAAGAGATTGAATGTATTCAATGGTTTCTGGGGAGTAAGGCTGTTTGGCTTGGGGCCAGTATAGCCAATCAAATGTGCAGTCTTCAAACTGAAAAAGACAAGAAAATCGTCAACTTGTTATCTTCGGTGCAGAAATAAATCAAGAAAGGTGGTATCTTGATGCCGATCAGCAGAAAAGAAGAACATGATCCGAGCGGCTAAATGAACAGAAATACATATATTTTAAAACATTGAAGACTTAAAAAGCTGTAATGAAATCGATATCTTGATGCCTTCTAGTCGATTGTATGTTAAATGAATCAAAATGCTAATGTAAGAAAATGAAAAACTTGAAAGCATGAGGTATGAAACACTTACATTTTCGGGTAAACAGTAGCCGTGGTCAATAGGGATGAGCACAATTTCCCCAGTTCCACCTTCTCTGCTGATCAATATGTTCCCGGAATGCCTATCTGCATTTGCTAGCCTTATGTCCAGCACAGAGATCTTGTGCACCTCGTGCACGGGGAAATCACGTGGTCCCATGTCCTCACAGCTTCCATTGTTCTTCATGTACATCTGAAGTGATCCAATCTTTACATTTTTAAATGCGCTTTGGTAACCTTCTGGATGGTTGAACCCTTTATGCAAGCACTTGACCATCACCGTGGGTGGAACCCCAGAAAAACCCATCTCTTCCTTGTAAAATGAATGGGAACCGCCTTGTGGGTGGTCCAAGATGTAAGCAGCAACTTCCCTGAAAGCACCTTCTCCAACACGAGTCCCCTTCTTCAAACCTTGACCATCCACCGACAATGGCAGGCCCCTAGGGTTATTAACAGCAAGTGGCTCCTCGTCAATAGGCTTAAAAACAGATATATACCCTTGTCCAGATGAATCTTGCATCAAGTAAGCTCCTCCTGAACCCTCTGAAGACTGGATTGGTGCATTTCCTATCTCTAATCCTCTGAGAGTAGAGCCGATCAGTTCTTTTATGAGAGGAGGCAGCTCAATACCTCCATCAGCAACTAAAGCTTCTAATAGTAAATCTCTTATTGATGGTTGCCTTACTATGGCATTATGTTCAACAGCTGAAGCCACTTCTCTATTTGCTACTACTTTCTTAACAATTGGTGCATCAATAGACACTTCAAAGTACTTATTAACAGGTTTGGCTCTCACTTTTGCAGATTTCTGTACAAGCAAGTGAATCACCGCATCTGTCTTTTTGCTGATATCATATATGAGCTTTTGATCTTCAAGCTCCTCACCATCACATACCAACTCCTGATTCTTGAGATCAATAATCTTCCCCCCTTTCTTTGCAATCTGCTGCTTCACATAACCCACATTCTTACTTCTCTCCACTTGGAATTCAAACTCCTTCCCGCACGCAGTATGAACAGTGATAGCCTGAAGATCTGAGAGCCTCAGAACCAGGTGCAGTATATTACCATCCCCAACCCCATAGTCCCGAACAAAGGAATTACTCCGAGCAAGTTCTCTACCTTCAAACACAAGTTTCTGCTTCTTTACAAAGAATCCTTTGACTGACTGAATCCTCAACTTTACAGAGGCAATCGAGTCTGACTCCATAATATGCATGGGTATTAGAGAACCACCAACAGATAGGTAAATCAAGATTGACTCATCTAAGGGAGGAAGACCACATCTGCTAGTAGCATTGCCAGGAAAATTGAATAATTCTTCCTGCACTGGACTGAGGGCTACACCAGCAAGCGACATCTTTCAGCTCTGAGTTCTAGATCCTCCCCTTTTATGTCAGTCAAGGAACACTAGAGCTCCAATATACTTCAGTTCTTCACTGCACTTTGATCAAATTCATCTACACCAAGAATAGAAACCGAAAAGGTTTAAATCCAGGTCACCTTACAAGTTCAAAGAACTAGCCTTTTCAAACTCAATCCGAGAGTAACCCTGAAGGGAAAAAAATGGAATTAGTCAGGCATTTCATCAAACAATTCAAATAGACAACTCTAACTGATCCTCTCCAAAAATAGCCCCCAAAAATGCAAGACTCCAATGGGTTGATCAAATATCCGAAACTAGTAAGGATCAACTACAATTCAGATCCTTGCTCGTGTTGCTCTTAATGCAGAAACAAGGAAGATGAACATAATTAGATGCTAACCAAAACCTAATTACAAATAAAACATAATAAACAGAAAACTCTTTAATTGTTCAATTAATTCAGACAGAGAATCAAACGCCATCTGAGGATCAATTTAGCTCACATTTCAAATCGGAATGCCCTAATTTACTAGCTCTAGCATACAGGAGGCGCACGCGCATAGATAGCTCATGCATCATCATCACAACAGCAAAATGCTTAATATGCTTCGCCGCAGTCAACATTCAACACAACAGGCGCTTGATTCATCCATAGATGAGCACATTAACAAAATTAATCGAACAATCACCGAAATGCTATCAAATTTAACACTTACCGGAGAATCGAATCCACCTCGACCGAGGCGTCGCGATCAAGAGATGACGAAACGAGTCGGATTTGAGCGGTTCGTCGCTTCTCCGAGCCTTCGATGATCGAGTTAATTTTGTTCGTCGGTATATTTTTTGGTTTTTTTCTTCCGGAAAATTGACTGGGAAAGTGAGAGAAAACAGGAGCTGGAGAGTGCTTCTGAAAAGCTTTCTCGATATTTATATGAAGAAGACGGTGATGAATTGAGTGGAGATTATTTTCTAAATTATTAATGTTCTGAATGAATAATAATAAATAAATAAATGGATAATGACGCGTGGATACATACACGTCGTTTTGTTTTGCTCTTCCGTTCGGAAGGAGCGGTTAATAAAGTGGAACCGCGCGCATCTGTTAAGACCGAACTGCCCTTTAAGTTTCTGGACGGCTGTATAGTTATGTACTCTCTCTATAGTCAACAACAAACATTTTAACTTATTTTTAATATTTAAAAAAAAATTATTATTATATATATGTTATATAAATTACAAGACTTTTTTGTACTTATTTTTATATTTTTTTTCTTTGCTAAAGATATATAATTTTTAGTTAGCTGTTTATTCCGTTTATTATTAATTTTAGTTATTATATTTTATAAATTAATTAGATATTTATGCGTACAGATATCCTGTCTTGATAAAAAAAAAAAACCTTAACAATTCTTGTTAAAATTAACTAATGTATTAAAATAATACATATTATTGTTAATTAATTTGTTATATTATACATAAATTATAAAATATAATATTATATATTATTCAAGAGGTTTTCAACCCTACTTTCACGTACAAAAAACATTCGTAGATTGAATTATCTTAGAAATAATATTATGATTCTTTAATTATAGTAATATATAAAAGTAGATGATATTGTAAATTATTTTCGGACATTAAAATTATATGATATACTATTTAATGACTTGAACAGTGAATTAATAAAATGTATTTTAACGTTCAAAATTGTCAGATGTGCCGTGTGACACAATAATATACATATGAGATCAAAAACTCTAGAATTGTTTGCTTTAGAAACGCCAAAACCCTTATATTAAATCATTATTGTTTACTTTAATGTTGCCTGAAAACTTTATATCAGTCACTTATATAGAAAAAATAAAATTGGAGTGCAAGAAAATAGACAATAATGATATAAATAAATTTAAAACCCTTACCAAAACTTACAAACAATACTGCTGGCAGATTTTGAATTATAAAAATCAGAGAATGAATAATTTTGGAATATCTTGGATTATGCGCCAAGATTAAAAGGTTAGATTCGTCTTTTGGCCATAACATATGTCCGTTAAGGATAAAAGGGGTATAGACAGAACAGAACACGTCAAACCGTCAACTGAGGCCGGTGCTTTTGTCTTGCCCGCTAAGTTGAAACGAATTTTTTAAACTTTTCTTTTATTCGTCCCATCTTTTTAACGGGAACCGGTCCACTTATACGTAGTAGAGCCAATAGGAGTCCGACACGTGTCCCTCTAAGTCCTACCAGTTCAGTAAATCCAAACCCATTTTAATAACAACCGAAGAGGCTCCCCGAAGATATAATAATTATATGAGCCCAAGTTCTCTTAGCAGCCCAACATAAAGCCCAAAGCCCCAAGCAAACTTCAGTCTGTGGAGCTACGTTGACGAAGCTAATGCATGCGTTAGTTGCTCACTAAGTCTGGTCGGAAAAAAAACCAAACCGTGAGCAAGAAAGCTCGAACATTACGTAGCGAAATGGGTATAGAGTCGCCACTATTAGCCCATTCCTTTTTGTTAGCCCAAAAAAAATAAGTAAAAGAAGTTGAACCACAAATTTTTTTACATAACATTTGTTTGAACTAATCGGTAAAAAGAATTGTGTTCTTAAAGATTAATGAGTTCAAATACCTCTAAAAAAACCTTTTGGATAGGGTTTTAAACTTAACAATCTTGTATATAAATATAAAAATATTAGTTGTTTTATAGTTGATTTAATTGTAAGTGACTTGTTTGAATATCAAGAGGAAAAAAATCAGGGCTTGAGTTACCATTTTATATCCTAGTATAATCCAGATATATGTTCTAGATGAAGAATGTCAAATTGTACAGGGATATCTACTTGCTAATCCGCTGAAATCTCTAATTAGCTATCAGTTCAACATAAAATTTACATTGAAATTGAACATGAAAAAACTAGTTAAAGAACGAGGTTTTCTAGTATGTTTCAGTTTCACCATGTTATAGACTTAATTATAAAATAAATACTTTAAAATAATTTTTTAGTCACACCTAGTATTTGTATCAAACGATTAATAATATCAATTTTTATATGGAATTCACACTTATGACAAAAAAAATACAAAAACAAATACCACCAACATAATGTTCGTAAAAGCATAATAAAAAAACGTCATAAAGAACGAAAAACTACACCACTACATCATCTTAAATTAGTTAAAGTTCATCTAATTATTTTGTACTTTGGTTATTTAGCCGAATATGGATGTTAAAAGACATAAATACCCTCATGATCCCACCCAAACCCAATAGAGGGATGAGCCCTATGTGGCTCTAGTCACACAAATGTTTGGAAGCTAAGAACTGCAAATGGGAGCTTTATTCAGCTATTATTCTCCTTTTTTACAAAGAAAATAGAGGTTGCAAATTCAAACTAAAGAGGGAAGGAATATAAAAGCAGAGGATAAGAAATATTCATATTCTGTAAAAAGAAAGAAGCCTCTTACTCTTCATCACCTTCATAGATTCCTCTCAACAAACTCCCAAATCCTCTCCTCCATATAAACCCGGTCCCTAAGCCGCCTCGGCATATGCCTCTCATCGGGAAATATCAACATCTCGTACCTCTTCCCGGCCACCACGAGGCCATTGACAAGCCTCGCCGTGTGCCTAAAATGCACGTTCTCATCGATCATTCCATGCACCAGGAGCAGCCTCCCTTTCATCTTGCTGATGTGGTGCATCACTGAGCTCGTCTCGTACCCTAACACGTTTCTCTCTGGGTGGCCCATGAATTTTTCGGTGTAGAAAGTGTCGTAGCCATCCCAGGACGTGACGGGTGCGCCGGAGACCGCGCACCGGAACACGTCGGGGAATCTTGCGAGTGACATGGCGGAGAGGTAGCCACCGTAGCTCCACCCGTATAGACCGATCCGACCCGGTTCGGCTAGCCCTTCATTGATGAGCCACTGGGCCCCGGTTACCTGGTCCTCAGAGTCTTTGTAGCCGAGGTGGTGTTTTACCGCGCCTTCGAATTTAAGGCCGCGCCTTGCTGAACCTCGGTTGTCCATCTGCAGTGGTGGAGACAACATCAGAACTGTGCTTAATCTTCTAAATGTAAGTTAGACTTGTACTCTTAGTATTCATATCTAACTGTAAGCATGATCAAAGAAACAGATTCTGCCATCTCATTCAAATATATAAAGAATCTTTCAATACAACATGTTTGACCGAATTTGGTTTGTGGTGCAACATTTTTTTAACGGTCAACTAACGTATGCACCAAAAGTCTACAAATTGCAAACTTACATCAAAAGTCCACAAAAAAATAAATGTTGCACCAAAAGCCTACTGGTTCACGGAAGAGTTCACTTCTCTATTAGCTAAACCCTTTATTAGCCTGCAACTTTGGTCAAACATGTTGTACCAAAAGACTCTTTAACCTAAGTATAAATAAATAATAAGATTGCAGATTATGACAATAAAAGTAGAGATTATGAACTTTCTTCATAATTAACCAAGAATCTCCATGAGGTTTCACAAATCAGCAAGGTACATGCACAGAAATTCAAATTAGCACTTAAATCAATCAAGAAAGAGATTTTGCATATAGTTAACATTGGAGCTGGGAATTTAAGAGTCGAGACAAAAACATTACCTTCCACACTAAGATGCCTTTGCTTCGAAGATACTGAGCTTTCAAGTCGACTGTATTTATCCACGAATCGTGCACAAGTTGCACCCACGGTCCACCATAGACACTGACCATAGTCCTATACGGAGGCGGTCCATGTTTCATTATATCAGGCTTATACAAAGCTCCATATAACACAGTTCCATCACTAGCCTCAATATTCACTATCTCTGGAGGCTCGATCTGCAGCTTCTTCAACCTTGGGGTGGTGAAGGGCGGCTCGTACAAATGCATAATCACACTTCCATCACTCAATGAGCAGAGCGAAACCCGAGGAGGGGAAGTCAACGAATCATAAATGTCCACAAAGGTGCGTAAATGGTGGTCTAGCGCAATGACGTGTCTACCCTTTCCTTGAGTCAGCCTCTGAGGGGTAGACTTGTCTGGGACAAGTTTGGTTGAGTATAGGTGATGTTCCAATGGGCTGTCTAGAGTTGCAGTGAAGTATATGAGACCCGCAGCTTCATTTATCCCCGCAATTTGCTCTACCATCCATTCACCTTCCGTGATTGGTCCTAAGCAAGTCCCATTTGCATCGTATAAGTATAGATGCTTAAATCCCGACCTCTCACTGGCCCAAATGAACCCTCCAGAGAATTTGGCTACCCCTTTGTCCAAAGGAGTGAAGCAATCATGGAGATTAATCCATGTCTCCTGTTCCTCCACCAAAATCACCTTTCCTTGACCTGTTTTAGCATCAAATTTAATTAACTTCAACTTCGAATGTGACCTGTTTAAAACTTGCACCATGAGGGAGTTCCCAGATATCCAATTCACCCGAGCTAGATATTCATCTTCATTGTCTAAGTCATCGGACCCTCCACAGAGGAGATCCATCCAGGTGACAGGCCCACCACTAGCGGGTACTACCCCAAGGCGGACTTTGACATTTGAGGCTCCTGCAAAGGGGTAAGGGTGATCTTCTTGTGCATCTGGGCCGACCGAGCTTTTGCCTTGATGCATGATCCTGAAAAGTGGTATCTCAGAAGAATCGACTTCAGTGAAAGCAATATATTTGCTGTCTAGTGACCACCAGTATCCGTTTTTCCTGTCCATTTCTTCCTGGAAGGAAAAGAAATCTTATGTTCACACTTCACACCAGATAAAATCAATTTATTGTATTGTATATCTTAGTCCAGATTTGCAACATCGCCAGGAATTGAGGAAACACAAGCTTTTAAATAGTAAAAAGCTTACCTGAGCTATAAATTCGGCAATCCCATGAGTCTGAAGAACATGAAACAATGCCATCAGTGTAAGAGATAAAAATAAAAAACAATAAAAAACAAATAATGTCGGCCTTCTGCTTCAATAATTTTGCAGCTGGGCAAAAGTTAAGTGTGTCTTACAAAAAAAAAAGAACAGCTTTTAGGGATGTCCAAATGGTGCTTACCACAGAATTTTCCTCAGCACCACTAGTTAACTGATGCTGCTCATTGGACAGAAGGTTCAGAACGTGCAAGTCGCAATTTCTGACAAAAGCAATCATATTGCCATCTGGTGAGATATGTGGATCAACTATTGGTGAAGAAGCTGTAGTTGAGAGTTTGAGCTCTGGCTTCGGAGAAGAAAGGTCCTGGAAATAAATCTATTCAAAGGAAAAGATATTCACTATCCAGAAGAAAATATACAATCACAATGGTAGCTTTGAGTTGTACTACATTCCACTATAGTATACACACCAACATAAAATTTGAACTTATAATAACCAATCTATTGGATATTTCCACAAGGTAACACTAACAAGAATGATGCATAGTTTTCTTTTGAAAGCTACTAACATATACTGAATACACTTTTCTTTCTCCCAGTAGCACATTAGTACAGAAAATTAACTACGGTACCAGTTTCTTACTGGTGAAATGTCAGAAACAAGAGTAATTCAGAATCAAATGAAGCATGTTGTACATTTTCAATTCTTCCTTAATCCTTCCAGAAATATTATATTATACACAAAAAGGAAGTGCAGAGAACATACCCCAGCTGGTAAAGGCACCATAATAGTTTTCTTCTTTGAAGTCGTCTTAACCCATTCGTACCGTGTCACGCCAAGGCCACGCTCCCTTAGTCTCTCCCTCCTCAACTTCTCTTCAGGTGAAATGTTATTCTCATCGAGTCCTCCATCAGGAGGAGTAAAAATCATCTCCTGCTTGCATGTCTTGAGATCATATGCAAAGACCTTCCTATTCAAAGTCTGGTCTGGACTGAACAGATAAGTAACCAAACTATCATCAGGGCTGAAAGTGATTGAAGTTGGAGCTGCATATCCAGGTAAAGGGTATTGAACAATCTCCTCAATTGGGAAGGAACTACAGTCCTCGAAGATTTGTGCAGCTGTGTTGTCAGTTAGAGGCATGTTGGGTGAAATAGAACTTGATGTCTTCAACTTCTTCCTTGTCTCATCAGCTAGTTGCATTAGATAAACTGCTACTGCCGGCTGAAAAATGGCAACATACAGAATAGAAAAATGAATACGATATTAGTCGATTGACGTCAAATGAAAGCTAGCTGAAAGAAAATCAAGTTCTCCATAGAAGAATAACTTTTCCCACAGAGAAACTGAATCAAGATTATCAGCTTTCAAGAAATTCTCCTGTAATCAGTAATTGCATCATCAAATTAAAAATGGAAAACACTTTTACTAATCAAGAGCTCCAACTTATTTCGTCGGTTTTACATTCATTCAAAGGAAAGTGTAGCGCCTCTTATATAGCATCAACAAATTAGTTATAAGGTTATAGCATCACCAATTAGTTAGAGCATCAACATCTGGCACTTATGGGGAAAGGAACCTAATTTTATGCAGGTTTGTTTGTCCTTTACTTTGTTCGTTCAGCTGCCTTACTATACATAGACTAGTACAATTAAGTAGAGCAGATAATCCAAATGCAAGAACTCAACCTTTTACTTCATTTTCCCCTTTAAAAGCAATAACAAGTAAAAGCAATTGACCAAATTGCCAAACTGTACTTTCAGCAGCTTGCCAACTTTCTCGGCAACCACACGGACACCAAAATCCAACAACTTTTGTCAAAAGCATGAATTGACGGAATCATACCAGCTAAAAGAGAGTGAATCAGCTTGGCATAGTAATCACCTGCATCCGATCATAAAACACCGATCAGCATCGCGCCAACGCAAAATCGGCAAAAAGCAAATAAAATCCAAAAGGAGCAGAATCTTGAAGTACCTGGAATATTCAGCGAAAGAGAAGCTATAAAGGCAGCGGATGTGATCGATTGGTAGAGCAGAGCGAAACCGGATATTGGAGTTGGAATCGGATTCGGATGAGCGATGGACGCGGCGGTGAAGAAGGAGATCTGAAAATGATGGTGGTAGTTGGTTTCTTCTTCCTCTCTGTGTTGGTTGTTGTTGCTTCCGACCAGAAGCAATGGGGAGACTGGTATGTAATTGGGACTTTCAATTTCAATCAATTGGAAAGGAAAGAAACGACGAAAAGAATCGATTAAAACTAAGAGGGAAATAAAGAAATAATGTAATTAATAATTATTGTGGATAACGAAGAAAAATAATAAAGCTGACGTGTTTAATGGGTTTTGTTTTGTTAACACGCTCGGCCACTGTGGTCTGCTACTGCTAGGCGGCGCATCTCGTGCTAAACAATAATAAAAATTTAAAGAGAATCAAATCATGGACCAGCATAATAATAGATTGGTGTAGAATGAATGAGGTGCATATTATCACAAAAATTATTATCACTTTAATTTTACTAAGTGCATATTCTGCACATCGCGTGGAGAAAAGTTTCGTAGTTGTCATAAAAAAGTTTCTGTTTAAAATAAGGGTTAACGAGTCTTTTGATACTATATGTTTGATCACTATTAATTTTTTTATGTCATATGTTTTATTTAGATTTTTTGTGTATGTTTGTATTTATAGGCTTTTGGTGCATATTTTAGTCAACAGTTAAGTTTGACTAGAGTCCGACCCAACCGTAGGTCGGATCCTAGCTGGGTCAATTTTAGCCTAGAGTCAAGTTGACCCAATTGGACCCTAGGACCATATTGACCCAGCTAGGGTCCGACCCATGGCTGAGTCGGACACTGGTCTGGGTCGCCTGACCTGGCTGGCCCCGACCAGGGTCCGGCCCAGCCATAGGTCGGACCCTGGCTTGGTCGATTGCGTGTTAGGGTGCGATTGAGTTTGTTTAGAGACTAAATTAAAAATTAGATATATAAATTGAAGGACTAAATTGAATAAAAAAAAAGTATTTAACGGTGAAACTTAATTGTTGACTAACGGATGCACAAAATGCAAACATATGACACCAAAAATCTAAAAAAAAACATATGACACCAAAAACAAACAGTGGCAAACATATGACACCAAATGACCTTTTAACCCTTAAAATAAACAAAAAAAAAAATAAGCTTAACAGAAAAAGAAGTCCTAAATAAATTAATAATGTTAAAATTAGATATAAAAGTAACTTAAAAGATTATAATACAAAGTTCTTAAGTAAATTGGCACTTCTTATTTCTATTATTAGTCAACGTAGATTATGATACTGAAAATTGAGTAGAATAGCAAAATACTATATGTGTAATACATTCTTCAATTAGTTCAAGAGCAAAATTCATCCGTGTAATAGTAATACCATTTTTTGAACGTGCCACTTCTAACGCGATAAAATACCTTAAAGTTCCAAGATCTTCAAGTTTGAAATAAGTCTACAAAGTAAGCTTTAATTCCTCAATTAAAGAATAAGAAGAAGAACCTATAATTAACAACTCATTTGCATAGATCAATAAGAACACACTATGATCTCTTTTGTGTTCGCTGAAGAGTGAATAATCATAATAACTCTAAATGTAGCATTTCTCCAACAAGGCCTGAGTGAGTTTCAAATTCTATTATCATGATGTTATTTGAGACCATACAAAGACTTCAACAATATGTAAACTTTTTTCGAATAAAACATATTATTCATGTTGTAAAGCCCCAGATTGTCCATGTAAATCTCCTCAACCAAATCTACTTGTAAGAAGGCGTAGTTTAAATTTATATGGAACAAATTTCAAGATTTGGCAGCAGCTAAAGCCATTAGAGTTCTTAATGTGGTCGTTTTTACTGTTGGTGAAAAAGTATCTTCAAAATCTATTCCTTCTTGCAGAGTGAAGCCTTTAGCAACAAGGTGCGCCTTATACCTCTCCAAGGACCCATCTGAGTTGTATTTGACTTTAAAACCTCATTTAAAACAAATTGACGTCTTACCAAAAGGCAAATCTACATTCTATCATGTATTATTATCTTCCAATTCTTGAATCTCGGCCCTCATAGCTGTAAACCAGTTTATATCCTGAATTGCCTGTTTATAAGTGCTGGGTTCCTCGATCTTTATCTGTAGATGCTATATAGCAATGAAATTGAGGAGATAAGCGATCATATGTGATGTAACTTTCAATTCCAAAAGCAGCATGTGAAGTCATCTGAGAAGTGATATAATCACCTACGATGAAATCTTTACATTATACAATGTAATGTCACGTTTATTAAAAAAAAAATTCTTATATTGGTTGAAGTAATAATAATAATAATAATAATAATAATATAAGAGTGTGACAAATGTATTAACCTACAAATTTGAGTTTATATGATAGTCAGTTAAGACGTATGTCTTTGAATTAACATGGTATTAAAGTGCACAAATTCTAATCATGTTAGGTTATAATTCAATATAATATGGAGTCGACAACGGGTGAGTCGGGAACGTTAAAGTCGAGAGTCAGAATAGAAGTCGACGACCATTTAAGTATGAAATATGAAGATGAAGATAAAAGGTCGACGCCATTTTTTTTAACCATGGCGTCAACCAAGACGACATTCGAGGAGAAGCAGCGTCCCTAATATGAAACCTTTCTTTTTAAGAAAAACGAAAGAGGCGACGACTCAACCTCATGAAGAAAACTCTTACTCCTAAGATGATGAGCTACTTGTCGCCACCTCTCTGAAGAAACATTCACCCCTAATAAGGAATGGTGGGGTGGCAAGCAGTTTGTGCCAATTGTACGAAAACCTCTCATCTTAAGGAATCATGAGGTGGCGACCTCCTTGTCACCTGCTTCTGCCGCCATATGAGAAAACTCCTTCCAAAGGGTAGCCGCCATTTAAAATCGGTAAAGTTTCCCTATAAATACTCGAGTATTTTCATTCATTATTATTATTATTCTCATAATCCACTACTGACTTGAGTTTCAGAGTGGAATCAATGACAAATCTCCACCCCCTTTTTCAGATTAACGCCACAAAGCTCCACTAAGGAAACTAAGTACCGGTAATGTCGAGACAGACACCTAAGAGAACAAACCAATGCGACTTCCTGAACTCCATTCCCGAGTTAAAGGTATCCAACAACGCCGTTTTAAAATCTCATATTATGATTTGAAACTCATTATGTATTGATACAAGTGAGGTCAATGTTGATGTGGTCGAGAGAATATTAACGTATTTGTAAGATGTGTTGTGGATCGTGTGCTGTTACTCAAATTTCTCTAGTTTATTTGTATTGATCGACTCATGTAATCGTAGTTTGCATAATTAAACAAAATATCAAACATTTTCGTAAAAAAAAATATATTACTTGTCATTCAAGATTAATACTTTATGTATACTTCTAAAACTATCTTAATACTAGTCTAAATTTTACAAGAATAAATAAGATACAAGGTCAATATATGTATTAGTTGTTCACTAAATATAGTTGAAAAAAATCTCTTAGCATAAACAGAAATCCTAAAAATTAAATAGCGGAATGAGCTTAGATTCCTCGCTCACCATTATTTTTACTGGTAAAGAAAACTTCAAAAGACGAGATTAAACCTTGTAATATGGTGCAACGGTTCAGCGCTTCATCACTTAACCAGATGTTATAGTTCAATCACCGTTAGTGACCATGAGAATGTAAATATATTCATGATCAACACTTTACCCCTTAAGTGTTGTCCCGTATAATAAGCATGCTACGAGTTCTGCCCTCCAAATTGGCCCTCCTAATACCACCCCGAAAAAAAATATAAAAAAATAGCCATCATATATACACATTACACAGAAGTATAATTAAATAAACACATTCGACACCAGAAATTATCCTATACTCTAATAGGTTTCAAATCAACCTCAACATATTTAACATTTTTTTAAATGGGGTTAATTATCAGATTAATATACGAATGTTCGTAGGATGAATAAATTGTTATATGATGTTTTACCGGTTGAATAAATTGTTAACTGTTTTTTTTTTAAACATCGCGGTAGTTTAAGTTTCGCATATGTAATTTTATTAAAACTTCCGTCTAATTTTGGACAGAATAAGTTATGTGTTCAACTCGTAATAAACAAAAATGCTTCAAATTACTAGTTGATATTTAAACAGTCAAATAAATTATTAAATGAGTATTTTTTTTCTTCACGTGTTTAGCATGCAAGTGATTATGTCCGAGAAATACGAAAATACCTTAGAAATCTAGCATTATATACACCTACATAGCCAAGTTGATAAAATGATCTAAAAGAAATTTATTTAGCAACTTGCTAATTAAATCTTAAAAAAGTATATGTACTAGTACTCTTGGGGCTACATAAAAAATGGATTCAAAATAAAAGAATCATCATATATATATAATAACAATACATTTTTTTTTTTATAAAAGCACTTAACATTCATAACAGAATAAATGCATAATAATAAACAATAAACATAGGAATTAAAAACTTCGACCAAACTTATTGACATATATAATAATTACAAAATTAATTATAAAAGTTGGCAAATTACACCGGCGAACGAGATGATGGTTGATTGAGTTGCGCCGCCGTGTGCGCCACCCTGAGGCGTAGCATGGCCATGTCGATGTTCCTCCGCACCTCCTCCCGCAGATCGGGGCGGATACAGCAGCAGTATACAATAAATACGGCCAAGGCAGGAGCCACTAAAATAAGCACATAATAAAATATTGAATCAATTATTACACTAGTTGTCTCAACCGACCCCATATTTGCAACGCTTAATTACTTGATGGACGTCCTTACTTGATAATGATGATGATGATATATGTTAGAGGGCCGGAGTTATTATATTAAAGGAAAAAATATTATTACTCCTATTTATATTTCATGTTTATATATATTATATTTCTATAATATAAAATTATTTCTCTTTTTTGCCACTATATATATATATGTGTGTTTTTTTTTATTAAAGAGAATAACAATATACATGGTTACTTTTTTTTTTGCCAAAATATATTGGTTAATAGATTTGGTGATTAATTAAAGAGAAAGTTGTTAACGGGTGAGTTATAATATATATGTATATATACATATACACACAATACATGTAAAGAAAATATTTTATTGGGAGAAAATACTTTATAATAAGTATAATAATATTTGCAAATTATTGGAAGTAAATATAAAAGTCGGATTTGATTTGACATATCTAAGTTTATTTCATGTAGTAAAAATGTGTTCCGTAAGCTTATCTAAGCTTATACTCGAAACTATGTAGTAAAAACGTGTTCCGTAAAAACGTCGTTTTTACGTCTCTATCTCAAAAAAACGAATTAAAACATATCAAAGTCATCTCCTTGGTAAAAATGGGTACAAACGTGCCTAAGCCGTATAAATGGGTAAAAACTCTGATTCCATATGTTCTTTTACGTTTATGCATTTTTTGTTGGCCAATTTACTTTTGTACATTTGCAAACAAATTTTTGCTAAATTACATACGGTCCTTTTTACTATTTTCTTCTCAACAAATGGTTAAATTAAAATCGTACTAAGATTTTGGCTATATTTGTGCATGTACAATAGACTGCTATTAGCAATTTTTCTACACTTCAGAATGTTCGCTAGCTAATATAAGGAGGTGGTCACTGATTGAAGGTACTTTTATTTTGGGCCTACCTTAAAGGCCCAACTAATTGCGAGGCCCAATTTCTGAAGCCTTAACCCGTCGACCTAATTGACTAAACTACCCTCCAGCATTGTCTTCTTCCTCCACTCTAAACCCTTCACTGAACCCTAGCCTTATCATTTGAAAATCTTGCAGCACCATTTCTCCGATGGCTCTCTCCAAACCTTCCTTCATCATTCACCTGCGGGCCCTTTTTAGCCCCGCCGTCAACCGCCGCCGCCTCCGACCGCCGTCCATCACTTCTTTTCGTTTCCTCTCCTTCGCGACGCCCGAAGAAGCGGCGGCCGAGCGCCGTCGCCGGAGGCGGGACCTCCGAATCCAGCCTCCGCTTTCCTCTCTAAACCGATCGCCTCAATCCGCCCCTGCGAAGCCTCCATCTGCAATCCCTCAAAACCCTAACTCCCCGAAACTTCCGGAGCCAGTCTCAGCTCTTGCCGGTAAACGCCTTGATCTCCACAACAAAATCCTCAAACTCATCCGCGAGAATGATCTCGAGGAGGCGACTCTACTCACGCGCCACTCCATCTACTCCAACTGCCGGCCGACGATCTACACAGCGAACGCTGTTCTCCAAGCTCTGGTTCGCCAATCAAAGTACTCCGATTTCCTCTCCCTCCATCGGTTCATCACCATTGCTGGCCTCGCCCCGAACGTCATCACCTACAACCTGCTTTTCCAGACCTACCTCGATTGCAGAAAACCAGACACTGCTATGGAGCACTACAAGCAGTTCACCAACGATGCCCTGATCAATCCATCCCTGGCTACTTACCGGATTCTAATCAAGGGATTGGTTGATAACGATAAACTCGAGCGAGCCTCGGAGCTGAAAGATGAAATGGCAGCCAAAGGATTTGCTCCGGACCCCCTCGTGTATCATTATCTGATGGTAGGTTGTGCTAAGAATTCAGATGCAGATACAATTTTCAAACTGTATGATGAATTGAAGGAGAAACTGGGAGGAACAGTTGAAGATGGAGTCGTATATGGAGGATTGATAAAAGGGCATTTCATCAGAGGAAACGAGGAGGCTGCCATGGAGTGTTATGAAGAAGCCACGGCGGAGAACTCAAAGCTGAAGATGAGTGCAGTAGCTTATAACTCAGTGCTGGACGCTTTAAGCAAGAATGGGAAATTCAGCGATGCACTCAACCTGTTCGACAAAATGCTCGAGAAGCATAACCCCCCAAAGCAACTGGTTCTGAATCTGGGCAGCTTCAATGTCATGGTGGATGGTTACTGCGCAGAGGGAAGATTCCAGGAAGCCATTGAAGTTTTCAGGAAGATGGATTCCTACCGATGCAGCGCCGATGTTCTCTCGTACAACAACCTGATCGACCAGCTCTGCAGAAACAAAATGCTGGCCGAAGCCGAAGAACTCTTTGGAGAAATGATCGAGAAGAAGGTGAATCCCGACGAGTTCACCCATGTCCTCCTAATGGACGCCTGCTTCGAAAACTCCCGACCCAATGACGCTGCAGATTACTTCAAAAAGATGATCGATTCTGACCTTCGCCCGAATCTAGCCGTTTATAACAAACTCGTCGAAGGATTAGTGAAGGTGGGAAAAGTGGAAGAGGCGAAATCGTTCTTCGACCTCATGGCGAAGAAGCTGAAGATGGATACTGAAGCATACAAGTTCATGGTGAAGGCCCTGAGCGATTCTGGGAAGCTCGATGAGGTCCTAAACATGGCGGATCAGATGATCGATGATGAAGGTGTGGATTTCGATGAGGAGATGCAGGAGTTTGTGAAAGATGAGTTGAGGAAGGAAGGGAGGGAAGATGATCTGGGGAAGCTTATGGAGGAGAAGGAGCGGGTTAAGGCCGAGGCTAAGGCGAAGGAGATCGAGGCTGCTGAGGCTAAGAAACGAAGCGCGAGGATCGCTATCGAGTCTCTGATCCCAAAGAAGAAAGAGGAGAAGAAGGAAGAAGATGTTGTTGAAGAAGCTAATG
Source organism: Clarkia xantiana subsp. parviflora (assembly GCA_036873135.1). Classification (NCBI taxonomy): domain Eukaryota; kingdom Viridiplantae; phylum Streptophyta; class Magnoliopsida; order Myrtales; family Onagraceae; genus Clarkia; species Clarkia xantiana. The sequence goes on from JAPTYO010000001.1 coordinate 52,753,457, forward strand.
TTGTTGAAGAGGCTAATGTTGTATCTGAACCTTCTGTAACAGCTTGAAGTTGCAGGTAGAGTGAAAATGAGTGTTCTTTAGATTTTAAGACGATGATGATCTGAGAACAAGATTCTGAGGGGTTTTCTTTATTTATTTGAAAGGCCGAAACTTGATAGTGGATGGATGGTGTTCTGTTATTGCAGAGGTAACTGTTTTAACTGTCATGTTCCAACTGCATCTCATGATGTTTATAGAAAAGAAAACTGCATCTCGTTATCGTTCATTTGGTATTGGATCACTTTATAATTCTCTTCATTTAGACCCAAATAGACCAAATAAATGATTAAAAGTAAGGTTAAAATAATGTAAACAAAAGTGTCTTAAATCTATATATGTAAGATCTAATAGTCGAGAAATCGATAAAATTCCATTCAACAATATTTTAGCACGCAAAATGAACGAATTTACACTATAGTTTAGCCAAGCCGACAAAAAGTTGTAAAAGAAAAAGACAATGCTAAGTATCAACCAGCTCATAAGAACCTAAAAATAGTTCAACTATAAGTTTTGCTAACTGCCCAGATAAATGAGACAGAGATTAGCAATATAGCTTTTACTTAGAACTGTTTTTAGATTCTTAACCAATAATATTATAGGTTAAAATGAAATGTTAAAATGGAGTGTCCCAAGTTTCATTTTTGTTGAAATTTAGTGTCTCTACGCGTATTTTCGTCTTCATTCAATCATTTTCATCAACCCACCCACCCACTCATAATCCATCACTCTTTACTTTTCAGAAAATCGTCAAATTTCACCCAAAAATTGAACATAAAAAAAAAAATCTAGAAGAGTGGTATGGAGCTATTTTCTAAGAACAATAGAGCAAGTTTTATTTGCGCGGATGTGGACAGCTTTTTAGGTGACGGTCCCGGCAAGATGACGAAAAAAGAGTGTGTATGGAAGCTCGAATTTAACAGACGGTTTCGTCGGAATTGAGTAATCACACCGAGACACAGACACCACATTTTAACAAAATTGAAACCTTGGACATTACAGTTTAACATTTGAAACTTCAGACACATAATTTTAACATAGGTAAACATTGAAAAGTTTTTTAGTTATTAACCCAATATTATAATCAAGAACATGACACACAGAAATGCAAATTGCTGCCCCGAAACGAAGAAAAATCTGAATTTGAAATTGTTTTGGAGGTAGATATAACACGATACAGAGAGCATTATGATACATATTTCGCTTATTGTGAATCAACAGAGAGACTTAATTATGTACAGTGATTTAAGATTATAAAGAGACTAAAACAACATAGGAATGGTGTTACATTCTTACATGCTGGCTACAATCTTCTGCACCTCAACTTCCGATTCGGGTTCTCGATCCGATCCCTCAGCAGCCGCCTGCATTAGAATCGCATCAGGTATTATAGTTATAGCCAATTTTGCTTTTGATTGTTATAGCTACTAAATGTATTATTCGAAAGAGGGAAAAACACGAACCTCGTGATTCTCAGACTTGTTCTGAGATAAGTAGCGGCTTAGCGCGTCCTTTCCATAGAGGATCTTCGCCCCGAGACCTTTCCCGTCTATTCCAACAGCTTCTTCATCAACCACCACGGCATCTATAATATCATCCCCGGTTCTGATGTCGGGAATCTGAGCAAATTTCATATTATTTTTCAGATTTGTTGTCACCAAAGGATAAAATTAAGGGTTAAAAGAGTTTTTTAGTAAGAATTGGGCTATATATTTATCCATGAAAAACAGCTTGATGGTCAAATCTTAATATTGCTTGTTCAAAATCGACAATGGTATATGTATCATTTATTTTTCGACGAAGATCGTCAAATTTAACAGAAAATGTAAAGAGTTCCCCTTTTGCAATGCTGTTTGCTAATACACAACACAACCCATAAGAGAAAGGAAGTGGTGAATAATACCTCATACATGGACTCCATCAAAATGCTTTCCAGAATGGATCGTAAGCCACGAGCTCCCGTGTTCTTTACTATAGCCTTTCGCGCGATTAATCGAAGAGCTTTATCAGTGAAATGGAGCTTGACCTAAACAAACACAAGTGTTTCATCATTACGTGGTGTTTAATTCATTAGCTCAATGTACCTCAACAAAACCAAAGGAGATAACATACTCCGTTCATTCGGAACATCTTCCTGTATTGCTTCCCTAGAGCATTTTTCGGCTCTGTTAGCACCTAGCCATGTACAAAAAGGGGTCATATATCACAATTCGGTATCTGGTGAGAAGACAATTACAAAAAAAAATGACCAGCTACGAGCTACGACTTAATGAAATGAGCTTGTTCGATAAATGAGATTCTATCACCTCATTGATAACTCTTTTTTTGCTAGAACCTCAATCATTACTTTGAAAAGGGTTAATTACCAAAAAAAAAAACTTAACTCGAGTGATTTGTAAAAAAAAATACCGATTTTTTTTTGTTTGCAAAAAACAAACTCAACTTTATAAAACATAGCAAAGTGCAAACTATGTTGATATTTTCCATTAGAAAATGATGAAAATTGAACAAGAAACATCTACATGATAATTTTAAATAGAATCTATATTGATTTGTCCATCATGCATCAAGTGAACAAGCATGATCTGAATCTATCATGCATCAAGTGAACAAGCATGATCTGAATCTTATGCGTGTTGTTTATGTAACTTTTTAATATAAAAATCTACGTAGTTTGCACTTTGCTATATTTTGTAAAGTTGAATTTGTTTTTTGCAAATAAAAAAAGTTCGGTGAAGTTGAGTGTGCTTTTTGATAATTAACTCCTTTGAACATAAACAATTTCCAGAAAAAAAAAATATTATAGCAGAAGGTGAAAACATACACAAAAGGTCCATCACAGATTCAATCATGCTTATAACATACACTAGAAGTGTATAGTTTATATATTTTTCTTTAAAAAAACTAAAAAAAATATAATTACCTCAACCAGCTGATTTTCGGTTAGAGCTGACAAACTAACAAGGATGGGAAATCGTCCAACAAATTCAGGTATCAAGCCGTACGAAACAAGATCACTACTTTCCACCTGTCAAGATTTGAATCAACTAATACATGGATAAATGAATCAGGGCAAAACCAAACACAGTAGTTTGCAATGATTACACTGTGATCTTACAGTTTCTAACAGAGATGATGTCACCGTGGCATCTGTAACACCGCCGACTCTCATATTAGCACGTACTGGAGCGCCAAATCCAATAGAAGAATCTTGACGCCTGCAAGGATTAGCTCGCCTTTCAGTAAAGAGCAATGGGATTATTCGAGTGGGGGTATTGTACTGTAGTTATAATAACCTCTCGGAGATTGTCTTCTCCAAGTCAATAAATGCACCACCACAAATGAAGAGAATATCCTTCGTGTCAATCTGCATAAAAAGAGATACGAAAAAAATTACCTTAAAAAGAATTAAGAAAACAAAATAACAGAAAGCGTGATAAGATCAGACACAAAGTATTTAACTATAAAATTTGGGTCCAACTATTTACCGTGTCAAAAAGTTCATTTTTTTTTTAATTAGAGAGCAGTTCGGCTTCTACCATAGTCATTGAATATTTTCTCATGAGAACAGAACAGTAAAGATATCGTACCTGAATGTTATCACCTCTAGGGTGCTTCCGAGCTCCCTTCTCAGGAACATTCACAATCTTGACATTAAATCACAATACAGGGATCAGTCATATAGGAAAAGCTGGGACCTGTATTTTTGTCTTAGCAAGATTTTATCTTTGCCCAATCAGCGCTTGAAAAATCCAATGTCCCACCAGCTAAGAAAAAAAATCTTAAGTCTATCTCTCACATCCAAGACAAAAATACGGGTTCTATCTCAGTGAGTTCGATTTTTTTTATTTTTCATTTGGTCACTATGTTTTTCAGTACAAATTACTCTAAATAGTCACTTACAGTTCCTTCTAGCATTTTTAATAAAGCCTGCTGCACGCCCTCACCGGAGACATCTCTACTGAGATTAATGCTCTCAGACTGCACAAAGAATTTGAAGTAGACTATTTAGTTCATATTTAAAATGCTAATCAGAATTAAATTACCAAAAGAAGAAGCAAAATGTCTAATTGAAACCTTTTTGGTGATCTTGTCTACTTCATCAATGTAAACAATACCCTGCTGTGCAGCTGAAACATTGTAATCAGCAACCTGATGTATTCACAAAAGAACTACATCAGGTCAAGAATTACATGAATACAAATATTCTCGTCGATATATAAGATGCAATGTCCTTCCCAAATAGAAGAATGCTGTTTTTGGTTTCTAACAAATACGTACTGTAAGAAGCTTGTGCAATATGGATTCAACATCTTCCCCGACATATCCTGCCTGCAAGTGACAAGCAATTGCATTATGATTCAAACACAGTATAACACAAAACAGAATCTGAAACAATGCCTTTTCTGAAGAATACTTTAAGTTCAAGAAAACCAACTTTAAGAGGCAAAGAAATTTTATGACAACTAGAGTGTATGTTTCATTCTGGAAATAAATACGCTTCAAGCAAGCAGAATTTGAAGATTGTTAACCAGAAGTTCCAACTTGCCTGGGTTAGTGTTGTTGCATCAGCTATAACAAAGGGAACATTCACAAATCTTGCCAAGGTTTTTGCCAATAATGTCTTCCCTGTCCTTGACAAAAACATTGGAAAGAGAATAAGCCGGAGCAAGACTATAGGAGATTTCCTGGTAAAGGAAAGCACTCTCTGGTCCATAGACCAATCAAATGAGCCCTTAACAGATCTTAGGAGAGGGAACAAGAAAGACACTGCAACTTTTATGTCCAGGAGTACATGAGTTTCAAACTTAGAGAGTTATGTAACATTGAACATGGCTGCAAGATGTAGCTAAAAGCTAATTATGTTGATCCGGAAGTTGTTGTAGATAGGGTAAAAGTAGATTACCCGACCCAGTGGGACCCATAAGAAGGATGTTACTCTTTTCAAGTTCAACAGAATCATCATCCACAGAATCCCCATTTTCACTTCCTAACTCTCCTGCAGGCCTAACATAAAATATTGTCAAAGATATGTTAAAACACCTAGAAAGGTACACAAAATATTCATTTAAAAGGAAAAATGTAAACAAATATAATATATATATACCAACTAAAACATGTCGGAACTATATTAGTGCATCTATATGGTTGTGGAATAGTTATCTCCAGGTTCTGGGTTATTCACGGAAGAAGTAGTAACAATCGCAATTACAAAGTATATACTAATCGGCGATGCCTCTTGCTTAATCCCTTTGAAATGCATATAGTAAAATGCTGATGATGATCTACTACCGAAATTTGCGAAGGGCTGCCCTCTCTCCCATCTCATTTCAGATCAACTCATGGTAACATAAAATAATATCTAATGTGACCCTTCTCTCAGTAAGGCTCTACTATCATGCATTTGGCTCTAGAAACGCAACAGTAAGTTTCTAAAAATAAACTCTCATAAGGGTAATAAGAGAATCACCTCTGGCCAGTTTCATGATAGATCCTCTTGTAGTGATTGTAAACTGCCACAGAAAGCACCTATACACAAACAAAAAGGTATAAAGAACGTGACGAGCACAAACTGAGCTATCATAATCTCATCCCAACAAAATATACAAATGCTAATGCTGAAGTACTGACAACAATATCATATCGAAGAAGTTTTACTGGAATTAACATAATCTCAACCACAACATCGAAGAGAAGCAGCTTTGTTTGAACTTGAAATTTGGTATAGCAACAAATAGCATCATAGCAATCAAATGATTCAACTCTGATTTTCTAACTCAAATGCTGGAATGAGAAAACCAATAAGACATGCAAATATCACCTTTTTGGCTCTCTCCTGTCCGATTACAAACTTGTCAAGCCCCTTGCAAATCTCCTTTGGTGTTGGAAAATTGTGTCCCCAATTGGACCCTCCCCAACTATCCTCCTTCGAGTTCGACCCAAAATCGGAGCCAGAACCACCTCCACCGACCCTTCCTATAGGAACTGAACCCGAATCACTGAACTGCAAAGTAACACCTCCCCCTGGTGGCTGCCACACCTCTGGCGGATCCCCACCAGAGCTCATGACTCCAATATTTCGACTCCAATTCCGACTGTAATAACTATTCCAATTAGAATTATCCCCATCGCCTTTACTGCAAACGCCACTCCTTTCATGACCAGTAGTCGTGCCGAGCTTCCTGTCATCCAAAAACCGCCTTCCCTTCTCGACAAGATCGCCGCAAAGCGAAACTGGTTTAAAGGAGGTGAAATGGTAGGGACTGTGAGTGAAGAGAGTGTCCCAGCTGGAGCAGCTGCTGCGGTGGGACCCGGAGACGAAGTAACGGAGCTGATTGGCCGTGCGAGAGGCAATCTCCTTCGAGGACTTGCATTTGAGCACGGAAGCCATGGTTTTTGCCGCGAAATGGAGGAAAAAAGATAGGGTCAGGTCGAGAACGCTGCGATGATCATGGAACCGGAGCTCGATGGAGAGAACCGTAAGGGATTCTAGCACGATTTCGAGATTCTAGCTGGAAGAAGCTATCAATTGAAGCAGAGAACTGAGATATTTGGAATCGGAAGACAGAGACGTCAAGTAATTACGGAGCACAAAGAGAGACGAAGACGACTTCTGGAACACTATCTATCTGCAGTTGCCTTGTGTTCCTGTGGGCTATTCCTTGTTGGGCTTTTTCTTTCATCGGGCCTATATCTTCGTTGATTTGTCCCATTATTGTTCATTATTTTCCGACCCGTGTTTGTGAGAAATTTTAAAATTTAATTTACAATATTATTGGTTCGTATATTAGTTTTTTAAATTAAAATTAATATAATAAAAAAAATATTTTCTTATTGAATAATTTATTACAGTGACATACGTAAGTTAAAAATAGTCATTCAAAAAAAATTCTCTCATTTTATATGAAAAAAAATCAATTCGTTTGTATAAAGAGGTATAACTATTTAATAACATTAAAGTAAGTTAAAGTTAAACAGATATTTTTATAGAGAGTAAAGTTATAAAATATTATTTAATAACGTTGAAAAAAAAAATTGTTCATAATAAAGTCTAGAAAACATTACTAGTATGATAACAAATTATTAAAAAAATTATAACATTAGTATTGTATACATAATATATATTACTAGTGTTCGCTGTGTTGCATGCATACTTTTACACTCTTATATATTTCAGCTAGAAGAAAACAATATTTACAAAAAGGGATGAAACAACATTAATATGGTGGAGCAATTATACTCATTAACTTTAACTTTTTAAAATATATACAATTTGTAACCCAAAAGTTTGTAATTATTATTAAATTTTAAATTTTTACATTTGCCCCCTGTAATTATTTTGAACTTGTTATTTACTCATAACTTAATTTTTGCACTTGAAACAGAAAATTTCTGACGTAATCCCTGTTTACAATAAAAAAAAGCTATATATACAACGATACACACACCTCTCTAATCACATTCACACGTCAAACCTCACAGTTCAAGCGGGTAACCACTTATCCCCCTATATATATATAATTAGTTAAAATTATAAAAAAGTAACGATAAGTAGTAAATAAAGGGGCACAGATTTTCATTTATTTACTTTCTTAAGCCAATGTTTAGGGAATGAAACCAACATTTGTACTAAATAACTACTTCAACTGCTGATCTGTCTATACATCGTTTCAATTCACACAATTAGGAAGAGACAGATTAAGATAAAGAACCAACCTTCTTGCTAGACAAGGAATGTCCATGGAGTTTCTTAATGAGAGGCTCTGCAAAGTCCATCAACACCTCGTACTTGTCTGATTTCTCTTTCAATTCCCTTTCGTGATCCTCAAGAGTTCTCTTCACACTCCCTATACTCCGTATCGTCGACAAAAACTCGGCCGCCTTTTCTTCAATTACCGCTGCTTGTTCTTGGCTCTCTTGAGTCAGGTACATTTGATCTGCAGGAACTTCAACCGGAAAGCATATCTTCGGTTGCCTGTGTGCCATGTAAGTAACAATCAAAGATAAAAAAACGCATATTTTCTTGCGGTTCGTCCAAAGTTCGGTTTGCAATTAGGTAATTAACCCATTGTTGGGTGGCTTTTGCCCTTTTCTAGTCATTTGGCAATGAAGCATATGGCTTTCTACGAATTTTCTACTTTTCTTGTGTTCTAAGAAATATATAAAACGGGTTTGACCCAGAAACAGAGCGATAAGAGCAAAGAGATTACCAATACCAAAGAGAAACAAACCCGAGGAAAACATATATTCAGTTGCCACGTGCCAAGTATGTACAATCATGATAAAAGAACGCATAGTTTCTTGCGGTTTGTCCAAGTTCGGTTTGCAATTTGGTAATTAACCCGTTGTTGGGTGGCTTTTTCTAGTCATTTGGCAATGAAGCATAGCTTTCTAAAAAAAAATCTACTTTTCTTGCGTCCTAAGAAATGTATAAAACTTGCATAATCCAGAAACAGAGCAAAGGAGCAAAGAGAGAAACAATATTCAAGAGAAAAAAAAACAAGGAAAACATATCTTTGGTTGCCTGTGTGCCAAGTATGTAACAATCATGATAAAAGAACGCATAGTTTCTTGCGGTTTGTCCAAGTTTGGTTTGCAATTTGGTAATTAACCCGTGTTATTGGGTGGCTTTTTCTAGTCATTTGGCAATGAAGCATAGCTTTCTAAAAAAAATTACTTTTCTTGCGTCCTAAGAAATGTATAAAACTTGTATAATCCAGAAACAGAGCAAGGGAGCAAAGAGATTACCAATACCCAAGAGAAACAAACCCTTTCCCTTTTATAATTCCTCCATCTAGAGATACCGCGCCGTTTTTTATGGCAACCCGAGCATCGTGCATGTTCCTCCTAGTGTCATACACTTGAAGCTTCCCAAAGAGGTAGTAAAATAGGGTTTCTCGCAGTCCATGGCCCTGGGAAGTTATGGTGTCCAAGTGGTCAGACACAATATTGACCATGTTAACAGCGTATCCTCGAAAACCTCGAGGCACCTCTCCGGTTGGCAAAGTAGGATCAGGCAGCGCTAACAATCTTTGACTACCACTTTCTTTGAAATTTCCAATATAAGATCTGCAAAAACCAAGCAATTAGCAGTTGTTCCATTCAAGTACTGATCAAGAAAAATGAGACTTTTTTAGCTATAAACGTGTTATTTTGTCGAATAAAAGGTTTTTCTTTGCACTAAAGGCATACACTTACAGGTACTTATAATGCAAATCCATAGAGAAAGAGGCATCCTAAAAATAAAGGGTTAAGAACCTAAAATAGTCTCAAGTATAGGCTATACTGATAATCGATGTCTCAAATTTAAAATGTTGATATTCGGTGTTCCGTGTACCAACTATCATATTTGTTGTTTTCCATTTTTTTCCGACTGATTTTGCCGTTAAAATTGACGTTTTAAGTAACAAAAACATGCTATTTTTCACTTTTCCGAAGTACCATATTAAAACATGTTGGTTTAGGGTTTATTAGATGCTTAAAAAACATGTTTTTGTTTCATCAATTTTAAGAGAAAAAAGTGGAAATCAACCCATATGATATTTGTGACATTGAATATCAACATTTTAAATCTGGAACAACAATTTTAGAAACGTGACCATATAGTTGTGACTATATTTAGGTTCTTAACCAAAAATAAATAAGCAGAAATCTGACCTTATGTCTTCAAGGCATATGACAATGAAGTCGGTGTCTATTGAAGTTCCGAGCTCTGCTGCTTTTGCGTGAAGGGCAAATCCTCGATCCACTTCCCCATTTTCATTGTATTTTTCAAGATGCATTGCAGTTTCATAAGATCTACAGACGATGGCAAGCATCTCGTCTTCACCAAGATACTTTGCTAGGATCCTTCATAATGACGATAAAAATAAACTACTCAGTCTTGGATATGAAATATTTTCTTTTTTTTTTTCTCTTTCACATTAACAGATTCAAATATACCGGAAAGACTGAGATTTACCTACTAAGATCTGGAGAAGGGACAGTTGCAAGAAGTGCAACTACACCTATGATATCATCAGTAAAACTATTTTGTTCAGATAGTCGGCATATAACAGACGCTGCTGATAGAGTGTTATTCTTGATTTGATCCTCTATTTCCTCCCGCAAGAACATCGAGTCCAAGTTCATGATCATGGTCATGGGAGATGATTCTACACATGTGAGTGGATTTAACAGCAGATTAACAAAACACTTGTTAATTTTAAACAAAGATTATTAAATTCACATGCTTAAATTTAGCACAATTCGGAGTATATGTTTAAAAAAATACCGGCAAACAGAAAAATAGGTTTCATTAATAGATGTATGTAGATCAATTCACTCTTTTGATATTACCGGCATTACGAATTAAAATGTGAAATTAACTGAAAAATGTAGCATATACCATCCAAGCTCATGATGGATTGCGAAAGTTCAGCCTTCTTATCACTGAGCTGCTTTAGCACCTTCTTGTCAAGGCCAATTTGTTCACCAACCTCAGAAATTTCATCGAACTGCAACAGCGTCGGCAATACCATTTGATGATCAAAACATGGATCAACAGAATATTATACTTAATATAGATCATGATATGACACACCGGATCAAGAATCGTGATACCTTATCATCCAGAAGAGAAGGGATGCTAAAGTCGTTTATAGGAGTTGTAGGAGTAGATTCCTCCTCCGGCAGCATATTGTTCCCGGTTGAGCACTGAGACTGATTCTCATCATCATTGATGCGAGGCTTGACATCAATATGCAGTTAAAAATTAAGAATACATTATCTACTTCATATATTTCAACAAATTACCTCATTGAAAGGGAAGGTATTGTAATACATAGGAGTTCGGGGAGTCGCTTCCTTATTGGACTGTAAATCCTTCCCAGTTGACAATTGGGTGTGATTCATAGCACCTATATTAAAGACAGGTTTGACATCAATCTGCATTGAAAAATAAAAAAATAAATTAACGTAACAGAATATTTCAGAATGATTAAAAAAAAAAAAACTGTTGTAACTACAGTGATATTCAAAAAATAAAGATTTAACTAACAGGTGATGCGGATCTTTGATTCTCAGCATCCATATCAGCGACAGGCTCCACAACAATCTGCATTTGAAAAGAAAAAAATAAACTAAGCATCCCCACTGAAAACCGAATCGTTATCAAATAACTGCTGTAATTTTAGTGCTATTCAAAGAATATTTTTTTTTTACTAACAGATGGTACAGGTGCTGGATTATCAGCATCGATCATAGTGTCAGGTTCCCCAGCAATCTGGCATCGGAAAAAAAAAAATTGTTCAACTGAATATTTTGAAGCATTATCGCTCAACTGCTGTAACTTTGATGATGTTCAAACAAAGATGATTTACTAACAGGCAATGCAGGTCTTGGGTCCGCCACGGTCTGTAACTTTAAGCTGTATAAAACTTTGCCTCCTGACGAGACGGAGAGGGACACTGCATGAAGTCACCGAGGAAATATTTAACCTTTCCAAATAATCAGAAGGTTGAACTTGAACCTAATTAAGCAAATAAAGAACATGTTCGGGGCAGTAAATCAACCTTAAAGAGAAATGTAATGGTTTTGAAGTACTCCATTCTTAGAAGTAATAAAACAAACAAAATGTGGTAGATTTAGAAAATCAAAGAAGCAAAGAAGGAATTTACCATTCTCACCATGTCCTGCCTCAACCTTCAGGATACCACATAGATCGATAAAACCATTGTTGTTGACCTTTACATGGTGAAGAATAAAATAATAAGCACGGAAACATAATAAATAGGCGTCATTGAGAACTAAGGAATATCTTTTAGAAATGGAGGGCCAGTGAGAGAAAATTCAAGGGAAACTTGCATATATTTTAAATCAATCAGCTAGTCTCCTCTACTGTATCAGCCTTTCAGTAGAAAAATGGAGTATTTTTAAAGGATTTGAATGACATGTATGAATAAAACACTATGATTTGAGTTTGGAATTGGGTGAAAATATGATCTCCTTAACTCTAGATACACAGTATGCTAGAGCTACACAGAAAGACCAATAAATCATATATAAGACCTTAAGACAGTAGAAAAACTTAGTATATCACCTGACGCCTTGGACCATGCTGATCTTGAATGGATAACCCTTTCACGTTTAGAAGGACATCCTCGTTTTTCAATACATGATTTCCGTAAGCATCAACTACCTAGATACCATCATAATTCTTTAGAAGTTAAGGCAGAACAAGGTGACATATTTCATGTTGATTGGGAGAAGGTCCACATAATATGCTAATACCTCTAACATGAGCTCCTCAACAACAGAACCAGGAAGCAATTGGTATTGCAGTTCTGGTGGCTGGGCTGATATCGTATGAGGATCTCCAGGAATCACTGAGTCCAGAAAAAAAATACAGCTCGAACAATAAAAGTTATGCTCAGCAAAAATTAAAACTATTTAAGTAATGAAGCAGAAATTAACAAAGATAATTAGGGAGGACATATACATTTGAATGGTATGTTGATTGGGGACAATTTATTTGGTGGACTAATCACTAACTTGGCTGAATAAGCGGGACGAATTACGTCTAAATCTCTGCTTTCAAGTAGCAAATCCTGCATATAAGGCCACAAATAGGTTTATTAAAGTATCCGTATCTTGATAAGTTATAGTTGCTGTCCTTTTATGGGAAAGAAGAATACATTGTACAAAGAGAATACCTTGATAGTTAGTACTGACTTGTTCAACGAAAGCTCAGTTTTCATTTTGCTTAGAGATATGACAACGCTACCCATGTAGAGTTTAACTGTGAATTCTGGATTGCACGAGAATGCTGTCTTGTTCTCATATCTGTCGTAGCATGTGATAAACAACGGAGGAAAAAATGATCCGACCCTGTCAAATATTGTTCACTGTTAGCATAATCAGTGATGGAGAAAACAAAAGAATCATGTGATACCATCTGCCTTACATCTAGGCCACTGAAGTTATTAAAAAAAATTAAACTTGGAAGTAAAATAATAAAACATATGCAATATGCAGAGTAAAAACAGTAATAAGATGGTAATTCCTCACATCAAGCAAAGAGAATCATTGTCTTCACAATCAATAAGTTTCCACTTATGAATCTCTGGTGAAGGACGAACACGCACTTCCTTTTCATAGTCTTCACAGTTTGGATCATCCTGTTGAACAAGCAAGGAATCATAAGTTCTTAAAGTAAATAAAAAAAACAAAGACTAAGACTAAGAGAGATAAGTATTGGTTACATTAGAGAAAGTGAATCTATAAACTCCTGCCTTCTTGAATAAACGACGGCACTTGCTTCTCAGGGCAAAGACATAAAGACCATGAACCTCATTACGTGAAGAAGGTGCCACTTCTTCTTCATGCAGAAGAGCTTCTATAGGTCTATCTTTACCTTTACCAGCATTTTCACTAAATTTGACCAACAGTGACATTTTTGTGCTGTTCTTAACAATGAACCTTTGCTCTATGCTTCTTGAACCGCTAGAGGAACTATAATTAGCTGGGCGAAGAACAGCCACAATTTCCTCTGGCGGGTCTTGCCCAGCATGAATTGATGCACGATCAGGCAACACCTGTTAAAGAAACAAGACACAAATCCAGTATTCCAATGAAACATGAATCAAAGATTCTATTTTACTTTTTACATAGATCCGAATCTATTTTCAGCCCATTCATGAGAAAGTGACTATCCAATCTACTTTTCAACAGGAAATATGAATGCACTCACCCCATGAATGTTCAGTTCTTCGCAATCTTCTGACCCGAGCAACTCAATGGATGAAGGACCTTTCTCACGCCGTTTGTCCAGTTGATGATTCCACTCAGGCTTTGAAACGGCTACCAACTAAACTTGAAACCTTAGGACTCAGAATTTGGAAGTTGTTAAAGATTAAACTAAAAGAGTATTGATAAGTAGAATTTAACCTTTCCATCATCAATCAAATTGATTGGTACAGATTGAGAACCATCAATATTTAGGCAACGACTCCCCTTACTGTCTAACAGACTGGACCCTTTCCCTTCAGGTATTTCTATTGGCCTATTGAAAATTGAAAAAGGGAATATATAACAGCTCATACATAAGGTCACATTTTAAAGATCTGAGGCAAACGAAAAAGGGCATAAGAACTTTCCCATAACATTAAATTGATAAATTTTACCTGAAAATTATTCGACCTTCACCTGTAGAAAAGGAGAAGGATTATTGGAAGTTAATACTCGAAAAAGTTAAAAACAATTTAGGGTAAACCGGAAGCCTCTTCGCAAAACTCACCCCCAGCATCTTCAGGAAGTCCTTCAAGCAAAAAATACTCAATCGTACCATAGACATTGTTATTATGGAATCCAGCACAGGCACCCTTCAAGATTTTTATATTTTGACCACGCTTCCATAACTGGTTCTTCCTCTTCATAGACTTATGCACCCTTGCAACTGTACTTTCAATGAACTAATATAAGAACAAAAAGAGTCTAGCAAGGTTCAAAATCAAGTAATTTGAGATGTTCTTACCATCAGATGATATGCCAAGAGCCTTCTTGTTTGGAGGATTAAGGATATATTCTGGTTGATCCTCTCCATCAACAGTTTCTCCGTCATATTTGTTGTGCATTTGGAAAATCCACTCGTGGTACTCCTTTTCCAGTTGTGGAAGAGATAACCGCTTTCCATCTCTATAGATTTCAACATGGATATCTACAAGCATAGTTAAAAGAACTCAATTCAGAACAATGTTTAAGCTAGCTAAAACAGACAATGGGTTTGATAAGCAAAATAAACGGATGACCTTTATTTGCATCTGGAGGCCTGCCAAGGGTCCTAAGAGCAGTTGCGAAAGGACTTTGTTGTGCGAGATCTGTCTTTGAAGGTGTAGGATTAAATCCAGCATCGGTATCTAGTAATGGGGCATTTTGAAGTTATCCTTGTGTTAATGAAATGCATCTAAGTTGAATCAACAAGTAGAACTGATACAAACTGGATCATACCGATTAAGCACTTCACTCTCTTGCAGCATCTCTTCAATATAAGAGCTCTATCACCCCTTTTCGGCCCTGGCTCCATGAATGGAAGACATGCCTGTTGTAAGCCAAATGAAAGACAGAATCTTCAAGAGTATCCAAAACAACCAACAAGAAAGAACATAATTCCGCCAAAACTCTTAACTTTAATTATTAAAGAAGATGAGAATAGGGAAAATGAAAGATAAAAAGTCTAAGAAACAATCCTTGGTTCCATGTGCTATAAACATATTCAACCATAAAAACCCATTTCTTATAAGCTTATCATTAAACCGCGAACTCGAGTACTTATTTTAATTCGTCGAAGGCCCTTTGATAATCATCGAATCACAAGAACTTCCTTCATCTTTTTTACTTCGAAGCGGGTGTCATGGATGTCTTTAAAGAAGCTGCTTTGTTGCCACCTCCTTCTCTCAAGTGATTTTTGCGGATTGTTGAATCATAACGTTATGTTCTAAATCATCGTTATTGTCAATTCCATCCGTGTAATCTTTTCCGCTGCTTTTCTCGTAATAACAGAATCCGCTGTTCTCGCTCTTGTTTTTCTCTTTGCTCTCTTCGTGGTTAGCGTTCAGAAGAAAAAAAAAAGGCAAAAATGAGTTCTCATCCCATCTTGCTTGTGCTACCGGTCACCGTAAGCAACCTATACTAACGCTATTGTTGCAGCGGAGCTAGCATTCACAGCAGATTCCTTTCAAAAAGTGTCCTTTCGTGTATCAATATCACCATAGAAAGACGTTGATCAAGACCCCTAAGAACGCTAACATGAATATTAGGCTGTCCGTAGGCTTTGGCTTTCAGAAAGATAAAAAGTCAAGAAACAATCCTTGGTTCCATGTGCACATATTCAACCATAAAAAACCCATTTCTTATAAGGCATAAGCTTATCATTAAACCCAGAAACTTACCCAGCGAGCATCTGGAAGTAATCGGCCAAGCCGCCGGATGGAAACGCGGCTGAAGGATCCAAAGTTTACATCAGTTCGGAAACCCTCTTCCTTCAATTTCTCTAGAATTCTCTCAATATTTTCCTTTCCCTAAATTTTAAGATGAAATAGGTAAATATGTTGTACAAGAATGTCACAAAATCAGTTCCTTGGATTTTTATTTTTTTATTTTTTGCCAGAAAAGTTTCTTACTTGAACAATAGGAAAATAAACACATGTGAGACGTGCATTAGCTTCCTGAGCCTTTCGGGGACCTACAAGTATCATGTTATTGGTAGAAGTCCACGAGTTGACAAAAGGAAGGTAAGAAATAAAGAGGCTGAAACAACCTGAATTATGAGATATCGAAAAGTGAAGATGTAGAACAAAAGCTGGACCATTACTCGAATGCAAGTTTGTGACAGCAATCTCACTGTTGTAAATTTCAGCTAAATCGACACCGTCAACCTGTGAATGACAGCTCAATTCTCAAGGTTCATGGTTCAGTATGGAATTGGAAACCCCAGAAATTAAGACAAGGCAGAACCTGAAACTCAATAGGCCTGTTTGTCTTTCCAGATTTGGACAGTTCATCACACTGAAGCATGCAAACAAACATTCAATATGTGAATAAATATTGCCTTAAGCATCCAAAATTAAAGACACATTCCGTATATAGTAACCAATAACCACGACACAGACATGATACCATCTACTTTGTACCTACTATATTTATTTAGACAGAAGCAGAACGTTTCATGCAGTACTTAATCATAGACATCACTACTGTTGAAGCATAAAAATGGCAGACTACCAATTACCATATCTTCTCCATTGTAAGTAAAGATTAAGACCTGTGCTCATCAAGAATAAGATAAAGCTGTTACAGTTGCAGGCAAACCTGAATATACGGAAAGTAGATGTCCTTGAGCTTGCACTGGAGTTGAGATATATCGACGTTTTTCATTCTCGGCTCGAAAATTTCAACCTGTCAAGTTTTAATTGAACATTAACGATACAGATCAGATAAGATATCATTGAAAACCCCCGAAAATTTGGTCAAATAAAAGAATTGTAGGATTCCAGCACATTTGCAATGCACTCACCTTGGTAAAGCTTCCTTTTGTTCTAGCATTTTCATCTTTTGAAGGATTCCGAATGTCACCTCCGGTCTAGTAAAAAGTCAAAGAAACTCAATTAAGAACTATCTATCCATGGAAATTACACCATTCTGTCATAAAACAAAGAGAGAATCCAAAAGAAATCATATTCAATCAAGGTGCAGAAAATCAAGTTTGCATACCCTCCAATTATATTCTGAGCCTGCAGAACTTTTCAGTAACTCTTCTCTTTCGAGATGTAACACATATACTTTGGAATTTGCAGTCCTTGAAGAAACTACACATCGCCTGTAAAAGCAGCCATGCATCAATAGCATCTTTTTTTTTTGTCACACAAATAAGATAAGTGCCCCAGGATTACCTTCCCAAATGCATTGATGCGATAGGACCTCCATATCCAAACAAACCAAAGAATGGCTACAGTAACAACTTTAAAAAATCATCAAGACAGAAAATATCACACATATAGAGATGAGGAAATAGTGAATTAGAGATACTCCAAGGAAATATAGAAAGAGGAAGAGGAGTTACCATAAGATAGGGAGGTAGGCCTCCAATTGCTTTAGCTTTAGATGCTCTATGAAGTGAAGCGCCCATCTTTCCCCTAAATCGAACAAAAGAATTCCCAAAATTCAGAAGTATATGTTTAAGTTCAGAAGTTCTGATAGAAGCATAGTTCAAAATCCATAACAGATCAGTATCCTAAACTAAAAGTAAAAGCTTGCAAAAATCTATTTAATGGACTAAGACCTATAGTAAATAATGAGTGTATCCTTCCAATTATCATGAAGTAGTGTCCTGAAAATAAGGAAAATAGGCAAAGGTTGCGGGAGCATACCACTTCACTATACCATTTTCATCACTGCCATCCATCCCAGGGCCAGTGTCGAAGATAGAAATCTTATCATCAGAGATATCCACACTGAAAGTTTGATTCATATTCATGCAATACAACCATCAGACACCAATGGAATTAAAAATTACAGCCATTTGAATGAATCAATGGTTCCACAAATGATCAACATCTCCTCATATACAACATTCCTAATGATATATCTAACTTTACCATTAAAAAAAACATCCGTAAATCTTCAGACGCTCAAACATATCAATATTTAATCTTAATAAGGGGAGCAATGAACAGTTGATAAGAGAAACATAGGGTCGCAGTATAATTAAAGCAATGGCTATGAGCTTATAAGCTTGGTACTTACCTAATCAACCTCCTAGAACCTTTAGGATTGGCCCATACTGCTTGCAGAGAATTATCCTGGTAACAGGATAAAAAATATATACTAAAGCGCACTATTCAAGAACCATATCCAGAATGTATGTTCTAATGCAATCACCACACGTACAATTAGATCTGCTAGAGCGGTTTCAAAAGTGTATTCTTCTGGCAGCTCCTTTATCAGGTCAGTGTCCGGTGTAATATCCCACATATTCTACATCAATACAGACATTGTTCATCAAGAAAATGTTATTCAAAAAGTCATTTGAAATCTTGAAGCTCATTAGAACTAAAACAAAAGAACTGACCTCGAAAGTATTGGCTGAGCCAGAACCATCCTGGTAGAGAATAAAAAAAGAAACTAAATCAACCATCTGACTCAATCAAGAAAAAATGACTAGCGTGGATGAGAAATTTGATTAATATTCACATGGAGTCGTAAGATATGGCAGTTATTCGGCTTAAAATTCCTGAACAGAACTTCCTGTGTTATCCTGTTATCATTTGCTGTGTCCTCAAGGTAAAATTCACTGTTCTTCCACATTATCTGAGGTTTCTTACTCCAGGATGGCAATTTCTGCTTAGCACGGTTATATTCATCTCTTATGTACGCCATGAACTCTCTAATGTGCATCTTGTAATAAGGATTCCTAATCACTATCCCAACCGAGGTCCCGTTCGGAAGAAGAATCTTGAACTTGTATTCACCCTTCACAGTAGTATCACCATCAGCACAGACATCAACCAGCTGCTTCTTGGATGGACTTTCGAAGACAACAAGATCCTTGATCTCCGATGAACGCTTCATTTTATACTTAATGCACAAGGCAGTTGGCTAGAATCAGGAATCAACCTGATAACAAACAAGACAACCTATTAAAAATCTTCTTTAATCTCTTCTAACAGCAATATATCAACCCTTAGCTGAAAACATTTCTCGACTTATTTGGCAGCATCTGCAGAAAAGTTCAAAACTTTCTTGCTCTATAGTCGAAGTCGCTGTTAATCAAGCGCTTCGAAGCAAAAAATCGAGTCAAAACAACGGAATTTTAACGAGAAACCTTGCAAAAACTACAACAAAAGAACTACTGATCCTCTTACGTCAAGAAGAACATACAAAAGGTGATGATCGGTCATCTACGGCATAATGCGGAAACCGAAAAGAACGGAACGCCAGTCGTCATCTCTGAAACCTAGCAACAGGCAAATGCAGAGAAAAGTTGGAAGCAGAAGAAGAATCTGACCTCAGGCTGCCTAGAATGAGGAAGTAGCAGAGCAGTGTAAACGATTCTTCATGAAAAACTGCTATATATCCCAAAGCGTCAAGGAGAGGGTTTTTCGTCCCTTCGTTAGCCGAGAAGCTTTCAGAGCAAGAAAGGAGAGTGAAGCTGTAGAGTCACACTTGACTATACTGGACTGGATACAACATCAAACACCACCGTCTCTCCAGAAAAGGAAATATTGCTAGCGGCTGCTAAATTGCGCCATTGGCGTACGGAAAACGATCAATTTTGTACATAAATGTAAAAATACAATAATATAAAAATAATAAACTGCTGCCTAAACTTTAACTTAATAATAATTTTTATTAATTAAAATTGCCTATTTGAATTAAGGGAGTCAATAGAGCGGTTATCGTCTATCGTTAGCTCCGGACCCGTTTCGTAAATCAACATCTCATCTCATACATTGCGTGAATAGGTATTATAACTTATAAGTGAAAAAATCATACGGGGCATCCCCGCAGAATCTCTCCCCACAAATCTTATACCTATTATTTTATTTTTTCAATTTTCAACCATACATATCCACATTTAATCACAAATTCAAAATCCAAATCAAACTTCATATCACAAAATATGTGTTATATAACTATGTTATATTATACAAAATACATAAAATATATATAATATACGTGGTGGGTTTACAAGGGCGCAACCTCAGACCTCAACACGCTCCGTCATGCGAGAAACTGGATTCGGACTTGTCCAATATCCTACAGGATGCTGGTCGAGGGGTTAAAATGGGGGCGTGTCCTGTGGGTACCCGTGAATTGTTGCCACCTCTAATGTCTAATATGAACGTTTAAGTTTTTAGCAAATTGCTACATTCGTTGCAATTTACATCAATTTGGATAGAAAAATAAGCATTTTTAGCTATGTGAGGTCTTTTGAAGTGCATCTAAAATGAATTAGTCATTAAATTGGAAGGATCGCAGTAAAATAAATTCAATTGGATACTCAATTATTAAGTTTCCAATTAAAAGTATTTCGTTGTAATCTTATCAATTTATTAGAAATTCATCTTAAATACTCATAAAAAGATCTTATATACGCATCATGCTCATTTTCTGATATATTTAACGTAAACTATAATAGCTATAACAATTTTTTTCTTCGAAACTTGAAAGTTTATGTTGTAAATCTAAAATTAAAATTAAAATTTTGTGAGTTTTTTTTTTTTTTTTTTTTAGAAAAAGGAATGACACTAGAACGGATGTTGAACCGATTCAATACAAATCGGTTCAAACCAAAGTCTAACAAGCATTAGCTACTACATCTAATGCTCGCAGGCACCCACAATGTCTTTCAGAGTACAAAGCCTCCCTCGGAGATACATAATGCGTAATAAAACTATATTGTTGGTGCACTCCAATCCTAGCCATGGCGTCTGCGACCGAGTTGGCTTCGATAGACATGCCTAAGTTTGTATCTCTTAAGCTGTAGCAACAAATTCCTACAATCTAAAACAATAGACATAAGTTTCAAATTGGAGGAGTAACTATCCGAGATGAGTTGTTGAGCAGTTAAAGCATTAATCTCAATAGGCAATGACTCAATTCCCAAACTAAGAGCAAGAAAGATATCATCCCGAATAGCCCAAAATTTTGCATCAATATTATTTGCAACCCAAATTTTTAGAGAAGACAGAGATCCAATTCCCGTTGGAATCACGAATGACCCCTCATGCGCCCGCTTTCCCTAGATTACCTTGTGAAGCTCCATCTCTATTGAGCTTCTTCCATCCATAATCTGGCGGAAACCATCTGACTTGAATGGTGGTGACAGATGTCAAAACTTCCATATGCACAGTAGTTTTCTAAAAATGTTTAGCTTGGGCAAATGAGACATTAAATACATTATTAGAAAAATGGTTTTTTAAAGAAAAAGCATTTCTATTATTCCAAATATTCTAAGGCAGTAAGAAAACAATGTCCTCTAATCTATACTATGTACAAACTTAAGTGCAATTAATCTTAATTTACTCATCTAAAGACAAACCCATAAAGACCTGAAGTTTGTTGGAACAGAACAGTTTGTTCGCATATATGCTTTGCTAGTACACAACCCCTATTCTGTGATTGAATTTTATAAACAGCTTAGTCTCGGCCTCTCGGGAGTCTTGTCATCATCTGCGGGACCCACTTAGTTGTACGGAAGCGGAACTACGGATGGATCCTGCCACGCGGCACGCCGTGGCGTACGGTTCTCCCCTGTCGAACATTATTTATGAGTGGGTCGATAAATTGGGCCGTGTTTTATTAATTTTACTATGCCTAATTTGATCATTTGCATGGGCCATGCCCAAATCACATAATACATATACATTTTTTCGGCCTATCAAGTACACATACTTTAACATTGGCCGAAAAATACACATACTTAATGTGAATTATTTTAAAGGGAAAAAAATATATAATTATATTACCTCAACTATACGGAAGGCCCCTTTTGTGGTTTTATTTTAATGATAATAATAAATACACATAAAAGAAAATTATTGCAAATTCCGAAATTAAAAGTCCTATTTGTTCCGACTAAGAGGCAATAAAAAATTGCCCCGAAATTGTTAAAAATTACACATAATTGCGAGTGCACCGGGACTAATCGAAATGTAAGAATCGGACTTTCTATAGTTTATAACTGTCTCTAAACTAATTTAAATACGTTTTCCTGTTATTTGTAGACAGGAAATGTCACGTAAATTTTACGAGACTAAATATTCACTTGAAAATATAGATCCTAAAGTGTGTATGCTTATGAATTAACACTCAAGCCATTCAATCGGATAATTATATTTAGCATTATTCCATTTAGGCATTAACAGATGACATGAAAATCAATTTAACATAATTATATTAGAATTTAATTAACTGAAGTACCCGATCATGTAATTTTCTGTTTTTTTAATGCATACCAAAATAATATTATATATATAATTATTTATAACTAATAATAAAAAAATATTTTCCCCATGTCATCAAGGCAAGGGGATGAAGACATGTTCTCTAAAATGAGAGATTATTGATATGGTCAGAAATAAATCCACAAAAATAATTATAAAGTCGAACTTCACCCAAATAAGTATGCAAATGTTAGTAGCTCTATGGCACGCTGAGGAGCTATATTGCTATAACGTATCTCGAACTTTGAAAATAAGATATTATTTACCATTTATATAGAATAAAAAAAAAGCATGTCATTAAGTCGAGTTTTGTATGATTTTTTCCCTAATTAATAGGGTTAACTAATAAATTGACGGTTGATGTGTTGACATTTAAATAAGTTGTTAGTTAATATTTTTTATGAGACAATTTATTGATTAGAGTTTTGCATGGAGAAATTAATATGACAAATTACCAGCTCTAACAATACTAAAGGGAATTTGTTATGTGGCTAATACGTAATTAAAGAAAAATTATGAATCGGTCCTAAAAGTACAGAATTGCCTTCACATAAAATGTGATTAGTTTGATATTTTTTTCATTTAAATGAATATTTGATAGAACTATCAAATTTTTCACTTGAAAAGATGAGTTAGCAAATTAATTCTCCAATAAAAGGTTTAGCAATTTGATTAAGTGCCGAAATGTTAACTAACTATTTAATAATTAATCCAAATTAATATTATATATATATATATTATTGATTAGTTAGAAATATATAATTTTATAAAATTTTAAGCTAAATTTTCACATGAAAAAACATATCTGTAAATTAGATGTAAAAAAACTGATATAAAATTATACTAAATTATTATAAAGAAAAAATATATATATTTATCTTTCTTATTTTTTAGATTACTATATATATATATATATATTATATATATATAGTACATGAGAATTGATCAGGTCTTAGAGAGTGATGTGGACTTTACATCCTAAGCACTCATTAATGAAAGTCGTAAGTTGACTCATAATTTTTTTTTTTTTTTGTCAATTTTGTTTGTTTGTTTGTTTTTTTTTTTTTTAATAATGGACTAATAGTGATACAATAATAATCTCATATATTATTATATGTAATGTTTGAGGTATCCTAATTATTTGTAAGTACATTATATGTTTGAATAACTAAGGCATATACGACATTGTAAATGTAATATCATCATAATCTTAATATAGTCAGAGTCCGACTCATTAGTCATTAATCCTTATTTCCCTGAATATGTTACGTGTTCCTAAAAAATTATACGTATGGAAGTGAACACTCTCAACCACTAAATTACAATCAGTCACTAAAATTGATTTATAAGTAAAAACAAGATCATGGTCAAAATATATATATATAGAAAACAAGATTTTGAAGACACGTAGGTGTCACGTGGGTGCCACATAGGATGACACCATTCGCTCAATCTAGATCTCAGCTTAAAGGCGTAGGTGGCTCCCTTCGCAATCAACGAACAAAGCTCGCTCTTCTCTCCGACCTTTAAGCCTTCTCTTTCGTTGCCGTCACGACGGTTCTCTTTCTCTCTCCTCTGCTACATTCACGAGGATCCTTTCTCTATAATATCAGCTTCCCTCTCTCTCTCTCTGCTGTCCACTTCATACCTCCTTCTCCTTCATCCTTCCTTCCATGGATACTATGAGCATCCACCGTCCAGTCTCATTTCAAACCCGATCACTTCTAAGCCGGCTCAAACCTCATGCGGCGGTTCCGCCACCATTTCCCGCCTCTTTCTGGAGACGCGGGAAACGAGGCGCCGCCTTGACGGTTAGGCGATCGGTGAAGGATCAGAGCGGCGATGTGATCGGGAATTCTCCGTCTCCGGACGATAAGAGAGGTTTTGTGATGGATACTGAGAGGGACAGCTCCGGCGCGGTGGTTGGGTTCCACTTGGTTCCAAACTCTTTAGCTGCTGCTGGTATCTATGCTGCTCTGCTTTTGCTTATATATATATAAATGTGATGGAATCTTTTGATGGTGGTGGCAATTAATTAGTCAATTAAATTGTCTGGTGGGAAATCTAATGTCCAGTTACTGTAGAATGCGGATGTCAACTTTGTTGAATTTTTCAATTTTGGAAAATCTCCGCTTTTGATTCTTAGATTGTGATTCCTATTAACACGCTGGAATGATCCGTATTGTGTTATGAGTATAAGATCAGTACATTCTAGGATTACGTTGCAGATAGAACTTTCCTTCTTGCTGGTATTTGATTTCACTTCCATGCATTGATTATGCAGCAGTTCAATTATGTGGGCAAATTATTTGTATAATTCTGACATTCCATGTTCATATTCATAGCTTTCATCAACTGGTATGTAGGATTATGCTAATTTCTTGTTTGCAGTTACATGATTAGTTATTATCATTGTTTTTCTACCAACTTCTCTTCATGTATATAATCGGTATGATCTATTTTATCTTTACTAAGGACGAGTTAAGATTTTAACTAAATTTCATTTCGTGGAAATTCCAGATACTGTCGAAGTTACTAGCAACCCGAAAGAATTGCAGACCATTGAGGGAAAGGAAGCGGAGGACATTAAAACTAAAGATGAAAAGCATACTAAAGTAAAGTACAATATTGTCTTTGTTACTTCTGAGGCAGCTCCATATTCTAAGACAGGGGGCTTAGGAGATGTTTGTGGTTCACTGCCAATTGCATTGGCTGCTCGAGGCCATCGCGTTATGGTTGTATCTCCTCGATATCTCCACGGGACCGCAGGAGATGAAAAGTATGCTGGTGCTGTTGACATGAACTGTCCTACAAAGCTTTATTGCTTTGGAGGCGTTCAGGAGGTTGGTTTCTACCACGAGTACAAGAAAGGTGTCGATTGGGTAAGAACGTTCTACACACATGCAGAATGTTTGAGATTCAAAGCTTCTCTGAGAGTCCATTCATCCACTTCCATTTCACGAGCATTAACTCAATACTTTTTTATGCACATACTAGGTATTTGTGGATCACCCTGCCTACCAACGCCCTGGAAACCCTTACGGGGATAGTTTTGGTGCTTTTGGTGATAATCAGGTATACTCTCCTTGTTTCTCACTCTTTTAGTCTTCAGATATGTATAGTAAATTGATGGTTTTCTTGACAAATGACAGTCTTTTCTCACTGGTTTTACAGTTTCGGTTCACTTTACTTTGCCATGCAGCAACTGAAGCCCCGTTGGTTCTCCCATTGGGAGGGTTCACGTACGGGGAAAAATGTCTCTTTCTTGTAAATGATTGGCACGCAGGCCTCGTTCCAATGTATGTGACTTATTTTCTGTTCATTTCAGGATTTTTTTTCTTCTATTTGCTATATTGTTGTATCCTTAACGGTATCTCGTTTCAGGCTCCTGGCAGCTAAGTATCGACCATATGGCGTTTATAAGGATGCCCGTAGTGTTCTTGTAATTCACAACCTAGCACATCAGGTAAAGTCTTTTTGTGGATTTACCTCTTTCTGCCACATGGATGGGATAAGTGTTACGTCTTGTAAGACGAGTAGATTAATTTTAGGTCTGTAGAAAAGATCAATTGAAATCTGAGAAAGGAATCAGTCTTCTATATCACTGTCAGTTCAGAGAAAAATGCTCAAAGTTGCATATATTGAGATTGAAGTCCATAAATTGTAGAACTCACATTTGAATACTTCCTCGACTTGTTAGGGAGTTGAAGCTGCAGTGACTTATAAGAATTTGGGACTGCCTCCTCAATGGTATGGAGCAGTTGGATGGGTTTTCCCCACTTGGGCAAGAACACATGCTCTTGATACTGGTGAAGCTGTCAATATTCTGAAGGGTGCAATTGTGACATCCGACCGGATACTCACAGTTAGTAAGGTATAAATTAGAGATTCTTATTTGATTTGAAACCTTAACATTGGGAAAATAACTGGCATTTGAAAATTTTAAACATGGTTCAGTTTGAAAACAACTTTTTTAAGCTTTGCAACTTTTTAAGCTCGAAAAAATTCAAAGCTTGTTCCTTGCAAACACAGGGATATTCTTGGGAGATAACAACAGTTGAAGGTGGATATGGTCTTAATGACTTGTTAAGCAGCCGCCAGTTTGTTCTCAACGGTATGCTACTTGAGCAAACAAAAAATATATTTTTTCTGCAAGCATTTATTCCTAAATATTCTATAATTTTTCAGTAAGTTCAATAGTTGTCGGATTTATCATAGCATGCTTACCTCACAAACTAACTTTCCATCTCCTTTGTATCTTCATCAAATGCTCGATCAACTTTCACTATTTAGGACTATAACAGAGAAAAATTATTGGAAGGGAACAAGTGTATTGATGCAGAACTCGTGGAAGCAAAAATCCCATGTTTTATAATAAAAATAGGTTCATCTTTGAGAAGAGAGGTCCGATTAATCTTGTTTCCCCTCTTAGTCTCCATTTTGTGGTAATGTGACAGGAATCACAAACGGGATTGATGTAAATGAATGGAACCCTTCTGATGATGAGTATCTTCCTTTCCATTATTCCCTAGAGGACCTATCTGGAAAGGTGGCTAAATTTTAACCAACACATTTGATTTTGAAAATTGTCGTATATAACTAACTGAACATCAATTCCAGGCGAAATGTAAGGCTGCTCTACAAAAGGAGCTTGGTTTCGCAATAAGACCAGATTGCCCATTGGTAATTCTGACATATATTATGCATGAAAACGAACCCTTTGACCTTTCCTTTGACCTTTTTCGTCAATTTTATAACGCAAAACTGATTTTACAGATTGGATTCATCGGAAGACTGGACTATCAAAAAGGAATTGACTTAATTCAGGCAGGAATTCCAGAGCTCATGCAAGAGGATGTTCAATTTGTAAGTCTTTCAGAATCTCTCTTTGTGTTTAGGTTATTAGCTCAAGTTTGACTTCTGTTTTAACAATCTAGATATTGCAAATTTCTGAGCTTTATAGGTTATGCTTGGATCTGGTGGTCAAGAATACGAGGATTGGATGAGAGCAGCAGAGGCAACTTACAAAGACAAGTTCCGGGGTTGGGTTGGATTTAATGTCCCAATATCTCATAGAATTACAGCAGGGTAACTTGAACTATCTAAACCATACAATTTAATTATTGCATTTGATTGTTTCACTTCTGTTAGTTTAGCTGGTTTACTTCCCTGATTGTCTCAACAGCTGTGACGTTCTACTGATGCCATCACGATTCGAACCATGCGGTCTAAATCAGCTGTACGCAATGAGATACGGAACTTTACCAGTAGTTCACGCCACTGGAGGACTAAGAGTGGGTTCTGCCTCAAAAGTTGTGAATAGCACCTCATTGTTCATGAATTCTCTTTAGACATTAACTGTTGCTGGTCCATTTTTTTACAGGATACAGTAGAAACCTTCAATCCATTTGCTCAGGAAGGCAAAGGCACCGGTACCGGGTATAGTTTTGGATTTTTTTTTTTTTTTTTTTTTAATTTTAACGTAAATTGCTAGCTGGACTTTTTTTGCGACTAAATTAATACATAGGTGCTATTTGCTAGCCCAATCCATTTTTCTATTTAGTCACTGATGATAGAAAATCCATTTACCGTCTAGTCAATGAGCCATATGCACATTTTTCATCCAATTTTAAAAGTTAAATGGACAGTGTTAGCAACTCACAATTTGGTATTAGCCAAAAAAAAGTTCAGCTAACAACCAGCTTATCAGCCACAAGTACAGCTTTGGAAGTATGAACTGTCCAATGGGGATCTTAGATTTTCTGATGAGCAGTGATTCAGAAAATTGATTCTAGCTTTCTATCCCGCCTCGTAAATGACTTGTATCGGATGATTGGCAGGTGGGCTTTCTCTCCACTGACAAAAGAAAGCATGCTAGCGGTAAGTCAGCTTCTCTTACTCAACAATCCCGATACCTTCCTAAGATCTTCATTCCATTTTGCACTAATGAGGCTTATTACAGGCACTGAGAACCGCTATCAAGACATACAAAGATCACAAAGCCTCATGGGAGGGATTGATTAGGAGAGGCATGGAGAAGAACTACACTTGGGACAACGCTGCAGTTCAGTATGAAGAGGTCTTCCGTTGGGCTTTCCTCGATCCACCTTACGTCGAATGAGGTAATGCAGAAGAATTAAAACAAAAAAACAAGGGTTAAAAGAACCTATAAACTGTCTTAAGTTTGCCCCATGTGAGATTTTGGTGTTTGGAGTTTAAAAGGTTGATATTGAATGTCTGAAGTTTCACTTTTATTGAAATTTGGTTTTCCATCCAAATTTGCTGTTAAATTTGACATAATGATGTGAAATGTCGAAATTGCCCCTTATACTATTATGTTCGGCCGGCCACCACCCTACTCCAGCCGGCCACCACCAACTAGGGGCAAATTTGAATTTATTTTTTTATTTGGTCATGTGCTTGTCACATGACCAAATTCTGTTAATTTTAACTACAAATATAGACGGAGACATCAAATTTCAACAAAAGTGAAACTTCAGACATTCAATATCAACATTTTAAACTCCAGACACCAAAATATCACATAGGGCAAGCTTCAGACAGTTTATAGGTTCTTAACCCTAAAAACAAAATCAAAGCATAAAGAACAGCATACTAAGATGTTTGATTTCACTTATGCAGCAGAAATATAGCATAAAGAACAGCATACTAAGATGTTTGATTTCACTTATGCAGCAGAAATATACATAATATGCTTGTCAACTTGACCCGAGGCTCGAGTATCTCGAAGTTAAGCTGCATTCCGTTGTCAAGAGGCTTTCTTTTTTTCAGTTGGCCATTTCGGAACGCAGATGATCGTTACACGGAGAAGAAGAGTGTATTCTAAAGGTTTAGATGTTATTTATTGCAGTAGGAAATGTATGGTATATTGGTATGCCAGTAGGTGAAGGTCGGTTTTTGCTGTCCACTTGATCCATCCGTGGACTCGAGTTTGTGTCCTTAATTAATTTTCTTGAGCTTGTCTTGTGTCGTTAATTATAATTTATTTATAATATTTACATGTGTATTAGTGTTTTGTGTCGACAAACAACAATGTTTGCAGTGGCAATGTTAATAACTCAGTCATACTAGACTTTTGTGTTCAAACATGAATATATATGTCAAATAAAATACAATTGTATAAGGAAGTCGGTCCGATCAATGCCCAAATCTAGTTAGTCAGCTGATGTTTTTGCGGACAAATAAATTTTAGTTAAAAGTTTTTCCTTTTTGAACATTTTACTAGTTTATTTAAGTTTATTTGTGTACAAATTTGCAAGCCTCCGATAGGATTTTCGTCTAATATGGACGTTCTTGGTCGCATGTCACATGCATGCGATGAATAAAAATACATAAAATTGCTAATTGATGATTTTGGACAGTTGAATAAATTACTAGCTGAGTTTGGATAGTTGAATGAATTTGCTAATTGATGATTTTGGACAGTTGAATAAATTGCTAGCTGAGTTTGGACAGTTGAATGAATTGGTAAGTTATTTTTTTTAATCACGTGTTTAACGGGTGAATGATTTCGTAAAGATGGAAGTTCTGATGAAATAAGCGAATCGTACACATCAAATAACTGAGCAAGCAAAATATTAAAAAAACAAACTTAATTAAGAACTTGTTCGACATTCAAATATCAGTTAATAATTTAATAATAAGTACCGATAGAAGTTCCGAGAATGTTGTTTCTCTAATTGTAATTTGCAATTGGCAAAAAAAAAAAATAATTGTAATTTGCAATTAGAATGTCTTAAAAGTTGCTAAAGTTATAATAAGAGTTAAAATATTGATTATGAATATTTTTATTTTTAGGATAACGGTATTTAAACCCGACTCATTGATTAATGGAGGAAGTGGTACCTCAAGTTAGTCCAAACGTAATTTCCCTATAATTAGTAATTACTAACTGTAATTACCAACTGACAGCTTATTATTATTATTATAATATTATCCCTTAATAATACGAATCCCATTGGCCAGAAGAAAGAAAAGTAAGACGGAGTTAGACCGAAATGACCTCACCGGTACACATTCATAAGCCAAAAGGATAAAGGGCATTTCCGTATTTATAACGTCGGCATATCTTTTCGGCCAAAGTAAGCGTCGGTGCTCTCTTCTCTATTCGTCGTTCCAACCAGAGCCAGCACAGCAGTGTCCTCGAGATTGAGTTCTTCATCTCCTCTTCAATGGACTCCCACTCCTCTGGAAGTCAATTCGCCGCTGTTCCATGATCCATCGTCGAATCAGAAACCGATTCCCTCCGATCTGACGATGCCAATCATCTCCGACCCCTCCCTCATCTTCTACAGCTGCATTTCCAGAGGAACCACGATCCTCGCCGAGCTCAACGGCGATCAGAGCCGCGATCTGTCGTCCCTGGCTCAGAAATGCATCGACCTTGCTCCGCCGCACCACGCCGTCTTCTCCCACACCATCCGCCGCCGCAGATTCACCTTCCTGATCGAAGATCCTTTCGTCTACTTCGCAGTGTTCCATGACACTCTCGCGAAATCCGAGGGTCTAGGGTTCTTGAACGGAGTCAAGCTGGGATTCTGCGAGCTGATCGAAGCTGGATCCGTTACCAATTTCGATCACTTCAGTCTGCAGACACAATTTGACTTCCTCCTCCACGGATTGCTCTCGGATTCTGAATCCGTTACGCTTCCACGAATGGTACTATCAGCAGATAGCAGAAACCCTAGCTTGGACTCCACCAACGGGGTGGTCTCCACACCGTTGCTGACTAAGAAGAAGAGGTCCTCTGCAGATTCCGGAGATGGTAACTTGGAGAGCAAGGAAGGTTCTTGCATGGACTACCCGAAGAACAGTCCCTTCTTCAATGATCCGCAAAAGGCGAAGCAAGTCTGGAAGAAGCATGTCTGGGTGGTTCTATCTTTGGACGTGTTCATCTGTTTAGTTCTGTTCGGAATTTGGCTTCGAGTTTGTGGGGGGTTTCGATGTGTCGATCGGTAAGCTTCTTCTTCTTGCCCGTGGTTCGTGATTCAGAGGTCGATCAATTCGCCATGATAAGGAGATTAGTTCACAATGTTTTTCGATGGCGGAAAACGACTGGGAATTTTTTAACACGGGTTTGATGTTTATGGTGATTATCTTGTTTGATGTATTTGAATTGTGTTGATTGTTATCTTTTTTTTCTTTTTTTTTTTTTTTTCTGATACAGAGTACAGAGTTATTTGCAGATATGTTCTATCTGCTGTTTTGAGCTTTAACACCTTGATGGATTAGGATTTGCAGATATGTTCTATATATTATGTTCTGTCTATCTGCTATGTTCAATGGAAGACTACATTTTTTTTTTTTGGCCAGAATGGAAGACTACATTTGATCATTCAACTTTTATGTGCTCTTCTGTTGTGTTGCTGGCAACTATAAGGAAAGGATTAAGAACCTATAAATTATAAACCGTTTAAAATTTGCCCTATGTGAAATTTTGGTGTCTGAAGTTTAAATTGTTGATATTGACTGTCTGAAGTTTCAACTTTGTTGTCTCCGTCCAAATTTGCTGTTAAAATTGACAGAATTTGGTCATATGCTCGTCACATCACCCAATAAAAAAATAAATCTTAAAATTGCCTAAAATTGGGTGGTAGCCGGCCGGAGTTGAGTGGTGGCCGGTCGGAGTAGGGTGGTGGCCGGCCGGAGTAAACATAAAAGTATCAAGCGTAATTTCGACTTTTTACACCATTCTGTCAAATTAATATCAACGGTTTAAACTTCATATACTAAAATCTCACATATAACTAATTTCAGACAGTTTATAGGTTCTTAAATTATTTCTTTGATTATGCATCTACTCTTGAGGTGTTGAGAGTATTATCTAATCTAAAGAACTATAATTCTGCTACATCGAATTTCTGACTTCAAATGTGTATTATTATGCAAGATGTAAAGACATTTCCAACTACATATGAGTTACTGCTTAGTGTAACAATTTAATCAAAAAAAAATATAGTTCTATTAAAATATATTAAATTTAAAACAAAGTTCAAACCAAAACTACAACTCAATTAAATTATAACATAATATTTGTATCTAAGTCATGAACATGAAACTGTTTCGTTTAAACTCGTATGCGCGTAATGCATAGACTGTTTGATTGGGAGGAAGAGAATGCAGGATTTGATGTTATTGGACTTAGCATCAATCAACATAAGTTGGTGGATCCAATATTATTATATATAATAACAATTAAAATTATAATTAATTAATTAATGGAAGAAAAGAATCAATCTCAATGACCAAATCTGTTGTTTGATTGAAACCAAAGAATTAGGAAACATGAAGTAACAACACACCGGAATCTTTGCCGACACTGTTGCATCTGGTCGTTTTGGCACATGAACATGATACGATGATAGATTTAGATTGAGCTTTTGTTGTGCTCCATCTATATCTTCAGTACAAATGGGCTTCTAGAAGTCACTAAATTGAATCTTTAGTGGGTTTTACTCACTTTCGGCCCATACACGAATCTCCTCAAGCCCAGTTATAATAACATCCATCCCCCTTACGACTTCACTTTTTTTTTTTTTTTTTTTTGCCAAAATGACTTCACGTTGTTAATTGCTTTACCTAACGAATTAAATAACTTTAGCCAAAAAAAAATATTAAATGAGTTTTTCCACCAAAAAAAAATAAATAAATTAAATTGCTATAAACAAAACCAATGAATTTTTTTGCCATAAAAACCAATTAATTTAGCAGATGGGATATACAGGACGGAATTAACTTCCATTTACTTTGGACCATGATGCAACAACTGCCAAAACTAAAACCGATATTAATCAGAGCTGCCTTTTGTACCTTTACAAAATTGCTTAGCTTTTTGTCCAAGATGTATCCATATTTTCGGCTCTTGTTCTTCATAACTTTAAAGGAACACCTTCGCAAATTTGCGTTGAACTTTTAATGAAACAAAGGGTCAATAATTAAATTGCTACTAAACTTTGATCCAATCACAAATTGTTATCTGAACTTTAATTTTTTCAAATTGGCTACTCAAAATTTCATTTTTTTTTGGCCATCTACTCAAAGTTTCAATTACCGAGCAAATTTTATATATGTTTCGATTTCCGTCAAACTGGAAAGAAAATGATTATATTTCATCCACGTGGAGTCTTTTCGTTTGTACCCAATTATATGAAATCAAACATAAATGGAGGAGATTGCAACGAAATGCATTCAATTGGATGCCCAATTAGACATTCATCAAATACCAACAGCGTCTTTAAATTGGGCATAAAAAAGAAGGTATTTTGCTACAATCATTTCAATTTATTTGAATCCATCTTGGTAGACACGAAAAAAGCCTATATAGTCGAAACATGCTGATTTTCGCCTAGTTTGACTAAAACTAAAATATAAGTAGCAAATTTGGTCAGCAACTGAAAGTTAAGGTAACCAATTTTAAATAATTAAAATTCAAGTAGCGTTATTAAGTTAAAGTTCATATAGTAATTTGGTTATTAATCCTAAAGTAACAAAAAAAAAAAATAGACGGATAAATTAAACAGGAAAGAATGCTATATATAATATATAGAAGAAAACCATGCATGCATGGGCTCGCATATGCATGCAGATTGCACTATTGCATTGCAGTAGGGAGATTTTTTTGGTTGGACGTCAACTTCCTGCATTCTGTCTACCTCTCTTTTTTAGACCATTTTCATTTATTATTATTATTATTATTATTATTATTATTATTATTATTATTATTTTGTACGAACATTTGGCGGAACCTTATTGATTCCAACTTAAAGTTTTAACCTAACGAATTAACTAACTGACCACACAAAATAATTACATTAAATTTTAATATAATATATATACATAGATACATGTATACCAGTCAATGACCCACTATATATCCTCCTCTTAATCAAAATGCACATATGGTATCAAATAAGAAATAAGTATTATTTTACATCAAGTAAGGTTAGATTAAATTAATAGAGGGGCAATTAAGCTAGTTGATAATTATTTTTATTTATTTTTATTTTGTCACTAAATCATATATTACTATATCTATATTAAAATAATGTATACTATATATAAACCGTAATAAATGGTGCACATTTATAGTAGGAATGGGAAAATGGATTGATGTTACAGTTCAAGACACATAATTCAGATTTTAGAGCACTTCCAATAGGAAGTGCCTAGTGCCTCCACATCAGCAGCCACGTCACTGCCAACTCATCAAAGTGGCACTGCTACAGTATTTGCTACAGTAAATGGCACTGTAAAATTGGCACTCTCTCCAGTAGTGGAGGCCAAGTTCCACTTCTACATTGGGACCCACATAATTTCATAATTCAAATATAATTTTTGCATTATATATAAATTATATATCATTATATATAAATTATATATTCATATTTTTTTACAAATACAGACATGAATAAATAATGAGATTCAAGTATTAGATGTATTAATTAAAAAAAAATAGGGAAAAATATATACAAAATTATAAAAATGTAATTAAATTTTTTAATAAAAATTTACATTCTATAGGGATAAGAAAATAACCGGTCCGGTCGGTTCTGAACTGGTATAGACTGGACCGGTTCCAAACAGACCAATTATGCGAGAGGAGAACCAGACCAAAAACCAGTAATATACTTCTCAAAAAATTGATTTTTGACTGGACCAGACTGTTTTGAACTGGTTTTTAACTGGATCAGTTTTGTCGGAGGATCAGTTTTTCGTTTTTTTTTTTTAAATTAGGGTAAATTTGTATAGGAAAATGGGTCGGACCAGTTTTGAACCGAACCATACTTTTTTTACAGTTCTAGTCCAATATCGGTCCAGAATTTTTAGTGCTAATTTCAAATTCAGTCCAGACCGGACCATACTGTTTTAATTAGTACCAATCCATTTCGGAACATATTCGGGCCCGACCGGTTCGTGCATATCCATAGTTCTCTATTGTCAATTCATTGCAATAATTATACGTTACTTGACCAAGGTAAAATTACTTTTAGGTGCAGTCCCCATGCGGCATGCAGAATGATTGATAAGTATAATTGTTGATATAATAACATTGATCAAATTCATTGAATCTATTATTTCACCATAATCAGTGTATATCTGTTATACGTTGATTGACATATATTAATTCAACATCATCAACATATTCACGTTTATGTACATCCATGATCATATTAGTAAATTGATTATTGCATTAATCATGTGTTTTATATATGATTTTCAATATATGTAAATTAGAAATATATTATATATACATCATTCCAAAAGTATAATTTTTATAATAATTTATCGTAAAAGATATATTTCTTTCATAATATAATATAATATAATATAATATAATATAATATAATATAATACGTAAAATATATAAAAATATATATGCATTAAAATAATATAATATTTTGTAGTAATTATTTTCCATATTTAATAATTTGAAATGTTATACTATTTCAAAATTTAGAATTAACGGTTATTCAACATGGTAACATATAAACAAATTAGATATGGAAATTTCGAAATTGATTCAAAGTTAAAAAGTAGTAATTTTGGTTCGTGTTGTTATTTATGTTACATAATATTCAAAATGACTTATTACGGCTCTTGTCTATCTGACTTAGCGTAACCGAATATATATACAATCAAAGAGATGAGCAACACAATCGAATAAAATAATATTAAAAAGTTGGCACCGACATGAACAGTAACTTGGGAGTTCCTACTAGTAGGCACTGTCCCACTTCACTATTCACTCAATAATGGCAAAACAGTAATATTAGCAATCCTAGTCACGCCTAGTGGCGCCTAGTCAGCGTCCAGTGGCAAAAATTGGAACTAGGCACTCCCATTTTGGAACAAGGCACTCCTATTGAAAATGCAAGTGCCTATTTAATCATTACCAGTAGGGACCAACAGTAAATGGCAATAGGCACTAGGCACTCTCTACAATAATAAATTTACAACATGGAACTAGGAACTAGGCACTAGGCACTACTATTGGAAGTGCTCTTAATGCAGAGGGGAAAGGGAAGAACATGATAACATGGGGCAAGTAGATGTAAGATGTGACCTTTCTTCAACAGTACTTAATTAGCTAACTCCTACTTTTATCATTTTATTTATTATGTGTAGCAGGTATAATTATTTTTGAAGGTAGAGAATATATAATTAATTTCAATTTAATTCTTTAAAGTTTTATATTATAATTATTTATTTAGTCATATACTCTAATTCTAAATCCCTCGTAACATAATTTTTTGGGTTTCTGTCTCTCTGCCTGTTTATTTTTATATGTTATTATTATTATTATTAAAGATGATCCGACGTGATGAATAATGATTCTCCATTGATGCATTAATTGATTTATTCTTTTGCCAAAAAAAAAATTATTCTTTTCAGAAATTGACATATAATTAGTATATAACCACAACAATTTGGTTGAGTTTGTGAGTGATTCCGGTGTATATTCTTATATTCTTATAGTCTTATAGATTGCTTGTGCCTAGTATATTATTAGCATTAAGATTCTTTAAGAAAAAAAAAAAAAAGATAAATTACTAAGTTTCTTTTTATTATTTCAAATTTAAACTCAAAGGGATTGAACTAAAGAATCTATATATTT
Organism: Clarkia xantiana subsp. parviflora; assembly: GCA_036873135.1. Taxonomy (NCBI): domain Eukaryota; kingdom Viridiplantae; phylum Streptophyta; class Magnoliopsida; order Myrtales; family Onagraceae; genus Clarkia; species Clarkia xantiana. The sequence goes on from JAPTYO010000001.1 coordinate 52,790,609, forward strand.
TGGAGGAAAGGATATAAATAAAAGAAAGAAAAGAGGGACTTTATCTAACCAAAAATTCCCTAGCCCTAGGCTCTCTTTTTCAGTTTTCCAACAGTTGAAAAGAGATGGATCCAAATTGAAATTAAAGCATAAAACATATTTAAAAAAAAAGTGTATTTATTACCTAATGATAGGAATATATGAGAGTAGATGTTAAATTTGAGTATCCAAATTCCAAAGATATATATATTTTTTAATATGAATTATGGTCTTATCATTATTATCTCATCATTTCATGAAAACCTCATTGCTTTCCTATCATCCAAAACCCAAAAGCTTCTAGTGAAGTTATTGTACTTGGTACAAATTTCTGGGAATGTAACTAAAAAAGCTTGGCCAAAATTGAGGAAGGTATTTACTAATTTAATCCAAATAGATCATATTTTGTGAATTGTTATTAATACCCTACTATATATATAATAAAGATAGTTGGTAGGATTAGACAATTACATATATTCTGTAAATTTATAGCATAGATAATCACTTTATATGTATATATATGTGTGTGGTTTCTGATGTGTATGCAATATTAAAAGAGAGAGCATGCAAATCCTCTACACTTTAGCTTTTTAGCAGAAGAAATTTGACCCGCAGCACATAAAAGCTTTGGACCTCAACTCTATAGTGTAATCTTCTTTTTTCTGAAATCGATGTTTCAATTCTTCCATTGTAATCCGGAATCAAAGGGAAAATAGATTTCCGCCACCGAAATTCTTTTAAAGGGAATTAGTGATTTAAAGTTTCATATTACAAAATGGTTAAGCGTTCACTTCATACCATATGTTTGCACGAAATCCACAGTTTATTTTTTTTTTGTACCAATTTAGTACCAAACGTTTCCATTTGTACTGTTTTTATACCTCTGTTAAAGTTCCGTCCATTTTGGCTGTTAAAAGTCCCGTGTCGTGCACGTGAGTGGCCCTAAACTTTTGATTTTGTTCAATTTAGTCCCTATAATATATTCATAACTTTTATTTTGTTCAATTTAGTCCTCAAATTTCAATATTGAACCCTTGACTCAAATTGACCTAGCCGGACCTAGCGTAGGACTAGGTCCGACCCAGGGTCGAGATCGCCCGAGCCCGAGTTGTAGTAGTCACTAGTTTAATCCAACATGGCTGAGGAGTTTGGCAAACTTATATAGTTTTAAGATCTTTTAACAAGAGTTTTTAGTAGTGTTTTGAAAATCGAACCGGTGGTCGTATGGTTGGATCAAGAACCGGCCATATTATCAGACCGGTTCAAGCAAAACAATTGAAAATGCACATTAAAACCGATTGAAAGTGCGAATAGGTGATCGAACCAGGTTAAACGGTAAAAAGCGATACCGATTTGCTGACTCGAACGGAACAAAATATGCACTTGCCGACCCGACCCAACTCGAATTGTAATTTTTTTTTTTTTTTTTTTTTTGCAGAAACCGATTGAACCGATCAAATCCGGTCACATCATGAACCAATCAGCCGCCAATTTGATGCCCGGTTTTCAAAACATTGATAAACACTAGTTTTGCGGCTTAATTTAACACTTTAATTATCCCTTGGAAATGGAAACGCAAACTCAAAAGCTACTTACAATAATGTCATGATACCTCTTCTCTCTATCCATGTATTTGAAGAAAGTTCCCTCCATTGCATGTTACCCACACGACACTGATTCCTTAATGTTAATTTTGCTTTATTTGCTTTTTCTTCACTTGTGAACTTCTTTTCTCAAATAAACCAAGAAAAACCAAACCTCATATATATATAATACCAATCCTCTACTTTTCTTTTTCTCTGCTCTTTAAATTAAATGAGAAAATGCATATATTCCACAAAGTAATTAATGACAAAAATTAGACTATGGGTGAGCAAATTACCCGAACGAAATATAAACATATCCAAACCCGACCTATTCTTTGGCAAAAAAAAAAAAAACCTGACTTATTGGGTAGGGTTTTCAAAAAATTGGTAGCTAGGTTCGAATCAACTCACATAATTTATTACCATGTAAATTATGTCATGATTCTGTAATTTTTACTAGAATTCAGAACCAGAATAGATTGTATTTATTGATAATATATAATTTTTTATATAAAAATTTATTATATACAGTTAGAAACGGAATTACGTAAGAATGATGGGAAATTTTTAGTTTTAGTTTTTATTTTTTATTTTTAGCTTACTCCCAAGTGGTTTGGCTCCGAGGTCCCAGGTTCGAAACCCCTCAGGGGCGTCACCTCGCGGTGACCTGATATAAAAATATCAGGTCCCGTCTGTCCCACACATCGCGTCAGGCATATGAGGAGGCGAGTAGAACTGGGCTTAACGAGCCGGTCTCTTGACTATACTAGGCTGCTGGTGGGGTTACGTTGACGGGGCCAGTGCATGCGCTGGTTGTTCGCTAAGTCTGGTCGGAAAAAAACCCAGACCGTGAGCAGGAGAGCCCGAACATTACGTAACGGGATGGGCCTAGGGTTGCCACTACTAGCCCATTCCTTTTTCTTGGCAAAAAAAAAAAATTTTAGCCATTTAAAATATATATATATATATATATATATATATATACACTGTGAATGTCTCCGAGAAAAAAACGATTATGTCTAATGAAAACATGATTTCCTTAAAGTGGGCCCGCATACATTGAGTCCAACTGGATCAATAGGCATGACTCACCGAATTTTGTTCATTGCACCATCACATTATTTATCAAGGTATCTCTATATATATACTCTATACATATTCATATATACGTATAGGAGTGTATATACTAGAAGAGGAAGCAATGTTTAAAGCCACTGCCATTTTCTTGTGAACCTCAAGCGCCACAGGAGCGTTTTCACTTTCGTAACCACCTCTCTTTCTCTCTCTACACCCCTTCTCCTTCTCTCTATAAAAGCTTCCTTATCATGAGCTCCGACGAGGAGGAGACAACCATGGCGGCGTCGTCATCGACCCTCCGGCCGAATTCAACCCCGAAGCTCTCTCTGTTCTCGCTTCCTAAGAAGCAGGTTGAGCCTGCACCGGGGATGCTGACGCCGCCGCTCCAGGCGGCGGCGGCGGTGCCGTTCCACTGGGAGGAGGCCCCGGGACGGCCGAAGCCCCCCGGACACGGCGACGATCCGAAGCCGGCCAGCGCCAGGTGCCTGGACCTTCCACCTCGGATGCTGACCTTTGACTCCGCCGCGAAAATAGACGGAACGCCGTCGCCGACGACGGTTCTCGAAGGCCCGGACGTTGGCGGCGGAGGACGGTCGCTTTCTAGCACGTGGTCGTCGTTCAGGGCGGAGGGGAGGAGCAAGAGGTTCGAGGTTAAGGAGAAGGTGGGGTTCGGGTCTTCGAGGTGGGGGATTCTGAAGGGGAGGAGCAAGGGCGGCGGCCGGGTCTGTGAAGAAGAGGAAGAAGAAGAGTCGCTTGGTGATATCTTGAGCGCCGTTCTCGGCGGCGACGGTGGTTGTGGCGGCGGAGGGGAGACGACGGTGAAGATAACGCGTGGTAAGAGGAAAGGGAGTTTTTTTAGCCCTTCGCATTCCAAGTCAAAGTCACACTTGTGGGTAAGTACACTGAATTATTTCCATTTTTTACTATAATTAATAATAAATCCTTAGATTATAACGAAAAATAAGAAGAAACAAAAAAAATATAAAAAGTTCTCACCTAACTGGAGTAAAATTGTTTAAAAAATGTTATGAAATAAATTATTTCCTCCACTGCAATTTTGGTCTAAAATTAAACATGCATACTTCTATATGGTTTAGTCGAAAACCTAATTTTTGAAATCTCTTAGTGACTCACTTCGCAGTTGTCTGGTTAAAATATTCGTCTGACATAACGACTATGTCAGACATAAGAAGATATGAGTAGAACTATGCTTAACGAGCCAACTTTTTGACTATATATACTAGATTGATTTTTCTACCATGCTCCAGTAGCACCATGCTTTGAGGTTTTTTATTACTAGGGTCGACTTAATTGTAACATATGTAAAATTTTAAAAGTTTGAAAAAATATGCATTCACGTAATATTTGCATCACACTATTAATAATATCAATTTTTCTCTAGAGTTCACATTTAGGACAACAGAAAAATACAAAAAAAGTAACAAAAGTATGGTGCTTTTGGAGCATGACAGAAAAATCCATAATAGACTACATGTGATAGAGTCGTAATGATTATTGAGACTGATCAGGAAGTAGAGCTCAAATATTAGGTAACATGACAAATGTATCTTTATAATTTTATGCATTTGTTATATGAGTGGTGATACAAACTGTGAAATATGGTGTGAAATTTCTATAGAAAGTGGTTTAGGGCCCCACCAATGACCAATACATTTGTTCCATTACATTCTCTTTCATACTTTCTCTTGAAATTTCACAGGAAATTTCACAGGTAGAAAATTTACTCTTGTTATATTTGTTACTATATATATATATATATATTATATATATATATGTGTATTTGCCAAATTGTAGAAATAAATCATTTTTATTTTTGCAATAGAAATAAATCATTGGAAATGAAAATAAGTTGTTTTGTTTTTGCAGGCGAGTATTTATGAGAGCATTAAGCAGGTGGTCCCGTGGAGACGCAGGCAACGGAAAGCAGGTGAAAAGTCAGCCCAATCGACAGCCGTCCGATCTGCTGACTTTACGGTCTGATTTCGCGTTCAGTTCGCGGCAGTCTTCATTCACTTTACTATATTTCGTGTACAGTGTTACTATTAATAGTATGGTTTTATATATAGTATACTGTTGAAAGTTCAATATCTACCCTTGCTATATTTGCCTTCCTACCAAGAATTAGAGGGGCTTTCATGTCTTTTGATGGCTTGCTTACTTTGTGGTCTTCTTGCTTCTTTAATTGTCATATATAATCATCATCAATTAAAAATATATATATGTAAGTTATAATGTTATTCATAAATGGACGTTAAAAAATGCATAATGACTTACATCCTTTCTCTGTATTATATTGTGTTATCATGTTGTGTGAGAGTGAGATGCTGTCAACTTTAATATAAACGTTGAATACTTAATTAGTCAATTGAACGGTAATATGTACCTATGGGATACAAATTATAGGTGTTTTGTGTTCGTGTTATAGTGATATTACATTGTTTGCACAAACAAATTTTTTTTATGCATTATTCATATTGTGCTATGGCCGATGAATACTAAATTAATCGACTGAATGGTTACCATGGAAGTATCTCCTCAGTAATATAATTGTTTGTTTAATAAATATATATATAAATAAATGTGCAAACTGAATTTTTATACAATTTAGAATAATAAAGTAGATTTAAGAAGTGTTGAAGTAATTGGCCAATCATCAAGTTTTTTTAATTTCTTAATTAATTATAATTCAGACAATAATTAAATTTCATTCTTTATCAATAAAGTGAAAAGAAGGTATAGACAAAACTGGTAATAACTCAAATGGGCAACTGCTCCATAGACGTTTTAAAATACTAAAAAATACCCTTAAATGTATGACATCTATTCATTTTTATCCTTCCTGATTTATTTAATTAACTTAATTAAACTTTTAATTCACTTATTAATTAACAATACAAGTACTGATTTTACTCACTTCTTAATGACTTCGTTACTCTTCATTATTATCATCACTTACCATTATTTGAATGGGATATTATGTTTAATTATAACAATATAAAAATACAAGCATACTGTTGGGGAATATTCTTTAGCTAGCTAGCTAAACAAGAAGTCAAAATCAATGAGAATATTGTTGGGTGTGAGGGTTATTTGTCAAGATCTCTTACTACGTCACTGGAATACCTAATTTCTACTTTAGGCCAAAAACAGTTATTGATTAGCTAATGATTATGACACCCATTTTATCCTGTTTCGTTCTTTTTTAGGCAAAAATTGCAACAAACTTAAAATAGGCCTGTCACATACAGTATCACAGATTGATCAAATATATATAAAATATAAATATATATTTTTTAGCTACTAGAGCAACGTGTGAAACCTAGCTACCAGCACGTGAAACCGTTCCGAAATAGACATCTTCAGATAAATATTTAACCCGAAAGGTAGAGTTGTCAATTCGTGCGTTCATGCGTGTTAAAACAAAATACATCAATATAATAATAAACATGTAAAAATATATCACACACGACGTGAATAATTTTGAATCAATAGACTCGAACATAATAGCACGATTTTTTTTGTATTATATCCAATATGCTTTTACAATAACATGATATAATTAATATTATAAAAATAACAATAAAATTCACGATATCATGACTTTTATGATTTTAAAATTAGCCGTTGTTTATAAAATGTACAGTACATGAATATTTAGAATATGCAATACACTAATTAAAGTAAATGTATCGTGTTGTGCGTGTTTTGAGACCTAAACACGAATACGATATGAAAATATTGCCGTGTTAACGTGTTTGTTCTATCATACGATTAAATTAAAAAAAAATAAAAAATCATGTGTTGTAACGTATTATCGTATCGTGTTAGGTAATTTCTAACACGATACGATATTACGTTACAACTTGAAAAGCCCATATATATGTCCCAAAACACGCTCGGTTAGTTATTTTGTATCTTAATATCTATACTATACCCTATCAAAAATCTTCTAGGCCGAAGGTATGAGACTATGAGGTGTCTAGCTAGGTATTGGGCCGGAGCAAGCAACATCATATAAACAGTATTGGGCCGGAGCAAGCAACATTATTCAGTAGTAGGAAGAAAAATGGGCTTTGATGGTATATTTCGGCCCAAAACGAAGAAGTAGTAACAACGCAACACTATAATTAATTATAGGGGCTATAATATATAACACCGTTAAAAGAAGAGACAAGAACAAAAGTATGCAGTGAGAGCGCAGGAACAGGAATCATGTCTTGGCGCTGACGTATTGACCAACCAAATCATTTCCCCCGGTCTTCTGTGGGTCCCCACCACTACACACCAATCACGCCACTAATTTCATTCTAAAGTCTAATCAATTCTAGTTATTGAAAATTATATCTTTTCAGCCCTACCACACCACATAAATATTTATATTATTATCCTTATTTTTTCATATAGAATTTTATATATGCTTTTACAAATTCAGGCTATGTAGCGAGCATTAACATTATAGTCTTCTTATATAATTAATAAAAGGGTCGTCTAAATTATAGTAGTTCGTATATTTAGAGAGATTACGAATCAGATTTTACTTTTTAGGATAAAGACGTTTAATTATATCTAAACTATTACACTAGAGATACTAAATTAGATTTCAAAAAAGAGAAATAAATATCAATGTGCATAATATAACTGTTAAAATTAAAACGATTGCATTTTTGCACAACTCTTAATAAAATTATAAATAGTGCCTTCATAGTAGAACCGTAGAATTCGGTTCACTTCACATTACTAGTCCAAACTCAAATAGTAATTCTTTTAAAAAAAAAAAGAAGTTTAATTCTTAAATTGATAAATGATGTTTTAGGGATTGAAAAAATTGCTAATTGGATTTTTTTTCTTCCATGAATTGCTTGCTAATTGAAGTTGTTTTGAATATTTTGTTAGCTCAAATTTCACATGTATATACATTGCTACTTCCGCTAGGAATTCCGTCTAATTTAGACTGAATGAGTCACCTGGCCCAGCACACGATGAAAAAAAATAAGTCAAATTGTTAGCTTATATTTAGGTAACTACTTTCTAGAAAAAAAAATTGTAACCTTAAAGTCCAAATTCAGATTTGTTAGACACGTGATGGAGAAAGTAGCTAGCAGTTTGTTTGATTAGCTCATTTTATTTGGAACCCTAAACTCTAAATCCGTCAAATTTAACAGAAAAAACTGACGAAAATTAAAAAAAGTAACGAAAATGAAACTTATGACACCTATTAGCAACAATTTAAACCCGGAACATCTAAAAGCAGCATAATACAAAGTTGGGACTGTGATTATGTTCTTAACCATTGATAAATGATGGCCGAGTAATAAAAAAATTATATCGCGCTTCTAACACGTAAGTGATTCTATTTAGGGAATACGGAAATTCTAACAGAGATAGCAAACTGTGCGCATAAAAAAACGAGCTAAAAAACGTATAAAAAAAACTTTAAGAGCAACCACAATAGTATTATTTAAATGTAGGTTTAAAATATATTTTTTATGTAAAGTGTATAAAACGTGCTACAACGGTTTTACATAACATATTTTTTAAATTTAAAGAATGTACTATGTGTTGCATAACCAATTTTTAATTATGAATTAATTCATTTTATAATTAATGTTAATATCTTATGGTGTGGTTGTTGGGAAATTTAATAATAAATTATATTTATAAAATATAGTTAACTAAAACTATTAAATAACAACTATTGTTTAGTGTGTATTAAGTTTACATATTACTTAAAAGTGTATATAAATATATACACAACAATTTTAAAATACAATTTATATATAAATATACTGTAAATAAAAAATAGTTCGATTACCTAAACATCAGTAAAAAAAAAAGGGAAAAGTATGTAAAACATGCAACATGTTTGAAAAAGATGGTTTTATGGACCAATATGTTTTCAAATGTACAATATGTTTGAAAAAGATGGTTTTATGGACCAGTATGTTTTAAAATGTACAATATGTTTACAAAATAAGGTAAAATGTCATTCCGTCCACTTGTTGTTAATTGTCCCGTTAAGTAGACACGTTGAGCCGCGTTTTTAGAAATAATAATAATAATAATAATTAAAAAAATAATTAATTTATACATAATAATAATAATAATAATTAATGTGTGGATGTAGATAATAATAATAATTATTATTTAAAAAAAAAAAACATGATCCGCACATGTCCACTTAACGACACTATTGAGTATGTCATTTTACCATTTTTTGTAAGCTTGTTGTACATTTTAAAACATATTGGTCTATAAAATCATCTTTTTCAAACATTTTGTACATTTTAAAACATATTGGTCCATAAAACTATCTTTTTCAAACATGTTGCATGTTTTACATACTTTTCCCAAAAAAAAAATCAGTTAACAATAAAGAATTAACCAAAAAAAGCTAACAAATTGTTCGTTATTTTAGTGGGTACTCAAAATCGCCATTGCTAGAGAGCCTAGATTACTAACTACTACTTCTTCTTCTTCCCCAACAACCCCGACGTGCTCTCCAGTCTCTGCTTCCTCATTTCCGTCTTCTTGGACCTCTTCTCTCTTCAACTTCAATTACACCCTCTCCACTGTCTTCTATATCTATTCATTTCTACACCTCATATATGGTTAATTCCACCTGACAACACAACCAAATTTTGTCTGTCCCCTCATGAAACAACCTGCGGTGCTCTTTCGTTTCTTGTCTATTTACCCATCTGGGTTGGGTATCTCTTTCTTCTGTCCGGTCGCCTAAATTCCTGCAGTTTCAGACAAAACAGCAAAAAAAGTTAGTATTTTGTCTTCAACCCTTGAATATTATCTTCACCACCAAATCACCAATGGAGTTGTTGAATCATGTTTATTTCACCCTGGTTCGTAAAAATTCAAGCTTTTTCATGTTTCCGAGGTTTTCCTTCCTTTATTATCCAATCAGGAGCTTCTTCTTACTGACGATTCAAACATAATTGCCTTTTTTTCTCTTTGATTCTGGAAAAAGAAGTTAATTTGTCTGTTCAATACCAATCCATCCATCTTTTTGGCTGCTTTAATTTAATTTATTTCTGGTAGTTGCAGTGTAATTGAATTCTGGTAACTGCACAAAATTTATGTCTCTCCTCCTACTGTCTTTTATTATTTGATTAGATAAATGAAAATGTGGTCCTGGGTTGCTAAAAATGGTTCCTTTTGATTGTTGCAGCTTGAAGAAGCATTAGAAGTTGTGTTTGGTTATGGCGACAATGACAGCGTCTTCGTTTCGACTCCCTCGCGGAGCATCGAATTACGACGAGGTCTCGATGCAGCAGAGTTTGATGTTCTCAGACAGTCTTAAGGTGTGTTCTTGCTTCATCTCTATTCATTTCTTTCTTGTTCTTAAAAATGCAACCTTTTTTTTTTCTCCAGAAATAGTAAACATTGTCCAGTTTTTAGCTGTCTTCTAAGTTCTATGTTCCAGCTAAAAAGAAACATGTTTCAATGTGTTATTGGAATTAAGAGTGTGCGATTTTCGGGTACTCTGTAATTCTAGGTTGCATACCGGTTCCTAACTATGTAATATGATGTAATTGTTTAATATGTTACCTTTTAGTTAAGAGGTTAGGGTTCAAATCACGTTATAGACTCCATAAATAAAAATATATTCATAATTAAAAGTTTACTCCATACGGACTAATCTAATGTTAAAAGGATTAGCTTAGGTGTAAATAGCATGTTATATGTGCTGCTCTCCTGATGAGACCCTCTAGACCATCCGGCGACAAACAAAAAAAATTGGGTTAATGGTCCACTTCATACCATATGTTTGCACGAAATATATTGTTCGTACTATATGTTCTTCTTGTACCAATTTGGTTCCAAACGTTTCCATTTTGTAACATTTTCTTACCTCCGTTAAAGTTCCGGCCATTTTGACCGTTAAAAGTCATGTGTCGTGCACGTGAGTGACCCTAAACTTTTGATTTTGTTTAATTTAGTCCATCTAATACATTTCTAACTTTTAATTCGTTCAATTTAGTCCTTAAATTTCAATGACCCAAATTGACATAGCCGGACCTAGCCTAGGTCCGACCCTGGGTTGCCTGGGTCCGATTTCGTTCGGGTAACTTGCTCACCCGTAGTTGAAGTAATTATTTCAGGACTTGAAGAATTTGAAGGAACAGCTATACTCAGCAGCAGAATACTTCGAATTATCGTATGCTAACGATGATCAAAAGCATATGTAAGTCGATTTTTAATGAAGAAATTTATAATAGAAAAAATGTGTGATAATTAAAATCATATGTTAATTATAAATAAATGCAGAGTGATAGAGACATTGAAAGATTACGCGGTGAAAGCTCTAGTAAACACCGTGGATCATCTTGGTTCGGTCACCTTCAAGGTCAATGATCTGCTCGATAACAAGGTCGAAGAGCTCTCGGCTTCAGATTTCCGCATTTCTAGCATCGAACAGGTAGTAAATAATCTCTTACCACTTTCACTCTATAAATTTTACATTTTGAATAATTACACATATGTCAAGTTAATTTTAGTGTTAAGAATATAATTACAGTCCCAAATTTGCATTATGTTGATTTAGGTGTCTCAGTTTTATATTGTTGTTAATATGTGTTCCGTGTTTTATTTTCGTTATTTTTTCGTTTTCCGTCCTTGTTTTTATTTTAATGATAAATTTGACGGATTTGGTGATGAGTTTACTACAATTCATTTATGCTAAATAAGTTAAATCGAACCTCAATTTTATATAAATTATTCAATTTCATTGTATGTGCACACTAATTGATATAAGTTAAACAGAAGTAGAAGTGTCATTTTGTCATATGTTACAATTAAGTCTACCCTAATAGTAAAAAAAAAACACAAACATGGTAGAAAATCCATTTTTACATGCTCTTGAATTTTATTGAGCCATTAAACCAAAACCTGTCAAATTTAATATAAAAAATAAACGAAAACCCGAAAAGCAACGAAAATAAACCTGAAATACTTATTAGTAACAATTTAAATTTGAAACCTAAAAGCAATATGGTACAAACTTGAAACTATGATCAGATTTTTTACCTTTTTAATTTTCTGATATTAGCTAAGACAGTTTTTTCTTGTAGAGACTCCGGACATGCCAGAAGTACATAGATCACGAAGGTCGATCCCAACAAGCTCTCATCATAAACACCCCGAAATTCCACAAACGCTATATTTTACCAGGCAATTAACACATCTATCTATCTATTTCTACCAAAAATAAATAAATCATATCTATAAACCAGTAATCTTTCTGCTAAATTCCTTTCTTTTTTTTTTTTTTTCAGTTGGCGAGACAATGCGTGGCTCGTCCGACGGTACCAAAGTGAGATACCAAGGTTGCAGCCTCGACGATGAAGACGAGTGGAATCACTTTAGAAATGCGGTTCGAGCAACGATTAGAGAAACTCCACCTCCATCACTCAGGTGAGTGATGAATATACACAATTCTAATACTACGTACCCTAGAACTAATTACTTGGAACAAGTTACTGCTCTTATAGTATATGGAGCAAGTTGCTTGGGACACAAGTTAATATTGTTCATCATTGTATATTATGCAGTAAAGGGCGTTCTCCATCGCCTATACCATCTCCTAAGCCTCTCCAAAGGCATGCAACTTTCTCCTTTACTTCCACCATGCCCAAAAAGGAATCTGGTCAGTATTTTTTTTTTTTTTATTTAATACCAAATTTATTTATTTATTTTTATTTAATAATAAATTTAGTATAATTTTTTTTTAAAATCTTCATCCATTTCTTTTTAAATATTATTTATCGATTTGAAATGAAACAGGTAAAAGGACAGTATCGCCACATAGATTCCCTCTATTGCGTTCGGGTTCTATGGTGAGTAGGTCAGTTACTCCCAAGTCGAGCCGGTCAATCACCCCGAACACGAGCACACCGACCACCCCGAGTGTCTCTCTTCCCGCACGCCGTGTAAGTGAAAAATAATATCTATGCCATGCCTAGCTATTATGGGATTTTTTTTTTTAATAAATATTTTATTGTTAATTTTTAGTACCCATCGGAGCCGAGAAAATCAGCGTCGATGCGGGTCCCGGCTGAAAGGGAGAACGGCAAGGATACCGATCCGCACCCGAGCAAAAGCAAGAGACTTCTCAAGGCGCTGCTTAGCCGTCGAAAGTCTAAAAAGGACGACATGCTCTACACCTATTTGGATGAATATTGAGCCGATTGTAGTTTATTTCTGTAATTTTGTGCCGGAAGCGTTTGTATTAAAAAGAAGGTATTTTTAATAGGGTTCTAATTTATTTTATCTCTAAAAATGCAATTCATTTACCAGTTAATCCAAATGACTTTGAGCTTGGAGTCAGATTGTTGTTTCCTCTGATTGTAGTTGAGGAATGAACACCAATCACCATCATATACATCAAGATCCAGTCATACTTTTTCAGCATAGAAGTTTTTTTATATATATATCCACAGACCAGACCAGTCCAGCTAAATTAAACATGAATATCACTTTAACCAAAAAGATAGGATACATGAATATCACTTTAACCAAAAAGATAGGATATTTGTATTATATATATAAGGGTTAACAGGTCTTTTGGTCCATGATGTTTGACAACTTTTGGGTTTTGGTCAATGATGTTTTTTTTTACCTAGTTTTGGTACTATATGTTTGCATATTTTTTCTAGTTTTGGTCTAACCGTTACATTCCGTCCATTTTTTGACATGTACAAGTCACGTGATCCACCCTAAACTTTCAATTTTGTTCAATTTAGTCCCTCTAATACTTTCCTAACCTTTTTTTGGTTCAATTTAGTCCCGAAGTTTCAAAAATTCAATTGGACCTATTGTCCGATTGAGGTCAATTTTGAAACTTCGGGACTAAATTGAACAAAAAAAAATGTTAAGAAAGTATTAGAGGGACTAAATTTAAAGTTTAGAGTGGATCACGTGACTTGAACATGTCAAAAAATGAACGGAATGTAACGATTAGACCAAAACTAGAAAAAATCTGCAAACATATGGTACCAAAACTAGGTAAAAAAAAACATCATTGACCAAAACCCAAAAGTTGTCAAACATCATGGACCAAAAGACCTGTTAACCTATATATAATGTATATATACAGACCAAGAATCAAGAGATATGTACAAACTATGGCAGCAGCTAAGCAAACAATATACATCCTTCTTCACACAACCATGCGGATCAAACAGTATATACACAGAAAACAACTCTTTTGTACCAAACCCAAATATTATACGCAGAGAAGAACAAAGATTTACATACCAATTGCTAGCTCAACTAGGGCCGATAAGCTAGTCACTAACTGAATTTTTGTTTTGATTTTCGCCACCTGAACTAATACCAAAGTGCAACTTCCTAACTCCATCCATTTTTTTGGTACGTGACGACACTTATGCGCTACTTGTGTATTTTCCATTCATAATTAGGCCAAAAGAGGAGGTAGCTAACAAATAGCACTAATGGGAAACATCCCAAAAGAATTCAAGTTAGCAACTAGCAGATCAGCCACAAGTTCAGCTAATAATTTGGTGTTTCAACCTAGTTCTTTTACTGTTAACGGAATAACCAACCCAAAGTCCAACCAAGAAGAAACCCGGCACCTGCAAGGCCTAACCCGATAGCATAAGCCATTACTGACTTACCACTATCCCACCACCCCCTTGACAACCCTCCATGCTTGTTCTTTCTGCCCTTGGTAAGGGCAGCTGGGCTCTCTCCTCCGTATGGGAAAAGGCCAGATGGAGGATCGCCACTCTTGAGATAGAAGCTCTCTAACTGTAACACTTGAAACCACTGTTTGTAAGCAAAAAGCTGAGATGCTTGCCTGAAGAAGAGAGAAAGGATATGCTCTTTCTCTGTGTATGCTTGCTGTGCTGCCTCCTCTGCCTCACGAGCACGTGTTTGGGAATGACATAGTGCTTCTAATAACTCGGACTTTGTAGGCTCGGATGTGGTTTGAGATTGCCCTTCTTCCTCAATGGTTTTATCATCAGTTTCACTGCAGATAGAAGATAAAACACATATGACTCAGTAACTCTGCAGGTATATACAAGGTTAAATGTCAAATTGCTAGCTGAACTTGTGACAGAAATAAAGTATTGGACGGAATATCCACAAGTCGTCCAGTTAGGCCAGCACGCGTACATTTTGTATCCAAGGTTAACAGAAAGATGGAGTTAGCACGTCGTACTTTGATATACTAGTGAAAAGTCGCCAAAAAAATCATAGCAACTACCACATCAGCCACAATTTCAGCTAGGAATTTGGTATTTAAATATAATCATAAAAGTTTGTTCTTCTGTCTATTCAAAACTGGAAACAAATGTCAAGGAATTAGGCTTTAAAATGTGATAGTTGCTAGTTTAGTCCTATTCATAAACTGTAAAACTCATAGCTATTGAAAGCTAGCATGAACTAAGTCGATTATTCAAGGAAGCTTTTCAGATCTATGCAGCTATGACAAAATTATAGATTAAACAACTTATAGAACCAATAACTCCATGTCATACCTGAAAGGTTCATTGAAGCCATGAACAGTGCAACTGCCATTAGTGATAACACAATTATTTTCACATAATGAAGCTCCTCCAGTGGTTGAGCCAGTAGATGAAGGGACAAACTTTGCAAGCTTCTTCTGAGGCCGTGGAAGATCGCAGTTTTCAATATGTTGAACTGATTTCTGAGCCACAAAGGAAGCCAACTCCTCTTTGTTGGCATTGCGCCACCACGGCTCAGTCTTCTCAGATTCTGACCATGGTGATTCTGTCTCAGGGTATACCTCCTTTTGGGTCTTTTCTCTTACAAAAGTAGGGTTCGAGTAACTGAACTCATTTAGGCCTTGTTTTTTCTTGGGTATTTGAGAATCACAACTGTTAAATGCAGCCTTGAGTTCCAATACTTCCAGGTTATTTTTCATGGTATTGGGATTGATCTTTGGTGAAGGCTGGAACCAAGATTCAAAATCACCAGCATCAAACTCTTCAGAGAGCTTGTTATCCTTGTTTAATCCCATTCCAGAACTAACAGCTGCAAACTCTAAATCATTCAGTGTTTGCCCTAAGTCAGGAGGCTGGACATGCAACCACCACTTCCTCTCGTGAGGCAGATCGTCTTTTGGGACATTACGAGCGCTGTTAGGGATAGAATTACCAGGGGAGGTATCAGTACCACTACCAGGTGTACTGCTTGACTCTGACGCAGAAGAAGATGTCGTAGGATGATATGATGTCTTTAGATTGAATTTCCGCTGCCAAGTAGCTCTTCCAGCTGATGCTTCCATTGCCTTGTGAAAATTTTCCATCCATAAACTTGATCAGTATTGATGCACTGAAGTAGTAAACAAATTATACTCGAGCCAAGACATGTCTGTGATGAATATATGCACACTCTTTCAAAACAATAAAGCAGCAGATGAGTAATTAATTTTTTTTAAAAATTGTGTAGCGATGGTTATTGTAAAATCATAGCCATCATCTCTTCAGGATGAAGCAGAAAAACATTCAGCAAGAAAATTAATGCCAGCCATTCAAGGTGAAAAATAGAAATTTTAAACATAAACGTTTATACTGCAGGAGAAGATCAACAGAAAACATCAATCGATTCTTCACTTCTATGGGCTATCTGAACTATAACAGCAGTATGATATCAATAACTTGGGAAATTATTTTAACTGTAACTGCTCTTATTTACACAAACTCTACAGATTAGAAAGAAAACAATAGAACTTGTCTTCAAGTTGAAGTTTCCAGTAGATGCTCCAAAGCCTCAGATCTAAATTCAGAAAATTACAGCAGATTTTGTCCCCCACCAACTGATAAGCAAGAAATGATTGCAACTAGAATATTCACCACCAACAATTTCAATATTCCAGTAGTGAAAATATCAACCCCAAACTACTACCCATATTTCCAAGTTTAAGATACATATAAAACAGGAAATTCGAAGCAATCAGATCATACTGTTGGAACTATTTAACTACCTCGTAGAAATCCGTATTACGCACAGAAGCAGAATTTTCCTCCAATCAATCGATCAGTCGATGAAACGAAGCTCCGATCCAATCAACCGCTGCGCAGCGACTAAGAAAGCATTCTGGAGAGATCAGTTACCGCATCTCAGTCGGTGATCGTTCCGCGTATAGAGAGAAGAGAGGGAGAGCTCCAAGCAGAGTTTGAGACAAAATGAAAAGCAGGGGGAAGAAGAAGAAGACTTTGGAATTCATTAATGGAGTGGAGACTTCTTTTTTTGGCTTTTACAGCACTCGACTACATAATATACAAATAAGCTATCATTACGTATGCGTATTGCGCGCCATTATCGTTCATTTCGGGCTTTACTATCAAACATGGCCCATATTTGTCTTAAGCTTTTGGATTAGAACACTCGCGTAGTATTAGTATATTCTATTGGAGAATAAAATATATTAGAAAATATAAATAATAATAACATATTAGAAAGGGTTAAGAATCTATAAACTGTCTGAAGTTTGTCTTATGTGAGATTTTGGTGTCTGAAATTTAAATTGTTAATATTGACTGTCTGAAGTTTCAACTTTGTTGAACTTTGGTGTCTCAGTCCAAATTTGCTATTAAAATTGACAGAACTTAAAAATAAATCCTAAAATTGCCCTTAGTTGGTGGTGGCCGGCCGGAGTGGGGTGGTGGCCGACCGGAGTAGGGTGTGGTCGGAGTAAACATAAAATTATCAGAACAATTTCGACTTTTCACACCATTCTGTCAAATTTGACAGAAAAAATAGACGGAAAACCAAATTTCAACAAAGTTGAAACTTCAGACATTTGATATCAACAATTTTCAGACGCCAAAATCTCATATGGGCAAACTTCACACAATTTATAGGTTTTTAACCCTATTAGAAATATATCTATTTTTAATATAATTTAATTAAAACATAATAAAATATATTAATTTATAATATATTTTATTCCTTAATATATTCACGATTTTAAAGTTTGGAAACACAAAGAAAAAATTATATTATTAAATAAAAAATTTAATATTTGCTTATTTTTATTTACTAATATAATATTTATTTATAAATATTATAAATAAAAATTCATAAATTTTAAAATACTCTCTGGTTTGTGTAAAGTAAATATGAAAACTTTTTAAATAACATATGATATCATATATTTCGAATTTGGTTATATACTACTATAACAAAGTAAATATTAATAAGATGCATTAAGAATTCTAATATATTAATTTTGTATGTACAAAACGCGAATCAATAAGATTATAGAATATAAGTTTTTATGAGAATAAATTATTGTAAGTAACTAGAAGAAAAACTGTTAAACATGCACCGTCTTTTAACATAACAATTAAAAAATCTAGCATGATTTTAAGTGTATTAATTTTGTTAGAGTCTAGTCATGTCACTCGCTCTCCGTGTTAATAATGATATTGTACCTAATCAAGTTAAGGTAGTTGGTGAAATATTATATATTCATTAATCACAATTAAAAGCACCGAACTACTCTAGAAACGAACTGATATTAAACAACAGTAAAGTTGCTACAAGAATTTTAATCCGTGTGCTATTCTGATCATACCGATTACCATTCAAGTTAAACCAAATAATATACTGTTATGTTGTAAAAAGTAAATTACATTTTATCTATCGACGTTGATTTTTTAATACTTAAAACTATTTATTTTAGGTGTTTTAACTATCTGAATAATATTATTCAATATTTCAATTCATCTAGTTAGAGAGCTCGCATTGACTCGAACATATATCGAACATGGTCATTTAATTTGGTAGATCATTTATGGCATGAGTCCAAACCAGATCGATCGGCCCCCTAGTTCATCTTAATCGATCATCACTCTAGATCGGTCATGACTCAATTAATAACTCGAACTCATTATAGACATCTTCTACCAAACTATATGACCATGTAAATTATATATAAGAATTAATGTTTGATAATTAAGATAGTGGTTAGAGTGTATATTGGTGTCATAGGTTCGGTCAATGTTAACTTTCGGTGTTATATATTTTATTTTGTATGCTTTTGGTGTCATGTTTTGCATTTTATAGATTTTTTGTGCATCTGTTAGTCAACGGTAATTTGAAAGTTAAATAATTTTATTTTGTTCAATTTAGTCTCTAATCTTCTTCCGGCCATTACCCAATGTATTTCGGTCACCGCTCAAGGCACCGGAACCCGCACAAGGCCATCGTCCACTATCCAAGCCCACTGGTGACCACCAATCGGGACCGGACGGTTCCGATTAGAGCTGTCTAGTCCTGATTGGGCCACCGAAGCCTGGATCGGAGCTCTGTGGCTCTGGTCGGAGCAACAAAGCTCTAATCAGAGCTATGTGGATCAAGTCCGGGTCACAGAGCTCCAGATCGGAGTTTTATGCATTCAACCAGAGCCAAGCCTTCGTCGAAGACGCAAAGCTCTGATTTGAGCCCTCGGTGGCCCAACCGGGGCCGGACTGCTCTAATCGGAACTGTTCGGCCTCGATTGGTGGTACCGGTGGGCTTGGATAGTGATCGGCGACCTTGGGCGGATTCCGACGGTCTTGAGCGGTGACTGACGACTTTATGTGGTGGTCGATATACTTTGGACGGTGGCCAGAAAAGATTAGGAACAAAATTTAACAAAATTAAACTATACCCAACTATTTAACAATCAAACTTAAATGCTAACTAACAGAAGAATCAAAAGTCTACAAAATGCAAACATATAGCGTCAAAAGCTTACAAAATAAAACATATCACAAAAAAAAACTCTTTTAACAATTAAAATATTAAAAAGATAATATTCCACAATAAATTATACGAATTAATTATTACTATCTATTCCACAATTGGTTGGTTATCATCATCAGATAACCCACCAATTCAACACAATGTCAGCGACTGCGGAGTTTAAATCTCTCCCGAGAGATCTCACGTTCTTTCAAACAAGTTAGTTATTCACATCCACACTGAAATATTGAAGAAGTATGAGGATGTTTTTCTATCGTTTATAAACATTAGGGGTCTTTTTTGTAATAAAGAGAAGTTAGGTTGTTAGACTAACTAACAACTATAAATAGGCTCCTGTAACAGAATTGAGGTTAACGAACTCCGACTGAGTTGAATTGAAGAAGTTTTCGATCTATAATCGTTCATATGGTATCAGAGCCATCGATTCAACAATTCGCGATATGGCTGGAGCAAGTTCACCATCTGCTTGGCCTCGATTGGGAGAAAATGTAGCTGCGATGGAGATGTCGTCAGAAGATCGATTGTTTCTTCATCCAGCAGACACACCAGGAGCACAACTGATTGATTTGCAGCTAACTGGTTGTGAAAATTATCAGGTTTGGCTTCATCAAATCTCAGATGCTCTTTTAGCGAAGAACAAATTGTGTTTCGTAGATGGAACGTGTACACGTGAATCGGTTGCTGAGAATCAACGTTTTAGATGGGATAGATGTAATGCGATAGTAAAAGGCTGGCTGAAGAGGTCTATTTCAAAGGAATTGGCCAATGGTTTTATCTACAATACTACTGCTTTGAGCATCTGGAATGATCTGAAAGAGAGGTTCTCTAAGGTAGATGGAACTAGAATGTTTCACCTATACAGGGAACTTTATCATGCGAAGCAAGGAACCATGAGTATTGCTAGTTATTTTGCTAAAATGAAAACCTTATGGGATGAATTGACAGCTTTAGAGGATGACTGTCTTTGTGTCAATTGCATTTCGTCACCTAGGGTTGCCAACAGCAAAGATAAACAGAGATTGATTCAATTTCTGGTAGATCTGAATGACACTTTTGCAGCTGTTAGGACAAACTTGCTTATGATGTATCCAATTCCTTCCATGAATTTTCCTTATTCTGTGTTGATACAAGAAGAAAATCAACGAGTTGTGGTTGGATCTGGAAATGATATAGTGCCTGATAGCATTGCTCTTGCTGCTGGAACTGGAAATTATGGTAGTCAAGATCTTAAGAGTGCTTTATATGCTGGTAATGGTAACTCAAATGTTAAAGCCAGGAAGTTTTAAAAGGAAGGGCAGTATATGCACTTACTGTAATAAAAAAGGGCATGTGGAAGATATTTGTTGGAAAAAGCATGGAGTTCCAGAACATATTAAGAAGAAATGGGCTGAACAAAAGGCATCCTCTTCAAACAATGTCTATTTTATTGAAGAGCCAACTCAGGAGCTACAAGTTAATGGTGGGAAGCTCATGCATATGCCTAACACCAGCAATGGAGGATCAGCTTCTGCAAATCCTTTTAGTGCAGAGCAGATGAATTTTATGATGCAACTTCTTTCTCAATGTCAGCAGAAGCTACCAAGTACTGATGTGAAGATCAATATGGCAGGTATACCCTTCTGTGGTACCATTGGCATGCATCCAACTCATTTGTGGATAATTGATAGTGGTGCCTCCCACCACATGACTTGCAACAAGTCTTGGCTATCACATATCAAGTCCAACATTTCCTCAAATAAACATGTGAATCTTCCAGATGGGAGTTCATCTCCTGTTACTCATGTTGGATCCTGCATTTTGAACAACTACATAACTCTAAAGAGAGTTCTGTATGCACCTAATTTTCATTTTAATCTAATCTCTGTCTCACAACTCAGCAGAGATTATGATTTGATCATGGTATTTCATCCTAATAGTGTGGTCTTTCAGGACCGCTCAAGTGGGAAAGTGATGGGGATTGGAACTCTAATTGATGGTCTTTATGTGTTTCAAACTCAAGAAGGGAACGTGAGGACCATGAGTTCAGTTGCAGAGAAGAATGGTGTCTTAAAGAAACCAGAGGAGTTGAAGCTGTGGCATATGAGATTGGGGCATTTATCAAGGTCTCAACTTGGAAAATTTTTTGAGTTTAGAGCTCCTGTTGATGATTGTATTAAGGGTTGTACCATCTGTCCTTTAGCCAAACAAACTAGGCTTCCTTTTGACAGATCCATCACTAAAACTCAGAGAGTGTTTGAGCTAGTGCACTTGGATGTTTGGGGGCCATATCGTACTCAGACTTATGATGGATTTCGGTGTTTTCTGTCAGTTGTTGACGATTTCAGTCGAACTACTTGGGTATTCTTATTAAGAAGCAAGGAGGAGGTGATCTTGCACATAAGGAATTTCATTGTGATGGTTAAGAATCAGTTTTCTGCAACTGTCAAATGTTTTAGAAGTGATAATGGGAGTGAATTTTGTAACTCCAATTGCAGAGATTTATTTGCTAAGCTGGGAATTCTACATCAAACCAGCTGTGTACGAACACCGCAGCAAAATGGCATAGTAGAGCGTAAGCATCGACATTTGCTTGAAGTTACTCGTGCTTTAAAGCTCCAAGCTTCTATTCCTGACAAATATTGGGGGCAGTGTTTACTCACAGCTTGCTACCTAATAAATCTTATGCCTTCTTCAGTCTTGAATGGAGAGATTCCTTTTGAGATTCTTAATGAAAAGGCTGTTAATATAAACCATCTACGTGTTTTTGGATGTCTTGGTTTTGCCAAGGACTTGCAAACCAGTGACAAGTTAAAGCCTAGATCAGTTGTTTCAGTGTTCTTAGGCTATTCTCCAACTCAGAAGGGATACCAGCTCCTTAATCTTGCTACTGGATCTATGTTTGTAAGTAGAGATGTTCAATTTAGGGAAGATGTTTTCCCTTTCAGAATGACAAAGGAGCAGCATCAAGAAGCTTTCCCAAGCAATTTTTTCTCTGGGGAAGATCTTTTCTCATCTGCTGATATAGACAGCTTCTTTCAGTATAGAGAAACTGGTCAGTTCAATGATAAGGAGACTACAGTTGAAGAAACTGAAATCATTGATACTGAACAGGATGAAGAAGAGCAAACAGATCTAGGGAACTTTGATCCTCAAGATGGGTTTGATACAACTGATTTGCCTCCTCCCAGAAGATCTGGACGTGCCACTAGGCTACCTAAATGGCTTAATGATCATGTTCTCACTTGTTCTTCGATGAATTATGATCAGGTTTCTTCTTCATGGAAATGTTTTTTAACTTCCATCGACAAAATCAGAGAGCCCACATCTTTTACTGAGGCTTCTCAAAGTACTGAATGGATCAAAGCCATGAATGAAGAAATCAAGGCACTGCAAGAGAATCATACATGGAAAATTGTTCAATTGCCTGCACACAAGAGGCCCATTGGTTGCAAGTGGGTTTATAGAGTTAAATACAAAGCAGATGGTTCATTGGAACGTTACAAAGCAAGACTTGTAGCCAAAGGATATACACAAGAGGAGGGTGTAGATTTCAAAGACACTTTTAGTCCAGTGGTGAAGATGGTTACTGTCAGGACTATTCTCAGCATTGCATCAGTTAAACACTGGCCATTATATCAACTTGATGTAAACAATGCTTTTCTCCAAGGAGATCTTGAAGAAGAAGTGTTTATGGAAGTACCACAAGGTTTCACAGATGACAGCTGGGATTACAGCAAAGGAAGACCTGTTTGCAAGCTCCTTAAGTCACTTTACGGCCTTAAACAAGCCTCGAGACAATGGAATATAAAGCTTACAAATTCCTTGATCAAAAGTGGCTATGTTCAAAGCAAGTTTGACTACTCACTCTTCAGCAAGTTCAAAGGAGGGAAACAGGTTCATATGCTTGTTTACGTCGATGACCTGCTGGTCACAGGGTCAGATGAGGAGCTGATAAATCAATTAAAGAAAGAGTTGCAGACACATTTCAAATTAAAGGATCTTGGAAAGCTCAGATATTTCCTTGGTTTAGAAGTGGCCAGATCAGATGAGGGAATAATTTTAAACCAGCGAAAGTATGCTTTAGAATTAATACAAGATGCAGGTTTGATCAGTTCAAAAGGAGCTATATCACCCATGGAGCAGAGACTCAAACTTACTTCAACTGAATATGATAGGCATTTCAAGCAGAATAAAGATGATCAGCCCCTTGTCAATATAGAGAAGTACAGGAGAATTGTTGGGAGGTTACTTTACCTCACTATGACACGGCCAGACATTGCATACTCTGTGCAACATCTTAGTCAATTCGTGCATTCTCCAAAGACCTCACATATGCAAGCAGCCCTTAGAGTTGTCCGTTACATCAAGAATCAGCCAGGAAAAGGCTTGTTCTTTCCAGCCACTAGCAGATTAGATGAAATGGTGGCATTTTGTGATAGCGATTGGGCTTCTTGTCTTGTTACACGGAAATCCATCACTGGTTATTGCATTAAGCTTGGGGAGTCTTTGATATCTTGGAAATCCAAGAAGCAGGAGACCATTTCTCTATCAACAGCAGAGTCAGAATATCGAAGCATGAGGAAGACTGTTCAAGAAGTAATTTGGCTGAGAGGTCTTCTCAAGGAACTTGGATTTGAGCTACAGCATCCTACTCTCTTGTGCTGTGACAACAAGGCTGCGATTCAAATCGCAAACAATCCAATGTTTCATGAAAGAACGAAACATATTGACATTGACTGTCATTTTGTTCGATCTCAGTTGATAAATGGAGTAATAAGCACAAATTTTCTACCGTCCAAAGAGCAATTGGCAGACATAATGACAAAGGCTCTTGGAAAAGAACAACACCATCAACTAGTGAAGAGTTTTGGAATGAAGGATCTTTACGAGAAAGAAGAGAAGAAGCACCAGAAGGGAAGAAGAAGAAAAGAAATAAGGAAGAATGAAGAAGTATGAGGATGTTTTTCTATCGTTTATAAACATTAGGGGTCTTTTTTGTAATAAAGAGAAGTTAGGTTGTTAGACTAACTAACAACTATAAATAGGCTCCTGTAACAGAATTGAGGTTAACGAACTCCGACTGAGTTGAATTGAAGAAGTTTTCGATCTATAATCGTTCATAAATATCTAAATTCAAATAGAATCATGACCTAACTTTTAGATCAATGCGGATATATATTCGTAATAATAAAGTTATAAACTGATCAGTAGACCGCATCTTCAACAAAGTGGTAGTGGGTACAGTACAGTACACAGGGAAGGAAAGACATTCCCCCCCTCCTTTAACTTTACTTACACAACAAGTAACAACAACACAAAATACGCCGATCTAGACATAATAATATCTAACAACAGCTAAGACAGCTACAGTGTGTGTGTATACATACATTGCCAAAATTGAATCATCATCGGACTGCATCCATGATTCTTGTCTCAACTGCTAACCTTAACTTACATCTTCTATTCTTCTTGCGCTGACCAAAACAAATCAGTAGTTCATCAGCAACCCTCATTGTTGGGTTAAATACTAGGTTTAAAAAAGAACCTAAAAACAATCTCAACTATATGCAATGATACTAATTGCCATTCCAGATTTAAAATGTTGATATTCGATATCCAAACTATCAAATTGGTTGATTTCTACTTTTTCCCCTTAAAATTGACGAAAAAAACATGTTTTTTTAAGCATCAAACAAGCCTAAATCATGAGTAACAAATCAGATACTCCGGAAAATTGGAAAACGATATGTTTTTGTTGCTTAAAACTTCAATTTTAACGCCTAAATCAGTCGAAAAAAGTGGAAAGCAATAATCTGATAGTTGAGACACTGAATATCAAAATATTAAATCAGGACCAATGATTAGCAACATGACCTATTGTTTAGACTGTTTATTGGTTGTTAGCTGAACTAATACTGAAATGCAACTTGCTAGCTCCGTTCATTTTTTTTTCTATTGACTAAACGCTACATGGATTTTTCATCCTCGTCTTAGTGGAAAGATGGAAGAAGCTAGCAAATTGCACTGATGTGTCCGTTTAGAGAGAAAAATGTCCCGACATAAGTTCACCTAACAACCAGCATATCGGATATAAGTTCAACTAGCAATTCGGTATTTAACCCTATATTTTCGACTTTCAGAGTCTAAGAGAGAAATATTACTGCTCAAAATGAAGCCTTGGAGAAGACTCTGGGCTCGCTCAACCTGTTCCGGAGTTCCCGATATTTGAATGATCTTTTGAGTAGCGTCGGGTCTATCCTCTAGTAGGGTTACATTTGCCCCAGACAACTGCTCAACACAAAAGGCTTAGATCACTGTCCGATTTCTAAATATATTTTTTAATAAATCATAAATCAAATTTGAGATGACCCAGCAACCTCACCTCACTTATCTGTGAGAGTTTATTTCTTGATTTTGTTATCAGCTTTGGAACAGCGTGCTCCGGGATCATGACCTCGATCGTACTCCTAGTGATAAGTGGCACAGCAATTCTGATGGAGAAGAGTAACGTAAAAGAGTTAACATTATGACAATGCAGAAGTCTTTGTGGAAACATCATTAGCCCAGAAACTGATAAAAATCACCTACCGATTCATTCCACTAGACAAATCATCTTTGCTTGTTTCGACACTGGATCCCATATTTTCCTGCAATTATTCAAGGGTGAAATCAACAAAAGAAAGGAATTTTCAGAAAAGAAACCGTGTTCTTCAACAGATAATCGGAATTGGCATGGTACAGAAAAATTTATTTAGCATATGAAACATTTGCTGCTTATAGACCACCTGAATAACAATTAGTTGCTTGCTTTTATTGATGAACCTTTAAAATGGAGCAAGCTAAGGCAGAATCCGCATAAACAACACATAAAATTTAAAATGAAGATTATAGATTATAACCTTTGGCAGTGGTGCTGTTTGCACGCTTTGACGGTTTGTTGCTTGAGAATCACTCATTCCCATCGGGCCTTCACGAGCATGACTAATGCTATCGGAAGGGGCGCTATCAAATGAGACAGCAGGTGGCGAGTCTTTATCACGGAAGTCCCTATATAAGTGACTTCGTAGTCGTGATGTAACTTCAACAAGAGCATCCCTAGCTGCTTTTATCTCACCTACAATCTGCAGATAAATGGAAGCTATTTATATTTTGACCAACCCAAGAAAAAAAAACTAAAACTAATTTTTTCAACGTAACTACTCAAGATTAAGATTGCAGGGACAAGAAAAGTAAAATTATTATTGAGGGAAAAATCAAGAAACCTGAACAATTTCATCTGGACCTACTACACATGCAGGGAGTTGCTCTCTAGGAAGGATCTGTAAATTTGCACCAGTCATTTCCCTTATCTCGGAAAGGGATCCTTCCTTTCCCGCTAAGCATCCTACATCTCTAGAGGGGACAAGTAACCGTGTAGTTACGATATTTTCTTTGTCGGGAAAAAGATCGACAATATGTGTCTGAATATGCAATAGCGCTTCCTGAGCTGGAAATAACTCATCATCAGGACCCTGAGAACATTCAAGAATAACAGAAAGTAGAAACCAGTCAGCCTTTCTCACATCAAGCAGAGTACCCAATATTGCATATACACCCAAAAAACACCATTATTTTCCACTACAAAAGGCAAATTTTCACTTTTTGGACAATATATTGCAGTCACGGTATATAATATGATCCAATACCTCTTCAGAAGAAATAATAATCACTTGCTCCTCGGAGCCTGCCACAGGGCCACTGATTTTAACATCTACACCGATTTCATTCTGGAGTAAATCTATGATGCCTTCTGATTCGCTAACTAGACGGTTAATCTTCCCAGTTGGACAAAGTATTCGAAATATAATTTCCTCCGCTTCAAAAGCCATTGAATGGTCAGACATCCGAGTAGAATCTGCTTCAGAAGAAAATCCTGAGGGACGAGGGCCATAGTTATTGCCTCTTCTTGACGCAAAACTATTTCCATCCATTGAGCGGCGAGGACCGCTGTTGGAATGGGGAATGAAGTCATCATCAGGAGGAAAGAATCGTTCTGGTGAATGAGCCCGTCCATGAAAATTAGCGCGCTCACGGTGTTGGCTCTCCCTTAGACGAGAAGAGATAGCTGTTAAAGCATTCTTTACAGCATGTATTTCACCAACAACCTGCCGAATGTAACAGCTAGATATCAGAGACAAAAAACAGCAAAAAGACCATTTAGTTAGCAAATATGAATACTTAAAAAGCACATAATGCAGAGGGCGAAACATAAAAAAACCAAAAGACAGTCTAGCATAGAGATGTGTACTAAGGCATAATAACTAAAGATAAAAACAAGTGATCTTCATAATGATAGAACTGACAGAAATCAAATTCATAGTTGAGTCTGTTCTCCTTTTCTGCCTAACCTAACCACAGAAAGTTCAGAAGTAACATAATAAAGAGTCTATCTCTGTGTAATTGGCATCAACCAACTCGAGAAGGGCAGGAAATGAGGCAAATGTTACAGACCAAAATACTTGAGCAGCTTATATTCACACATCAACAATTGCCTAAACTATCAATAAATCCTTCAAAAGCCAATTTTTGCATCTAAACCAATAGGTTGATGACAGAACAACTATATTCACGTGCAATTTGCCTCCATCAAATTTAGATAGAGGTTCCCAATCCGGCAAAATATGGCAGGCTTCTAACATTTGAGTACTACTATACTACAGTTGGATAAAACCATCATCAGAGACACTCCCGAAACTGACTCTCAACTCACCTGATCTTTACTCATAATAAGAAAAACGTAGAGTGAGTTTTTTCATTTATTCCACATTGGCATATCAATATGGACTAGAAAGAAGCACCGCCACCACTATTAATAAAAACGTCAAAAATTAAGGTTGTTAATAGGTTAATTAGTAACATGCAAAACCATCATCAAGTTATAACTGTTCATTTAAGATTCTTAATTCTTATGTTTAAAGTCCAACTTTTTTTCATTTTCTGCAGCAGAGGAAGTTCCCAAGTTGAAAGTAAATGGCAAAACCTGAACAACTTCATCTGCCATGGTCACACAGCGAGGCAAATTGTGATCTCTGGGTAAAATCCTAATCTGGGTCTTGGTCTCAATCCTCATTTGCTCAATTATCTTCCCTCCCTTCCCCAACAAGCTTCCAACATGAGCTCTAGACACAACAAGCCTCGTCACCAGTCTACCTCCAGTGTCCTCCCCCAGATACCCACCCCCATTGTTAATAAACCCTCCATCACTCTCTATAATCCTCTCATGTATCATAAGCAAGGCCTCCTGTGCAGGGGAGAAGCTCGGCATCCTCCCATCAGGGTCCCGCCTCCGTGTGTCTGAAATCTCAATGATCCGCTCAAAGTCACCAGGCATGAGCTCGTGAACATTGATCCACGCGCCGGTGTGCTGCCTGATGTACTTAATAATACTCCCCGACTTGCCAATAACGCCACCAGCTTTCGCGTCGTGGCAGAGAATGCGATAGTTTGTGGTGACAGACAACGATGGATCCTGCCTTTCCTGTTGCCTATCCTCCCTGTACCCTCCTCTGCCGTCAACTCCGCCTCGGTGGCGGTGGGGGCCGGCGGCAGGGGAATAATGGTGGTAATTACCGCTGTTGTTGTTGTTGTACCGGGGCCGGGGCCTCCCCATGTTCTCCGATTCGTAGTCCTGGTCATAGTAGTAGCTTCTCTTGGATCTAGATCTCTCCATAGCTAGGGTTTATCTAAACTCGTTTCCTCCCTCCGCCAACAAATCAACGAACATGCATAATCAGAGTTACCTAACTACAGATTTAGGGTTTTCTCGTCATTGTCCTCACATGATTCAGATCAGCAGTTCCTTCAATTAAAAAGCTCCAAAGTTTGTCTCTTCGCAAGAGAATCTATACCGTGTCAGCGAATAATCAAGAACGCGGATAGTGACCGAAGAACTGCTCGAGCTTTGAAGTACACTTCAATGGCGTCTACCCCATTCAGGTTCCACGGCGGTTAAAAGGAAAATAGAGGCCAGGTCTGATTTTAGATGCGTCAGAGAGAGAATCTAATCTAGACAAAAACGCTGTCGTTAAAGGGAATCTAATCTAGTCAAAATAAGTGAAATATTTGTGCTAATCTCTATAATTTGACTTTAGAAAAAAAAAATTATATATAATTTTGATTACTTACAAATGTTGTGACAGTTTGGTTTAAATATATATTTCGATATTTAATAAAATATCTAAAATATAATTTCTATATTTAATGTTCACCATGTACTTTATCTCATTCTTTATTAAATTTATTAATTTTTTCATAAAAAACTGTAATTGTTTTTTTCAAAATTGAATATTGAGTTCGAATTCTAACTTAGGAGAGTTGCTGCTAGTGATTCGGATCCGAACCCGTGTTGTATTTTAATAAAATATAAATTTTTGAAGTTTTCTATGAAAATAAATTTTTTTATAAAAAAAAGTAAGGGATAATTCAAATCATTCGTATCCAGATCATGAATGTTTGGACTCATATTATGCACGAAAATATTGTTTTGCTAATTCGAATTGAAGGGTAATAATAAATTCGTCTATTTCCTCGTCCAACATCTAATACACAAGTGGCACATTCATCGTAGTTAGCAACTCTGTCAAATGGACAATGGGAGCAATAATTTCTAGAAACATTTGGAACATTTCGTTTATGAGCAGAAGAGCCGTTTTCAAGTGGTATTCGATCAATATCGATTACGTATTGATTGATATCGATCACGTAAGAACCAATATTCGAGTGGCCGGTCTGAGGTTACCGACACAAAAATATTTGTATAAATTCTTTCCTTTCGTTTTCTCCAAGTTCCTTTCCTTTTTTTTTTCCCAAATTATTATTTTTTTTTAATCTAACTCACTTCCCTTTTTTCTTTGTGAGTTTCAGGAATATCCACGTACATAGATACGACGAGGGATGATAAAAAAAATCGAAACTATGATTTAAATTTTTTTTTATGATATATTCCTCCATAACGAAGTTCCAAAACATTTAACTTTTCACCATTCCAATATAAATGATTAGTAAATCAGATAATTAATAGTAAATTAGTTGGGTTGAACATAAATAAATTACTAGCATTAGAGTATTCTCGCTTGACTTAAACCTAACTAAAATAAGAAATAAGAGTCAAAGTCAAAGTCGGGTTCGAAGAATTTAAACCCCCGGTCTAAATAAAAAATGACGAAAAAGATAGGGGCTTATAAAAGATCTTTTTTCTCACATTGACGTGTCACATATTTACCGCTAGGGAGATTTGATCTCATGTTTGCTCTTTTTAGTATTTTACGTACCACATAAACTAGAAATAGCGAATATTGTAGGCAGTAACATTAGTAAATTAGTTGAGTATGCGGAAAGAGAGGGATTCGAACCCTCGTAAACAAAAGCCTAAATAGCAGTTCTAATGCTACGCCTTGAACCACTCGACAATCTCTCCTCCATAATGATATGTCCTAGAAATCGAGGCAATAAGGAATTATTCGTACTCGAGTCTTAAATAGTTATGGGTGATTAATTAGAAAACTATATAAAGCTTTTCATCGATTGGTAAAACCTGAAGAAGAACACAAATAACATTATGAAGAACTCGATAAATATATATATCATTAAATATGTTTTACCAAAAGACTTTTTCACCCATTATAAAATCATTAGGACGAAGTTTATTTGATTTATCACTTCAAGACGCAATTAAGGCTAGTGCAAAACGAAAACGCAGCCACACATGGTCGTTTTGGCCATATGTGAAAATGAAACCAAGTAGTAGATAGGATTTTTTGTAAAATTGCCCTCCTTAAAGAGGGCATTTCTAAAAATGCCCTCCAAAGGAGGGCATTTGTAGATATGCCCCGTCCAGCTGCTAATAGCAGCTGGACGGCCCAGCTGGCAGGCTCGCGTGTCCAACGCGTGCCAGCTGGGCACGGTCCAGCTGCTATTAGCAGCTGGACCGGTCGGACCGGGCCGGATAAACCGGTACCGGTCTGACCGTAAGAACAAAGACCATTTTTTTTTTTTTTTTACGAAAATATTAATTGACTTCAACTAGAATCGAACCCAGGACTTACACTAAAAACGTTGAAGCACTACCACCACACTACAAGCTAGAATGTTGACAAAATAATAGATAAAATATTTTTATTTATAATTCTATTATCAATGGAATGGAACCGGGTTCCCCATCCCTCGGGTTTTTTTTTTCAATTTTTACATCTATTAATATTCACTAAATTCAAATTTACAACTTCAAATTCAATGAAAATCGAAAGTTAGCGTCTTTATAATGTAATAAATAAACAATGTGCTATTTTTTTTAAATTTAGTAATTTCGAAAATTAATGTTTTCATCACCGAATGATGTTATACCACCATAAAACCTAAATTTGGAGCAAAGATAATTTTTTAGAAAATGTTCAATTTTTTTTTTTCCGAATTGTCACGTATTAGTAAAATCCAATACCGAAAGGGCCTAATTTGAAGTCCGGTAATATATTTTTTGAACATTCTAAAAAATAAGATTTACTCCAAATTTGCATTTTTGGGGGGTATAACACCATTTGGTGATGGAAACATTAATTTTCGAAATTACTAGAATAAATTTAAAAAAATAGCACATTGTTTATCACTTTATAAAGACACGAACTTTCGATTTTCATTGAATTTGGTGAATATTAATAGGTGTAAAAAGTGAAAAAAAACAAAAAAAACCGCGGGATGGGGAAACTGACAAAAAAAAAAGAAGATTTTTTTGAACATTTTCTAAAAAATTAGGTTTGCTCCAAATTTAGGTTTTATGGTGGTATAACATCATTCGGTGATGAAAACATTAATTTTCGAAATTACTAAATTTAAAAAAAATAGCACATTGTTTATTTATTACATTATAAAGACGCTAACTTTCGATTTTCATTGAATTTGAAGTTGTAAATTTGAATTTAGTGAATATTAATAGATGTAAAAATTGAAAAAAAAAACCCGAGGGATGGGGAACCCGGTTCCATTCCATTGATAATAGAATTATAAATAAAAATATTTTATCTATTATTTTGTCAACATTCTAGCTTGTAGTGTGGTGGTAGTGCTTCAACGTTTTTAGTGTAAGTCCTGGGTTCGATTCTAGTTGAAGTCAATTAATATTTTCGTAAAAAAAAAAAAAAAAAAAAGAGGTCTTTGTTCTTACGGTCGGACCGGGCCGGATAACCGGTACCGGTCCGACCGGTCCAGCTGCTAATAGCAGCTGGACCGTGCCCAGCTGGCACGCGTTGGACACGCGAGCCTGCCAGCTGGGCCGTCCAGCTGCTATTAGCAGCTGGACGGGGCATATCTACAAATGCCCTCCTTTGGAGGGCATTTTTAGAAATGCCCTCTTTAAGGAGGGCAATTTTACAAAAAATCCTAGTAGATAAGCCATTTTGCATTTGCTCCGTTAGCTCAGCTCAAGCTCAACCATGGCGCTCCTCGGCGCACTGCGCTTCCCTCTATCTTCGTCTCCTTCACCCGTACGCAGTTTCTGATGAATCTACTCGTATTTCTTCTGTATATTCGATCTACATATATGCTGAGTTCACGAGCCCTTTCAGTTACAGTTGTTCGTCTTTTTGCAGAGAATCGAGAATCGACGAGCTTCGAATTTTTCTCCGATATCGCAGGTTCGATTGCTTAAATCTATCTTTTTCGTTACGATCGCTGGTTTTGGTCGATGCTGTTTTTCCGAGCTGAATGGTTATGGATTTGAATTAAGGCGAGTTCGCATTCTAAAGGCAATGGACGGGACCGGAGAATATGGCGGCGCCGGAAACTGGTAATTGATATGGTTTTTAGTCTTGATTTTTCCTTCTGGTTAGGTTGGTTGATGAAGTCTTGCATCTTGATTGCTGCTGCGCCAGTTTTCATTATAATGAAATTTAGTCACAGAGCTAGCTAATTGCAGTCTGCAGAGAAGTTTTTGTTTACCTAATGAATGTAGCAAAACTAAGTTCATTCAACTAGCAAACAGCAGCACATTGGCTACAAATTCATATAGCAATTTGGTATTTAACCTTAAAGAATGTCCCGAAATTGCAGATTGTTATTAGAAAGGAAAAGAAACCAAGGAGGTTTGGTCATGATCCATGTTCATGAATTGGATTAGGCAAATGCCAATTGGAGATAATCCATTGCAATGTAGAATCAAGGAACTTCTTAAACTTCTGCCATTGTTAAGTATCTTCTTTAACTGTTTACTTTCAGACGAAAAAAAGACTATGTGCTGAAGATCCATGTTCATGTATTGTATTGTATTGTATTAGGCAAATGCCAATTGGATATAATCCATTGCAATGTAGAATTGAGGAACTGCTTAAACTTCTGCCATTGTTCAGTATCTTCTTGAACTGTTTATTTTCAGACAAAAAAAAGAGTATATGCTGAAGATCCATGTTCATGTATTGTATTGTATTAGGCAAATGCCAATTGGAGATAATCCATTGCAATGTAGAATTGAGGAACTGCTTAAACTTCTGCCATTCTTCAGTATCTTCTTGAACTGTTTATTTTCAGACGAAAAAAGACGATATGCTGAAGATCCACATCTAAAGGGTTCCATTCCTAGAGGAGCAGGTGAGGAAGATAAAGGAAGGCGGGAAGCTCTTATCCATGGACATCGAGATGCTTCTCATGTCCGAAGATAACCGCTACGATTTTGTCAATGAGATTGCAGCAGAGGCCAACGAGTATGTTGAGAGCAACAGGGACGAGTATGGAGTTACCAAGAAAGCCATCCTCCATGTGCTCAGTAACCGTGTGAATGATGCCGGGTTTTACCGACCCGAGGCTTACGCCAAATCCGACGAGTTCAAACCCGGGCCAGGTTTCATGAAGGAAGAATTATGAGCTCTTGTTGTTTGAATGAGGCTATAGTATAATCTTAGTGCAGGTTGCTATCTAAAATTGTGTGGCTCACAAGTTTATTTTGCAATTTTTTACAAGACGAAGGAACTAATAAAGTTTCACTAGCTCAGTTCATTTTTTTTGGAATAGAATCAAATCATTGTCCCAATTTTGCGCCATGTGTCAGTTTGGTGTCTGAGGTTGAAATTCAATGTCCCAATTTTCATATGTGTTGCTATTTGGTGTCGTTAAGTTAAACGGTTCACGCAATGGTCACGTGAGTGGTCAATTTTCAAAATTTCAACATTATTCCCTTACCAGAATTAAGGTTCCGACCAAATCCACCCAATTCCGGCCTATTGCGGCCAAACTCACTTCTATTCCGGCCGATTACGTCCAAACCCACCCTGATTTCGGCTTATTGCGTCCAAACCAACCCAATTACGGCCAAACCCACCCCGATTCCGGCCGATTACGACCAAACCCATCCCGATTTAATTCCGGCCGACTCCCGACCGATTACAGCCTATACCGGCCGATTTGGGGTTAAGCAGCTCTTATTTATAGTTTAGGGTTCCCGCCGATTTCGGCCGATTGGAGGTGGGTGGCCGGAGTTGGAGCGGGTGGTCGGAATCGAAGGCTTTATAAAAAAGGCAAAACAATATTTTCAACTCAATATGTTAAACTTAACCCCAAAATCTAACAGAAAATCAAATAGCAACAATACGAAAAATTGGGACACCAAATATCAACAGTTTAAAATTGAGACACCAAACTGATACTCGGGTCAAAATTGAAACAGTTTTTAGTTTATATTCCCTTTTTTTTTTTTTCCACTACTAATATTGAATTGCTAGCTTCCACAAAGCAATTTTGAAGCAATTAAAGAGGCATACAAACAAAGCAAGGACTTATACCAGCTATTTGTTATGTACAGTATAGATCCAACAGCAATTCCATTTCAAGGTTTTAATCTCAATCTTAACTACAGAGTTTTAACCGATTACCGACAAAATTACGTTAAGCGGATTTCTTCTCGGCACGACCCATGAAGGACCAGTCGGCATCGCACATATCCGAAGGCGAGCTACCATCGTTGTCCTTAATGTCGGTGCTTGCTTTTTGCTTCACCAGAAAATCCGCGATCCCTTCCCTTTCGCATACAACAGCATAGTGCAGTGCAGTCTGTCCATCATTGTCCTACAAAAAGAACAAGATCCAACTTAAACCAAAAGCACCTTCATTTCGATTTCCTATTCGGGTGTAAGAACTCACAGATGATCATGTCTGTCAAGTCGAGTGTTGCTTTTTACCACAGCATTTCAAACGAAGTTACTTTGTTACTAAATGTGATAGGCATGGAAGAATTTGTTGAGATGTAGATACCTTAGCATTTATATCTGCATTCTTCCCAACTAGTAACTCAGCAACTTCTAAGTGACCACGGTCAACCGCCCAATGCAGAGGAGTTCGGCCCTCGCTATCTGCAGTCGTTTATGTCGCAACTGTTAAAATGTTACCAATCTAGATATGGTTTTCCTGGGTAAACACGTCGAGCTAGCAAGTTCGGTTGTAGAAACAGTACCTTTCACATCAATCGGAACGCCGCTCTCAATGCTTTTCAGCAAGTTGGTAACATCCCCTTCTCTTGCATATCCATGGATGGCATCCATTTTCCTGAAAATAAGACATCCATTTCTAAATATAGCCTAGCATGAACAGAAATGAGAAATGTTACATTAACCCCTTCATGCATATCCAAATCAAAGCACATCCACTGAGCAGAGGCACTCATATGGAAAAACGCATGTTAAAAAAACTAGCTTAGCCTTTTACAGGAATGCAAATTATCCATCAAGAAGTACCAAGCATAATCAAGTATCCAGAACTAGCAATACAAGACCATTCTATCTATCACGCACATATTAAACCATATATTAAACATAACTATTAGCAGGCACGTAAAACATCATCCGGACCAGATTGAAGTTGAAAATTGCTTTTGGATATGATAAGTTCTGGGTAACTTACGACTCATCGCCGGATTCCTCATAGACAAACGTGCTAAAAACTGGTCCCATGGGTCCATGAGCCTCCGCATTTGACCCACCGCCTCTGCTTTTCTGGGAAAAGCATGTAAACAATAAGTAATCCAGTAGTGAGGGTACTACCAAGAACACAAAAGCTAGCAATGTGCACACAATTTTAGCTTACCACACTCGAGCCAGAAAGCCATGCAGGATACAACTCTGTGACAATGTCAATATATTTCTCCATTGCTGCTTCAGGAGGCATAGCACCCAACTTATTCCATGCTTGCCTAGAAAAGGAATCATCCCACGTTATTTCCATTGCTCGAGAAGCAATTGCCTTAATCCAATTCAAACAATACTTGTTGAATCTGATTTTGGCCAGTACTAGTTCAATAACAATATATCTAAACATATTATCTATGCATGTTAAGAAATTCGCTACTTGCTTATGATCGACAAGTACGCAGAGAAAAGCCTTATTAGTCATTCATAAGAATTCCCGTTCTCGGTACAAGCTATTATGAATGTTCCTGGTTTGGCCATTTTGATTAAATACCAGCATGAAGAATTTTTGTTTCATAGAACAAATTTCACTTGCATACGAAGGATCCTTGGGTGTTCTTTTAAGTTTCAGCCTTCAGGAAAAACACATCCTAATTATACTCCAGCTAATTGCTAATCAAGAGGCAGCCAATTGAAGAATCCAAGTCACGGCAAGAGGAGATTTGCTCTTTCTACTACTCATCCATGGCTATTGATGTCAACAATTCCTCTCCTCAACACCACCATTTGCATTTACATAGCTACAGTATTCCGATGGTTCCAACTAAAATGAGTAATTTCCAGAAATCAGAACATGAATTTCCAATCTAAAACCTACCATTTAGCTCTGGCCGTCATTTTCAATGCGGATGGTTGCGAAGAAGTGCAGGGCCCTTCCGTGGCGATTTTGTACAACCCGTAAAGCTGCAACTGCACATCACTGGACACTCGCTGTGAAAGCCGATCCGCAGCTGCCGCTGCCACGAACGCCGTGGCTGCACTGAACACCTCATCCAACTCCGTGCTCTCAACTCCCTCCCAATCACTGTCGCTGTCATCGTCCTCACTCTGGACAACGCTCTCGTTCCTCACGCTCCCATGCTCAGCTATAATCGAGTCTGTATCGAGTGAGCCGCCCCAAGGCTCAGCACCACGATCCTTAGGCTCCGAGGTCTCTACTCTAGTGTAGGCTTCCGGCGGCTGTGAATCGGCGGCGCGGGTAATGGAGAGGTTGTTTTCTTTGAAGGAGACGAATACGGAGATGAGCTTCGCGAGGAGGTAAGAGAAGATGAGACCTAAGACGACTGATTGTAGGAGCTGTTGCCAGTCCGCCATGGTCGTCTCGTCGAGAAATTTTCAGGGTTGCGAAGCTCCGATTAGAAACCTCGAAATGAAGATCTAGAGACGGACAGAGTAGTGGGACGGTGGATGCCGTCGTATAGGCTTTATTAGGTTTATATTACCATTTTGACATTATTACATAATTAAACTATACAAATAATTTATCGGTGAAAACTAAAATAGAAACTTCAATTTCTCCATTTATAGAAGTTTTTATCTATTATTTTTCTATTTATTATTTAAGGTAATGATCAAATAGCTACATAAACTTTTATCTTACTTATTTCAAATCGCTACTCAATTTTTTTAATTATAGATATCTAAATTATCAATTTTCGAAATATTTGTTATTTTGTTACAATTTACGTCAAATTATACAAAAAATTAGCATGTTTAGAGCACATGTACTTTTTTCATGTGTGCCAAATATAAATTCATACTTAAATTAAAATTATTAAATCTACTTAACTGGACGTTCAATCGAATGTCACCATTTCAATTGGGTGAATATCCAATTATGCATCTAATTAAATGCAGTTCACTGCAATTCTTTCAACATCCATATTTGGTACATATTAAAATACCCGAGTGGTTGGAACCTGCTCATTTTCTATCCAATTTAACAGAAATGATAACAGATATATCAATTTTCTTGCAAATTAAAATTTAGGTAACCTGTTTTTAAAAATTATAAAATTGATTCAAAATTCATGTAGCAATTTAATTATTAACTCTAAGAAAAAT
The DNA here is from genome assembly GCA_036873135.1 of Clarkia xantiana subsp. parviflora. Taxonomy (NCBI): domain Eukaryota; kingdom Viridiplantae; phylum Streptophyta; class Magnoliopsida; order Myrtales; family Onagraceae; genus Clarkia; species Clarkia xantiana. The sequence goes on from JAPTYO010000001.1 coordinate 52,829,085, forward strand.
GAATAAGATTGAGATAGATATTTATCATTGACTTGTATGTTGCGTAAGAGTTTACTTAAAAAGAAAATTTATATTATAATTTGTTATCGACTCGTATTTTTTAAATTCAATTTTAAATTAATATATATATATATATATATTATTTTTAATTACTTTATTAGATGCAAAAGTTAGTCATTTAAAAAGTTCACATCTACCTTTAATTTTACGTATGAAAAAAGGTTTATAAATCAAAGTATAAAAAAATATTATAAATTTTATTATAATATTTATGATTAAATAAAAATATTCAGTTATTTGTCAAATCATCTTTCCTATTAGGATTGGAAATTCTATATTTACATATTCATATGATTGAATCTTTAGATTTTCGAAATATTGTAAAAATAGAAAAGTGCTTATTTTAATTTAATATACAGATTTTATTTAATTATTATGGAGGAATGATATAAAAAAACATATATCTATTCATATATTTTCTCATATAAAAAAAAAAAATCCTATCATGATGTTATTGAAATGCATTTTGGTTGCTAATAATAATTTAATTTCTCGTAACATAGGGCCTCCTAAATCCTAATGCCAAATTGCAAACAAAGGCAGGACTTGGGCGACAAAATGTTTCTTTAACATAGGCCCAAGACAAAAGCAATGCAAATGAGCCCCATAAATGTTATTGGGCGACAGGAAGACAGTAGCACGTGGGCCGAAGTTCAGTTAACAAAAAGCACGTGCCATCATCTGCTTTATTTTAGGTATGTCACGTATGTGTTGTTTCTTTGTTAAGGAAATGGTTGGCCGACAGAAGTATACGTACACATGAAACTGCATCCACAAATATATGCAGAGGTAGAGAGCGGAGTACTCATGGTTGAACAATTTACTCGTTAACTATATATTATACTATGGTGTAACGGTTAGCAATCACTTTACCTGTTAAAAAAAATCCTCCCAAGATTCAGAAAAAAAAAAAAAAATCACTTTACCTGTTAAAAATTGACTCGTGCGTGTCAATTAGTTTAGATGTTGAGCAAATATATTACGGATAATACCCTCTCAATAAATTGAGGCCCTTCTAAAGACAGAGGGAAACAAAAAAAAACATCTCACTCGTTGACTACTAACAAGAAACACCGCTAGAAAAAAAAACAAAAAAACAAAAAATAAAAATAAAAAACAGAAAAACAAAAAAAATAAAACTCACTCATTAACTCATTAAGTACCGGTTGTGATCTAATATTTTAAGAGCAGTGATTCTTACGCTTTCCAACTCTACCCTTCACTCTTCAGCTTCTTTTACACTTTGTATATTTTCTATCTATATTTCCATATTGAAGAATTGCAAAATAATAAATACTTAAATAATTCTTTTTGAATATTAAATCCATTTATATTAAACTCAACAAAGAGATTATTTTTTTCAAACAGAGAGACTTTAAAAAATTATATATTAAAAACACTCTAAAACGTTGATGTTTTGATAAAAAAAAAAGTCTCAAGCTTATATAAATTAGATAAAAGTATAGAAATTTACAAAATACATGCTAAAAATCTTTTTAGTAATTTGTGAAATTCTGAAATTTTCAATATAACATAAATAATATATATATATACATATGATTTACCTGATGATGCTATATATATATATATATATATATATGCTTTCATTTCTTTAGTGTTTGTTGATCTTTTCATAACATTGCTTGCTCAAATGAGTATCTCAGAACGGTAGCTTCAGCAGATAGCAAACAGAACCCAGAACCAAAGGTACAATCATATTGTATCTATATATATAGAGCCTATACAGCTGATATATATATATTGGATGGATCTTTACCTATTTTGTGGGTGTGTACGTAGTGGGATGCTTCTGCATACTTTGCTACCTGGATTTGGAATACTCATTTGAGCAAGAAACGTTACAAGAGATCAATAGGATACTTCATTTCCTTTTTCTGTTCATCTCTGTACATGGGTGCAAAGAGAGAATACCATGAGAGGTGTGAGGTTTTCACTATCCCAAAGCTCTGGATATATATATATATATATATGTTTATATACGGAGAAGGCACGAGAGTTGAGTTGAAGTCATAATAATAATAATATTAATAATAATAACAAAATATAATAATAATAATAACAATATTAATAATAATAACAAAATATAGTCGTTCAACGTTTTATCTATTAACCCGAATATTTCAATTAAAATCCTACTGAATTCTGAAAATAAAAGAATTCAATATATTTATGTTTATTACTCAATCTCTTACAAATTGACCCGGAAATATATATTTTTTTCTTTTTTTAATGGGTTTCTGATGGGTATATATATTATAATTTTCTATCACAACAATAACACTTAACTTCTTTGCTCCAGGGGTAAGTATTGAACCAGGAGAAACAGTCACTGTAAAAACAATTTAAAGGGGCAAAAAATGTATGGTTTAGGAGGTCAAATTGAAAAAATTATAACTTTTAAGTCAAAATTACACATTATCATTTAATAGCTCTATCCCTACATATTAGGACTGGCAATTCGTGCGGGTCGTGCGTGTTAAGATCAACATTGACTTACCATCATGGACCAAGAAGAACTCACTATCATGGGCTAGGACTAACTTACTATTATTGGGCTAAGACTTAAAGATTTGGGCTAAGATAGTTGGCCCAAGTTGAAGAAATATTTAGAGATGAATACTTAGCTTATGTGTCTAGATAATTCTAGGAATTAAATAATTGTAGGAAGTTCTAGAGAGTTTCTAGGTAGTTCTAAGTCTAGAGATTTCTTTAGTCTCCTATAAATAGGAGTGGAGTCATTTGTAGTGAAGCAAGCAAACACACCACCACAACATCAACCACCACCACAAGTTGTAAGAGTCTCCTATCATATTTAGAGTAAGATAGTTATATATATATGAGTTCTTCTACACTGTTGTTGAGATACGGTCTTGGGCAAGTGCAAATCGGCACTTCGTTATTTTTACATGGTATCAGAGCCACTTTTGCGGTTACACGGAGAGATTCAAGATCGAGATTGAAGAACTCGGGAACTCTAAATATGGATGTTGCCGCTCGCGTGATTGGACAAGGAATGGAGCTATTAAACTCGTCCAATTACCGGATTTGGAAGTCCTGCATGGAGTCGTATCTCGTGAGCGAAGACTTGTGGGATGTCGTTGGAGGCAATGATGCAACCGCCCCGGAGGATACCACCAGAAACGGTGAAGAGATCAAGCGTTGGAAGCGGAGGAATGCCAATGCGGAGTTTGCCTTGAAGAGATCGATATCTTCAGAGGTGTTTGAGAATATCTCACGATGCACATCTGCCAGTTCGATCTGGAAGACGCTAGACCAGCTATACAACAAGAAGAACGAGGCGCGGTTACAAATGTTGGAGACGGATCTGGCGAATGCGAAGCAGGGTGAGTCGTCGATTTCACAGTTCTTTTTAAAGGTTAAGAACTTGTGTTCAGAAATTAATTTACTCAACCCGGAGGAGCCAATTTCGGAGGCGCGGATAAAACGGTCTATTATTTGGGGATTACGTTCCGAGTATATACCGTTCGTTATGTCGATTCAAGGGTGGGTCCAACAACCATCCTTGGAGGAGTTTGAGAACCTTCTAGCTTCACAGGAGTTGCTGGCTAAGCAAATGGCTGGGATCAAGCTGGAGGAAGATCAGTGCGCGCTCGTGGCTCAGGTAAAGGAGAATGACGCCAGGAAAAAGGTTGGTGGGAATGCGGAGTCTTCTCGTAAGAAAGATTTCAAGTGTTATCGATGTGGGAAGCCTGGACATCTGAAGAGAAATTGTCGGACCAGACTGAAGGAGAGTAACATGGTGGAGCCTAAGACCTCAACTGAAGGTGAAGAGTGGGCTAAATGTTTTCTAGCCAAGACCACTCCCACATGTGCATTTTCAGCTCGAGACTTGGGAAAGGAGTGGATTGTAGATTCAGGTTGCGGTCATCATCTTACCGGAGACGAAGATCAGTTCTCTACTATTCGTCGTCATGGAGGAGAAGAAGTTATACTCACGGCGGATGACACAGTTCACCATGTTGAGAAGGAAGGCACTGTTGTGATCAATCATGGAACATCGATCAAGCTCAATAATGTTTACCATGTTTCAGGCATGAAGAGAAATATCCTTTCAGTGGCGAATGCTGTCGATTCAGGTATGTACGTTTTATTTGGTCCGAATGATGTGAAGTTTCTCAGGAATGTTGAGATGATCAAGGCAGACGTAGTTCACATCGGAGAGCGAGTAGACGACATGTTCGTGATACCGGCTTCAAGTAAGAAAACTTCTTCAAAGAAGGTTCATGGAAAAAGGGGGAGTTCGAATCCTCGCGAAGACGTCCATGGAGGAGCCGATGATAAACAACTGGTGAAGCAAGGATTGGGAAGATCGATCACTAAGCCAATTCGTGATCGGGTTAAAAATCGCATATGCGCTTATTCTTGCTTTCTTGCAAGTCCGGTAGTTGAGCATCAATCTTTGTCTCAAGATGAAGAGAATGAAGAGTCGGACTTGAAGATGTCTAAGGGAGATGAAACTGTGCTGCCGACGACGGGAAACAAGCGTTGACAAGTTACTTTGTCGCTTGCTAAGAATTCAGTCCTCGATAAAGGAGGAAGTGCTTCAAAACCACAAGTTGATCAAGACAGAATAGTGCGACAGAAGTATCGTGAGCGGCACAGACTGGAGCACAACATTGATAAGAAGAAACATGAATGAAAGTCAATGTTGAGGGGGAGTGTTAAGATCAACATTGACTTACCATCATGGACCAAGAAGAACTCACTATCATGGGCTAGGACTAACTTACTATTATTGGGCCAAGACTTAAAGATTTGGGCTAAGATAGTTGGCCCAAGTTGAAGGAATATCTAGAGATGAATACTTAGCTTATGTGTCTAGATAATTCTAGGAATTAAATAATTGTAGGAAGTTCTAGAGAGTTTCTAGGTAGTTCTAAGTCTAGAGATTTCTTTAGTCTCCTATAAATAGGAGTGGAGTCATTTGTAGTGAAGCAAGCAAACACACCACCACAACATCAACCACCACCACAAGTTGTAAGAGTCTCCTATCATATTTAGAGTAAGATAGTTATATATATACGAGTTCTTCTACTGTTGTTGAGATACGGTCTTGGGCAAGTGCAAATCGGCACTTCGTTATTTTTACAGTGCGTGGGTTCATGTCGTGCCAGGTTTATGTCGTCTTTTGGGTGTCAGCCCAAACACGACCCAACATGAAAAATCGGTACAAAAAACCTATTCTAAATTAAATAAAAAATTAATATATAACAATTATTAACTAAAATTTTAAAATTAATCAATTTAAAGAATCCAATATAAATATCATTGCAGAAAAAAAAACTAGGTTTAATTAGATATGTTTATTTTAATAGAAATTATTATATATATATATATATATATATATATATATATATATATATATATATATATATATATATATATATATATATATAACTATTGTGTTATGGTGTCATTATGTGTTACCAATATCAAACCCAAACCTGTAATTTTCGTATCGTGTTCGTGTCGGCTCATATGCCGAGTCCGAATTGCCAGCCCTACTACATACAATAATCTTCACTTGCACTGAATAAGTTTGTAAAAATAAAATGTGGGCTATGAATATTCTCTATTCCCCAATTAATAATAATAATATATCAATAAGCTTTGAAATTTGAATCCTATTAATTGATTAAAGATAAAAACTGCATCAGAAGGTTTTAATTTTAAATTAGGAGAGCAATTATCGTAAAACAAATAGTACAGATCAAGGAAACTTAGCTGTAGTCGCTAACTAGTTTTTTTAAAGCATGCATGTCAGACAAAGAAAAGAAAATATATGTATATATTAATATAATATATGACGAATCATTTGGTGACGTCATAATTGTGTATTTTGGAGACATGTATTGATATATTGTCTTTTTGGCCGACGACCATGAATTAACATTTGACTAATGATGTTTTTTTTTTTTTGTATTCCTCTTTTCTTTGGATTGCCAGCATGCAGTTTACGTTTGTTTGCAAATGCTATATAATTATGATTAAGAATAGTATATATGCTTATTAATTTTTATTTAAAAGTATATATATATTCAATAAGTGTAGACTAGCTAGTCTATAGCTAGGAATAGAAGATTCACTTAAACTTCAACCCCGTAGCTACCACGCACACTCTACCGTAGCTGTCGTTGAAACCTCCCATGCATTATAATTTATATTTACATTTCCCTCTTCAAATTCGAATATATATTTATATATATGATAGATCGATATACAGGGACGGATCTATGATTCATATTCATCATGGGCATGCAATAATTGGATTATGAGCAACATTAAATGTATACAATTTCAGGACAATTGTAGGACGACCTTAAAATGCTAACAATTGAAATAATTACACTTTTTAGAGTAAAAGTTACACATTCAAAAAGTTGAGGGATAATTAACACATCGTACCCGAATAATATATATATGTAAATAATAAATGTAATTTAATAAATAAAGTATAAATTTTATAAAGAATGAAAAAAGAGTAATTATTAGCAATAATCATGCATATATACGGGTACAAATTCCATCAGGATCAAACAATTATAAGTCTATATATATATATATATAATATATTCATGGGGTATTAAATACTAAATCACTGGCTAAACTAGTGGTAATTATTTGTTAGTTTGCTAGTTGAACTTATACTTGAGATATTTTCATAGTTAAAATACTATATATTAATATATATATAGTATTCTAGCTCTATCTATTTTTAAATTAGTGTGGAAAATTCATAAAACATACATATCGTCTAGATATATCATGTGGTTATATACACATTTTCTGTTTAATATCAACACAAAAATTAGACGGAATTTACAATTTGCACAAATATTAGTGATGAATCTTTAATTTTTTTGGCCAATCTTCATGAATCTTTAATGAGAAGGGAAAGGGAAAAAAACTAACAGTTAATTCATGATTAATTACCCTTGTATTTATTGTTTCAAACTCATCAAAACCACCACTTAAGTGTAATTATTTAATGAGTGGTGATACAAACTGTGAAATATGAGTGAAATTTCTATAGAAAGTGGTTTAGGGCCCACCAATGACCAATACATTTGTTCCATTACATTCTCTTTCATACTTTCTTTTGAAATTTCACTGGAAATTTCACAGGAAGAAAATTTACTTATTTAATTAACTAAATAAAAGTATACTAAAACAAGTAATGCGAGTAAGGAGATGAGACAAGTGGGAAATGTGATCTATCTATATAAAGAAGAGAATTGTAGTTGTTAATATAATGCATGGAATGGCAGCTATGTGTCAATATCCATTTCCCAATGCTCAACGACCAGATCCAACCAAACATCTCAATTCAAGTATTATGATTTATATTTTTATGTATAATTTTTTTTTATATTCTTTTATATATATATATATATATATATATATATATATATATATATATATATATATATATATATATATTATATTTTGGAATATCTCATCTGTTCTAATTCTCCCTTTTGGAGATAGTAGTAAATATGATCAAGTGAATGATTCAACTATGAGCATTTCAACTATCATATGATTTTTTAGGAGTTTTGACTTTATTCTTTGATTATTTAGAGTCCTATGAAGAGTGACTTATTAGTCAGCCATGATTCACTTTAGTTAATCCGAACCCGTACCAAACATGTTCACCTGGTCTGAGATACCATGTCTAGCATGAGTATGGATCAGATCGATCCTCCTATCTCAACTAATTTAGTCATGAAAAATGTAGAGATTTGATCGGCTAGAGGAAGCCATGAGGCTATCACAAATCAGACTTGTTCTAAAAGCTAACAATAAATAAGATATTAAGTACTCAAAATAAGATGCCTAAATACAAATATCTAAAATATGTTGTGACAATAACTAAATATTAAGTTCTCAAAAAAAAAAAAAAAAAAACTGTATACTAATTGTTAAAACTTGAAAAGTAGTGTACCAAATCCAGATAATTTATTTACTAAAAAAAATCCAGATAATTTGTAAAGTCGTATAACTAACTAACCCCTAAAGTTCAAATCCCATCATTATACCAGTTATGACTTATGATAGATAAAAGTGGTATATTAATACAGTTATAATTTTCAATATACATAAATGTACAATAAGTGGCCAAAAGAAAAGTACCAAATGTACTATCACAACCACAAGAGACCTATATATATTTGGTCACATCGTAAAGGGTTTTTTATTCTTTACATTATTTGAAATGTAAATAAGGTAGCATATTCGAAATTGATGATTAATTGATAAGTTTTGAATGTGAATAATGCAATATATGTTCTTAAGTTCAATTTATTAAATATATATGGTTATAATTAACAACTTACTACTTGAAATTTGGCATATTGGACAAAACTTTTAGTTAAAAAAATGATTGGGACAAAACCGTTTGTGGACAAATTACTTCTGTTAAATATTTCGTTTAATATAAACGGAAATGATATGCTTGTACATAATTAAATAAAAACTGGAAAACTAAGCTAAGATAATGGAATTGCATGCATCCGTATAGTCACTTATAGAAATTCGTATAACCAAAGTTATAAATTTAATACAATAATTTTAAGCTAATTTCTCGATATTTCTTTAATAACGTACAACGTGATCAATTTTATTTATATTAGACGGAATGTTAGACATAATTAATCATTTGTTATATCGACCAAATTTCAAATAATAATTTGATAATTTAACCCAAATATTTATTTTCGAATTGTCTATCCTTGACAAAAAAAAGTTAAGAGTCAAAGAGATGGTCCACGTAAGCACTGGCGAGTCACGTGTACTACATATTGACCAATCAATGCATTAATTCATTATTTATCCTAAACTCCAAAGAAAGTAAGAAATAGAGTATCACTCAGTTGGTGGTTCAATTTCGTGACAAATTCCATTTAGTTTAACTATTAAATTTAGGCAAGACTCGATAGTGGTTTAGTGTTTAAGAACTCTTATTTTTAATGTGGTTTGATTTTGAAGTATTTAGTTCAAAACTATTTATGGTTGTAATCTCATGATGATTTTTTTTTTAAAAAGCAGGTTCTTTTTTATCTACATGCGCGTCAGTCATAAAGGAGACTCATAGAACTGGTCTTAAAAGACCGATCTTTGACTATACTAGCTCGATGGTGGGGCTACATTGATGGGCTCGTGTATGCACACGTTTTTCATTAAATTTGGCCGGAAAAAACTCCGGATCGTGAGAGTCCAAACATTACGTATTGGAATTGAGGTATGGTCGACACTAACCCATTCTTTTTTCATAGAAATGTAAAAATATTAAATTAGTTAGAGGGAGCTGCCCCTGACCTTATAGAACTCTTCATAGTAGCATAATATAGACTTAAAAAGTTTCAATTATTTCCCCTAAATTTCAATAGTATCCCATTGAAACTCTTTTTTGGCCAATATCCCCCCTTGAAACTTGAGTTAGCCACAAGTACATTGAAAAGTAATGCCATTTTATATTTTGAATCAAAATGGCATCGTGAATCGGTTGATGGAAAGTTAGTTGACATTAACAATAGTCACCTTATCTGGTATGCAATAATAGTCAGACAAAATACAAGCCTTAGTGAAAAGCAACAACGAACAATCCAGTAATACCTATCAAAATCATCATCATTTGGAACCAAATCACCACCACCCACCATTACATAACTAATTATGGAGTCGTAAAAACGATTTGAGTTTTGAAATTGTGTATCACATCAATCATGCCAAATTATAGCTTCATTCGTATAGTTTAGAGCTGTATGTGTATAAATATATATAGACACAATTTATCGAAAATTTAATATTTATTTATATACCAATAATTTTATAAATGTTGCAACTAAAACTTTAGCTTAATATATATTTACATGCAACATTATATATATAATCACCCAAATCAGGAAAATGTAAAACGGAATTTTACAACTTTCGTTATAGAAAACAATATGGATCATTATGCAATTTTAAAAACTTATAACTATGTTGATTTAAGATCATTTTGCACCATTTGTAAAAATTCTAAACTAATAGTGTAATATTTTATCGTTTCACAAGTCTGCTTTTGTGCATGAAATATCAGGTGTTTCTATCCGCTTCACAAACAAAACATCATATTTGTGCTAGTTTTATTATTATTATGTACTTAATTGTAACATCTAACTTTTTTAAAATATGAATATTTTTCAACTACACATACTATTTTATTTTTTAACTACAATTAGTATTTGTATCATAACATTATTAATATCAATTTCCCTCAAGGGTTCACATATGGGGCAATAGAAAAATATAAAAATTAGTACCACAAACATGGTGCTTGTAGAACAGAGTATTAACTCTTATAGATACATAACTCATCACCGCAACTTTACCATCCATAACATAATAGTGCTGTTAACCATAACTACAAATTATGTAAAAATACATAGTTATTTGATTTTCAACGTATAAAAAAACATAGTAATAATCCACATTAATCACATTCCTCAGAATCACATTTCCTTCCATAGCCCCCTACACTATCTTCAGGATGCAATCGCCATCCCTTAACTTTTCGAAGCATTCAAATTGACAGGAAACTCACATGGCAAGTGCAAATAAGACCCAAACCTAACTTTTCTGCATATCTGGTATTCATTGCTTGTACCAACCTACCCTACCTACTCAATACCAATTTATAAAACCCACAGAAAGTTAAACCTATGCAAATCTAATAACTAAGCATTATGACTGTGAATGTATGAATATAATCAATAGATACAGAATTACAAGATGTGATTTACAATCTGTCATTGGTTACTGCAACTCACTCGAGAAAATTACGAAAGTATATCGCATCCTCCACTCTTTACCTCTATAATTGACAAAGGAAAGAGAAGGAAATCGACTCACCGACATCCCAGCTCGTCCCTAGTGTCCGGATTAATGGAAGTATTGACACACAACTTCTGAAGATCAATGTAACCTATTAATACATCCTCAAAATCCACGTCTCGCAAGTCAGCTTCCACGAATGTGGACCCCGACAACACCGTGTTCTTGAACTTAGCTCCTTGGAGATTTGCTTTACCAAAGTTTACTCTATCTAACACCGCATTTGAGAAATCAGTACCTGCATATAGCAGCAACCAAGGCCATGAGAAACAATTTTCCAGTTTCTTCGAGGGTTAAATGCCAAATTGCTAGCTGAACTTAACAGAGAAATGGATAGAGCTCGCAATTGTAACATTAGTTCAACTACTGAAAAGTTACCAAAAAAGAAAAAGAAGCTAATAACCAGTTGACAGTATCTGCATATAGCAGCAACCAAGTCCATCAGAAACAATTTTCATTCATTAATTTTGATATCTAATAAAAAAATTACATTTTTTCAAAGGGTGAAATACCAAATTCTTAGTTGAGCTAGCAGCTTGCACATAACTTATTACTTCAGCTAGTGAAAACTCACCAAAAAGAAAAAATATCAGCCAGTAACCAGTTCATTGATCACAAGTTCAAGTAGCAATTTGGTATCAAGACGACAAGGTTACCTTTGAAGCTAGCTCCAACAGCGTAGGCCTTTGACATGACCACTTCTGACATATCCGCGCCATCAAATTTAGCACCTGACATTAGTGCTGCTGCTAGAGACTTGCCTTTCAGATTAGATTTCTCATTTGTGTAGTCACAGAAGCGGAGATCGATAGGCTTGTCATAAACGCCATTAGCTTGCCCAATTGTGTTGCCCACAAATGCTTCCTGGCATCTGTTGGGGTCTGTCGATAAAGGTGGCAACCTCTGAAAAGGTAAATCATTTTGCACTTATATCGCCAAGATTACAGCTTTTACATAAACTTAGTCGAAACAGCTCTCAAAATACCCAGCAATTGGGGTATTCTAGAGTTTTATGCTTAACTGCTAGCTGAACTTGTTGATGATGTGCTAATTACTTTTTGTTTTTTGGCAACTTTTGCCTATTTCATCCATTTTCTGTTAAGCCTCAAATGGAAAATCCAAACAAGTACATTTTTCATCCAAGTTTAATAGAAAAACGGATGGAGTTAGCTAGTTGCAATTCATTATTAGTTCAGCAAGTGAGAAGTAGCAAAAGAAAACGAGCAACTAGCTCATCGACCACTAGTTCAGCTGTAATTAGTATCAAACGTGATCCAGTAGGTCCTAGATAGTAGATATACATTTAGCCAGTAATGAATCAAACACTTAACAAAAGAAACATCTTTCTTCTACCTTTTTTCTAATTAGTCATAGTATTCGGCTTCTATCAAGTATCATTGAATCACAATCAATATCTTTAATTACAACAAGCATATGCTAATCTTTCAGTATTGGCATTTGCAAGCTACTAGTCATCATCATGTTCACAGTAAACTGGAAATCAATCAGCATTTCAGATATTTCACCTGACCAGCAGCGATTACAGGCGACGCAGCATTCAAAGCCCAAACAGCGAGAATTCCGCAAGCTACGCTCCGAATCTCCTTCAAAGGAGAGGCCTTAACGCCAGATCCTTCTTTAGCAGCTAAACAAGAAGACAATTCAAATCAGATAGTTCACTTTCCCATGGAAGATTAAGAAAACTACGCAGAATTATCTAATCGGCCGCCACTAAACCGATGATCAAGCTAAATCACAGCTGACACAAATGCTAGAACGTTCCAGGACAGAAGGAATTGTCGTCACCTGAACAGACAATCAGCGCTGACGGAATACGGTTGCGGTGAGGGGAAGATAGCCGGAGACAAAAGCCTCGGTGGGATAAGGGAAGAGGAAGAATCGCCATTGTCAGTTTTGAGCTGAGCTCTGTAACTATCTGGAACGGTCTTTCTCTATCCTCTTCTGTTTTCCATTATCCATTCTTGAGAATTATTGAGCCAACACGTGGTAGAAAGATGGTGCATATCCAGCCATGGAATTTTCGACACGTGTTATACATAATGCACACGTGTCACAAATTTAACCGCGTAGATATATTTTTCCTACGTGGCAAGCCACGTAGGACAGTCTTAACTTTACGATATATACCAACTAAAAGTAGCTGCCCATCTCTCAGGAGCCGTTAATCTCGCCGGAAAAAAATGGCTGCTCATCTCTTACCCGCCGTCTCTATCCCACAGCCGAAGCTCCGGTCGCTCAACCATGGCTCCGATAAGCGACGAACTCCAGCAGCCCTTCCAACACAGAAGCCGAAACAGAGTCGTCGGCACATGGAAGCAGAGCTCTCTATACTCGGCAAGCCAATCGATTCCACTACCTATGCTTCGGTTCTCGACGCCTGTAAATGCCCGAATCTAGGAAGACAAGTGCACGCCCATGCTGTCAAGTGTGGGTTCTGCGGGCACGAGTTCGTCGATACTAAGATGCTTCAAATGTATGGGAGGTGCGGTTTGTTAGAGGATGCAGTCAAGCTGTTCGAAGAAATGCCGCTCAGAAATATACACTCATGGACAGCCATTATGAACGTGCATTTGGAGCATGAATTGTTTGAATACGCTGCTTCTTTATTCCTCAAGCTACTTCGTGAGGGCTCCATGTTGGAATTCTTTGTCTTCCCAGTGGCACTGAAGATTTCAAGCGGCATTGGTGATTTGGAAATGGGGAGACAGTTACATGGGATGGTGATCAAGTCTCATATAATCTCAAATCTATACGTAGGTAACGCTCTTATCGACATGTACGGCAAATGTGGGAGCTTGGAAGATGCTGAGAAAGTATTCATAACCATTGAAGGAAGAGACTGTGTCTCATGGAATTCGATCATCACGGCTTGTATAGCCAATGGCATGGTTTTCGAAGGATTGAGGTATTTAGATGAGATGGTTTCTCCAAATCTTGTTTCTTGGAGTGCCATGATCGGGGGTTTCTCCCAAAACGGATACGAGGAAGAAGCTCTTCGTTTGCTTCAGAGAATGCTCGATTCGGGATTAAAACCAAATGCACGAACCCTAGCAAGCATCCTCCCGTCTTGTGCTCGACTCCAAAGTCTCAAAATCGGTAAAGAAATTCACGGATACGTCACAAGACAATTATTCGTGTCCAATCCTTATGTTGTGAATGGTCTAGTTGATGTCTACCGCAGATGTTCCGACATGAAGACTGCTGAAAAGTTTTTCTCCAGGTTTTCGATCCGGAATGAGGTCGCTTATAACACAATGATCGTTGGGTACTGCGAGATCGGTGATATTTCGAAAGCAAAAGAGGTTTTTGACAGTATGGATGGTGAAAGTTTGAGGCCATTAAACCCTAACTCTACACATCAGTTAAAGGGTATTGTCTCGTGGAATTCGATGATTTCAGGTTTTGTTGATAATGGTCTATTCCTCGAAGCCTTGACCATGTACCGACATTTGCTAGACGAAGAATGGTCTGTGCCCGATTCGTTTACCCTAGGAAGTGCTCTCACTGCTTGTGCAAATCTGGCCTCTTTGAGCAAAGGAAAGGAAATCCATTGCCAAGCAATTGTTCGAGGCCTTGATTCGAACCCATTCGTGGGTGGTGCTCTCGTGGAGCTATACGGTAAATGTCGAGATTTAACTGCGGCTCAATTATCGTTCGATAGAGTTAACAATCGCGATATCGCCACGTGGAATTCTCTGATCTCAGCCTATTCACATTCCAGTCAGAAGACATCTTCCATTGATAGACTCATTAGCGAAATGAAGAATGACGGGTTCGACCCGAACGTCTATACGTGGAACAGCGTCCTAGCGGGTTTCATGGAAACTGGTAATCACGAAGCTGCGATAAACATTTTCTCGGTCATAAAACCCGACATTTTCTCGGTCGGGATAATAACAACATCCTGCTCGAAACTGGCATCAGCAGAACGAGGAAAGCAAGTTCACGCGTATTCCATCCGGCAAGGTTACGAATCGACGGTCCATATCGGAGCCGCACTGGTCGACATGTACGCAAAATGCGGCAACATAAGGAGCGCGGTCTTGTCCTATAACCGAATACGAAACCCTAATTTAGTCGCGCATAACGCGATGCTGACGGCTTACGCAACCCACGGGCTCGGAAAAGAGGGAATTACGCTCTTTCGGAGAATATCAAAGGTATTAACGGAAACATAATCTAATAATATTCTTAATATAACTTAATCAGAATATAATAAAATATATTTATTCACTAACAGGAGGATCCCGACCACGTCACTTTCTTGTCTGCATTGTCGTGTTGTGTTCACGTCGGAGAAGTCGAGCTGGGTCGGGAGCTATTCAATTTAATGGAGTTTTACGACATTTCCCCGTCCCTCAAGCATTACACGTGTATGGTCGATTTACTGAGCCGTGATGGTCGGCTCGATGAGGCTCACGAGCTTATATGTGCAATGCCGATGAAGCCCGATGCGGTGGTTTGGGGAGCGTTGCTTGGAGGATGTGTTATTCGGGGGAATGTGGAGTTGGGTGAAATAGCGGCGGAGAAGATTATGGAAATTGAGCCGGATAATACGGGGAACTACGTGATGTTGGCGAATTTATATGCGTTTGCCGGAAAATGGGGCGATTTGGCGAGGGTGAGGTCGGCGATGAAGGACCGGGGGATGCAGAAGAACCCGGGTTGCAGTTGGATTGAGGATAGGGATGAAGTTCATGTGTTTCTGGCGTCGGATCGGTCTCATGAGAAGAAGGATGAGATATATGGTGCACTGGAGAAGTTGACACAACATATGATGATTTGCGAAATATAGATTTGTACTTTAACTAATTTGGGTTTATTAACTCATATTAAAAGCTAGCTTGTAATGTAAAGGTCCACCATTATATATAGAGAGTAAAGATACACCATTATAAATAGGGTTAATAACTAAATTGTTACCCGATTTTTTTTAGTTGGCTATATAAATTTTCGATTTTTGAGTCATTGCTACTTCAATTATAATTTTCTTTAAATTTGGTGAAAAATGAACAAATTTTAGCCACGTGTGATCTTTCGTGTGTACTTTAGATAAATTCGAATGTAAATTGAAAATAGCAGCGAAATATCTTTAATTGGACACTTTGTTAGACCTCTATTTAATTTTAGGGTTAATAACTAAAAAACTATCCAAGGTTTAGCCTATGTTAAAATTAGTTGTCTGAAAGTTGAAATGTTAAAATAGACTGTCTCAAGATTCATTTTTGTTGAAATTTGGTGTCTCTGCGCGTCTTTTCATCTTCATTCAATCATTTTCATCAACTACCCTCCACTCATAATCCATCACTCTTTACTTTTCACAAAATTATCAAATTTCACTCAAAAATTGAACATTAAAAAAAAAGTTTCTAAAAGAGTGGTGTGGAACCATTTTTCATGGACAACGGAGCGAGATTTACTTGCACGGATGTGGCCAACTTCTTAGGTGACGATCCCGGCAAGATGACGGGAATGAAGTGTGTATGGAACCTCGAATTTGACAAACGGTTTCGTCGGAATTGACTTCTCTAAAGTAATCACACCGAGACACCACATTTTAACAAAATTGAAACCTTGCACATTACAGTTTAACGTTTGAAACTTCAGACACTTAATTTTAACATAGGGTAACCTTATATAGTTTTTTAGTTATTAACCCTTAATTTTAACTGTGTTTTTCAATTGTACATCCAATTAAAAGTATTTGCAGTTCTTTTATTTTTTTTCTATTCTAATAATCTTATTAGAGAGTAATCCATTTTTAACTCTTTGGAGAGTCACCTCTAATACAATCTACGAAATATAGAGGAACTTAAAATTAAATCAACATAAAAGTTAGTTTAAATGTGATAATTATTCAAGCTATTATTATATGAGACCGATCATTGTTTTACAACCGTTGTGGTACTACACATTATATATACTACTAACACATGAATACCCTTGATCATATTTACAACTTTCACATATCAAACATTTCAATTCAATTGGTATGTACAAAGAAGACAATGTACGAGGAGCAGCAGCAGCCAACGATGATGTTTTTGAGTTACCAATTCTCCTTGACAATTTTGGACTTCTCGAATATGAACTTACCTTCCTTGTACCTCTGTGAAGGTTCGTAAGCTTTCAAATACGTCCACCCGAGCACTTCACTGCAGTCGGAGCAGGCAATATCGGCGACGGTGTGCATACCCGTCAGTAAATGCCGATCTTCTTTTGCTCCGACGACGATGTTCATCGCGTGAGAGAAGAGAAAAGCTCGCCCGGTTTTTCCCTGAACACGAAGAACATGATGATTGAAGATGTCTTAATTATCGAATTGTTGATTGATGTTTTGGTAGACGAACAAATTGTTAGCTGATTTTTTGTTAAAACATTTTATTAGTCCAACTGCGTATATATATACATACAGTTTGTGAGTTCTGTTGGGATTTTTTTTATATTTTTAGACGGAATCACACATTTGTTGTACAAAATAAAAAAAACAATAGTAGTTTGTTCGGTTGCTCAAACTTGACCTAATAGTTTATTCGACTGCTCATACAACAGGTAGCAATTAGTTCAACCGCAAAAATATCAGGTATCAATTTGGTGCATCTTTATTCATCAGATGTGGGCACGTGACTCATTCCATATAGTTTGTGAGCTCGGTTGGGATTTCCATATTTTTTGGATAGTATCACACACATGTTGTGCATATGATTAAAAAACGAATAACAATTTGTTTAATCGCTCAAACATTAGCTAACAGTTTATTTAACTGCTCATACATTAATTAGCAATTAGTTTAACTTTTGAAACTTCAGCTATCAATTTGCTACATCTTTATTCATCAGATGTGGGCACATGACTCATTCGGTATAATTTGTGAGCTGTTTTATGATTTCCATATTTGTTGGACGGAATCATTCACATGTAGTGTACGCGATTAAAAAAAAAACTAAAAATTTGTTCAACTGCTTAAACATTAGTTAAAAATGTATTCGATTGCTCATTCTTGAACTAGAAATTAGTTCGACTGTCAAAATATCATCTAACAATTTGCAGCATTTTTATTCATCGGGTGAGAATACGTGACCCATTCCGTATAGTTTGTGAGCTCGGTTAGGATTTTCATATTTCTTAAAACGGAATCACTCGTATACTGTACATGTGATGAAAACAAAACGATTAACAATTTGTTCAAGTGCTCAAACATTAACTATTTTTTTTTACTATACAAACAACCTAGTAATTAATTCAATTACATGAATTTCAGCTATCAATTTGATAATTAACCTTCTAAGATTTAAGGTCTCCTTCAAACACTTATATATATATATATATATATATATATATACCTAGAGAATGATGTTAACTCCTTACCTGGAAAGCCTTGGAGATGATGTCATCATGCAGCGACACATGATTCCGACAGTTATAGCAGCTGTACAGCCGAGGTCCGACCAATTCCGCCATGAACGGACGATTCGAGCTCCACTGAACCAAATCAAGAGCAGAATCAGAAGATCAAAGAGGAACAGATATTTACAGAGCAAAACTAGAGCCGATCTAGGCAATGAAGAAGAAGGGTTATTATTGCGTGCAAGATTCTAAAGAGAGGCCGTACCCAACTTTGATCACCAAATGGGTTTTCTGATGGGGACACAACTAATATATTATATCATCATACAATAATAATTAAAGCCAATAATGATTCATAGTATACCATACCCCAATTTCGTCATTTTGGATAAAAGCAATTTTTTTTTTAAATGGCGACAAAAATATGAAAATTTTGATTTTTAAAATTCAACCTTGACTGTTATGGAAAAAAAAAAAAAAAAAAGAGTTTTTGACCATAGGGCTACATAGACAACTAAATACTAATATAGGCTAAAAAAACAAATAATTATAAATATGGAGTTGGCCGGGTAAGGGGAACCCGGCCAAGTGAGTTCAAATTTTGGAACTCACTTGGCCGGGTTGGGGGACCCGGCCAAGTAGTTCAAAATTCGAACCTCTTGGCCGGGTTGGAGGACCCAGCCAAGAGAGTTCGAAATTTGAACTCACTTGGCCGGGTTGGGGGGACCCGGCCAAGTGGCATCGGATTCCCGACCAAGGGAATCCGGACCAGCAAGGATTCCCTTGCTGGCTGATATGACCGGTATGATTGATCGGGCTCTTTTTTTTTTTTTTTTCAAATTCGATTTTTTTTTTTTTAAAAAAAAACTTCATTTATTCTCTATATATACACATACAACCTTAACTATCTAACTCCATACCTCTTACAGTTTACTACCATCATACATTCAACATTCATGAATTTGCTAAGTTCATCTACTCAATGGCTGCTGAAGGAAGTTCAAGTAGGAGAACTGTTCGTGTGAAGCAAGCGATGGTATCATCTGCACCTCTCCTTTATCGTCAGAGTACACACAAGTCTCAAATCAGCCACAAAGATACTGTAAGTTTTACTACTTAAACTTTTAATTGCAATTTAGGGTTTAAAATTTAATTAGTGATACACTTGTTAACCATGTAAAGTATATACACTGTAATATGTCATACTGAAAATACTTATATATATATATGTACAATTATTATTTTTAAAATTTCAAATTCATGGAATGTTATTTTACCACCTTTTGCAAACATGTTGTACATTTTAAAACATATTGGTCAATAAAACCATATTTTTCATACATGTTGCATGTTTTACATATTTTTCCCTAATTATATAGATAAAGTATAAAAATATGTAAAGTCGGTTTATATATATATATATATATATATATAGTCAAATACGAGTTTCTACCTTTCTATCAACATGCCATTTTTACTTGTTTTAATACTTATTTTGAGTTAAAAACGTAAAAATGCACGTTTTTACAGCTTAAAAACGAGTTTTTAACTATATATATATATGTGTGTGTGTCATAATGTAATGTGTATTATGTTACATTTTATTATTAATCAAATAGTCGGTCAGTATGCATATATTATTCATGTTTAGTAATTTGGACATTCATGTTGATAGGTTAACAAACCTACTATGAGACAGTGCTTGGTTCGATCATACTGTATGTGGGAGATCGACCCGCTAACTAGCAGTTACGTCGAGGCAGCGGGTTTCAAGTTTGCAGGCAAGACATCTACTATAAAGCTAGATCCTGCACTACTCCATGCACTAGCCGAGAGGTGGCGTCCAGAGACGCACACTTTTCCTCTTCCACAAGGTGAAATGACTATCACCCTACAAGATGTGTCTATGATTTTAGTGTTACGAGCTGACGGTATGCCGATAACTGATTTCTACCGGAGACATATTGAGGAGAGAGAACATACAGATGAAGGGGAAAAACCCGTATAAATGAAGCCACTACTAACGCGTTCTACGATTGCTTCGGACTGTACCCGATACAACCAACTTAAGAGGAACAACAATGGAGTGTAAAGTAACGTATTTTAATAAATTGAAAGTACAATATGGTGCGGATGATTATGTTACGAGGAACAACAATGTCCTGCCGGCCACCACCCAACTCCGGCCGGCCACCACCCTATCCGGCCGGCCACCACCCTATTCCGGCCGGCCACCACCCTATTCCGGCCGGCCACCACCTAACTTCGGCCGGCCACCACCCTACTCCGACCGGCCACCACCAACTAAAGGCAGTTCTGGAATTTATTTTTTTATTAGGTCATGTGTTTGTCACATAAAAAAACATAACTATCTATTTGTTCGGAAAGAAACGTGAACTAACGATTTATTTGCAGACCCAAACATGGGCTAGATAACTAACCGAATAAATTATACAAAGTGTATAAATAAACCAGAACCGGAAATAATAAATAAACAAAAAGATATCACCATCTCACGCATTTTATAACACCAACTGACCACCCACAATAGTACATGAATTCTTCTTCTACACTGTAATAATAATAATAACACAGATTAACTTACCCAATTCGCAACAAAGGGCAGAGTAGTTCTTCATGCATGTCCAGCTATTGAAAGAAGCCTAAAACTCCAATGCTTTGAAAGACAAACAAACAGTAGCAGCATGACACACACTAAGATTAATTAATTGGGTGATTGATTATGTTCAAGATGTTGTTTCTTGTAGCCTGTATAGTGTTATTTCCTGCTGCTTGAAGTATCGGCGATCCTCTTCATCCACCAACACGAGGTTCAAGTAGTATTTCACGCTGAACTTGTTGTTTACGTTTCGATGTGTCGGTGTCAGTTCGTATGGGGTCAGGAACAGCCTTATGGGTATCGATTCACCTGTGCAAATAAATCACACACATTTTATTACTACTATAATAACAACACAGAGTTAATAAATCGCTACTCGAACTTTTTTTTAAAAAAAAAATTGGCTACTACTTTCAATACAAAAAATGAGTATGTTTCAGCTACTTGAGGTCTTCTGATGGGTACCTAAAATGAATTAGAGAGTAAATTGAAAGAATAGCACTGAAACGCCTTCATGTTCAATTAAACTTCACCATTTCCAACGGTGTCTTTTCAATTGAACGTCTAATTGAAAATATTTCGTTACAATCTTTTTAGTTTCTTAGCTAATCCATCTCAAAATACCTTACGTGATCGAAATATGCTAATTTTTAATTTTTTGTTCAATTTGACGTAAAGATGTAGCAGTTTGCTTTAAAACTGAAAATTCAGGTAACCAATTTTATAAAATTAAGGGTTAAGAACCTATAAACAGTCTGAAATTTGACTCATGATAAAATTTGGTGTTTGAAGCTTCAAATGTTAAAATGGAGTGTCTAAAACTTTAATTTTGTTGAACTTTGAATTTCCATTCAAAATTGCTAACAATTTTGACAAAATGATGTGAAATGATAAAATTGTCCCTTATACTATTTTGTTTATTTTAATAACTTATTTTATGAAATATATTATGACAAACATACCTATGGTTTCAAATTAAAACAAACATGTGCAGAGAATTTGGTATTTAGGATATGGGTAGTTTCAACATTTTCTTGTGGCACGCGAGGGGCACACTCACAAGGAGATACATTTTTTGGATTAATTTTTTAAGCGTATCACGTAACAAAGTTCTATCATATTTAACAGCAAATTTGGACAGACCAAATTCCAACAAAGTTGAAACCTAAGACACTCCATTTTAACATTTGAAACTTTAGACACAAAATTTCACCATGGGGCAAACTTCAAACTGTTTATAGGTTCTCAACTCTAAAATTTAAGGTCGGATAGCAATTTGTAATTAAGTGGTTCAGGTAGTGATTTGGTTATTAACCCTACAATATATAGTATTCAAACTGAAATATTCTGATTTGCGATACGTACCTCGGACAGGAGCGCCATCCATCAATTCGAATTTAGCAAGAGTTTCTGTCTCGACGTGTGTATTGGCACCTGAACCTGTCGACTCTCTTCGCCTGATCTCAAGGTCCATGTTCTTTATCTTGATCCGAACTAGAAGAAAATATATCTTCCCAATTATCACATCCTTCAGATGATACCTGCATCACACGAAAGTTATGATATCTTAGTGCAAAGGAAATAACGGAAATTACTCAGTTGAGATTTTAAACGTGTTTGATGAGTTAAGCAACTCGATATCTATCGGTGATTAATACAGACTTACTTGCTTTTGTTGTACTCAAATTCGATATGCAGACAGTCTTCTATACCAACTTCCATCTGCACAATAAATAGTGATTTTTCGGTCGGTTCAAAGTAGAACAAGGTTAACGTACTATTAAGCCGATGCTAAAACCAATAAATGGGAGAAGGTTACACACCTTAATACTGTTGTTCAATGATGGTACAGGTGAGTAGTTACGAACCTGATTGGTAGACAATACAAGACAAATAAACAAGAAAAATCAACAAAAAAATAAAATGAAAACTATAATTAGCGAGAGATGAAACTCCTAATCGATAATTCTGAGGAAACATAGATATGTACTAGTAAGTGTTCAGGCACAAAAAAAGCAGAATTCTAGCATTCAAACTGCACAACTGTAATTGTAGATGGATCAAATGGAATAAATATAAACGATTAAACTGAGAAAATCAGAAAGCCAAATTTCAACTGAAGATAGAATCATCCACGGGTCTTTGCGTATAGATTACTCATTAGAAATGAATGCTCTGGAGCAGATTATAGTTGATAATTCCGGTTAATATAAAACAGAAGCAGACACAGTAAGATTCACCATATTTAACTACCGAAGAGGCTGGTTTAGTTAACAAAGTATCAGTGAATCATTGCTCTTGTTCATGTTGTAAGATTGAGAAGAAACAATTATTACCACAAAGTCCTGGTATTCTGTGATGGTTCCAGCATAACCACGGTTGATGGTTACTTTCAGAACATACCTTCAATAAGAGGGAAGCTTATGTTACCAAAATAATAGCTTTATCTTGATAGTTTGACTAAAATGAGAATTAAAAAGTAGAAATCTTCAAATTATGGCCATTTTTCAAAATTATGCTACATAGAAACTGAGTCTGCTCAAATATGGATAGCGAGAATATGCTCAAAAGTAGAGTAGTAGAAAATAAGCGTTCGACTTTCCCTGTTTGGCTATTCAAATATTTACGCTCCTTTTGACCAAATAAAGAAAATTCGTACTCAAACTAAACTTGTTCATCATTTGAAACGTCTGCTATAGCATATAAGAAAGGCAGATTCCTTTTAGAAACTTACCGGAGCCTCACATTCACCCCATTATATGTCTCGTATGGCATTTCAACAGTGGAAAACTCAAACCCATATGTTTTTCTTTCGTATATATCTCCAGGGATATCCAACTCACGAACTGCAGGCAGCAACAAGAATATTAGTCAATCATTGACTCATTCATATTAGAGGATAAGATCACACAAGTGAGAAATAAATAAGCATGGAAGACAAGGGTCAGTTTAACCTACCAAGAGATGTAAAATCGTAGAAGTTCCCCTTGTCAAAGTACATCTCTGTGAGAATAAACAAGAGGATCTGTCATTCTGGTTGTCTGCTTCCACATTTATAAACAAATCAATAAGTATCCTTAAAAATCCTAGCAGGAATAGCTTGTATAATTGAAGTGTGCTACAAACTTGTGAATATATAATCTCGATTAAAAAATAATGACACATCTGCAGACGCAACAGCCTAAGAAGGATTATTTCTGCAATGAACTGTCACAATAGTGCAGCAATATATATATATTGCAATACAACTTTGCAGCCAAGAGTTACCTATTTGACCAAGCAGCTCGACTTTTATACCATTGTGTTCAATCTTTTTCCCCTGAAGTGGTTCTATGGAGATCTGCAAACACGCCACTTAATATACTATAACAGGACCTAGGAGTGCGCTACAACCCATCAGCGTTTAACTGAAACTAATACCTTTCCAACAACATTTTCTTGACTCTGGAAGAGTGGTACCATTACAGTCTGGCCATTTTCCTTCTTCAAAGGAACCTAAGAGGAAAGAAGTAGATAAGCGAAGATCCCTAATGGAGTCAATCTACTCACAAAAGAAATTGCAAATAATGTGCAAGACCGACTGGAGAATTCATCTCCCATGAAATAAAAATTGTTAATGCAAATCTGGGGATTGAAATCTAAACAAAAGGAACCGATCAACTTCAAAACAATATATTTTTATCTAGTTACGATATTCTCGTAAATATATTTTGATAAATCCACTCATATACTAGTGTACATAAGCTGGAGGTCTTTGGGTACCTGCTTACGGGTTTTCCCATCGGCAAATGTGATGAAGATATTGCATGCCGGTTTGAATGCTCCAAGAAGATAATTCTGTAAGGTAGGCAATGTTGTAAGTATTCCAAGCTATCAAACTCTAGATCCCAAGAATATATTTATTAAAAGAAATGCTAGAGGTTGCTTACCATAGTGCTCAAATATTAAACTGCAACAACGGTCTTATTCTTAACTATGGACCTATATGAAAGTAGAAACAGACACATATAAACTTCCAGAGGGAATGAAAAAAAAAAACACAAAGGAGTTGAATTAAAGGATGCAACAAATGTGTTTTTGTTGTAAATTAGGAACAGGACAACATGCAATTATTCAAGATTAAAGGTTTGGCATTCACTAAACTAAAGGCAAAGCCAGGAAACCTATTGAATGCATATAGAAACAAATGGTCGAAGCATGAGATCAAGCGGTACAAACAAACATATATGAAAATTCCCATGCAATCAGCTGCCATCTAAATCTGAATTCTGAGAGGAGTGAAAATGCCAAAAACAAGATAGAAATTAGAATCACTCAAAATGGAATCTGAGCAATTTATCCAACACAATAACATGATAATGACAACCTAAGCTCGTCCATTTTGGTGCCACTTGCAGGAAATTGAAGGTTTCTAAAGTAGAGGCCTAGAACTGAAGTTGCTAATCGAGCATAGAAGATACCAAACGCAGAGTACAAATGTCACTAACAATTGAACTAGATAAGTGATGAATTCACCAAATCACTCTAGTGATTATAGCAACATTTATCTGGTATAAATGCTGATCGTTAGATGACATCAAATGAACAAAAAGGAACCGCCTCAAGTCATATGATCCTCCAAAGTCCAAGTCAAACTAATTCTAATTATCCAGAAATCTCCGATCAAAACTATTACTATCAACTGAAGAATCAACAGGTACCTCACAGCAGGCCTTGGACACGATTCACCGAGTTTCCCTCGGCTCAATCATGGCTTTTGCAGGTCCGAGTAACGCAAATTAGAGAAGTAAAACAACTGCAACAGACAAAGATCAATTGAATGCATAAAAAGAGAGAAACATGCATTTCAAAACACAAACTCCATTCCGTAGTTTATCAATGTAAACAACTATGGACGAGCTTGAATCGAAGAGATCACAGCAGATGTACCTTCTTCCTCGATTACCAGCAAATAATTTATCGAGCGAGAACCCTAGGGAGCTACGAATTGATCTCGATTGGGGTTTAAGCGGTTATGGAGCCCAGAGAGTGACAAAAAGATTCCTTGATCGAGAAGGACGGACGATTCTGAAGCCCTGGACTCGCCGAGTGCATTGGACGCAACGGAGGAAGCTTCTTCACTCGCTTAGTTTTATGTTTTATATTATTGAATTTACCCCCTAATATTTTATTTTTGGCAGTTATCACCCCTACTTCTTTAAAGTGTGCACATTTTTTTTTGGGTTAAATGAAGGAGTAGTGAGTGACGACGTCAAACGCAATTTTTGTTACGTGATATTCGGGTTCTTCTATTCATTTGCGAGCATATTATACATTTGAAAAAAATTGTGCATGCACTAACACGTCAATACTAGAGCTGGTGATGGTGAGGGTATAGTGTGAATACCACTAATACCATAACCATACCACATTTTTTTCACTTAAACCATAACCATTGCGGTTATGATTCTTTATACCATAACCAAAACTATGATTTTTAACCACGGTTAAACCATTTAACCACAATCATTCAAACTAATAGAACATCATTGTTTTATACAAAAAAATTCAAATAAAACATACATTCATTGTTTCGTACACGAAATCCAAATTAAACATAATCATGTTCACTTAATTAGTAATATTATTAATGTATATATATATAGCGGTGATGGTTATAAATGCGGTTATAGATTCAATACCATAACCATTATGGGTAAAAAAACTCATCACCATAACCGCACCTCACCACAATGGTGCGGTTAACCATTACAGTAAATGGTACGAATAACCATGATTATTTGATTTTCACCGCACCATTGCCGCCTAGTAATTACATACACATGTCCCCTTTAGCAAAAACTTATTTTAACGTCATCTGAGGGATATTAACTAATGACTCCGGAACCAAATAAGTAGAATTACATGAATTATCTTCCTAAAATTTGTAAGTTAATTTAATGGAGTCTAATTTGATCGAATTTTGTTTATAGCCGCACTTTACGATTTACATAGCACCACCAACAGCCTAGTATAGTCGAGAGGCCGGCCCGTAGGAACGAGTCTTCCTTTCCCCGATTTACGTAGCACCACCAACAGCCTAGTATAGTCGAGAGGCCGGCCTGTAGGAACGAGTCCTCCTTTCCCCAGGAAATGATTTTAATCAAGTTGCTGGGGGATTCGAACTCGTGACCTCGGAGCCAAACCACATGGGAGTTAGCGCTCTCAACCACTAGACCACAACTGCTGGTGGTGATTTTTATCCATTATGAGTTGATTTGGTTGTGAGTGAATATTATTTTAATTGTAATTTAAACATGTTATAGATGTTATTCTCTTAATAATGGGAGCGGTCTAAAACACCCAACAATACTTTTTTTAAAGAAAAACTTGATCGAGCTCAAAGAAAATACCTTTTACTAATTTGATCTACAAATCAGAAGTATGATTTTTTCTAAAATTTATAACGCGAGAGCTTAGGAAATTTGTTCTTAATAGATCGAACATCTCGATAAGGACAGCGGTCCCGATAGCAAGTAGTAAATAAACTAATAATAATAATAATATAATATAAATAGAAAGAAACATTCAAGTCAAGCAATTAAGGTATCTCCTTGAATAAGTCAATGTGTATGATTTTCCTAGCCTTTCCAATGAAGAAACGGATGCTTATGGCTCAATATATGGGTGTACACTATTGACTCAGACTCGTCTATCAAAAAAGACATTAACTCGTTGGCAAAAAAAAATATTAACTCAAACAAAGTGACTAAAATTTAAGTTGATTTCTCAACCATTGGATAAAACATTAAGATATGTGTTGGATCACGGGCGAAGCTCCGTTACGTCCTTGACGGAAAGCTTTGGACTCCTGGGCTCCACGTAATCCTGCAAAAGGGGATGACCTGGGTGGTGACCCAGAATCCCTCTCCGATGCTTAAATGAGTATGGTGATCAATGGGTGGTAAGCAAAGTCTAAGTTCGTATTAGAGAGTATGCGTTTTCTGGGGTAACTTCCTCCCTTATATAGGAGGAGGAGTTGCCCAGTTACCTGTGACCATGCTTGGCCGTTGTGCCCATGATTCCGTGTATCTCGCCACGATTCCGTATATCTCGGCTGGGATTCCATATATCTCGCCCCACGCTCCGCGTATCTTACCCGTACTCCGCGTATCTCGGGCACGCCCTGCGTATCTCGGGGAATTTATCTCTATCTCTAACCGTCTCCCACTACTCTATCTAGTAGGCGGGTTTCTCGGTCTTTATCCTCTGATCACAAGTCCCGACTCCTGTCGGAGACTCCAGAGTTGTCTCATTCTAGATCACCACCCAGGACCTTCAGTCTCCACGGGACAGGTCCAGCCTCTGCGGGGCTTTATTATCGGGGCCTTTACTAAGGCATATCGGGGCCTATTCAGAGGCTTCTCATCGGGAGCATTCAGCTCATACATCGGGACCGCTAAAGTCGGGACCCTTCGTGCTGGGCCTCTGGGCCTTCCAGGCTTTTCTTGAGGCCCACTGGACCTACTCGCCGTCCATTGGCTGTTAACGGGGCTAACGATTACATCGGAACCCATCATTTGCCCCCAAGACATGGGGGACTTTTAGTTCGTCATGTCTTCCAGTCCAGATCTTTTGACCTCGTTGTCGGGAACTTTTGTCTTTGTACCTCCCGATACCACCGTCGGGGGCTTTTACCTTCACATTTCTTGATACCTCAATCGGAGGCTTTTATCTTCACACCCTCCGATACCACTGTCGGAGGTTTTTGCCTTGCGTGTGATCGTTGCATAACAGAGTCTCTTACTCATGATTACCTTGGGACCCACCAGACCCCATGGGCAGTTGCCAAATCCGAGGAGACTTCTCGGTTACTGTAGCATTAAATGCCTAGGGATAAGGAAACGACGCCTGAACCAGCGTGACTGTTATTTTCTGAAAAAGCAACTGTGACGCCACGCACGTTCCTTCCGTGCCTATGATCTCGGCGATTAAGATCGTGTCGTTTCTTCTTCAACGGTGTAGATCAAGCCCATCCAGCTGTCCCCTCCGTACCGTCTCCATAATTTCAACGATTGTGATTGAATCGTTTCCTCTTCAATGGTCAAGATTGAGTCCCTCCAACTATCCTTTTGCTTATAAAAGCTAAAACCCTGGTACTATTCACTTCTTCTGCACTCTCTCGATTTCAGCCATCTTTGCATCCAAAGCTTCCTCTCCAAGCTCCTCCTGGTGTTCAAGTGATCCAAGGCCTTCAACCCTTCCGATCTTCCTTTACCTTACTTCTTCGACCACCAATCATGTCTGGTAAGGACTTTCTTCTAAGTTTTCATGATTTACTTGCTGTTTATTCTTCTTTTCTTAAATCCTTTCGTTTGCAATCGTTCTAGACGAAGCTAGTTCTGAGGTTAGGGCTCATTTCGTTTTCGAGTTTGCTGTCAATGAGATATCTGAGGCTTCGTATGAGGCTGCTCTCAGAGAGGGGTGTATTACCTCGGATTGGGAGCCTCGCTTCCCATATGAGTCTCAAGCTGCTGTTAGAAGGAAGCACATTATTACGCCTCCTTGGGCAGGGGAGGTGTTCGTCTCCGCTGGACAAATAAGCGCGGGGATTCGGTTCCCCTTCTGCGGAAACATGGTGGAGATGTGCAACTTCTACAAAACGCATCCCTGTACCTTCTCTCCACACGCCATCCGCGTGTGGAATGCCTTCCAGCTCTTGTGTCACCGCCAGCAGTGGACGTACAGTCTTCTGCTGTTCCGCACTCTCTACGGCATGAAGTGCAACAAAGCCGGTGTCTGCTCCTTTTCCCCCTGACTCCCCAAGTGGACAAAGGAGCAACTTTCACGTTTCGGCTTGGATAGCGAAACTTGGAAGTTCCACAAGGATCAGGTGCTAATCCGTGACTCAGGATCCGACAACAGCGGATGGAAGAAGTACTACTTCTTCGTCCAGCATAGCTCTGTCCCCTGGCCTCGATGGGAGGTCGTGGCCGACCCTGCCCCCAAGCTCCAGGACTACACCGAGGATGATCTCAACACCCTCCAGATGGTTCAACTTTATCGCTGGGGAGACAACTTCATACCCCTCGATGCCAACAAGCTCCAGGAGAAGAACCTAATTACTATCGGAGTCCGACTCCTTGACTCTGTTTCCAAAGATTTAGTCATCTGGGTAATATTTCTAACTATCTTATTTTTACCTTTGCAGCCAAGAAGGCTTCTCTGTTGACTCATCTCATTCTGAAGCAGGGCGAGACTGATGCCGTCCAGAGTGGCTCCCGGCGGAAGCGC
This sequence comes from Clarkia xantiana subsp. parviflora, assembly GCA_036873135.1. NCBI lineage: Eukaryota > Viridiplantae > Streptophyta > Magnoliopsida > Myrtales > Onagraceae > Clarkia > Clarkia xantiana. The sequence goes on from JAPTYO010000001.1 coordinate 52,859,326, forward strand.
AAGCTGGTGAAGAAGGGTGCTTCCTCCTCCACTCCCTTATCTGCTGCTCCTCCTACCGACGAGCAAGTCGGGGCCAAGAAGGCCAGGCGGGAGGAGATAGATCGGGCCTTCGGGGCCACCACCGTCGAGGAAGGTAAGCGCGTTCGTCGTGAAATTAAACAATATAAAAAATTAGTCCCCAAGGAGTTTATCCCCGCTGATCGAAAAACACGGGTTCAAGAGATCAAGTACGTCCTTCGAGGAGAAATTCCCCACGTTCTTGAGGCAGGATATTACAACGTCCTTGGGAAGAATAGACATTTCGATCGTCAAATCATCTGGTGCCCTGAAGGTACTCTTCCTAAATTTATTCGTCCCGCCACCGCAGGTCCCTTGGAGACTCTTGCCCCAACGGAGGCTATCATTCCAGCGGAGACTGCAGCTCCGCAAGAACTGATGTTGGAGGACGTCCCGGCGGGAGCTCAGTTCCGCCAGGTGACCAATTTGGAGGCTTCCCCTTCTGTCGAGGAGCCTGATGAGGGGGGCCTGCTTCCCCGCGGCAGGTCGAGGTCAAGGAGCATGGGGCCTGCTGTGAGGGACGTGTCCCGAAGTCCTCCTCCTGTTTTTCGCACTCCAACTCCCGAGCCTCCGACTGAGATGGCTCCTCCGGCTGAAAGTTCTGGGGTCATCCCCCCTCTCCCCGTGGATGAAAACCTTTACAAGGTTTTACTCCCGACCAGGGGATGATGCCTTAGAACCCGATCGAGTCTCTCCGAGGGGTTCCACTCCGGCGGGGAAACCTTGATCCTGGGTTGGCCCTGCATCTGCTGGCGGGGTCAATCCCTCCAGCCTTGAGGCGACCCTTGTCCTTGGCGCGGGAGGACCTTGAAGAGGAGATCCGTGACATGGCTGTTCGTCGGATGGAGGTGAAACTTCCATCTTTGTTTCATTTTCTTCGTCCCTCTTATCTTTGATTGCTGTATCTTGATCTTTTCCTTCCTTCTTTCAGGACACCGCGAACCAACAACGCTGCTTCGGCCTTATCCTGGCCTTGAAGGGTGCCTTGGAGGCGGCGGAGGCCCAGTTGAACCCTGATGTTTTAGCCAAGCTTCAAGTGGAACTCGTCGAGGCTGTAGCGGCCAAGAACAAGATGGCCAAGGAGAAGGCTCTCCTCGATGATTTATCCTCCAACCTGCTCAAGAAGGTTCACGATCATGAGGCTGTCATGCGTCGGGAGCGGAAGATGGTCCAGGCGGACCAGCAGCGGAATGAGGAGGAGAAGAAGCAGCTCATTCATGAGAAAAACGTCTTCGCGGAGGCCAAGGCGAAGTTTGAGGCGAAGAGGGCTGAGTTTTCTGCCAAGCTGACTGAGGCCAAGGCTCAGGGCCTCGAGGAAGGCCGCCTGCAGGGCCGCGAGGAAGGTCTTCAGCAACGTCGCGAGGAGGGTCGCGGGGAGTATCGGAACTCTGAAGAATTCAAGCTGGCTGCTGTGGAGTTCTGCAAGTCCGAGGTGGAGGACGTTTTGTTCAACGCTGTCGAGGAACTCTACACAGCCTATGTGGATTCCATTGACTTCACGAAGTCCGAGACTCTTGCCCCCGTTGCGGAGAAGTACTTCAACCTCCCCGCGGAGAGTGAAGAGGCTGCTGCCGCGGACCCGACTCCGCCAGCTGCGGAGCCTTCTGCCCAGGCCCCTCCAAACCTTGCTCCCACCGACGCTGCTGAGGATCCATCTTCCAACAAGGACCAAGTTTAATGCTTACATCTTTTAGTCCTTGTTATCTTTCTCCTTGGTTTCTTGTAACGAACTCCTTTGGCCTTCTGGCCCTTATATAAGTAGTTTTCTTTCCATCTGTTTTGGCATCGATATTCGTTTGCACTTTAACTAAAGCGGCTTTAAAGTCGTTACTCAGAACGTTCCGATGCGCCATTAAAATGACTTCATACGTCCCTCCGACGCTTTTCTCGAGATTTTACCACTCAAGGTTTCTCACCCAAAATCGGGACTTCACCACTTAAGGCTTCTTGTCCAAAATCGGGACTTCGCCACTTAAGGCTTCTTGTCCAAAATCGGGACTTCGCCACTTAAGGCTTCTCGTCCAAAATCGGGACTTCACCACTTAAGGTTTCTCGTCCCTGCCTTTCAAGGCTATTTTACACCCCTTAGGGCCTTTACTGCGTCTCTATCGGACGGCTTAATCGTACCCTTTAAGGCTTTTTGCCGCATCATATAGACGACTTACGCGGACCTGTCTAAGGCTTTTCCGTACCCGTTAAGGCTTTTTGCCGCATCATATAGACGACTTACGCGGACCCATCAGGGCCTTTTCGTACCTAGGCTTTTGGTTGCATCATATAGACGACTTACGTGTACCCCGTAGGGCTTTTGTCCATACCCGTTAAGGCTTTTGGCCGCATCATATAGACGACTTACGCATACCTCAGAAGGCTTTTATCGTACCTCGGAAGGCTTTTGTCGCGTCCTTCAGGACGTCTTACTAACAGTTTAGAATAAATCTAAAAGCAATTTGATCGGAAGCAACTTCTTTTATTCATAAATAACTCAAAATAGGCTTACATCGGATCTTATTGATAGACAATTTGCGCCTTCACGGCGGCTTAATATCAAACATGATACTTCTTCAAGTGTTCGCCACTGAAGGAATGCTTCAATGTCTTGCCATCGAGGTCCTCTAGCCTGTATGCATTGGGTGCTAGCATCCCTACTATCTTGTAAGGTCTCTCCCATTTTGGCGATAATTTGTTGATCCGATCTTGATGAACGAACTCGTTCCTCCGCCAGACAAGTTCTCCCACGAAGAATTGTCGGGACCTAACACGCCGATTGTAATATCGGGCTGTTGCCAGACGCATTCGGGCCTGGACTTCATCAGCCTTCCACCTCTTTTCCTCGAGTAGGTCTAAGTCCAGACGTCTCATTTCCTCGTTTGTCAGAGGCTCGTAATATTTCGCGCGATGGGACGCCACCGCTATTTCCACGGGAGCGACTGCCTCCGTGCCATAGACCAGGCCAAACGGAGTTTCTCCTGTTGATTGCTTGGGTGTTGTTCTCACAGCCCACAGCACGTTCTCGAGCTCATCCAGCCAATGGCCCTGCAAGGCATAGACTCTCTTCTTCAGGTCATCCATCACGATCTTGTTGGCTGACTCTACCTGGCCATTGGTCTGAGCGTGGCGGACTGAAGCGGTCTGATGCTCGATGTTTAGTTCTTCCAGGTACTCCTTTAACTGAGCCCCATTGAACGGAGGGTCGTTGTCGCTGATCAACACTCGAGGAACCCCGTACCGGGATACAATCTGAGTTTGAAGGAACTTGAGGATCTGCTGCCCCGTAGTTCTAGCCAATGCCTTAGCCTCTATCCACTTTGAAAAGTAGTCGATAGCTACGAGTAAATACTTGCACTGACCTTTCGCTTGGGGAAGAGGTCCCACCAAGTCAATTCCCCATTGCGCGAAGGGCCATGCACTCCTGATGGGCATTAAGTCCGCGGCGGGAGCCACGATATTTGGGGCGTACCTCTGGCATGCATCACAGGATCGGACCATCGCGGTCACTTCTTTGTTCATCGAGGGCCAGTAGTAGCCTAAGTTCAATGCCTTCCTCACTAGAGATCGGGCTCCTTCATGGCAGGCCGCGACTCCTTCGTGTAGCTCCCTCAAGATCCGATTTGTGTCAGGCTCTGCTACGCATTTTAGAAAAGGCTTTACATACCCTTTTTTGTACAACTGGTTGTCCACCATCGCATAGTTGTCCGCGATCCGCCGCAACCTGACAGCTGCCACCTTATCATCGGGGAGTGTCCCTGTAGTCAGATACATGACCATCGGGGTCATCCACGTGGGCTTTTCTTCCTCCTCCGATCCTGTCTCAATAGCGCAGACCTCCGCCGGATCGATGTTTGATATAATCACCTTCTCTAGGAAATGCACCTTCCGATTCTCCTCGGGGGCCACTCCCAAAGCGAACTTGCTCAAGGCATCTGCTTCCGCGTTCTCTTCCCTCGGGATCGCCTCGATGTCAAAGCTTTTGAAGCTTCCCTTCAAAGTCTGCACCTCGTGCAAATACTTCTTCATTGTCGGGCTCTTAGCTTCATAGTTCCCCTGGACTTGGTTTACAACCAAGCTGGCATCACACTTCACTTTTAAATGATCGACCCCCGTACCCTTTGCAATCTTGAGGCCCGTGATGAGAGCCTCGTACTCCGCTTCGTTGTTGGTGGCTTTGAATGTCAACGCCAAGGCATATCGCAGGGGTTCGCCTCCACCGGGCGGTATCAATATGAATCCTGCCCCCGAGCCTTCTACACTCGATGAACCATCAGTGTACATCTCCCAAGTATTCTCCTTATTTGGCTGTTCTGGCTGCTGTTCTGTTGTCGGGACTTCCTCCATGGTTGCCCCCTCTGCGGGACCCGTTACTTCCAGATCGGGTGCCGTAGACTCAGCTATAAAATCTGCCAATGCCTGGCCCTTAATAGCGGTTCTCGGAGCAAAATGAATGCGGAACTCTGTCAACTCGATGGCCCATTTCACCAATCTCCCCGACGCTTCCGGTCGATTCAAAAAGTGTTTCAAGGGCTGATTAGTCAGTACCGTGACTTCATGGGCATGGAAGTAAGGTCGCAGTTTTCGAGCGGCAATAATCAACGCGAAGAGATACTTCTCAATAGCGGGATAGTTTATTTCAGACTTGGCAAACGCCTTGCTTACATAATAGATTGGCACTTGGTTGCCCTCGACAATTTTAATCAAAACAGAACTAACAGCCACATCAGAAACAGCCAAATAGAGATAGAGCGGCTCGCCTGGAACTGGTTTCGCCAACGGCGGAAGGGTACGGAGGTGCTGCTTGAGCGCCTGGAACGCCTCCTCGCACTTGTCGGTCCATTCGAACTTCTTGTTGGCCCTCAGCACATCAAAAAATGGCATAGCTCGGTCACTCGCCTTGGATAGGAAGCGATTCATCGCGGCCAACCGGCCATTCAGCACCTGGACCTCCCGATGAGTCCTCGGGGACTGCATCTCCTCGATTGCTCGCAGCTTCTCAGGGTTCACCTCGATTCCTCTATGGCTCACCATGAACCCTAGGAACTTCCCCGAGTTCACCCCAAAGGCACATTTGTCAGGGTTCAGCCGAACCTGATGGAACTTCATCCGCTCAAATGCCGCCGCCAAGTTCTGGACATGGTCTCCTGCCTGTCGGGACTTCACCAGCATGTCATCCACATAAGCCTCCATGGTTTTCCCCAGCATGTCTCCAAACAATTTGTTCACCATCCGCTGGTAAGTTGCTCCGGCATTGATCAATCCGAAGGGCATCACGTCGTAATGGTAGACGTCACTGTCGGCATAGAAGGCTGTATGGGGGGCATCCTCCTTCGCCATCTTGATCTGGTTGTACCCGGAATAGGCATCCATGAAGCTCAGCAGCTCATGTCCCGATGTGGCATCCACCAACTGGTCAATCCTCGGGAGCGGGTAGCAGTCCTTCGGGCAGGCTTTGTTCAAGTCGCGGAAGTCGACACACATTCGCCACTTTCCGTTACTCTTTCGCACCAGCACTGGGTTAGCCACCCAAGTCTGGAATCGGAGTTCCTTGATGAATCCAGCATCGAGCAGTCTGCCCACCTCTTGCTGGATCGCGATCCTCTTGTCCGCGCCCATCGGACGTCTTCTCTGCGCGATAGGCTTGATCGCGGGGTCTATCTTCAGCTCGTGCACTATCACATCGGGGCTGATTCCTGGCATATCACTTGGGGACCAGGCAAACAGCTCCTTAAACTCCTTCAAGAGCTCGATCAACTCTCGGGCTCTTTCCTCCGATAAAGCAGACCCGATCTTTACCTTCCTCTGAGGCCCATCGATCTCAACTTCCTTCAAATCCTCAATGGGGGCGGGGCGCCCATACTCCTCTCGAGGATCAGCGTCAGTCTGAAGGACAGTCATGGCCTCCCTTCTTCTCTGTCGGGTGGCGTTAACGTAGCATTTCCGCGATGCCACTTGGTCACCCTTGACCTCTCCAACCCCATTGTCAGTCGGGAACTTCATCTTCTGGTGGACCGTCGAGGCGACTGCCATAAGAGGGTTAATAGTGGTCCTTCCGATAATGGCGTTGTATGCCCCCGCAGACTCCACGACAACGAAATCTACATTTCGCCTCTCCATCTTCCAGCCACTACCAAACTCCACCGGTAAGGTAATCATTCCCAACGGGTAAGAGGTGGAACCAGAGAATCCCACCATCGGGAAGTCCACCTGTGTGAGGTCCTTCTTCGTCTTTCCCATGGCTTCCAGAGCGTCCATGAAAAGAATATCGGAGGAGCTCCCTCCGTCTATCAGGATCCGCTTCATCTCGAATCCGTCCACATCCAGGGTCACGACCAAGGCGTCGTCGTGAGGGCTCTCCACGCCTACTAAATCCTCCGCCGAGAAAGAAATTACCATTTCCTCCTTCAGGGTCCACGACCGGGACCTTTTGCCTAGCACCACCGTGGCAGATATGCGGGAAGCGTAGTTCTCCCTAGAGGCAGAGGTATCACCTCCCGCTGCCATCGCTCCGTGGATGACATTGATAGTCCCGCGCCTCTCTCTACGGGCACCTGAACCTGAAGCTTCTTGCTCGGTCTTTTTCTTCTTCGGGGATCGGTCGCGGGATTTGGAGCGGGATCGTCGACTTCTGGAACGGGATCGACACCGCCCCTTTCCGACGAATTCTTTCAGCTTCCCCTTCTGGATCAACTTCTCAATTTCCTTCTTCAACTCCGACAGTTTTCGGTGTCGTGACCATTGGCTCGATGGTAGCGACAGTAACGGTCAGGGCGGCCTCCTAGGAATTCGCCTTCTTTCCTCGGGGGGTATCGAGCGAGACCCTGTCTGTCCATCACAGCTAACACAGAGGTCATCGAGCTATTGATGGGAATAGCCCGACCCTCTCGGTTGTCCTTCCTCGGAGGACGCTTATCTTCTCTTTTATCGGGACGACCACGGTTCCTATTTCCTTCCGACTTGTCGCTCCCTTTGCGATCATCCGACAGCTTGGACGATGGCTTTCCTCTCCCCGATTTCGGGGGATCGAGCTCTCCAGCAGCAATCTTCGACTCCTTGACGTCAATTTGATGTTTCACCCTCGCTTGCAGGGCCTCCATACTCCACACGGCCTTCGCGGCTACGTTGTGCATCATATCGGAGTCGTATGGAGCGCTCAAGTTCCGCAGGAAAGTACAGATTATTTCTCCCTCCGAGATTTCTTCATCAATCTCCGCAGCACTAGCAGTGAACCGTTGGTAGTAGTATGCCAACGATTCGTCGGGTCTCTGCACCACCTGGGTCAAGGACCTCACACTCTTCAGAAGACGCCTCCGACCCTGATACTGTTTGATGAAGCGATCGTGCATATCAGCCCAGCACGTGATGCATCCTGGCGGGAGGCTAAAGAACCAAGTCATGGCCCTTTCTCCCAGGGTTATCGGGAACAATGAGCATATGAGATCATCGTTCGATGTTCGTCCCATACAGGCCTGGACATGCCTCTGCACATGGCGAACCGGGTCCCCCTCACCATCGTACTCCTTGATGGTCGGAATACCGAGCCCAGGCGGGGCGACGGTATCGATCAGCCTCAGCACGAAAGGATGACTAGACCGATCCCTTAGCTCCGATGTCATCTGCTTCTGATCACCTGATCGGGGGTGATGGGGCCATTCAGGGGAATGGTCCTATTTTGCACCGGTCCCGGGCCGTCGACCACGAACTTCTCCGGGTGTACTGGTTCCTTACCCTTGCTCCTGGGCGGAACCTCCTGTTCCTCGGGGTCCACCCTCGGCGGGGGTGGTGGTAGCTCTTCTCGCGGAGGCAACTCCTCCGCTCTCCTGGCGGCCTCTCTCTTATCCAGCAAGGCCTCCATGGCGGCCAAGAACATGGGCATAGCCTCCGCTACTGCCTTGGCCAACTCCGAGTTCGAAGACGACCCTTCTTCCCTTCGTGGGACTCCTTCTCTTCCATGGCCCGCCGGGTTTGGGGGAGCCTCATCTTCCTCCCTACGCGGGACATCCTGCATGTTCCTCTCAGCGTCTCGGACTGAGACCTCATAGCCATCACCTTGCCCCCCCTGTCTGGGAAAGAGCAGGGTTCTCACCTTGTTCCGCAACGCGTTCTGGCAACGGGGAATTCACAGTTCCTGCGGGACGAGAACTGCCAGCCTGAACTTGCTTCTTCTTGCCACCACCGGCCATTGATCTGGTAGAAACTATCTTGACTTTTTGTAAGTTTCCCACAGACGGCGCCAATGTTGGATCACGGGCGAAGCTCCGTTACGTCCTTGACGGAAAGCTTTGGACTCCTGGGCTCCACGTAATCCTGCAAAAAGGGATGACTTGGGTGGTGACCCAGAATCCCTCTCCGATGCTTAAATGAGTATGGTGATCAATGGGTGGTAAGCAAAGTCTAAGTTCGTATTAGAGAGTATGCGTTTTCTGGGGTAACTTCCTCCCTTATATAGGAGGAGGAGTTGCCCAGTTACCTGTGACCATGCTTGGCCGTTGTGCCCATGATTCCGTGTATCTCGCCACGATTCCGTACATCTCGGCTGGGATTCCATATATCTCGCCCCACGCTCCGCGTATCTTACCCGTACTCCGCGTATCTCGGGCACGCCCTGCGTATCTCGGGGAATTTATCTCTATCTCTAACCGTCTCCCACTACTCTATATAGTAGGCGGGTTTCTCGGTCTTTATCCTCTGATCACAAGTCCCGACTCCTGTCGGAGACTCCAGAGTTGTCTCATTCTAGATCACCACCCAGGACCTTCAGTCTCTACGGGACAGGTCCAGCCTCTGCGGGGCTTTATTATCGGGGCCTTTACTAAGGCATATCGGGGCCTATTCAGAGGCTTCTCATCGGGAGCATTCAGCTCATACATCGGGACCGCTAAAGTCGGGACCCTTCGTGCTGGGCCTCTGGGCCTTCCAGGCTTTTCTTGAGGCACACTGGACCTACTCGCCGTCCATTGACTGTTAACGGGGCTCACGATTACATCGGAACCCATCAATATGTATAAAAATATATTTTTATTTCTCTTTCCTAAATTTTGATACATTTTCTCTCACGACAAAATAGATAACAGTTAATTTCATTTTATTCTTTACCCAAAATGCATTTTAAAAAAAATTACATAGTTGGTACGTACCTAAGTTATAGTGTCCCTTTTTATTGAAATTAAGTATAGATTTTGTTAGGATTGACTTAAATCTATTTTCTGATCATTTATGGGTGAAAAAGTATCTTACTATGTAACTTCATACTTACCCATATTGTATAGTTTGGCTTGAATACTGGTCAGAGTGAATCTCTAGCTAGATTCATCGAGACTCCATGCCTAAAAAAACATTAAAAAAATTAGAGGCTTAATTGATTGTGAGGTACTCTCTAGGGAATGTTCAAGTATCTTGACCTAAAAATTAAGGTATCCTTTCTCATACGGTGTTTTTTTCCCTAAAAACTATTAGGTTCGGTGAATTACATGTTAAGACTATTAATCCGACACTACAGTCCGAAGCGTTCCGAAATAAGAAACAGCAGCAGACCAATGCCATGTAATTAATGTCAACTATATGTCTACTTTTACTATAGATACATTCGGAACTTGACGGAATATATATGTGTCTTATATCATTTTCCATTATGTATTCCTGATAGACAAATAAGCGTCGGATTATGAGAGGATGGGGCCGTCGAAGAACGATGGCTAATTAAGGTACTATTTTCGTTTGATCAAATACTCGACTCCCATTCGAGGATTTGCTTAAAGTTGGAATTTTCAAATTTACATGCTTATTTTCGTAATTACAATTAAAAATATGCCTACTTAGCAAAACAACTCGAAGAACGATAGCTAACTAAGGTACTAATTTTTTTTAAAAAAAAAGCTCAGTATAATTAAAGTGCCATTAAGCAACTGTCTCTCGCTATAAACTAGTCCTTAATTAGAAAGTATGTGTACTTATTAATTTGTCTAATACTACTCTATGATTGATGCCATATGCGGAATTTTTATTTTCATATTATTCCGCATAGCTGTTTACACCATGCGGGGAAAGGGTGTCGAATCGAATGTGAAAAAGAATCTAGTCTCGTCCATTATTTTCCAATGGAGAGGCGATAGGGAAACAACATTATTTTTCGATCAATTCAGAATTGTAGTGCTATTACTTTGTGTCAATTGGAATAATAATTATATACAATTCAAAGTCGGAATACTTAACATTCCGATATTAGGAATTTTATCAATTTCATTTCTGATGTGGCAAAAAATAGTCATTTTCTAACCATTTTTTAAGCATATATAATGAGGTACTGCGCAAAAGACTCTTCACATTGGTTTATGGTCATGTACTCATGTTCTATGTGCTCCTTCTCTACTAAACTATTGATTAATTTGATTTAAAAGTTGAAAGTGAGAGAGAGCGTCATGCCACCGGCTGAATGTTGCTTTGAAGGGGCATGAGAAGGACTGATGCAACCGTGTATCTAATTGAAGGGTAAGGTATTATAATGTCAAGTAGCATATAAAATTAAAATAATAATTATATCACACAAGAGTTGGCTAATTAAGTCAAATTTGCAGTCACTAAATTTAGCACATTAAAATTTGTGCAATTTGATTAAGTTTTTCTTTTTTGATTTAATAGTTGTAATATAACCACACTCGTTAACATGTAATATAAATGTAAAGTTTTCATTATATATTTTTTAGGTATATTTAGGAGAGTTCATATCAGGTGAATAACATTTATAACATATATTTACTCTACACATATAATAATTTGTACTTGTATCAGAATCGGTCCGAGTAATATACTGGATATGGATATTTTATATATTTTCAAATTTTCATAAAAATTTAAACTTGAGAACTCTGAATGAATAAAACGTAAAATTTCTATGATTTATTTATGGGTTAAAGGTACTTTTGATACCACATGTTTGATCGAATGTGGTTTTTAGTACTTGATGTTTAATTTTGTATACTTTTGGTACCAAACGTTTGAAAAAATGTGGCTTTTGGTACATCCGTTAGTTGGTCGTTAGTTTTGGCCGTTAAATGACATGTGCAAGTCACGTGATCGACTCTAAACTTTTAATTTTGTTCAATTTAGTCCCTCAAATATATTCCTAACTTTTATTTTGTTTAACTTATTCATAACACTTCAAAATCGGAACCAATTAAACCAATCGAATTCAATTGACATAGCCTCATTTGGGTCAAATTTACCCAATTGGAGATAGGTCCCAATTGGGTTCGATTTTGAAGCTTTAGGACTAAATTAAACAAAATAAAAGTTATGAATATATTTGAGGGACTAAATTGAACAAAATTAAAAGTTTAGAGTCGATCACGTGACTTGCACATGGCATTTAACGGCCAAAACTAACGGCCAACCAACTGATGTACCAAAAGTCACATTTTTTCAAACGTTTGGTACCAAAAGTATACAAAACTAAACATCCAGTACTAAAAGCCACATTCGGTCAAACATGTGGTATCAAAAGTACATTTTAACCCTTTATTTATTGTATATACTTCCTCCATAGATGGGAATCATTATACACATTGGGACTTCATGATATAATAATGACTATCGTAGATGCATAAACAAATGCGAATGTGAAACCTTTGCCAAAAATGGATCACATTTCCTATTCGTTATGGATGTTCCTTACAAGTTACAATATGCTACAAAACGTGAAGTATTACTATATGGTTGGTAATCATTATACACATTGGGACTTCATGATACACAATAATTGAATATCGTAGATCCAAAAAAAAAAGTGAATGTGAAACCTTTTGCCAAAAATGAATCACATTTCCTATTTGTTATGGAAGTTCCTTACAAGTTATATAATATGCTACAAAACGTGAAGTATTACTACATGTGGCCAAGAAAGAAACAAATGAATTATTACACTAACGCAAAACCTAATCTTAAACAAACAAACAAACTATATATGTTGAAATTCAATATATATGCAAACAATGTTCTATTTGATAAACTAAGTTCTTAAATCCCCCCATTAAAACTTGAATTTGAATGACTATGGTTATCCTTCCAAAAACTCTAACCCTTATAGAGATGGTCCGGAAGGCCGCACAAACATCGACTTATCGTGCACGCGGTTCCATATTTGGCGTGCGGTCGAGTTATGTGAACCGCTTCGGTTTTGAGTTTGTAAATCTGCGGTTCAGGTTTCGATCTTTAGGTTTTCCTTGTCGATTGTGGAACTCATATCCATCGATTCTTTCCTCCGACTGCCCAACTTCAGTAGCCCGTACAACTTTTTAAAATCCCGAACAGCTGGGCCGTTACCCACTTCGCTCGAGTCATCATTGGACCGCCCGGAGCCGCTCCCACTGAGTCGTTGCCCAGCCCGGTTCACATTGGCGGTTTGTAAAGCAGTTATAACCGTCTTAAGGGCCCGGCTTGGCGAACCGCGGTTCGAGATCATGATCTCCCCAATATGGGCCGGGCTGAGGCTAGCTCCGGTTTGGAAAATCTCCTCCACTTGTGGGAAGAGCTTGTGTTCCTTAACCCCCAAGTAACAACTAGCTAAGCTCTTGAAGGCGCCAAAATCGCATAACGGAAAGTGTATGTGGACATCTACGCGGCCTGGCCTCATCACTGACTCGTCAACTCGATCCTGGCCGTTCATTGTGAAGACCATGACTCGTTCATCGCCACAGCAGGAAACGAGGCCGTCCATGAAGTTCAGAACGCCGGAGAGGCTCACAGCCGTTGGATTCGTTGACTTCTCAGTGAGAAACCGATCGAGGTCCTCGACCACGATGATGGAGCGGCTCGTCGTCTGCATCAGGAGGAGCTTCAGGTCGGAGTCATCGGCGACGCGTAAGAGGTCGATGTTGTAGAGGTCGTAGCGGAGGAGGTTGGCCATGGCGGCGATGAAGCTCGTTTTTCCGGTGCCGGAGGCGCCGTGGAGGAGGTAGCTCCGCTTCCAGACGCGGCCGAGGCGGTTGTAGAACTGCTTCGACTTAAGGAACGATTCCAGATCGGATTTGACCTTGCTCTTCAGGTCTGTGTCCATGGTGATTGTATCGATTGTTGCAGGATGGTTGAACGGAACGGATCTCCACCGGCCACCTCCTCCGCCGTCTTCTATGTTCATGAAGAGGCGGATCTCTTTACCGTTCTGCTCGATCTCATCGGAAACAGCGAAGATGTGCTGGAGGTATGGTTTCATGATCCGTCGCTTGTCGCGCTTCTTCAACTTCAGGACGAAGGCGGCGTCACCACCGCCGGCCGACTTCTGTCTCCGCCAAGAAACGGTGGCGCCGAGGAACCGGTCGGTTACAGGCCGTTCCGGATCGGGACGGACGACGACGTCGTTCGGCTTCGATCCCGACATCAGGTGCGTGAACTCGGAGTCGTCCGGCGACGGCAGGGCGCTCAGGTAGGCGGCGATTTTACGGTACAGCTGGTTCTCCTGAAACTGCTCGTTGAATTGCGGAACGGTGAAGAACTGGTACACGTGGCAGCGCTCCTCCACAGATCGCCATAGCTGAACCAGAATTTGCAGAAACGACGTCTTGAACAGAATCCGAAAAATCAAGAAGAGAGGAAGAACGCCGAGAAGCAAAAACTCTGCAACCATGGCGGATCGAATCGGAGTAAAGAACGAACCTCGATCGGAGACGGCAACGAAGAGGAGGAGGAGGATTACGATTTAATTGGTCAAAGGGATTGGGAGAGGATAGTGGAGAAGGTGAAGGACAGAGCTGTTGGTTCTACAGAGAGCACTTATAGTTATAATAAGACTATGTTTGGTTGGCAGTTTGATGAGCGATGAGTGTCGTGCTTATTCAACCGTATTTACCAAACACGGCATTCAATCATTTGTAGATTTTCTCTTTAAATGTTACACGTTACTATTAATCGTAATTGCTAAGTAACTAGTTTCATCTAATATACAAAATTGCATTTACATTCTTTTGTATTTTATATTATAATAATAATAACCATTCATCAACTCGGGTTTTGTATTGTGAAAATTTATGTTAAAATATTTTTGATTTGTGTTTTGTGCGAAAAGAACGTTTATTATATTAGTATATTAGAAAAAACATAAACATCTTATATTGATTAATTTATTATAATATACGTAAATTGAAATATATTATATTATATGTGATTCATAAAGTTTTCACATTTATTTTCATATAATATTAAAATTTCGTTCGTAAATCAGAGTATTTAAAAAAAAAGTTATGAATATTTATTTATGATATCTTTTTGATTATTTTTCACAAGATATTCAAAAGTAAATAATATTATGATGCATTATATAAATGTTTAATAATGTGAGTTTTCTAATGGTTTTTAAGTTCATAATTGTTAGTATGTCACGTGAGCCAATATTACATTAGATGTTTTAAAATTAATTTTAAACCTTAGAATTCTCAATTTTAACATGTGTTATTATTTAATATAATCTCTAATAGAATTTTATTTCATTAGATTTTGCAATTTACCAAGTTAAACCAAGCTAGTATAGTATAATATTAATGAATAAATATATGGAAATAATCCCTTGAGAAATTGAACATATTCTCAATGAATTCCCATTTACCAAGCTATGTGATTATTATATATAGATTAAGCTTCTTTTGTTTTACTTAACATGTTGCTTAAGACTAACATTACCGACAAGGATTAACTTAATTCAACATGGAGGAATAGAAATTGAATGGTGCTGGTGGACTTTGGACTGCTTCTTCACACTTATATGTAGCAATAAAAATAGTGTCACCTTAACTTAGGAAAAAGACAAATTTGATGCTCTTGTCTTGTCATGTGTACTAATAAATTCCCGCATCATAAATGTAGTAACAAATGGAAAAATTCAACATATACGATCTATCTATATCTCTATCTGTCTATTAAATATATAGCAGCTGTCCGGCCAAAGAATATCCACATTCCATCAAATTTTTTGTTTAACCATATAATATGGTGTTTTTTTTTCAGTATTTCATCATTTAATTAAATGTTAAGAGTTTAATTTCCGCTGGAAGCAAAGAAGGAGGCAGAATGGAGAAAGGAAAGGGATAAGGGCGTAATCGATATCGATCGAAGACCACTTGAAAACGGCTCTTCTGCATTTATTTTGGCCTTTTGACACCATATTGTAGGGTGGATCTCGTCAGACCAATAAATAAAACGGAGGTTATAGTTAAAGCCGCTAGTAGAAAACTATGAATAACCCAGTATCGAATACTGGTAATAATATCAGCAAAAGAACGTTCTCCTGTGCTTCCAGACATGCTGAGCGATTTTAATAATAAAAAATATTTATAACCAGTACATTTCTATTTATGGGCGCATCCTGATGCAAGTGAATATTTAGTCTAAACTTAGAATAAGCATGTTACTGATGCTGCATTATTAATATTGGTTTCTAATAAGGAAATATAGTGCAAGTATGCAATATATATTGCCCCTACTAAAGTCACTTTTTTGGCTTAAAAAATATAAATATCGGACAGTCAAACATATAGTGCCATGACTACGTTGATTTTATGTGCTTGATTTGTTTGACGAATGTGAATTAGAAGAATTCAAGCGCTCTTCCAAGTTTTATATGTATATGGCATTGACAAATGACAATACACTCTTGTGCATGTACCCCTTTTGCCCACATTATATTTACCCAAGTTACCTCTATAAGTTGTCCAAAATTACAATATTACCTCTACAAATTCCGCCGTATAATTTGTATGGATCAAAGACGATAGATTAATTGCCTCATAAAATAAGTAATTATTTACAATTTAGTCTTTTAAAATCTTATCTTATATTTCGCTCCTAAAAAAATTGTTTAACTAAATATGCTATTACTTTAATTTACAACCTCACTCTCATAGATTCTTGGCTTAGTCTATGTTCGTATGTCTAGGGTTTTTGGATTCGGGTCATGGTCAATCGGTCGTAATCCTATGAATTGAATTGAATTGCGAATCGTATCAATATCATGAAAGGTCCCTGGTTGATGCAGCGTGATGGTGGGATAGGAGCGCAGAAATTCGTTGATTCTATGAATACCAGAAATCAAACGCAGGATTGAGGTAAAAACCTCGATTTTCTGATATATCAATAACTGAATGTAAAATTCGGCCAACAATGTCTTAAATAGAAAACCCTAATCTATGAAATAACCGAAAATAATGAACAAATCCCGAATCAATTGAAAACTGCAAAAATGACCTTAAATAACAAAAAAAACGCAATTTTGAGGTCTCGTATATTGAAATTTGGCCAAAAAACAGCGTATTTTACATCGATTGTGACTTTGAACCGGAACGTCGTTTCCGTCCGAAAAACACTATTCACGCACCAAAATCCGAACGTTCGCCAGAAAAACACTACTTACGGCCAAAAATCTTCGAAATTACTCAGTTCCGCCTGCATCACTGGTTCTTTCAATAGAGTCCACTAAGATAAGTTGTGTGGTCGATAACTCGATACATATGTGTTTGCGCATTAATAAGTTCATGGCCTCTATTATATTGAGCTTATTATTATTGGCTAAAGATATAAATATGTGGTGGTTCAAGGTTTATGTACGTAGAAGACAATGGACGAAGCTGTCGCATGCAATATATATCTTTTGTCCTTCAACTGTTCGTTGGTTGGGAAAAAGTGACATGTCAGTTGATGATGATATGTCACCGAAATGTTAATATCTATCTGTCTTTAATCTCCTTCCCTTGGGAATTAAATTAATTGGCCATTTTTAGTAAATCTAATTATCTAATGGCTATTTAAAATTTTCAAAATTAACTATATGAATTTACAATTTTTTGAAAGAAAAAAAAATTTGCCACATCTATTATTATTTTCGTCAAATTGACATAACTAAAGAAAATATTGGCAACGTGAGCGATATACACTCAAAATGGATTCGCCAAGAAATTAAAAAGATTGCAGTAAATTATTTTTAATTAAACGCTCAATTAAAAGACACAGTTGAATATGAGAATGTCTAATTGAACGTCAAATTGAAAGTAGTTTGTTCCAATCAATTTATTGTCAAATTCATTTTAGTACGCATCAAACGAGCATATGTGGCTAGAACATGATCATTTAATGTCTAATTTAACTGAAATTGTAACCAATGTAACAATTTGCGCAGAAATTGAAAGTTCGAGTAACCAATTTAAGTTTAAATAATGATTTATAATTTGGTTAAAATTTATGTAGCAATTTGATTAATACCTCTAAAATTAATACAAG
Source organism: Clarkia xantiana subsp. parviflora (assembly GCA_036873135.1). NCBI lineage: Eukaryota > Viridiplantae > Streptophyta > Magnoliopsida > Myrtales > Onagraceae > Clarkia > Clarkia xantiana. The sequence goes on from JAPTYO010000001.1 coordinate 52,876,630, forward strand.
GTACATAATTTTGTTAATAAAATAATTGTACACGGTACACATTTATTAATTATTTATAGGGAAAAAAATATAAAAAAGAATGGGTCAAGAGTATTTGGAAAGATTATTCCGCCGAAGCCAGCTACGTCCGTTGGAGGGAGCAATCATAAGTTCTTAACTAACTAAAGCTGCCAACACGGAACTGCCTATTTTTTTTTAAAAAAAAATATATATAAATGGTCATCAAACTTTACTCATTTTTCTGTATCTGTCCTTTAATTTTATTTTTTTCTATTGTTGTGTTTAAACTCGTCAAATTCATTCTGTTATAGTTTCATCGTTAAATTTTACTGTTAATTATGATTAGATGCTGATTAACCAAAAAATATTGACATGGACAAGCTGGCGTGTCATTATTTATGATCACATCATGTTGTGCCTTTCAGTTTCATGTTCTTTTGGTTTTATTTGATTTATTTTTTTATTTATTGATATATATTAAAAAAAATGATCGACCATAAAAATGGTATGTCAGGTTGTCCATGTCATCAATTTTTCGTCTAATTAACGTCTTATCACCACAAATAAAAAAAAAATTAACAGCAGGACTATAACAGAATGAGTTTTATGAGTTCAAGTACCTCAATAGAAAAAATTAAAATTCAAGGACCTAGATAGAAAAATGTGTAAAATTTAAGGACCATTTATGTTGTTTTCCTTTTTTTTTTTCTTTTCTTTTCTTAGATTGCGTTATAAATGCTATACTTTATAATAATTTATGTTCATATTATGTCAGTTTATAAAAATAAAAGACTAATTATAAATATATTTTTATAATCAAAATTCGAACTTCAAATTTTAATTTGAACCGATCACCATATTACAAAGTAATGTTGGCTAGAACCGCCCCTACCACCCACCATTTCTATCTATCTGTGCTCTGTGCACCAAAAGGCAACCACCATTTATTTATTTATATATCTCTGTATTTCCTGCCTTTATGGTCTATCTGTTTTATTCTGCTTTTTAAATGACAAATATCATAGACTTTGAAACATAAAATCCAACCTACATAGTAGTATTATCTCAAGAAAATAATAATTTTTAAGTATGCTCATCAGAAGCATCTTTTTTAATTATTTATTTATAAATTATATGTTAAGTTTATCAATAACATAAATAGTTGCACACTAGTACGTTTATACTTGCAAAACGTAATATACATATGTTTTTTTTTTTTTTTTTGTATTTGTTTAGTTCTTTATATTTTATTTATTGTTATCAGAATACTTTTTTGGGCCAAAATTTATCCTTTTTTTCCATCAAATTTTATCAAAATACTTGCTTGAAACTCGTTATCAATTGAGTGGCCCAACCCAAAGACGGATGGGCTTGTAGGGTGCTTCGTATTATATTGGCCCGCTCCATGTAGGGCCTTGAAAAGAGAACAATTGAACAAGTGAATCTTTATTTATATTTTGTTGTTCTTTTATTTACTTTTTTATCGTCATGTTTTTTTTTAATGGTGCGCAAAAATATATTATTTTAAAAATTATGCATATAGTGCCGAGCCCGATATATTTACTCAATTTCGAATCAAAAGGTTAAAGTGTTCATCGAAAACGCAATTTGATTTACTAATTGTTCTAACTAACATAAGATTCTAATTAATATAATTTCTACCAACAAAAATATAAGCTTTTGATAATAACATAACGTAAATAATTTATATATATATTCATGCGGGTGATCCTAGCTAGGAGGGTGCCCTTCTGGATGGGTATCTATATCATATTTATTTCACACTTAAATAAATCTCCACTCTTACAGATCAGCTTGTAAGATATATTATGTTAGCTATGAATATATTTCATTCTCAGAGTTCCAACATATTTGAACGTCTGACTTTTAGTTAAAGGATGAAGACATTGAAGAGTTAAATCGCTACAAAATAAATATTTTTTTATTTTTTATTCATTAAAAAATGTATCTTTTACTTCTTTCTTCTTTAAGTGTAACTTTCTATTCCGTGTCTTTTCTATTACGGAAATGATTTGTGTTCCGAATGTAAATGTTCGAAAAAATCTAAAACGCCACAAAAGTTGTCACATATTACACCATTTGGCCTCTGCCACTGTGTCTTGTCGGAACACTTTCGAAACATCACTTTCGGAATCTGTATCAACTCTCTTTCTAATATCACTAGATCCTTCCGACTCCAATATATATTGAGCACTCATATATCACTTTTACCTCTCCAAAATCTCAATTACGACTTCTTCTTTTTTTATTTCTCACCTACACTAATATTCACTCGTACCGAGTCATCCTTAATGGGTTCGTACCGAGTCATCCTTAATGGGTAAAGTGTTGTCCATAAATATCTTTACATTTCCAAGGTCACTAGATTGAACTCTGACCTCTGGTTAAGCGATAAGTGCATCACAATGCAACCAAAATTTGAAGGACAAACTTCCTCATGTGGCATGTTGTCTTGTCCATTTGCATTGACCAAAATTTATTGTCCAACCACTCCAAAAAGGTATTCACTCTCTCACATCATATCATTAATATGAACCAAACCACTTTAGAACCTGTTCGATCTGGAGGAGTGATTCTAGTCAGAAAAACCGGTTTTTATACAGGCCCATCCCTAGTTGTAGGTCTAAAATACGGCTAATTTTATAACCCTATTCTTTTATGAATAAATATATAAAATTTTATTTCTTAGTTCATTTTTACAGTCAACTGTAAATTATGAACGTTCGGATGGCATGAAAATGGCTAGTTCATGTATGGCAAGGAAGCACTATACATTATAAAATAGCGGTTTAACATTTTATCGTTTAACTATATATATTTTGGATTTAAATTGTTAGATGAATAAATATTTATTATATCAACACTTAACCTCTCTATATACGCATTAATCTGCTAACATATGAAGATTCTTTTTAGTTTATAACAAACGTATATAATTCTGATTAGACCCCTAGAATTTCAATGTGGAAATGGTTATGACTTCATTTTCGCTCTACTATGAAAGGTAATTTTTATTGTTTCCCAAAGGAAATTGGCCAAAAATAAATATGTTTCCCAAAAGGAAGAATAATAATACGGTTTTTATGATTTTATCTTTTTCCGATTTGAAAACCAACAGATTCAAATCACAATATTACACATTTTCCATGCTTCAAATAATACTTCAATGTTAAAATTTTGACATGTGACTTTATGTTTGATATTTTCCTTCTAGGCTTATTGGTTTTAACTAGGGGTGGCAATTGCTGACACGACACGACGACACGATCTGACACGGACCTGCTTTTTTTCGTGTCCTGATCTACACGAAAATCTGACCGTGTCTGATAGATCTGTGACACGACTAGACACGTTTTTAGGCAAGTCCGTGTAGATCTGATCTGTAGGTCCAACGATAGACACGCATCGACACGACTTATTTGAAACTTAATATTTATATAAAGACCAATAATTTTGCCAAAAAATATATATAATTATCAATAATAATTTTAAAAATATTGCAACTATTCAATACATTAAAATATTTAAAAAAAACTTATAATATAATTGTTTGTAATAATAAAAAATTATATAGACAAATAAAAAAACTTATAATAAGATTTCATGTGCTAGTTTCAAGATAACTTGAAATTTAGATATCTGCTTATTTTGTTTGTAATGTTCGATTTTTTATATTTAAGTAATTTTTCTTTATGAACTTATTATTTGTATAATGAGAAGATCCAATTATTTGTCAAAATATGATTGCTTGATTTATGATGATTTTGTAACATTTGTAAAATTTTTGGGCTAAAAAGTGTAATATTTTTTTGGTGTAAAAACAAAATTCCGTGTCTCGTGTCTGTGTTCCGTGTGACACGATATCTGCCAACTCCCGTGTGTCACGAGATCTGCCTGTGTCATATTTAAAGTGATCTGTTTAGACACGAGAGATCTGTTGACACGTGTGTCACTAGCGACACGACACGAATCGACACGACACGACCTGTTTGCCACCCCTAGTTTTAACGGAGTATTAAAAAAAATCTACAAAATTAATTACGCTAAATAAACGTACTAAAATCACAATAATAAGACACAACAGAAAGTGGAACAAATAATCTGAATCCAACCAACTAACAGTTAATGGAACCTTACGTTTATTTTGGACTATTAATTAATTCCGTGTTTCACTGTTCGTAGACAAAAGTTGCATCATCAATTCGATATAGTGTAGTGATTTTGCAATTCATCTTTTAACTATTTGTTGATAAATATTATACCTACTAATACATCTTATCTTAGTAGGATGTTGTCAACACGCTAATGTCTAAATGTCCGTTTTACATCTCCCGAGTAAATAAATATAGGGTTGAAATGTAAATAGAATTCTTCCATATATATATTATATATACACTCTTTGCTTTTTTAACACGTTATTAATTTATTAATATGCACGGAAAATGTTAATTTTGGCGTGCACCACCATTTGGGGATCAGTCCAATTTGCATTATTTGTGATAAATTTGACTTACCAAAAATGAGCATTAATTAATTTGAGAAATTATCTAATATCACCAAGCCAACACATGAATTTAATGAGGTGGTTTTTAGCCAATCAATATCTGACACATGTTAACAATTAACTGATAAATAGACGGCTGTTATATATTGAATCATGTATTAATTCGATAGTAGTGAAGAATTTCTCTAATTAATTTACTATATTTTACTAAAACCTTTAAAGTTAAAACCATCATCATGTCGTCATTGTGTTCTTCTCTTCCCCCAATGAGATTCAACTGCGGTCGCCTCTTCCTAGATTCCAACAATGTCTGTGCTCAAACATATAAACAAAATCTTGAAATGGACTAGTTATCAAATTAGTTTATAATATTTATCCGGTCAAACAAAATACTAGCTAATTTCTTTGTGTGAATATTTGTTAAGCAAAATTTTAAATGCATATAAATTGTTAATATGTTATGATTTCTTTTTAATTTAGACAGAATATGTTATATATTTAGCATTAATGAATAAAAATATAGCTAATTATTAACTGATGTTTGAGCAGTCAAAATAAATTAGTGACTATTTTTTTTATCACATATGAATTATATGTGATTCATTTCAATCAAATTAAGCTGAATTTATAATAGAATTAACAATTTATATACGTATTAAAATTGAGTTATTAAAAAATTATTATATATTAAAAAATAAATTATAACTATCAAATTTGTTCGACTACTCGAACAAACAATTAAGCATCATCAATCGATAATTGAACCCTTGAATGAGATCAAGAAGATTAAGGTGAGTGTTGCCGCAGAGGATCCTGGCCCATTTCGACCTACTGGACAATTTTTCCTAAATAATTGCCCCTATAATAGAAACTAATAATAAATACCCTTTCAGAAAAACTATTTATAAAAACACCCCAAAATCCAACACCCTCTTGAATCTTTTCTTTTTTCAAAACCCAACACCATATTGGGTTTTCAGATAAGACTAAGAGTAATTAGAGATTAATTACCCCGTTGACTTCTGTTTACAACAATTTTTTTGCAAATTATATTTTTCATATTCAAATTACAAACGTTTTATATTTATATATTCATATAAAAAATTATATTTTAAAATAATTTTGAATTATTTTAATAAAATACAAGTATTTTTAAAAATTTCAAATATTTATTAAAAACAGAACTTAATGAGGTAATTAACCTAATTACTATTATTTGAAAACTCAACAGGGTGTTGAGTTTTGAAAAATAAAAACTCAAAAGGAGGTTATGTTTCAGGATGTTTTGTAATTTGTTTTTATAAATGTGTGCATTTAGTATTAGTTTTTATTATATGGGTATATAGTTGACTTAAATCCTCACTCTCTAAATCCTCACTCATCAGTAAAAATTGACATTTTTTTGGCGCTTACTGCATCGAATTTAAGCTTCCATGCAAGAAACTGACAGCAAAGATAAAGAAGAAACCGAGTTAATGCAACTTGCCTTTTCACCTTCGATCCAATTGGGAAAAAATCGTCAATGCATCCAATTCCTCTTTTCATTGTTGCCATTTTTGCCTTAGTGTACTACAGTACTACAAGTGCAAACAAAGAAAAAGCTTCCTTGTACGGCTCTGCAGCACAACAATGGTGGAAATGACGGTTCGAAATTGAGGGTGAAAAAATGGCCAAAAAAAAAAATTGAGGGTGAAAAATAAAAAGGGTGTCGTAACGTCGTGTGGTTGGTCAAGACCAACTTGTTAGTATAAATTCCCTGACATTCTTCATATCTGAGATTCGAGTTTCTTGGTTTGCGTTTCGTCGTGTGTCGTGAAGCTGCTATCTCGTTAATAACGCCCACCAAGTGTTCGAGGAAATGCTGTTCGTCTTTCTGTGTTCACTCTAAATTGCATGCTGTGGAGTGAGAGTGAGAGAAGGAGGACGTTTGAGGTAAGAATCAGTTTTATCATTTCTGTAACTTAGATTTCTGCACATATCTGATTTCTGGTTATCATTTCCTGATTATGAATCCATTTTTGGTGATGATTAAAAAGATCGAAGCTTTTCGAGCGAGATGGATCGAAGCTTTTCGAGCGAGATGGATCGAGCTGGAGCTGGGGACGTGCCGGTGAAGAGGCTGCAACCATGGACACAACAGATCACCATTAGAGGACTGATTGCAAGTTTGGCAATTGGGATAATTTACAGTATCATAGTGATGAAGCTCAATTTGACTACAGGTCTAGTCCCTAACCTTAACGTCTCGGCTGCTCTGTTGGCGTATGTGTTCATCAAGTCATGGACGAAGCTGCTCCACAAGGCTGGAGTTGTCTGTACTCCTTTTACACAGCAAGAGAACACAATCATTCAAACTTGTGCTGTTGCTTGCTATAGCATTGCTGTTGGAGGTTCGATTTTACCTAAAATTTTCATCTTGATCATATTTGAAATTCAGTTTATTTAATTACTTGCGATCTCAGATTTAAAATGTTGATATTCAATATCCTAACTATCCAATTTGTTGTTTTCCACTGTTTCCGAATGATTTTGACGTTAAAATTGACGTTTAGGTAACAACATATTTTCACTTTTCTGAAGTATCAGATTATTTACTCATGGTTTATGTTTATTTGATGCTTTAAAAAATATGTTTTTGTCCTCTCTATTTTAAGAGAAAAAATTAAAAATCAATCAATCTGATAGTTGAGACACAAAATATCAACATTTTAAATTTAGAATAGCGATTAGCAACATGATCTACTGTTTTTAAGTTCTTATCGGATTTGCTATTTTTGCAGGTGGATTTGGATCGTATCTTCTGGGTTTGAACCATAGAACGTATGAACAAGCTGGTGTTGATACACCTGGGAATCATCCAAACAACACCAAGGAACCCGGGCTCGGTTGGATGGTCGGATTCTTGTTCGTCAGCAGTTTTGTGGGTATCCTTGCATTGGTTCCTCTCAGGAAGGTAATTGAACGAAGTGTTAAATATTACCAATCACTTTATTAGATTTTAAAATGTTGATATTCGGCGTCCTGATAAATAGATTTGTTGCTGTTTACTTTTTTCGACTAATTTTGAGCGTTAAAATTGTCGTTTAAGAAGCAAAAACACATAGTTTTCCACTTTTCCGATGTATCAGATTTGTTGCTCATGGTTTAAGCTTATTTAATGCTTACAAAACATATTTTTGTTCGATTAATTTTAAAAGAAAAAAGTGTAAATCAACTAATCTGATAGTTGAATATCAACGTTGTAAATCTGAAAAAGCAATTAGGAACATGGCATATAGTTTGGACTGTTTTTAAGTTATTAACCATAGAATGAACCCTCTTAGGAACTTCTTCTCTTGTTGCTCTGCTAAATTACATTGTCTCTAATTACATTACAGATAATGCTAATAGACTATAAGCTTTCTCTTGGTGCCCTTCTTAATTACATTCTTTCTAATTACATTACAGATAATGATAATAGACTATAAGCTAACTTATCCCAGTGGAACTGCAACTGCTGTTCTCATCAATGGATTTCATACCCCGAAAGGCGACAACATGGCTCGGTACGAAAATTCGATCGAATATACAAATGAATCAACTTATCAAATACCAGAATCACAAAATTACTTTTTTTTTTTTGGTTTTTCAGGAAGCAAGTTCATGGTTTTATCAGATACTTCTCATATAGCTTTCTCTGGGCATTCTTCCAATGGTTCTACTCGGGTGGAGCCGTCTGTGGTTTCTCACAATTTCCGACATTCGGTTTAAAAGCTTGGGAAAACACGTAATAATTTGCGAATCTTCTATATATATACCCAATTTGTTTTTGGTTCTTTATCAAAATCTGTTTCAAGTGTTGATTTTTGGTTATGGAAATTTTGCAGGTTCTACTTTGACTTCAGTATGACATACATAGGAGCCGGGATGATATGTTCGCACCTAGTGAACTTGTCGTTGCTCCTCGGAGCAGTGCTTTCTTGGGGATTAATGTGGCCTTTGATCGGCGGCCTTAAAGGCGATTGGTTCCCTGCATCATTGGCAAAGAGCAGCATGAAGAGTTTGAATGGATACAAGGTAAGAAAAACAAACTGTGAAATGTATTAGTCTCTGGAAATAACTCAATGTGGGCATTTAAACCGGTCTGACAGGATTGGTTCAGAATTTGTCTTGAACCGGATTGTTAAGATCCAGTTCAGGCCAGATCAGTTCCAAAAGGTCCAGTCATTCATAAGGTAAACAAGTACTAAAACTATGAGTATACTTATTCAGAGAATCCAAGCTTGTTGGACAAACTGGTAAAGCGAGTTGTGTTCCTCGTGGGCGACCCGATGTCGAAACCCGCTGGAGATGCCGCCTCACTTACGAAACTGACGGGACTGACGGGACTGGTTCGAAACTGACGGGACTGGTGTTGGAATTGGTTTTTTGTATTTTTCTTCAAAATTTAATACAAACCTTAAAAAGTGGTTTGAGTCATTTCAGAACCGAACCAAACAATTTTGCAAAACAAATGCGTACCTGTTCCGAACGTTTCTAAACAAACAAGTGTTCGAGTCGGAATCGGCCAGTTTAAAATATTTTCCACCGATGAATTGGAACTGGTGTCCGAGTTGGAACCGGTCTTATGCCCCATCCCTACAATATACAATTTGGTGGCTAAAATGCAGTGCGCAAATTCGGTAGTCGGTACATCAAGAGAATGCATTAGATTTTAGGATATAAAAACTTAATCAGATTTTAATTGTTGCACGTACTTAATCTAAAGATTGGAAATTGATTGCATTTACAGTCGACTGCAATTCAATCAAACCTTATAAATATTATAAGCTAAACCCTAAAATCTAAACCCTCACTGCACAAATCTTGATATACTTAATTTAACGAATGGTTACTGTCAACTGCAATTCACTCAAACCCATGAGATATCATAAACTAACTTTTATTAGTGATAAGTAATTAGTCCCAAAAACCATGATTAATATATACTTGTGATGCAGGTGTTCATCTCCATAGCCCTAATTCTAGGAGACGGTCTCTACAACTTCCTGAAAATCATGTTCTTCACCGCCAAAAGCATCCACGCCAAATCCAAACAAAAGAATTCCCAAACATGTACGTAATTAAACCCTTAATTAACCTCGTAATTACAAACCGACCACCTCTTACTGATTTTCCTAATAAGTTCGTCTTGTATCATTTGCATAAATCAATCCATGGATGCAGTTCCAGAGGATGATGACGTCATCACCGGAGACGACGAGCGTCAGAGGAACGAACTCTTCGTTCGAGATGGCATCCCATTGTGGGTGGCTTGTGTGGGCTATGTGTCCTTCTCCGTCATCTCAGTTGTCGTGATCCCGATCATGTTCCCGCAGTTGAAATGGTACTACGTGGTCGTGGCGTATATGCTAGCGCCGTCTCTTAGCTTCTGCAACGCGTATGGCGCGGGTCTCACCGACATGAACATGGCCTATAACTACGGAAAGGTTCGTCTTAGCTTCAAAATAATCAACTACCCATTTGTTAAAATATATACAAGTTTAGAAAACTACGGTTGGGTAAAAAAACCGGTATGGTCTGGACCGGTTCTAAGTTCTAACCCAGATAGGAACTGTGTTAAACATTTCGAATTAAAGGGATTTTCTTTTACTTGTTTATTGTAAAAAAAATTGTTTATTTGAAACCAGTTTTGGACTGGTTCAGAACTATTTTGCTAAAATAGATATGGTGTGATTCTGAACCGATTCAGACCATTTTTAATATGAAGATTCATACTAACTTTTTAAAAAATAAAAATAAAAATCAGTCTAAAACCAATTTCATTTCAATACGGAACTGGTTCTATATAAGTATACTAACTGTTATTTGTACTTGTTCATTCTCTTTAAATATGGTATGTTTGGAAGCGACCTGATTTCGGACCAGTTCCAGAAAGTCCTGGCCGGACCGGCTTTAATTACTGAACTTAGTTTAGCTTGCTAATAAACCCCAACAAAACATAAGTCAGAAGTTCAATCTCCGCTAGTGACCATGTGAATTGAAAGATATTCATAACCAGTATTTTATCATTTAAGGGCAGACCCAATGCGAATGGTGATTAGTTTAGATATAGAGTAAGCATGTTATGGGTGCTGACCACCAGATGGGACCTCTCCTAGAACCACCCGTAAAAAAAACTAATACATATATATATAATCGGGAATTTTAATTAATAGCATTGCATGATAGTCTCTTAGGGTTTGGATAAAATACAGACAACTGTAAATGCAGTCGAATTTGCAGTTTATTCTTATTATTGTTGTTGTTGATAATGAAGGTGGCGTTATTCGTCCTAGCCGCGCTGAGCGGGAAGGAATCCGGCGTGGTGGCGGGACTCGTCGGTTGCGGCCTTATCAAATCAATCGTATCCATCTCGTCCGATCTAATGCACGATTTAAAGACGGGACACCTAACCCTAACATCCCCACGGTCGATGATCGTGAGCCAGGCCATCGGAACCGCCATCGGCTGCATCGTGGGCCCACTCACCTTCTTACTCTTCTACAAGGCCTTCGATATCGGAAACCCCGACGGTGAATACAAGGCTCCCTACGCCCTCGTTTACCGAAACATGGCGATTCTCGGAGTCGAGGGCTTCTCGGCCCTCCCCCGACACTGCCTCAATCTCTGCTTCGGCTTCTTCGCATTTTCCATCGTGGCGAATCTCGTCAGGGACGTGGGACCCGGCAATATCGGGAAGTGGGTCCCGCTCCCGATGGCTATGGCGGTGCCGTTCCTTGTCGGGGCCTCTTTCGCGATCGACATGTGTGTCGGGAGTTTTGTCGTGTTTTTGTGGCACAAGATGAACACCGATCGAGCGGCTCTGATGGTTCCGGCAGTGGCGTCGGGTCTTATATGCGGCGACGGTTTGTGGATTCTTCCGGCGTCGGTTCTTGCGTTGTTTAAGGTTACTCCGCCGATTTGTATGAATTTCATCGCCGGAACCTCGTGATGATCGGGGTGTTCTTTTTTATGGTAAGATATAATTTGAAAGTATAATAAGGGTGAAAAATAATAAATGAAGAAAGAGTTATAGTTAGTTTTACTGCAAATATAAGGAGTTACTGTGAGAAATTGAAGCAAAAAAAGATTGATCATTGTGTGTGTATACTCAATATATATATATATATACTCATCTTACGTTGCTGCCTTTTTTTGTGTTACCAAGCTGTTCATTCTCAGTAATTGAGTATCTTATAACTTTAATTTACCTGTATTTTTGGATTGCTGCTTGAATAAAGAATCTTACATGTCCTTTTTAATATGTGTATATATATATTTATATAAACGTAAAAAGTTCTGTGTAAAAAAGAATTCACTCAAAACTTCAGTTAATCGCAAATAAACTGAATTAATGGATCTTAAATTCACGACCTGACTCCAAATTTACTATGCTAAAAGGAATGAAATCTTATTCATGTGCAAGAATTGAATCAGGAACATATAATTACTATAAAAAAAAAAAGGGGAAAATGTAAAAGTTTAAAGGATCAAAATAATAATTATCATAATTTTTTTACTAAAATTATCGCGTAGTGCAAATTTCTCATGGTGCCTTTCATCCCTGGCGACACGTATATTTTGACACAATCCGTCATATAAATGAGATGGGTTTGGATCTTCACTTTCAACCCATAAAAACCCGCTGAAATTAATTGAGACACGCACAAAAGAAAACCCTAGCTACCCCAGTTAATTTTACTTTAGTTGACTGTCAATTTTGAAATCTATTTATTAATAATAATTATTAGGATTAAAGGTAGTTTAGGTAGGTTTTTTTTTTTTTTTGTACCATTTCATTTTTGCGTATACTTTTGGTAACAACCCTTTCACCATAGTTTTTTGGTACATTTAACTTTCCGTCCAATTTGACCGTTAAGTGTCATGTGTCATGCACGTGATTGACCCTATACTTCTGATTTTGTTCATTTTAGTCCATCTACTACAGACTTAACTTTTAATTTGTTCAATTTAGTCCTAAAGTTTGAAAACCAAACCCTTAACCCAAATTGACCTAGCCGGACCTGATCATATGTTTGAAAAATGACTGAAAGAGTGCTAGTTTGAAAATTGACCGAAAGAGTGCTAGTTTGAAAATTGACCACTCTGGACCAGATTTCGTTCAACTTAACCCAAAATTTAACGGAGACACCAAATAGTAACACACATGAAAATTGAGACATTGAATTTCAACCTCAAACACTGTTAGAATCCACATTGGGCCAAGTTAAGCCCAACGGGCCAGCAGAGAGCAGTCATATATGCAAGTGAGGTTCCATCCTAAAACCAATTGGTGATAGGAGGAGGTGGCCCACTTACTTATATACTACTCGATTGTACATATACCAACGGGTGATACTACAGACTCACGGTGGAGTGTCTATTTCAACAAACACAAAATTAACACATGTGTCAAAATTTGGACAGTTTTTAGTTCTATTCCCTATTTTTTATTCAGCTATAAAAAGGGCCAATTTGACGAAATTTTCGTAAAGTACAACACAAGTAATTATTGAAGATAGCAGAAAACCCAACTGCGGATTCCATTACACAGGAGCATTTATTCTGAAACATATATAATCCATAATTGCTCCTACAGCTTAGAAGCTGCCTCTTTGTCCAAGAACCAAGCTAACTCTTCCTCAGGCTTAACCATCTGCACAGGCAACAACTTACCGGAGCTCCCACCACAGCCAAGTGCAGTCTTCACTGCATCAACCTCCCCCGGTCCGGTCACCACCATAGCAATGTAAGATGCCGAATTTATCACTGGAAATGTGAAAGTGATCCTCTGTGGAGGCGGTTTCGGTGAGTCCGTAATGAAAGTCATCCACCTTTCTTTCTCTTCAACAAGCGGGTGCCCTGGGAATAACGATGCCACGTGGCCATCTGGACCCATGCCGAGGAGCATGAGATCGAATCTCGGAAACCCGGATCTTGATGAATCGACTATGCTGTTCTTGACTAGTTGCTTGATAATGGTTTCGTAATCATCAGCTGCGCCCTCAGCGGATAGAGCATCGTTGATTGCATAAACATTTCCGGGAAGAATTGGTACCTGGAGAATTTACAGTGTTCTGTTATGATCGATAATAGTAGCTAGAATATAATATCTATATCTAATCTTTACAATATCTTTCATATCTTTAGAATTGTGATCCCTATACATGGAGTATTGTTATTAATGAAATGTCAAGCTTTTTCAACAATTAATCTTAATCTCTAAGAGGGATCAGGGTTGATTACGAAGTCGGCTTTTCCCTATTTACAGATATTATTGTATTCTTAACATATCATGTTCATAGTTGAAACTATGTTAGAATTCTTCTACGAGGTCAGATAAGTTCATGATCGGAGTCCTTTAATGTTGAGATTCCAAACTCATAAACTGGGAAGTTCTTTCTTTTGTAAAGAGAAGTGATACCTTGGAGAGGAAGCCATCGTAGGCTAGTTTGTAGTTGCTGTCTTCATGATCTTTTGGCACAACCCTCTCATCCAGCCAGAAAATGTGCCATCGAGACCAGTCGACTGAATCGATGAACGGGGGTTCGACTAGTTTCCTGGAAAAAGCAGACAAAAACTCAAAAGCATCAGCATCCACATAGCAATTTTCATTGATTTCTTGCAGATAAACTCAACTGTGACATAATAATCAGCTAGAAGTAACTTTGGAAATCATCGAGCTACGATCAGTGATCATCGGGCAAAAATTTCAGCTAAAAGAAAGATGAAGTTTACAGAACACTAATAAGAGATGAAATGAGTCTCCTCTGAAGAAATTCATCTACTATTATCTTAATTATTTTCGCATTTCTAATGTGGAAAAACCGAGCCTGTTCATCATTTATAGTTTTATCACCGTATTAGTGACCCTATCTCTTCGACAAATCGAAAATTAACAAATGACACACTACACTCACTGCAGCAACTTGATATCATCAGCATCAACATAGCAGTTTTCATAGATTTCTTGCAGTTAAACTCAACTGTGACATAATAATCAGCTAGAAGTAACTCTGGAAATCATGGATACTGATTTGAGCAAGTTACGATCCGTGATCATCACACAAAATTTTCAGCTAATTCATAGACGAAGAAAGCCGGTAGCTATGCATGAACCTTGCAGAGCACTGATTAAGAGGTCAAACGAGGCTCTGAATAAATTCATCAGTTACCTATTACCTTCATTATTTTAGCATCAAGATAGCAATTTCATTGATTTCTTGCACTTTAACTCAATTGTGACATAATAATCAGCTCGCTACTGATTTGAGCTGCTAAAATTCGTGATCGTGGCCAAAAGTTTAAGCTAATTCATAGCCTAATAAAGATGGTAGCTATGCATGAACCTTGTAGAACACTGATTAAGAGATCAAATGAGTCTCCTCTGAAGAAATTCATCTATTACCATCATTATTTAGCATTCTAATGAGGAAAACTGAGCCAATTAATCGTTTATAGTTTCATCACCTTACTAGTGACCTATCTCTTCAACGAATCGAAAATTAACTACACACTAGACTCAGTGCAACGACTTCTTCCAAATTTCAGATTCTCCAATCCGTACACCATTGAAAGAAACAGTGAATTCTCCAATTGAGGTAAAAAAACATGGCGGAATAACTGCAATTTCTTCAATGAACGGAATTTTAGCTCAGCTAGATGATATTATGATAGTCTGATAGCTCAATCACTCATACCTCAGACAGTGGATCAGATAACCACCGGACAAGACAACAGTGAAAGCTCCCCTCTCTTTCACGAACTTATCGGAGAGATCCGCCGTGTACTTAGCGAGCGCTGCCGCCAAATCCTCCTCTGAGTCGAGCACCGCCACATTTCTTCTTCCAGTTCCCGCCTCCGCCATCGAAGCCGTTGAGATGCTCTGTCGACCGCTTCAGTTGAACTTTTTTTTTTTCTACCAATAAAGGTGAGAGAATATATTTTAATATGAAAAGTATACGCTAATAATCTAATATATTCTTTATTAGCTGAATGTTGTACCCTAACTTTTAAGGTCAGAAGAAATGCACCCTTAAGTTTAATTTGGAATACTTTTGGCCTATTATTTAATATTTTGTTGATGGGTTTCATTATTATATAACACTCCTTGAACTATCATATTTTCAAATATACCCTCATTAGCATATTCTTATTTTATAGAATACTTAGAATATTTCATGATTTGTTGTGTTAAGAGTAGATGTGTAAGCGAGTCTAGTTACTCATGAGTTATATATTCGAGATCGATTCGGTTGATATTTGAATTCGACTCGCTAAATTTTAACTAAAATCTACATTTTTATGGTACATAGTCGAGTTCAATTATACTCAATTTGAGAATTCACGAGTCTATTTGAGTGTTTATTTTTTACCAATGGAGCACAAAGTGTACACCACTAGAGAGTTCCAAGTCTTTAATTGAATATATATATATATATATATATATATATATATATATATATATATATATAATATAATATAAATTTCGAACTCTACTTGACTATGCCAAAAATATTCCAATTTATATGAGTTGGGTTTGAATTCAAACTAATTCATAATTTATATATATATATAATTTAATGTCAGCTATCGAATCTAGTTCGAGATGGTGCTGAAATTAAATTTGAAAAAATCAGACTCGGTCGAGTTCAAAAGCGTTCATCAAATTTGATAAATATAGCTAATTTAGTTGATCAAATTAGAAGATTAAATAAAATTTGAATCTAACCTTAGGCCCACATTGGGGGATGTTATGTTACCAATTGCATTTCATCATGACATTGTCAACAAAGTTGATTTGAAAACAGAGTATCCATCACATTACAATGATCTGGATTTTACTTTTTTGGTTGAATGGGAAATCATTGTATTACTAATAGAATTACCAATCAGATTGGGTAAAGACCAAAGAGGCCTACTTTTCATGTTTTTTCTTCTTCCACTTTTTTCCCAAATGGTCCCCCTTTTATCTGAATTTGTGGAAAGTTCTGCATTGAGAAGAAATGTTGGTTTCTCATTATTAAAAAAATAAAAAATAAAAAAAATAAAGTGTTTCATGATTCAGGAAATTTCCACTTGCAGAGACCAGAGACTCTGATATCATTTCTTCACCACCTCTTTTACTTTGCATTTGATATCTGTTTCATGATCATGATGTTACTAGTCTAACTGCAGATGCTCATTCATCTTTATTTTTCATATAAGCCATGATTTTTTTAGGGGTAAGAATTTAACTATAACCAAATAATCAAAGTAAAAAAAAAAAAAAAGAATCAGATTAGACAAACGTAAAATATTAAGGGATCAAACAAAGAATAATTATATTTTAAGGTCATAAGTATACATTGCCAAAAATTAAATAGGGCATATGTTAGGTTTAATTAAATCTTACTAACCGAATTTGTAAAATGTGACATAATTTGCACGTTAAATTTGCTGTCTTATTCTTTATTCGTGAAAATGACTAACTGAATTTTGAAGGAATTTTTAATTTGTTAACTAAACTTAAAAAATTGACCAAAAAAAAAACCTAAACTTAAAAAAAAAAAAATGCAGCATACTATTAGATATATAAATAATCCGTCGTCTAAAGAAAAATGTTGATCATTAATATATTTCTGTTGAAACATATATCTAATTAAATGAAAAACTGAACTGCTACTCCATCTTACGATTACACGACTAGTCCATGCATTGACAAGAAATAGTATAACTATGTAGATAAAAATGAAAAAAAAATGGAAATTAGAATGATGTATTAATTAATTTGCCCTTTCAATCTTCTTCTATAAAAATGAATGAAGGAAAGAGAAGTTTGCCTCTCCCAACCCCACTTCTTCTCCCTTAACAGCTGGTCTCCAGATACTGCCATGGCTTCTTTCTCTCTCTATCTCTATCTCTCCCTCTCTTCTCACTATACATATAGTAGAGATCATTCATGAAATGAAGATCATCACTTTATTAAAAGGGAAGCTACATTCTTGAGTGGAATGCTACCTGGTTCAAGGCTTCCATATATATATATATACATATATATATATATATATATATATATATATATATATATATATATATATATATATATATCAGTCCTCGGACCAGGCTTCATTCCCCTCAACTATGGCTTCCACGTCATCTTCTCCGATCAAATCTCACCCACCGTTCTTATTTTCCAGGTCAGCACTCATTGATTAATTTCAACTCTTTTTATATATCACAGTCCGACGGTAGCATTCCCTAATGTTCCGACTGTGAAGATTTAGTTGATGAAAATTACAACATATGCTATGCAGCTATATATTGAGACCCATTCGGAATGTTCTGTCGGAATTTGGTTTTTATTTATTTACTATAATTCGTGTTTTTTTTTTTTTGTTAATGGTTGATGCTGATTAGTATAGGTAGGTGGTAATAATTGTGTCTCGGAATCTAGCTAATATTGTAAACAGATGATTAGTCAATGATTTATTTCTGCAGATTATAATTAGTTTGTGAGCTGCATGATGATGTGGATGACGAGCTAGCTATCTTCCGAGTTCAAGTTCCGACTAATTCCGACTCGACAGCCTCTCGACATAGAAAAGAACGACCATCATTGCCATTTGGTCAGATATATATATGGACTCATCTACTCCCCATTCATTACATGGCGCCACCAATGCATGCAATGGAATCTACATACTATTTTTAATTTTATTAATTATATTAATTAAAAAAAAAAAAAGAAGAAAGAAAGAAAAATTGGGTGTCCGTTTCATGGTATATTTGTCTTCGGCAGCTTTATAATTATACCGCTTTGTCTTCTTCTTTGTGGGTGGCTTTCTAGTTTCAAATATGAATATACTTATGTGTTTATTTTTTTATGATTATATGCAATCGTATGTATTTTTTAAAAGCACTTTTGCATTGTGGTGGATTTTAAATAAACACAATTTCAGTTTAGACCAACACTATTATATATATATATATATATATATATATATATATATTATGAAGAGTATCAGATTTCAACTTGCAAATTATTATTTTATACGAACTGAGTTAACTTCGGTTCTAAATGTCGAACACACATTAAATGTTCGTAAATAGTAAGCGATACGGTTAAGTTTTATACGAAAAATTATTATAAGAAAAGAAAAATAATCGGGTATGCATGAAATGGCGGGACTCAATTAGAAAAACAAAAAACAAGGGGAGTGTCATTTCTATACCATATCACATTTCACACTATATTAATATCTTCGGAGAACCTTACCTAAGACGGATGTAGTCAGACATGTTTATGACAAACAAATTTTTGGGATAGTTCAAATTATAAATTAAAAATAACTACGTTTTTTAGTTTAAAATCTTACAACACAACAAGGGATTCAGATCACCCGTCTCGCTTTTCTCTATCACAAATCGTGTTTCACGTTGTGATCTTGACACGTATACTTAGTATAATTAATTTTATTAATTTTTTTAGTGTATACTAGAAAGAAATATTCAAATTAACGACACATGTCAAAATTACAAGTGAAACACAGTCTGAGATATGAAGAGTGATATGCATCCCAAAACTAGCCGGTCAGAACAGTTGTCTCCTAGTATATGTTTTTGAAACATAAGATTAGCATACGTCTTCACCTATAATCTTAAAGTTTTATGACAGATAATATAAAGTAGTTAGTCTGAAATTTCACATGACATCAGAATGCGCAGATTCGAATCTCTGCAATGCTGAGTTATATATAAACTACTTAATTAAAAAATGGTTCACTTACCTATATCACCCAGGGCCGGCCCAAGAGTAAGGCCACTAAAGCTAGGGATTTAGGTCCCCGGAAAAATGATGCCTCATATATAATATAGCTAAGTCCACTTTATAGTCCTTGACAAAAATAATGTCAAATTCAAAAAAAACAAAACAAAACAAAACAAAAAAAGTCACTTTCCATTATTTTTGGGCCAGCAATAAAATTGACTTAATATAGTCAATTGAAGATTAAGTCATCCATTTATTGAGCCAACTATAAGGCCTATTATAGTCAATGTAAACAATTAATAATACATACATTATACCAGTGTTATCAGAACCGGACCGGACCGGCGGTCCGACCGCGGTCGGACCGGAACCGGACCCCTCACCGGTCCGGTTTGCTTATTTCCGGAGGATGTAAGCGAACCCGAATCTGAAGTCCGGTTTTCACCGAACCGGCCGGTTTTGGGCGAATCGGGCGGTTCACCGGTTCGCCGGTTCGGACTCTTTTCATTAAAAAAAAAAATTAAAAATTTTTTAGGGTAAACTTATAGAGAGGCGACCCCGATCCGGACTAAAACCTACATAAGGGTTAACTTACAAAGAGGATATGCAAATTTGCATTTTTTTACTAAAACCGGTCGGACCCGGTTCGGACCGGGTCCGACCGGCCGAACCGGGAACCGGTGCCCTGCCGGTTCAGGCCCCGGTCCGGTTCTGATAACACTGCATTATACTTTCTTTCGAAAACTGAAATTATATTGTCAATCGAAACAAAAAAATTTTAGAAAAAATTGCAATAAATATTTAATTAGCGAATTTGCTTCTTTAAAAGCTCACAATATAATTTTTTTTCATAAAAAAAAAAAATGTAAAGACCCCGAATTTAATTTGAGACGGCCTTGATATCACCTTAAGGTTTAAAAAATGATACAAATTTGAATATCTCATGATGTCATGAGTTATAATTTTCATTAACTTTTTGGACGTTTAAATCATCACTCGATCACAATCGAAAAACTTGGAAATTTAAGTATTGAACTCTTAAACATATATATCTCACATTAAGGTTTAGAGTAGAGTGGTGATATTATAGGTGGAGTGGCACTGGCAGTGGGGGAGTGTGGGGTAGTAAAGAGAGATTAATAATTATGATGATCAAGATCTTGACAATCTTACGAAGTGGGAACCCATAATTGAGAGACACGAAAGGTGAAACATGTATCAGATCTCGTGTTGTTTAAGTTGAGTGCACCAAAAGAAAAAGACAAAACTTTCACTGATTCCAATCTCATTGACATGTAATTATTAAAGTTGAATGGGTAAAAAGTAAATATTTACTGACCATGAGTTGGTAGTAGTAAGTAATTAATGGTTTACGTAATGGTACGAGATTCTCTGAAACGACGTCGCAGATTCCTAGATGGATAAGCTAAGTGTGTTGAAGGAAGTGCAATATGCAAGTAAACTTGAAACTCGAGTTACCCCTGCTGCATGGTTTCATCTGCTAGCTAGGGAAAAGTAAATAAATTGAATGAAAAACTGGTGTTATACGCATCCTTCTCCTATATATATATGTGTATATACTTGCGACTGACGAAAGTAAACACACGTACAGTCACATTACCCATATATGGAAATTAGGGATGGGCAAAAAAAAAAAAAAAAAAAAACGGTCCGACCGGACCGTTTGGAACCGGTCCAGACTGGACCGGTTCTAAACAGACCAGATATTACAAGTGAAAACCGAATAAAGAGCCGTCTGTATACTTCTGATGGAACCGGTTTTAAATTGGATCAGATTGGTTTGGACCGGTTTTTTTTTTAACCCATACTGGTTTTGGACTGTTTTTTTTAGTGTAAATCTATAAATAAAAACGGGTCAGACCGGTTCTAGACCGGACTTGTCTGCTTTTATAAAACAGTCAAGAACCGGTCCATAAACGGTCCAAATTTGGTTGGTCAACTATTGGTCAACATCTAATTCGGTCCAGGCCGGACCGGACTACTTAAACCAGCTCTGGTCCGGTAAAGTATATAATTGTATTTAACATATTTTCTTATGAAATCCTGTAAAGTATATAATTGTATGCGAAAAATATGATTTTTTATACTAATATATGTTTTAAAAAACACATGTTCAAAACGATGATTATTGGTACTTTATATAATTATCTTTTTCCAACATTGCGTTAAATACAATTTCGAATATACAAATTTAACTGAGTAATTTTCAAAGTATCAAAACTAAGCCCTAATTGCTTATACAGATGTTACAATTGAGTCAAATTGGACAAGTACCGATTATGGATCAGTTGAGTCTCAATCGAGTCAAGGACACTATTCTAACACTATAATAAGTTAGTGGGTCTTGATTTTAATATTTAGAAATTATTCGATGAATTTGTAAATGTAAAATGTATTTGTCGATAATTATGGACGGGACATTGAAAAAAGTATCAATTACCATTATTTTGAAACATTTGTACATTTTAAAAGATATTGGTACAAAAACAATATTTTTCAAAAATATTGTATGATTGATATATTTTTCTCTATTAATAAACCTCATATATGACATTCGATTAGAGTTACTATAATTCATAGTCTAGTAAAAGAGACGTGAATACTAAAATTTACAACTGTATGCATGAATTGAATGAGAGTGTTACAAAATAATAATATGGACAGTAAAAAACCCTAAACCCATTATATATATTTTTTAATAAATGAATTTAATTAGAGAAGTAAAATTTTAAATGATGAAATATAATTTATTTATAAGAGAAAAGAAAAATAAATCCGATTTTTTATATTTTACACGGTTTGTTTAACTTTAATGTTAGTCAAAAGACAAGTTTTTTTTCCTATTGTTTCTGTATGGAAAAACTTCCAACGGTGGTCAAACTCAAAAGCTGAGTTGGAACTAGGAAGAGACTGACACGACAAAGCACCTATTTGGATATTACTTTAGAAGGCAAGAAGAAAGGAATTGCAGTTGGAGCTTACTAAAGATTTTAAATTATCTTCATTGACTGACTAGAAACAATTAAGCATCGTTAATTATCAAATTACTAACTCAAATTTAGATAATATAACAAATTACTAGTTAGATTTTTTCCGAATAAATTACTAGTTTATATTTAAGTAATTGGATAAACTATTAACTGGAATTTTGATTTGGACAATTTGATAGTCTATGTTTAGATTTGTGGACAATATGATAGCTTAGGTTTTCTTTTGTGTACATTTTTCTAGTAACAATTTACCTACCAGTGAAATATGAACTAATTGGCCAAAAAAAAGAAATATGAACTAAGAATTTTTCCACAAAGGAAAATTTGAGCTAGCATATTACATAAAAAAACTTTCAGCTAGTAATTTTTCAATAAAACGAAACATGAGTCGGCAAGTTGTCTAAAAAAAATTTAACTAGCGATTTATTCAAGTGTGTAAACATAATCTAACAATTTGGCAATTAACACTTTAAAAAATAAATGACGGATTTTTTTTTTTGGCCAAGATAAATGATGGATTATAGTTACATTTCCCACTACAATTATGACTATTTTTTTTTTTTTATGATGCACAAATTACTAATTATAATATTATTATAAAGAATATTGAGATTTTATTCATCAATTAGATTTGTTTGGGGTGATGAACATCATCTCTATAATTACAAATTACACAGAGATTATAAAGTTGTGTAAAAAGCCCATATAAAAATAAAGTTCAAGGTGAAAACTGCAAATAATAATTTATTTATTTATTTATCCAAATACTGTCAAAAAACAGTCAACACAGGAACAACCTCGGACAATAAAGAAATCTAAGGACACCGTAATTCGTCATCTCTCCTCCTCTCTCTTTCTCTCTCCTTTGAAATTGCAAAGAGTCCAACTTTGATTCTCTGGTAATTGCCGTAATTAGTTTTTTTTTTTGACAAAATTTGCCGTAATTAGTTAAGACAAAGTAGAGGAAGAGAAACAAATCTAACCTCCTCATTAATTACCCCATCAATGTCCTCCCTCTCCTCCGCCACCGACAACACGCCGCCGCCGCTCAAAAGAGGCCGCTACGGCGGCGGAATTAGAACATGTACCGGCCTCCAATCGTTGACTCGCCGCTTGACCTCGCGACACTCTCGCTGACTTGTCTCCTCCTCCTCCTCTCCGCCCTATCCCTCTTCTTCATCTTCCACCTACGCGCCAAATCCATCCACGCGCCCCACCTCCTCGATTTCACCGCCCTCTGGACGGTCAAACTAATACTCGTCTCCCTCATCGTGCTCTGGTCAACGGCGGAGCTCCTCCGCGTCCCGCTCTTCCGCCTCGACCACCGCTTCCCTCTCCCGCTGCGAACTCAAACGCTGACGCTGTCTCTCCAGGCCGAGCTCTGCAAGGTCCACGTCATCGCCTCCCTCGGCTTCCTCGAACCCGCGTTCCTCCTCACCGTTCTGTTCCTGCTCAGGGCGTCGATACGGCAGCGCAAGGCGGAGGGTCGCCGGACGGCGGTCAAGATCATCGCCGTCTGCCTCCCGCTAACGTCACTCCAGGCCTTCTTAGCCTTCTTCCCTCCCGTCAACATTCTGTTCCAGCAGGTTAGTGGCAGATCATGATTAAAATGTTGTTAGATATATTTTGTACATATAATATGAATTAGAAAATAGATACTTTGATTCTTGGCCAAAAAAAAAAAAATAGATACTTTGATTTTTAAACCCCATTAAAAGAAATAATAACGGTCCAACGGTCACATGCTTTCCTGGGATAGTCTGTAATTTTTAACAATTTTATTTTGTTACATTTGTGGCAAAAAAAAAAAATATATATCAATTAATGAGGTAAACACAAATTGTAATAGTTGAACCGAATATCATTTCTTTTAAAATATGTAATATTATTAATGATGATTATAAAATTCTTAACTATGAACCTCGTTTGAAAAATTATGTATTCATTTATTAATGCAAGTATGAACGAAGCTATGTAAAAATCATGGTGACAATTGCCCCTCAACTTTTTCTGATATATATTTTGATTGTAAAAATTGTAATTTTTTACGTTCGGTCTTTTAAAATTCTACGTCACTAAATTATTTTTATATTAATTTTCTGTTCATAATTCAGTTCTTATCCCTGAACAAAATTCATGACTTCGTCCCTGACTACAGGTTTTGTCGCGGACGTCGGCTCTCATCCGGGGCGCCGGCGGCCGAGAGACTGTACTCTGTGTGTATCCGCTCCTCGGCACGGCAGTCTTCGCCGTGTTCGCCATCGGATACTGTTGCTGTTTCATGGTGTCCTACTGGAAGGTCGTCTCCCTCGTCATCAACAAGAATCTCCGGGGGCGGATCTACGCCCTAGGGTTCAGCGTTCTGCTGCCGCTGCCAATTCAGGTGCTACTCCTGGTGATGTCGGTATTTTTGTCGCCGGAGCAGCCGACGTTCATGGGAATCGAGTTTGGTATATTTTTCGCCGCGTTTATCTGCGCGGTGGCGGGAGAGAGTATTCTGATTATAGCGCCGACGTCTGACGCCATTGCCGCCGGAGGGGAAACCGACCGGTGGATTCCGGGCCACCAGCCGCGGCCATTGGAGTGGCCGGACCCAGAGGTGTAGGGCCCATAGGGAATGCAAATAGTGACGTTCATTTGTGGGTTAGGAGTTTCGTATTTTATTTTCGGACGCGGTGCGAGTATTTGGACCGAGAGAGAGGGTATATATGATGTCATAAATGTATTCTTTTGTTCGTGTAAAGATATCAGGTTCTCTTTTAGCATCCTCAAATGCTTGTGAAAATGAAGAATCGAAGAATTTTGCGACATTTCTGCAGTTTTATTCATAATAATATTAATTAGTTGATTTATTTTTAAATTTAAAATTGAAGCAACTGATGCTAAAATAAACGCTTTGAAAACCGAGCATGCTATTGAACCGGGGCGTGAACATGACATGCTATAAATAAAAATAATGCACAATAATGAATAAACCCGGCCGACAAGTCAAATATCTGGATTGGACAATAATAAACATATTATATTATATTTTTCTAATTTAATTATTATATAATTTCAATTTTTATACGAGTAAAAGTTGGTTTAAAACAATTCATAGTAATTCGGCCATTTCTACGTATGATATATGTCATTCCAAATTGGCAAATTCCATCAAGCATCAACTGTTGGGCCTAAAATCCGCCATTAAGAGAGATATAGGCCACAATATATATATATATATAATTCAAAATAAAAACCCAGTTTAAATTGGATTTCAGCCCAATAAGAAGTCAACTCAAGGTGACATCACTGATATGCGAAATTTGAGTTTGTGGTAATTGATATCGTCAAGTCAACGCCAATGACCTCACAATCGCCCACGTTGTGAAGTAGTTTAACGCACACTTCCCATGTGAAATGTTCCCAATGTATCGTTCTATACAAAACACCCTTGAAAGTTTGAATCTTTCTCCGACTTAAAAAAAAAATCATTTTTTTTCTTTATGTTATGTTTGCTATTATAATATGTTTGCTACACATTTAAAAAAATATTCACTATTATTATTGGGTTAACTTCTAAAAGATGAAGAGCTGATTATTAATTTTTTTTAATTCACAGAATTTTATTAAAATTTAAACTTTTAATCTCTTATTTTAATGGATGAAACCACCATATACAATATTATAAAGATATCATTTAGCTAGTTTTATTTTTCTTTTAAAATAAATAAAATCATTATAAAATACAATAATGCATCTATTTGTAGAACATATCAAATGACAATCTTCATAGTAAATATGTACATAAATAAACATATATAAAGGGTATTATTGATTTTGATCTTGAATTTAAATTAAATGGTATAAGATTATCTGATTCAAGAGCGTTTTTTTTTTAATGTGAAATAAAGACAAAAGACTTTTTATTAACATATGATATCATATATTTTTAATTATTTATACTACTATAAAAAATAAAAATAAAATGGGTATATATTATTTTATTATATTATTAATTGATGTATAAACAACTCATGTACAATTCACGCATCAACAAATATAAATACAACAATTAAAATTTTACACAATGCATACTAGTTAATGATTAGTATATTTTGTTTTATATATATATATATATAATAATAATAATAATAATAATAATAATAATAGTATTGAATATTGATGTATTGGTTGAACACTTCACTCATTGACTAAAATGTCAGTGGTTTAGTCTCAGACTTTCAAAATTAAAAAAAGTATTAATAAATAAATTTGGAAATAAAAATAAAATAAAAATTGGACTAATAATGGTGAAAATAATGGTAATTTATAATGGGCCGAGATCAAAATTCAAAATAGATAGCGCCGGGAGCAAGCGAATAAAACCCTTCACGAGAACTACCTCATCCATAATAATTCAACTTCCTTTTTTCTTCTTCTTCCTTCTCTTTCTCTAAGAAACCCTAATTTTTCTCCAACTGTATATATAAACACCATCTCTTCCACCAATCCTTCCCCCAATTTCTTCACTTCCAATTCCAATCGCTTACAGTAACACCGTAAAAGCTCGATTCTCCGCCGCAAAATCATTATCTCCGCAATCTCCCATCCAAAACCCTCCGATCAGATCCATCACGGCCGCCGCGATGGGAGCAGGCGACAAGATCCTCCATCCGCTGATCAGCTTCCATTTCCACCACCACGATCTGGATCGGAAGGACAGCGACGAGGAGGACGAATTCAGGGAGGTGCCTAAGGGATTCTTTGGGATTCTGGTCGGCCGCGGCGAGGAGCAGCGGCGGTTCGTCATTCCGGTGGAGTATTTGAACCACCCGAGGTTTGCGGATCTGCTCAAGGGGACGGAGGAGGAGTTTGGGTTCAAAAACGACGGTCCGATCGTCATACCATGCCACGTGCAGGAGTTCCGTGCCGTTCAGGACTTGATCGACAGGGAAAGCGGCGGAGGTGGCCTCCACCACCACCACCGCCACCATGGAAGGTGCTTCTAGTGGTGGTTGGGAACTATCAGTTGGTTAGTTGATTGACAGATATTGGTTGTTGCTAGTGGAGTTCCAAGTTGTGAATATTTTACTTTGTAGTTTCAGAAATATCTAGTCTGAACTCTGAAATCTAATTGTAACCGAATTAATGTTGAATTTATTCTATATGGTTTGTTCAATTTAATTATTCGATTATCAATGTTATGCAATATGAAATATTACCAGATGTCTGATTAAATGTAGCCTTGCCTGAGTTAATGAAATTTTATGTAGCTGATGTTTTGGCTAAGTTAGAATAAATTGTTAAACTAATATGGAGTTACAAAATCTATCATGAGATATCTGATTGAGTATATTGTAAACGTCATAAAAAAATAGTCCATTTTATTATTCTACTATGTCATCATATTCACCCACAATAATAGTTTTGTAAATCTAAAAATAAATAAACAAAAAAATTGTTTATTCGTCTAATTTTAGCCTTGTGCTACTTTTGTGTTTGATTTTGAACACCATGTGCCGCTAAAGCAATTAGCGTTGCTAATACAATTAGTGACTTGTGCTACTTTTGTGTTTGATTTTGAACAATTTACTAAATTTTTATTTAGTTGTTCAAACAACAACATTTTGGTGAAAAAATCATATCTCTCGGATTGATTATTATAATTATTAATACAGCGTGAATAATGAATTTATAATTCAAATTAGGTGTTAATCTCACATACCGCGTGAGAGAGAAACCTAATTTTTTTTAAAGAATATGAAATCATATAAATTTATCCAGCGACTTGTAATTATATATATAATTATGTGTTGATGAATAAATTTAAAAAAAATTATAAAATATGATAAGACATAATTTTATCCATAAAACTAATTACTATATATTTTATCAATAAAACTCATCGAGGTTATAATAATTAGAGTTTCATTTAAGTGACCGCTATAAAAATTAATATGGACTTACTTTAATCACGTGTATATTTCCGTCAAAGATAACGTAAAATGTAACCTATATAGCATATTGTTTGATTGATAAAATTTGATTCAGCGAATTTTCCAACGAGTAAAATTTAGGATAACAATTTGTCCAATTAAAATTTGTAGCATACTGGTCAAAGAAAAACTTGAGTTACCAAATAACAAATACCGGTAAAATTCAGACTAGCAAGCCTATAAAAAGATAAAAATAAAAATTGAACTTAGCGAATTGTCTGATTCTGATTGATAAGGTCACAAATTGGTAATTAAGTAATTAACCCTACAATAAAACTGAACCAGCGCTAAGGTTAAATCAGTACAAGTATATTTTTATTGATACCATTTGACAAACATATTTTATAAGCCCAATATTATATAGTCTGTAAAAGGGCCCAATATTATTATAAGCGGGTCCAACTGGTTAGCAATTTGTGTGACGTCATCAGAAATATCACACTACTCGAAAATCATACTTGCCCGACCCGAATGACGATCCACCCGATCGTTTCTGTCACGCGCCACCGAGGGGCGTGGGGGAAGCTGCTGCCGAGCCCTACTTGATAATAAATTTTGCACTATAAATGGCGGGAGTCTTCTTCCTCGTGTCGAAACTTCGCTGGCCCAATCAAACATTCTCTCTTGGTCCTCTCTCTGTCTCTCCAACCATTTTCAAAAACCACTGAATCTCAAAATCTCTATTCTTCCTTTCTTCCCCGATTCTTCAATCGCCGATCCCAGATTCCGTGCCCACTCAATCGCCTGCGGGATTGGTATCGGTTTCATCGGCATCTGGGATTTCTAGGTCGTACAATAAGGAGTTAGGGTTTTTATAAGGAGAGGGGAGTTAGGGCACCCCCGGAGTATTCAATGGAGGCGACGGCCGGTGTCGCCGCCAGTCGCGGTGGTTCCCTGGCGATGCCCTCATCCAGGAAGGAGTGGCGTGCGGTTTCGGAGCATCATCCAGCTCGGAAAGCAGTGGATGAGGTTATGATTTTTCGTACTCTTTTGCTGAGATCATTTGTTTTGGGATAATGTAGGAAGCTGTTGTTTTGGGAGCCTATATTTCGATACTGTTTTGTAGCAACATCACACTAGTTTATGTAAAGAAAAATAGCTTTTGTGAATTTCATATCTAGGGGTTAGTAATTCATGCCCATGGACTATTGTTTAGTCATATTGATTACTCCCTAATTTATTTGTAGACAAGCTTTAATTGTTAAGAAATTTGAAACTGAAATTTAAAATTGACATTGACATTGTCCTGATTTTTAGTATGAAGCTATGAAAGATCGTCATGCTTTGTTTTGGTTAATTGTTTTGCCTTGATTTGGAACTTTCATAATAGAATAAGATGACAGGGTGTAACATTGGCATAGATGCTGCCACTTTGATGCTAGTCCTATAAATTGGCCATATTATTCTGACTTTCTTACGCTTCATTATGGCTCATAAAAAATTTACGCCAGGTCTTTCAAGTTTTCCCTAACTGAAATGCTTTATATGCAGGAGCTGGACAGGTCGAACTTTGGTCAATCCGGGGAAAGAACAATGTTTGAGGTGAGGAACTGTTGCTATTGTAGGCTTTATTTAATATATTTGAGGATGAACTGAAATGCTCAATTGCTCACGTACAGCAGGGAAGAGAACAACTTGAAATGGACTATTCTTCGATCTCAGTTGATGGCAACTTGGATGGTGATTTTTTGCAACAGCAACTTCATAATGTTTCTAGACAGAGAGATGAGCTGCAGCAGATGGAGATTGATCTCAGAGCCCAGATGGTAGTAAGGTCTGAGATTGCAGGCATGCGGAACAGCTTTGAAACTCAACTCAAAGAGCACGGAGATGCTCTTGTCAAATTGCAGGTCTATTTTATATTTTTGTTATCACCTGATAACCTAATCTACATTCAGACTTCTTGAATGAATTTTTGCTGTCTGAATCACTCAGCTACAGATTATGTTGATAATTTTTTCTCGTATTGAAAATCTCTAACATTGATAATGCAAGTACCCACATATCCATAAGTTCATAATAATGGGAATGTTCATCATGATGTTTGACATCGTTCAGTGGAAGCTAATAAAATTAACTTTTTTTTCTTCGTGTAATATCGTTGCACTTTATTAACTGGAAAGAGGTTATACAGTATATGGAGAGCAACCATTCTGTTGCAGTCTTGGAATTTCTTCCATAATGTTGTCTTAGAAGGATGATCTGGTTTTCAGGAGCAACTCCGTGATAAAGACCAGGTGATACATGAGTTGGAAAAGAAAATAGAAGAAAAAGATCGAGAACTTCTTGTTGTGAAAAGAGATAATGAAGCAGTATGTGGACCGTTTCCTTCGGGTTTTTTCCTTTAATTAATAATTATTCTTAGTAAATTCGATGGTTCTGTCTTGTACTTATTCTCCAGGCTTGGGCTAAGGAAGACTTGTTGAGAGAACAAAATAAAGAACTAGCAACGTTTCGGTATGTTACATTCTTGTGCCTTGATGATTTTCAGTGTTTTTGGAGATAATGTGGAATCAACTTTTTGATTAATTTGTTGGTTCAAAAAGGTTGGAAATACCCTTAGGACAACAAACATTAAGCTGTAAAAGCTCTTGAATCTTTTAGTATGTAGCTTAGACATCCCTTCATTTTGTAGAAGAGAGCGTGAACACTCTGATGCTGAAAGGCTTCAACACATGAACCAAATACATGATCTTCAAGAACATCTTCAAGATAGAGATAGGCAACTTAATGAGATGCAGGACCAGGTACATTATCTCTATTCTGTGAATTGATAAATTCCAAATGAATTTCAGGCTACTGCAACTTGAGAACTCACTTATATGATTTTTAAATTCTGTTGTTTTGCTGAGTTCATTTATAATTTTACAGCATAGAGTTGCTCAAGAAACAATCCTTTATAGGGATGAGCAACTAAGGGACGCACAATCATGGATTGCACGTGCTCAGGAAATGGATGCTTTGCAATCTCAATCCTTACAAGCTGAGTTGAGGGAACGTACAGATCAGTGTCACCAGCTTTTGCTTGTTTGGCAAAGACAGGTCAGTTACCTTTACTTTACCTCTGGGCATTTCATTATGGATATATATATATATATCTGCAATGTATGCTTATTGTACACTCAATTTTTTTCCTTGTTTACTGTGCTGACTAGTTTCCTTTTTTCCCGGTCTTAGTTTATGGAGATGGAGAGGTTCCATTTGCATACTATTCAGCAACTACAACTTGAGCTGGCTGATGCTAGAGAAAGAAGTGGCTCGCTCACTGTCGAGCGTATGCAGCAAGTTAATTCAGATCCCTCTCAGTTTGGACACAATGATTCAGACAAAACGGATGAAAGTGAGCATAATGGGAAATCTGGTGTACTTCCAAATGGCAGTTCAGACAGATCATCCATTGTGCCAAATGGCACTGTGGTATGTTGCTAAGCACCGCTGCTCATCTTTAAGTGTATTGTCTATATTCTCGTTTTGCTTCTCTGTTGAATTAGGATAGGTTGGTGAAGTGTTTCTCTTTTCTTACATTAAGCTGTTCCATCAATTGTATGGTTGATCCTTGGTTTATATTTTATATTTTCTGCAATAGATCGATAATGTGGCTGGTGTTCCACTTCGACTGCCTACTTTGATTCAACCAGGACAAGTGACTGCTGTTCATCCTTTCATTATGCATCAGCAAGGGCCTCCACAGTCTTTTCCATCAAATCTCACACAGATACAGCACAGCCATTTTCAGGCAATGCCATTGGCTTCAACTTTCCAAGAGTTGTTAAGTGCTCAGGTAATTGACACATTGAAGAGTATCTCGTGTTTGCAGCAAATAAATGATTTTTTTAACATCTCGTCTCTTGGTATGCAGGCTACAACTGAAGCTTCTCAGATCCCAACACACAGTCAATTCCCGCATTCTGAAACTGATCAAAATTCTGCGAGCTCAGACATCAAGTTTGATCATCAAGTAGCTGCTAATGGACAATCTTCTAAAAGTGAATATCCACATATCAGCCAAGGCTTGGAGCATGATTCTGCAAATCACTCTTCTGATGGGGCAGCAGAGGTTACTAAAACACATGTTATAGTTAAACACTTTGTAAGAGTTGATTGGTATATGCTTATCTGGAGTTTGGACCTACTTCTTGAATTTTTAGGTTGAGTCAATTGAGAGAAGCCATCTGATTTCATCCAAACCTGAGCAGAGTTTAAAGCTGCTATCTTCTCAATTTCATGATTCCTTAACTTTGGATCAGAATCAACAGAATCATGAACCCAAGGTTCAGGTCTATATTTACTTTATTTTAGAGAGTTCTAACTCGTCTGTCGTAAATATTCTTTTTATTGATAGGTATCCTAAGTTTCTCTAATTTGACTTGAGCAGGAGCTGAGAGTCGATATGTCTGAAGTAGAGAACCAGAGATTCGCTGCAGATGAGCCCACTTCTGTTCAAGTATCATCTCTAGTCAGTTCAAACAGTAAGGAAACTGCAAGCAATACCTCTGCAGCAGCAACTCTACATGAATCATTCAACTCCAGTGGGCAGCATAGTGGCTTGGCAGCTGCAAAGACTCTCGAAACCAATCTTCTAGATGAAAGATCACTGTTGGCTTGCATAGTCCGCACCGTTCCTGCAGGTGGTAGAATTCGCATAAGCTCTACAGTAAGTGCTTTTCTACATTATATATACTAAAAAGGCACTTCTTTTATTGTTCTTCAGAATTCAGATCATTACAAGTGTATGTAATTGAATATCTAGAACTATATTTTCAATAATGATTGCTGCTCTGTGTTGGGAACAGCTGCCAAATAGGCTAGGAAAGATGCTTGCTCCTTTACACTGGCATGATTACAAAAAGAAATTTGGAAAACTTGATGACTTTGTTGGGAGCCATCCTGAAGTGAGTCTTCTTCGTTCTAAATAAACTGCACTGTGCAACTTTTTTTTCTTAATTTTCTTTCTTTGAAAGAAATATAATCGGTAACTTGGAATCTGAATATGCCGTTTCTCAGCTATTTGTGATCGAGGGAGACTACATTCAACTGCGAGAAGGTGCACAGGCGATGATCGCAGCAAAAGCAGCTCTTGCAAAGGTTGCTGCTGCAGCCGTGGCATCTGCTCCTCATTCATCAAATTTTGCTTCTGTAGCTGTCACACCAATGGCACAAACTTACCGTCCGAAAGCCGTTCCATCCTCAGACGGTAAAAATCTAGAATCTTCCGCACCCACATCATTAGTCCCAAATTAGTCCCCTAACTATGTATATATACTTAGGTGTTGCTGGAGTATCAAATGTGAAGATTTTAAGCAAATCTAAAAACTTGCTGGAGTTGAATGGAGTCAGCAAGGGAGCTGCAAATGGAAAGCCTGCTGTGAAGCCTCAGGGCAGGTGGGTATATTCTTTCTTGCCTATTTATATTCGAGGGTTTATTATGTCTATCTAGTTTTGCATATATAATTTTTACGCCTTGATAGTTTTGCATATACACTAAAATGTAAAATGCTTTATGGTACCAAGCTAAAGAAATAGTATCAACATTTAGTATGCATTTAATAAGATACATCTGATACCTGGGAACAGAAAGCTTCCATTTACGAGCACTATATAGTTTTGCATACTGAATTTTTACGCATCAATAGTTTTGCATATACACTAAATGCTTTATGGTACCAAGCTAAAGAAATAGTATCAACATATCGATTCCACGATTATAAGTTCATTCCATACCGGACCTTATATACATTCTCATTATGAGAAGGCTGATTCGTCGAAAAGACTAGGAGCATTTGTCCACTTCTCTGACTCTGAAGACGTCGAAGCGGTTGGCTCTGCATTAAATAAGATACATATAACAAAATACGAATATAGGCCGGGATTTGAGGACCCGGCCAAGTGAAAAAAAAACAAAAAACTTCACTATGCCGGGTTCTCCCAACCCGGCTAGCCTTATATGTGTAATTAATTGTTCTTTTGGCATATATTTGTATTTGGTTGTTAATATAGACCTGTTTTGGTAAAAAACTCTCTGATACTTGTATTCGACTTATTGGGAACAGAAAGCTTCCATTTTACGAGCACTATATAGTTTTGCATACAGAATTTTTACGCCTCGATAGTTTTGCATATACCCAAAATAATTTATGGTACCAAGCTAAATAAATAGTATCAACATTTAGTATGCATTAAATAAGATACATCTGATACTTGTATTTGGCTTATCGTTAACAGAAAGCTTCCATTTTACGAGCACTGATGTGATACTATTGCTTGTTCACAGGTCTACCGGATCTGCGTCAGCTTCAAGGAGATAGTAAGTGTTTCTTTTCTTGGAATATTAGTTGATAATAAGGTTCACTGATGGTGCGGTTTTTTGCAGGACGGGTCAAAATTGTTGGATTCATGTTTGGAAAGTGCATGCTTTTTGTACAAGACGGAACAAGAAGACACACCGGGAAGGAATGGTGGTGGCGGACATCACGGAAGGTGTATTCTTGAGAAACGGTTTCGTGATTCATCTTTCGGATTGAGAGCCTTAAATCGGAATGTTGCTGCTCATTTACTTGTTTGTTCATTTGCTTCCAGTTCATTCATCTTATGGTTATTGTTGTTGTTATGGGTTTGGGTTTGGCTGCTTTTGTTGGACCACAAATTTTAACTGTCGGAAATGAATCAAAACACAATATTGCATTTAAGCTACATGTTCGGGTCTTGATTTGACGAAGATGCAGTCTCTGGGTGTAAATTTGCAAAAAAATCTCATAGAATGTCACAAAGTGTCTTAGCTCGGGACCGGTGGTTTTTTTTTTCAAAAAAAATATATATTGTCAGAACCCGAAATTTTCAGGCTCATTATCACTATAGCCCAAGCATAAGAGCATCCACAATGGTTTTTATTCTTTAAAGTTGCAACGTAGACATTTATGTACACTTTAAATAATACGTAAAGTTAAGACACGTAAAAAATATTTTTTCTGTAATCGTATTACTTAAACATATTCTTTAAACATATTTTATTATTAAATTTTCGAATAACCACCAATAAGATATTAACATTAATTATAAAATGAATTAATTTATAATAAATAGTTTGTTACGTAATACATAGTGCATTCTTTATATTTAAGTAATACTTTATGTAAAAACATAAATTTACATGTGAGTCTCATTTTTAAGGAATGCTATTATGTAAAACTATTGTATATAATTTTTTTTTGTTTTACTTAAATAAATATATAGGGTCCATGTTTACGTAATCTTTACATAATACTATTGTGGATGCTCTAAGGAATAAGTCGCGTCCGAGTTTGGAATTTCGGAGTTTCATGACTGGCTTGGGCATGGGCTAGCCTAAAATTTAATTAAAAATGTGGAATATCATTCCTAAAATCATAAATTTGTTAAAAAAGAAAAAACTTTCAAACACCATTAAACTTAGAAAGCCACATTATCAAACCCAAAAGATACCATTTTAAGCCCGAAAAATACAATTTTAAACTTGTAGTATATTAATTTCAAACTTGTATATGACTCATTTCAAATCCATTCCAGTCTAAAATTGTATCTATATATATTACCTAGAATTGAGACGGGCTATGGCTTATTGGAATTTTAAGCAAAACGCTCGAGCCTGACCTTAAAAGGAAAGTCCCGCCCAATCGGGCTCTTACTTGATTTCGGGGCGGACTTTTCTTAACGGGCTCAGATCGGGCTTATCGGATATTTTGCTTCACACTCATAAAGTTCCAGAGTTCGAAGTTGGGGACCCAAAGAAGATAATATCTAAAATGGGCTAAATTTTGGGCCATCCAACTATAATAACCATTTTGGCCCAAAAATAAAATACCGCTAAATCGACGGCTGCCGAAAAAAAAACAACGGCGTCGTTTTACTGGTTCAAACGCGCGGTTCTCTGGTCAGAAGGAGAATAGCGAAGAGAAGAGGGAGGAGGAGGTTGGGAAAGAGAGAGAGAGAGCCGAGGGAAGGCGACGAAAATGGGATACGTATTGAGAGTCAGGATGGCTTCGTTCTTCGCCGGAGCTGCAACGGCGTCGTTCATCGGCCTCTACATCCTCCATAACGACTACAAGGTCGCCCAGGAGACCATCTCCCATCAGGTGCGCGCGCTGTATCCTCTTTGCCAGGATCCGTTTCCTAGGGTTTCGCTGACTTTAAGTTGAGGATCGTATGGTTGCTGCTCTCATTCTTTGTTCGGATTTAGCTTCGCGTTATTCTGCAATTGACTGTTACTGGAAGCCTCTTTTACAATTGAGCTCTTCGGTCTTTGTGAATCACCTGACGTAAGAAAATGTGAAGATCGAAGTTTTCAATTTATATGAATGCAATGCAGCTTTGAAACTTAATTTTGCCACACGAATTTGATTACAGTTCCCAGTAAGATTTGATTTTAGTCACAACGAAATCCGTGATCCGGTTAGTTAGTTACTTAGAATAGAGCTGTTAGGTCTTTGTGAATCGCCTGCATTAAGCTTTCAGTTGATGGTGAAAAGGAAATGTGAAGATCGAATTATTCAAAAAATAACATTAATGGAATGTAGCTTTAGTATTTAATTTTGCGACACAAATTTGATTTCATTTCCCAGTAAGGTTTTCTCTTAGTTACTTAACGAAATCTGTGATCCGGCTAGAAAGTTAGAGCAGAGATGGATGTTTCCTCGGTTATCCGTATCCACATTGTTATTATTTGTTGAACTATCTAGCTTAGGTGCAGATTATGGGAGCTCTTACTGGCTTACTTTTCAGTTTTCCTTGACAAATAATATCCATCCCTATCAGCATTCAGCCCACGTATGAAAATACAGTTGAGGTGATTTTGTTAAGTTTGGTATGGTGATTGAGAGAGCAGAAATAGTTGAATCTTTTCCTTTGGAAATGAGCGTATATATGTTCATCTACTTTTTGCACTTGCCGTCTTTCGGCTTTGATTATTTGGTATGAAACTATGCGAT
Source organism: Clarkia xantiana subsp. parviflora (assembly GCA_036873135.1). Lineage (NCBI taxonomy): Eukaryota > Viridiplantae > Streptophyta > Magnoliopsida > Myrtales > Onagraceae > Clarkia > Clarkia xantiana. The sequence goes on from JAPTYO010000001.1 coordinate 52,913,874, forward strand.
AATTGTAGGCTAAGTGAAACTCGGTATTATGATTCATATTGGCATAGGCTCTTCAAACTTTTCTTCTTTAATAAAGGGCATTCCTTTCTGTATATGTATTCGAAGAAGATAGTTGCAGACTTGCAGTGCAGTTGTGGTAATTGAGTGGATGCATGTTGAATGTACAGGGTTTTTTCCATTATTTCATCAATAATAGAAGCTCAAAAATGATAAGAGGGTCATGAAAGAGAGATGTTTCATTTCAACAACTCGGTTCTTAATGCGATTTATTTGAGAACATTCTACTATCCATAATGTATTTCGATACTTATAACAAGATAGAGATGGATAATTGGAATTGGATATGCTGTTCCTTGCAGATGAAAGGCCTGCATGACTCTCTTGATAGAAGAATTGCAGCCATGGAGAAGTTAAAGCAACCCGAAGCTTCTTCACACAATGCCGAAGCAACCGACTAGATAAGAGCTTTGCGCTTCTTAGCCGCAGCAAATCAGGGAAGAATAATCGCAACCCGAGTTCTTGTATTTGTATTTCTAAGACCAGTAGGCCCTGCTTTGCTACAAGAACTGTATAAGGCTCTTGAGCTGTAATTTTTTTGCTCCTTTGTCCTTAAAAATGGTTTATTGGATGTTGCAATACAGTTTCCTTCATTTGATCTCATGAAATAATAGACTGAATTGAAATGATGGTTGTGTAGGTGAACTCTATAATAGACATTTATCAAATACTGATTGGATTGGTGTAAACAGAAATTCACCTAAAATTAGCCAATAGGGAAATATCATGTTCATGCTCTCCTGTTAATTAAACAATTTGTAGAGGGTAAATGACCACATTGCTACTTAAACTTTAAACTTTGATCTAATTATAAATTGCTACTTATATTTGATTTTTTTAAATTGGGGTTATATATGGAGTTAAAATTGGGGTTATTGTAGACCAAATTGTTATATCCGTTATAATTTCCATTAAATTAGGTAGAAAAGCATAAAAGAAGTATGTAATGTCCATATGAAGTTTCTTAATGTGTACTAAAGATAGATTTGATAATAATCTGAAAGGATTGCAGTAAAATACATTCAATTGGACGTTCGATTGAAAGATATTATTATTATTGTGTAGATGTTCAATTGAGTGTCCAGTTGAAGTTATTTCTTTGCTATACTTTAAAATTCTTGGTGGATCCGTCATATGTACATATCAAAATACGTTAAGTGGCCGACAAATTCTTATTTTATGTCTAATTTAACGTAAATTATCACAGATGTATTAACAGTTTGATACATGGTTAAGCATTGGGGTGAAAAATGAAACAAATACTTCAAAGAGGGACTAAACACTAATTTGTAAAGTACAAGTCTCCGAAGGCAAATACTCAAAAGTTAGTCATTTCTAGGTTTCCCTCCTTTAAAATAGAAGCATACGGATCTTTCCAGACACAAAATGGCGCTAACTAACGAAATGAATCAGAACTCTCTCGCTCCTTCTCTTTCTATCTCTAAAGCTCTCTCCATTCTTCTTCCACCTCCGCATCCATGGCTATATATACATCCACGTCCATTACAGATGCATCATCCGTCGCAGAGTAACTGAAGAAAGATTGAGATCTACCGTTGATCGAAGATATCAGAGAAACATGGCTTCGGCATTGGCAACTTCATCTGTACCGTCGCTGATCTTCAAACCGAAGATGTCTTCTACTGCAGTAGGAGCTGATCGGCCGCGATCTGTCAATTTTCCTCCACGGAGCTCCCGGAGGTTCTCAATTAGGGCTGAAGCTCAAAGTCACGGTGGCTCTGAGACCAAGGACACCTCAATCGACGTCCACGTGGATAAAGGAAATCAGGGAACCGCCGTGGAGAAACGGCCCCGCCGTCTTGCGTCTGACATCATCTCTCCGTTCGGTGAGTTTCTTATCAATATCTGATTAAGCGTTTACCATACTTAATTTTAAAATTTAAAATTCAAATTAATAACATTACATTACACTATAAATGAATCAAAATCAATTGGAATTGTTAGAATTAGTGAAGAATCATATCCATTACTGATTAAGCGTTTAACAGACTTAATTTTATATTATAAAATTTTAAATTAATTACATTATTTCAAATTTACAACATTACATTACACTATATATAAATCAAAATCAATTGGAATTGTTAGATCTGTTAGAATTAGTGAAGAATCCTCGTCACTAAACTGAAAATTGGCTCGAATTAGGCCTCTTAGACCCGTTATCTCCGATGAAAACAATGCGGCAAATGCTCGACACAATGGACCGTCTTTTCGAGGATGCGATGACTCTCCCAGGGGTGAGCCGTGGAGGAGGGACTGTACGGGCTCCATGGGAGATCCACGAGGATGAGCACGAATTCAAGATGCGGTTCGACATGCCGGGACTCTCCAAAGAAGAGGTCAAAGTGTCGATAGAGGATGATGTTCTTGTAATCAAAGGAGAACACAAGAAGGAAGAAAGTGAAGGAGGTGAGAAAGATGAGTCGTGGTCGAGTCGAAGCTTCAGCTCCTACAGTACTCGGCTTCAGTTGCCAGAGAGCTGCCAGAAGGACAAAGTTAAGGCTGAGCTCAAGAATGGAGTTTTGTTCATCTCCATCCCTAAAGCTAAGGTGGAGAAGAAGGTTATTGATGTTGATATCCAGTGACGTGAAACTTGTAATTAGTGTATAGATGAAAAAAAAATCTTATGAGGTAACTATGTACCTAAAATTGGGTTAATTATTAAGCTGCTAGCTTAAAATTTTCCGGTTGGACAAATTGCTAGCTCAATTTGCCTGATAATGCAAATGCAAATTCTCAAAATTCAAGACAAAACAATTGTTACCAATAAATGTAGCATGTACATTCTTACTAACTGAAGTATACTTCAGTAGTTCAGTGTGTTTATTGGTTGAATAAAGTTAGAAATTATATAAAATACTAGTTAAACTTTAAAGAATTTTTCGAGATTTATCCTATGTTGAAGTTGTTTGAAGTTTCAACTTTGTTGAAATTCGATTTTCCGTCCATTTTTTCTGTCAAATCTGACATAATGGTGTAAAAAGTTAAAATTGCCCCTAATACTTTAATGTTTACTCTAGCCACCACCCTACTCCGGCCGGCCACTACCCTATTAGGGAAATTTTAAGATTTATTTTTTTATCGAGTCATGTAACAAGTACATGACCAAGCGCTATCAATTTTAATAGCAAATTTAAACGGAGACTTCAAATTTCAACAAAGTTAAAACCTCAGCAATCGCACATAGTGCAAACTTCATAAAGTTTTTATGTTATTAACCCTAAACTTTATCATAGGTGTCACATTTCACGAAGACTATTTCCGTCCAAAAATAGATGGAAATATATGACAGAGCTAACTAATTGTATTTTCAGTAAAACTGACCTAACTTTTTGTGGTAAAAAAAATCGGCGACCGTTTCCTTTTCATTATAAACAGAAAATTTTAGTTAGCAAGTTTAGACATTTCCATAATTGGTAATTAAATTTCACCTATGGCCATAAAAAAAATTCATCTAAGGCTTAAATACCAAGTTGCTTACCGAGCCCTAAACTTCTCTCCTTTATCAAATCAACCCCTACCTTTTTACCCAAGCAGCTGAAACTATTCAGAGATTTGCTGCAATATACTAACACATAAATGCAAGTTCAAACTGTTGCCAAACAATCAATCAAACTGAGAATCCCGTAGTTTTCAAGTAGATAGATGAAATCAAACGGTCTCACTGCAATTTTTTGCAATAACAAAAACAAGCAGCAAATCGAAACGGAAAACCCCATCGTACCCTTGAGGCTCTACAAGCTTTTAACGAACGAACAACGCGTTCCGAGCGACCTGTTTAGGTAGGTGGCCAAGCTGAGATGCAGAGGTGAAGAAACATTACAGTATATGGATGCTGCTGCTCATAGTCTTTACCCTCATAACATTATATTAATTACCATCCGCCCAAAATGATCGAACATCAGATGCACTTCAGTGGCTTGGCAAGCGAGGAAGTCGGGTTTTTACTGGAGTCTTCGATGGACTTACCCTGCAATGTCCATCAATAGTCAGGTTAAAAGGATCGACTAAGGAGAAAGTATAAATTTTTACCATCAATTTCCTGTAGGCTTTATAGAACTTTCAATAGATTTCACAGGTAGATGATTCTAAAGCATGTTAAAACCCGCATTCACCGGTAATACTATCCGGTCGGGATTATTGCTTTTAAGACCATGCAATCTCCCTTGTGACGGAGATTGAAGAATGCTTGGATAGTTTTCTGGGTGTTGCTAATCGATATCCCAGATTTTAAATGTTAATATTAGGTGTTTCAACTATCAGATTTGTTGATTTCCTATTTTTTCTCTTAAAATTGCCATAATAAAAACATATTTTTAAAGTATAAAAAATAACATGTTTTATAAATCGCAACAAATCAAATACTTCGGAAAAGTGAAAACATGTTTTAGTTGCTTAAAATGCTACTTTTAACGCCAAATCAGTCGAAAAAAGTGGAAATCAACCAAATCCGATAGTTGGAACACCGAATATCAGCATTTTAAATATGAGATAGTGATTAGCAACATGATATAGTCGAGACTGTTTTTAGGTTCTTAAGCCTATTTTCTAGACTCGATAGCTAAGAGCAGGATTTAGGAAGCCGGATACTACAATATGATAACTAACCTTATCGGCAATGATCCGATGATAGCTCCACTGCAGCTTAGAGCAGCAATTGCACTCTCAGCCTGCAATATACATTACAACATTAGAAGAATTTCAAAATTTGTAATGTATGTTTAAAACTAGATAAGTTGAGTTCTATCATACTTTCTGAGCTAAACTAAGACTTCAGTGCAGTTTTACACAGAGAATCCACAATTTTTCGTCTAGTTATGCTTCCATGTGTACATTTTCCATCAAGGGTTAATAGAAAAATTGACAGAGCTAGCAATTTGCAGTTCGGTATTAGCTTAGCTTAAAGCTAGCAACTAGATCACCAGCCACAGATTAGCTAGTAATGTCACAATCTAAACCTTAGACAGCGGATTACAAGTTGAGAGAATGAGAGATTGTGTTAAAAATTGATGAGATGAAGATTTACCATCACAAACTCCACAAAAGCAATACGGGTGGAATGGTGGAAGTCTCCAAGAAGCCTCAGACGAAGAACCTGTGATAGACAAACAAAGGCTCGTAAAATCTAATTGGGTTCATGCGAAAATCCGAACTTGTTGCTTCAGGCACAGTAGTGTACCTCTCCACACATTGATTCGAAGAAGATCTTCACTTCTGTTTGAGTTATCTGCACCGAAATTGATCAATTATGAGTAACGAATCACGATAAAAACGAGGGTCTAATAACAAGTCCTAACAATAATCCATGTTGCTAATTGCTGTCCCAGATTTAAAATGTTATTCTTCGGTGTCCCGACTATCAGATTTGTCTTTTTCCACTTTTTTCGACAGGTTTTGGCCTTAAAATTAAGGTTTTATTAAGCAATAAAAACATGTTTTCCACTTTTCCGAAGTATCAGATTTGTTGCTCATAGTTGAAGCTTATTCGATGCTTAAAAAGCATGTTTTTGTTTCATCGATTTTAAGAGAAAAAAGTGGAAATCAACCAATATAGTAGTTGGGAAACCGAATATCAACATTTTAAATCTACGAGCAACATGGCCTGTAGTTGAGACTGTTTTTAGGTTCTTACCCCTAGAAACGATGCTATCATAGATGCATAGAATAAAAATTACCTTTTTGTCAATATTTGTGCAATAAACAGTTCGTGAGCACATTTCCCGCTCATCATCAGACTGCAGGTAGTAATATTATCAATGAGAGCTCAAAAAATTGATAAAAATATAAATAATATTTCAAAAAAAAAAACTAATAAAGTAAAAACAGTTACAATCCTTACTCTTGGTAAATAAGTAGGGTTAACAGGTGCAATTGCGGTTTTAGAAGGCATAACTTTGAGCGGATAGAATCCGAGTATGGTTCCTCCTAGGTTTAAAGCAGTTCTTGCAGCTTCTGCAAAGAGTTATTGAAACCATTACAAACAAGAAATACAAGCTAATTAAGCAGCAGAGCGGAAAACCAAAGACGAAACTGAAAACCCGTACCTTCATCTGTAAACTCAATGAAAGCAAAGCGAAGACATGATTTAGGATCACCACAGACACGACAATCAACAACCTACATTACAATTCAACAATGTATATAATCATTATGTATGTACATATTATTGTGAGATAACAATAGCAAATAATGGTTCTGACTTTCATATCACCAAAATCAAATTCAAACGAACAGAATTTGGTCGAAATGCTAAAAAAGAGGCTTATCACTGCAAACCCATTACAATTCAACAACACATATAATCAGTATATTATTATATATGTATATGAGATAAAAATAGCAAGTAGTGTTGTGGCTCTCATATCTTTACCTGTCCACAACCATTGAAGAGAGCAGCAAGGTGTTCTTCAGTGACCTGCAACACAAACATATCATTCAAGTAACTAATTTGAAGATTTAAAAGCAAAACGTCATCAGAAAAAACATGTTTTTTTACCGGTTGATCGATATCCGACACATATACGGTCCTCCTAATCACCTCTTCCTGCTGTGCCATACTAGTCCTAGTATTCATCCTCTTTTTACCACCATTGTTGAAGCTAATCTTCTTCTGAACAAATCAAAAACACAAAATTCGGTTTTTATCACCAAAATCAAATTCAAACAAACAGACTTTGATCAAAATGTCATATTTAGCCCAACCACTGCAAAAACCACTGATCATCACTATGCAAGGTCCAGATAGACAGATTCCCAAAAAAAACCATTTTTGAACAAATATCAAAGGGTAAAGAACCTGAAAACAGTCACAACTATAGAGTATGTTGCTAATAAATTTAAAATGTTGATATTCGGTATCTCAACTATTAAACTTGTTGCTTTCCACTTTCTTTGCCTGATTTTGGCATTAAAATTGGCATTTTAAGCAACAAAAACATGTTGTTCTCCACTTTTCCGAAGTATCATATTTGTTGATCAAATTGATGCTTAAAGAACGTGTTTTGTTTTGTTAATTTTAAGCGAAAAGAAGTGGAAAACATCCAATCTGATAGTTGTGGCAGAATTCAATAGAAAATCAATTTCAAACGAACATAATTTGATCGAAACGCCATCTTTGAACAAAAACAAAGGCTTATCACTGCAAAATTCAGTGATCAGATTTATCAGTGCAAAAACAACTGATCATCACTATGCAAGTCAATACTATACAGTATATAGATTGTTATTTTTGGCCAAATACTAAATATATTGCAAAAAAAAAAAAAATACCCTTCTAGGTGAGAATCCATTGAAGCTAGCTGCATCAGGTTGCAGAACAAGATTATTGGTGAATCCAAAAGCAGCACCATTTCCCATATACCCAGTATTACTATGAGCAAGTGAAGGAGGCACAAATTCCTTAGCCATTGGGTTTAACTTGGAGAACATCTCCTCCAGCTCCCCAATAGTCTCCAAATTCTTTTGCTCATCTTTCACCTGATCCACTTGATCATCGGTTGTGTGGTGGAAATTGGCCGCGGCGGCGGTTTTATCCGCCGGATCGTTTCTAGGTTTAGCATTTTCGGGGCCATTCGCGGCGGAGGAGTCGATCTTAACGCCGGCATTCTCAGCGACCGCCATGATCGAAGCGCAGAAGGTCGAATCGAGAAAGCTCGATTTTTTGCCCACGAATCTCGGGAGTAAATCTCGAATTTAATTAAGCTGAGAACTCAACAGAAATGGTGTAATCTGGTAAGAGTGGCGATGATATGGTTTTAACAGTAGAGAAGAGAGGGGAGTTGTTCGGATCGTCCGTTTGCCAGGGCACAGTAAAAGGAAGACTCCCTTTCTTAATTTCCAGTTCCTATTTTCTATTTTGGCCAAAAAAAGAGTTCCTATTTTCTATTATTATAAATTAAAATAAAATATAGGGAAAAAATAATAATTTTTTTGGCCACTTGAAAAATAATTATTTTGATGTTGATTAAGAGCATCAATGGGCATCTTATTTTATTATATATATATATATATATATATATATATTTCACTATCAGCATCCATCATGATTATGTCATACATGATAGATGGTATAAGATGATCATGGACTTTTGCTTGTTACGCATGGTTTTTATTTGGGTGAAGATTTGTGTTATTATGTCAAGAAAAATATATATATATATATTAAATGAACATATTAAGTAACATAACATGTACATATCTACTAATCTTTAATCTGCTAATTTTAGACACACTGTTAACGAATTATAATAAAAAAAAATTGTGGAGATACATTGATTAGGTTGTGGATTTACTGGTTGTTTATTAAATTTAAACGGAAAAAGTGAAACCATAAACAAGAGAGTTCGAACAATAACAAACAAGATGAGACTAAACTTGCTACTACAAATTCATTTTTAGTTTGAAAAAATATCATAAGAATTATTGCATTTTTCTTTTTGGTTAGACATTATTATATTTATTATTTATTTACCAAAAATGTATTCTCTCAACTCTGGGCCTCTTATTAAAAAATCTCTGGGCCTCCTCACACATATGGTCATTTTTATCTCCAACAACGTTATGTGATTTTTGTTTCATATAAGCATCATAAGATAGATAATAATAATTCAATAAAATTATATAGTTCGGCCAAAAAATAATATTATATTTAGTAGTTATTTACTACTTAAAGTTAAAAAGGCGTTCTTTTAAATATATATATATTAATTATTATAAATATTTTAATATTATTAGTATTAGTATTATGTAGGAAAAGGGTGAAATGAAACAAAAAGATAGGAAAAATATGCGGCGCAATGGGTCAAAATCAAAAGAAAGATGCCACGTGGAAGTCATCAATTTGAGCCACGTATCAAGTGTTTGACTGGTATTTTTGATACATCACCCACAGAGCTCAGCTGAGCTGTCAAATATTTTTTCCGAAATACAGAATGAGTCGTGTGACTCGTGTCTATGCACTATAATAAACATATATAACACAATATATATATATATATATATATATATATATATATATATATAATAAAGATCACGGGTTATCTCCCACATAGTTTTAATGTATTTTAATATTTAATTTTGTTGTATAACAATACCTATTTTTGAATAACTACCTAAAATAATTATTCTTCGTAGCAAAATCAGTAATTTTAGTACTCCAAAATAATTTTTAAACTTCTAATTTTTAAAGAGTGTAACAGTAGTAAATCTATTAAACTATGTGATATTTAGCCAAAAAAATAAAATAAAAATAACGTGATAAATAGTAGAGATTTCTTTAGCAAAACTAATCGATTTATGTATGTACAAAATAGAACATTGAATCCTATATTTTCCTATGACCAAAAAAAATCCTATACTTCCCATTCTTACTTGTAAAGTTAGTTTTAGTACAAATTTAATGAGGTGGTGTATATTTATTTAATTAGCATGAAATCTTATATAATTTTTTTAAATTGAAATTATATAAATATCGCTATTATATAATAGATTTTTCTAAAAAGTAGTCAACATTAAATTCAATAGATTTCATGAAATATAAGTTTAATTAGATTATTTCGTTATTCAAAATTTATAAAGTCATATGCATTTTAGCGTATTAGGTAAAATATTTATTCTTTTAATATTTTTGTTACAACTTTGTGAAAGCTTTATATTTTCACTATCACGTAATGAAAGTAATGTATATATTCCATATTTTTTTGGTAAATGTATAAATTCTGTATGTATTCTATTTAATTTATTAAATCCCCCCAAAAGTACAATAGACTAAAAAAATATTATGGGTGAAAAATGGAGTCTAATTACAGCAATAAACACAATCATAATGATCTTCACATGATTAGCAATTAGTCGCTTGACTTTTAGGTGCTTTCTTCCTTTCATAATAAGGACAAACCTAATTATTAATATAATATAATTATATTATATAAATGCATATATATTATTATATGATCTATTTCTTCTTGAATAGAGCGTCCCTCTAGGGGACCCATCTGAGGTGTGAAAGGGACCTTTAATTGTTGGCCGCCTATTGTGGACCCCAGTTTTTTTTTTTTTAATAATCGCCATACGTATAAGAAGGGTACGGCCTAGATGGTGCCATGTCACCCTGCTTTATTCTTTAAGCTATTAATTAATTAATAAATTAATTAATAGTATAAAATTTAGAGGTCTACTCTAGTTCTATTCCTTTAAAATGGAATATATCATAATTCATAGTTGGAACTTGGAATATATTCGAAGTTTACCTAATGTATTTATTTGATTTTTTAAAAGTTGAACCCATTTCATTTTACTGAGGTTTCATTTTCTATTTGTTATTATTATTTATGAAGACTTTTTTTTCTTCCTACACAGTGTTTAGATCCTATCAGGAGTGTAATAATCCTAGCAAATTTGTCTAAAATGATGATGTGTGAGCCATAAATATTTTTCTATTGTTAAGGCTTAAATATTATATGTAACATTATTAATTAATTTAAGGTTGGCATTAATAATTTATTCTTTTTAAAAAAATATAAATAAATAACATAACACGTGAAAGAACACAAAGGCCCCTTTGATCAAATGCAATATGGCTACATCATCACGTGGTCCCCTTAATTCACCTAATATTGGGTTGATGAAATGAAACCCTTATATCACGAGTCACACGTGCATTATAAGTTGTAAAACATGCTAAACAACCAATTTTGAAAGAAAAAAACGTGATGAACTTATATATGTGAGAAATTCGGTGGAAGTACGAAACCTAACGAAAAATGGGTAGAAATAAGAAGATGGAAAAACTATAAACTAGGGTCCTCTAGATCTAAATCTAACATATATGGTAATAGTTAGGAATGGCAACGGGTCCCGGGTACCCGCGGGTACCCGACCCGATTTTGAACCGATGACCCGCGACCCTTCGGGGTTGGGTTTACGGCGACCCGCTGACTCGACCCGATCTGAGTTTTCATTTTACATATATATTTAATATATGTATATTATATAAAACTATACGGGTAGTATAACGCATAGTTAAAATAACAATTATTCTAATGAATGGGGTGATTTATATTTGTATAATGAGTTAATTTAATAATTTATTATTTAAATTTGGAGTTGAATTTGGATACGGTAATATAGAATTTAGAATTTAAGATTTAAATAATAAATTATACCTCACACGGATCGACCCGCGGGTCGACCCGACCCGAAAGTGCAAGGGACGAGTTCGGGTCGACCATATTGACCCGCGGAGCGGGTCCGGTCTGGCGATACCCGCCCCATTAACATCCCTAGTAATAGTATACAACGAGCAATAAATAAATCCAAAATAACAGAATAACAAAATTCACCATAAAACTAAACAACCGATGACAAAATAATTCAAGCTAGCCCAACAACCAAATACAAACCGGCTAAGCAAACAATGCCTAAATACAAACTAATAACGAGCCCAAACACAACAGAAAAGCTCAGCTTGACTATAATCTCTCACATCAAGTTGGGAATCACCATCTTCTTCCTCATCTTCAAGAAGACTTGTGTAAATATTCTTCAACCTAAGGTGCTTGGATAAAGAATGATGTTGAATAACAAGAAGAGATTGGTGAACAAATCAGCTAATTTATCACATATAGGGATATGTTGCAGCTGAACTATTTTGTTAACCACAAAATGTCTCACATAATTACAATCAATCTCAATAAGCTTTGCCATTTTGTGGAAAAACAGGATTTGTAGCAATTTTAATAGCTGACTAATTGTCACAAAAGTTAACAACTGACTTAACTTGTTCAATATCAAGTTCAGAAAGAAGGCATTTCAGCTAAAGGACTTCAGAAAAAACATCACCTAAACTTTTATACTATGCTTCTTCTGAGGACCTAGAAAGAGTAGTATGTTTCTTAACTTTCCAGGAAACCAAAGAGTTTATCATTTTAACACTGAAACTAGTTACAAACTTTCTTGTTTCTAGATAATTCCCCTAGTCAGAATCACAACATGCAACAAGTTCAGGCAATGACTCAGCAGATAATAGAACACCCTTACCAGACTCTTTTTTTACATGTCTTACCACTCTAAGAGCAGCCTGCAAATGAGAAACTTTGGGCTTCTGCATAAATTGGCTCAAATGCCTAACTGCAAAAGATATCAAGCCTGATAATGGTTAGATATAGCATTTTTCTTATCAGACTTCTATAACTGACATCATTATCTCGGAGATCATCATCAGAATTCAACTTAGGACGGTCATCATACTTTCTACTAGTCAACTTAAGCTTTACCTCCATAGGTGCTCTAGCTGGTTTAGAATCAAACAAACCTGCAGAATAAATCAATTCCACAGTATACTTCCTTTGATTGAGAATAATGCCTATTTCAGATTTCACAACTTTAATTGCAAGAAAATAGTTTAATTCACTCAAATATTTCATTTTGAAGTTGGTTTCTAAAACAGACTTTAATTCTTCAATCAAATTACCACTATTACCAGAAATTAACAAGTCGTCAACATAAACCAGAATGACAACAAACTAAGTACCGCCAATAGTAAACATGAAATAATCAAGTTGTGATTGAACATAACCAAATTCCAACAAAACATTGTTAAACTTGATATTTCTACTAACTTGTTTAAGTACATTATAATGATTTTCGCAATTGACAAACAACAGGAGCATCAAACTCCCTGAAAATCTCATGGATTTTCATATAAACATCTTCTTCCAAATCACCTTGTGAAAAATCATTGTTCAACTTGATATATATGCTAACTTATTTAAGTACATTATAATGATTTTCGCAATTGATAAACAACATGAGCATCACACTTCCCCTGATTGTGAAAATCTCATGAATTTTCATATAAACATCTTTTTCCAAATCATAAAAAAAATCATTATTCAACTTGATATTTATGCTAACTTGTTTAAGTACATTATAATGATTTTCGCAATTGACAAACAACAGGAGCATCACACTCCCCCTGATTTTGAAATCTCATGGATTTTCATATAAACATCTTCTTCCAAATCACCTTGTAAAAAATAAATATAAACGTTCATTTAAAAAATAGACCATTTAAAAATAAAAGCAAGGAATAAAAATTACGCATATTGTTCATCTTTGCAACAAGGAAAAATGTTACCATACTTCTGTTTATAGCCCTTAGCAACAAGTCTAGCTTTATATTTTTCTAAACTACTATCTGATTTGTACTTCAGTTTGTAAACTCACTTACAACCAACTGCTCTTTTACCTTTGGGGAGATGAACAAGTTCCCAAGTGGCATTATCTTCCAAAGCAGCGATTTGAATCCATTATGGATTCTGAGCTGCCTCAATATAACTATTTGGTTCAACAATCTCATAAAAGGATATTAAATAACATTTATAAGGATCAGACAAATGATCATAGACAACCAATTGAGTGATAGAATAGACGCATGTAGCATTTTCAAGGACATAGTCCTTAGACCAAATGACAGGTCTCACATGCTTGCCAAACCTAGTGATTGGAAAGATAGGGATAGGCATGTGAGACATAGAAAGCCCATCAAACTCTTTGTCAGAAGACTCGTTACTTGGAGAAGCATCATCAGAGTTAAATGGTGAAAACTCATCATCTGATGGTGCATTAATGGTTTAATTAGGTTCATCATCTTCACATAGAAAACAAAAGTATTAACAGACTGAGATGAAGAGTCATCTTCAACAGACACCTCAAAGAAATATGTTGATCATATGACCCAAGTTATAGAACATCATATATCTATTAACAACAAACTTATTATTTTCAAAACATATAGTATATATCTTTTATTTATTTCAGATTACTCCATTAATGCATAAGGGATTGGGTCATGTGGAAAATTTATCATGAGAAACTAGGTTTTTTGCATAACATAGGCATACAAAAACCTTTAAATGGTCAATGCAAGGTTTATGTCTAGTAAAAACTTCCAAAGGGCTTTTATCTTTCAAAACACTAACTGGCATAAATATAATTAAGTAATAAGCAGTGAAAATACATTACCCCAGCATTTATTAGGAATAAAAGTACAAGAATTTTGATACAAAATACATTTAGTTTGAAAAGAGAGATGACATGCTAATTAAAAAACTCAATGTCATTGTCAGTGCGAAAACATTTGACAGTTTTACCATATTGAGTTTCCACCATAGCAATGTAACTTTGCGATTTCTAGAAGGAAATAGGCAAAAACTTAGTGAATTACAAGAGGAGATGAATCGTCTTCTGGAGAAAGCAGACAGAAGGTCTCCAAGAAACGTCACAAATATCGTTTTCAAGAGAGAAAAATGAAGCGTCGAAATACAAACAGACGCTTAAGGATCAATATGATCCTTGCATGCAACCACTCAGAGAGCAAGATCGCAGCGAACACACTCATAATCGCAAACAACATGCGGAAAATCGACTGGGTTGCTCTAATATCATGAGAAATTTGGTAAAAGAACGAAACCTTAACAGATAATGGGTAGAGATAAGAAGATAAGGAGACTAGAAATTAGGTTTCTTTCTGGTATATTCCTTAACTTTCTCACTAGTCCCCCAAACCTAATATAATATATATATGGTAACAATTTACAACGAGCAACAAATACACCCCAAACTAACCGAATGAACAGAACTCACCATAAAACTAAACAACCGATGACAAAATAATCCAAGCTAGCCCAACAACCAAATACAAAACAGCCAAGGCAACAAGACCCAAATACAAACTAATAACGAGTCCGGACACAACAGAAAACCCAGCTTGACTATAATCTTCAATATGTAGGGTTAACTAATTTGGTTAAGAAGCTGGATTTATTTGCTCTGACGACTATGCAAATATAGATTCTAGGGTTAATAAATCAAATTGCTACTTAAACTTTGACAAGTTTACAAATTTCTATTCGAACTTTATTTAAAAAAAAAATAGATAAAAAACTTTCTGATTTCGAGCAAATTGCTACCTCCATTTCAATTTTCGTCAAATTAGATAGAAATTGAGCATGTTTTAGCCACAAAGACATGTAGAGGCCCCTTAATTTTTTGTGGTATAAACTTTTGATTTAGAAAATGTAATTATTCTTAATTTGGACCATTTAAACTTTTATCTTTTCCTTATAATTTTTGTTGTTATTTACTTATAATTCAATCATTATATTACAAATTCTACTTTGTCCCTTAATTTAACATTAATGGTTATAGAAATTAGATTCAATATGCATTAAATTACGGGCAATAACGAAGTGTACTTTTGCATGGTGCAAAAACTACTAAATACTTTTTTTTTGCCATGATACTATGTACTTTCATGCAAAACCTAAAACTATACTAGTCTGTTAGTGGTAATATGTTGACAAATGTTTGATATATTCGCAAATGAACTTGAGAGTTCAAACATTACATAGCGGGATGAGTCAATGTTGCCGCTACTGGACCATACTTATTTTTTAGCTAAAAAACTTTTTTTTAGAAAAACCATTTAATATGGCAAGTGTCCTCTAAGAGGATAAGTTTTTGAAGTCATTAATTTTTGGATAAGTTTGGAAATGTATTTCGAAAAGCTCTTTAAATTATGATGATTATTGCTCATGAATTTTGAAAGTCAGAACATAGAAAATATGTAGTAAAATTTTGACCATGAATTTCAATTATATCTTCTTTGACCGTCTATATGGTTTAGTTTCCCTTCAAATTTGACGACTTTGACTGTGACGGTTGTTGTCTAGTAAAATTGTTGAAATCCTTAAACAGCGGTCTCTCTTTGAATTCCTTATATTCAAACTTGTCTTATTAGCCAACAAACAGGTAGTGTCAACTCTTACGGTTTGTTGGCCTAAAACAAAGAAAAAATAATTATGGTTTGGTAACGGTGACGATATCATATCGGTAATTTTGGATTATTTTATAACTGAATCTAAACTTCCGTGGTCATGTTTCTTATAAAAGCTTTGTTGAAGGTGTTTTCTGCAATCTCTATTCAAGTAAGAGAGTGATCACTAAGTTGGAGAGTAAATAGATGTATGAATGAGAGTGCATGGTATATCAATTAATATGAAAGTATTTATAGATAATTTGAGCTGATCTCTTAGACCAGTTTGTTTAGGGCTGGCAATTTAAGTTCGACGCGAACATGACACGGAAATTATGGGTTTTTGTTTGATATCGATGACACGGCACGATACGATAGCACGATAATTTTAAAATTTTAGTTAAACTTTTTATATTTGATTTTTTATTCAATTTATTATAGGTTTTTCATGCTGATTTTTCATGTTGGGCTGGGTTTAGGCTGACCCCTAGAACACGACACGAAGCTAGCACGACACGAACACGCACGACCCGCATGAATTGCTAACCCTAAGTTTGTTACCTCCGATTTGACACATTGTTAACGAATGTAGAAGGATCCATCTTGATAAGACGTGAATAGACAAGCGTATTAGTAGAAATGTATATCACATGTCACACTTTTCTATCTCACTTCTTCTTTCATTGTTGTGATCTAGATTTAATACTTGGATTTCACCGGAACTAATTAAACAAAAACACGTGTTAAAATCACATTTATAAGACATAAATATTGATAGAAAAAGTGGGATACGTGATGTGCTCCTTAAAATTAGTGCCACCATACGATACAAATTGCACACATAGACCCAATAATGGACCAAATTTCAGCGGCCTAAACTTATTCTTATTGGGCTAGAGGCCCATAACGAGTTTCTTTTGCTGGATCAGATGCAAAATACAAAGAAAGCCCAAATATGAAACCCTAGTTTCAGTTTCTTCGGGGACTATATATATAAACTCTTCATTACTTCTTCGTGTTCTTTCAGAGCTTCGATTATCTTCCTTGCCGCCGTCAGGTCTCTCTCTCTCTCTCTCTCTCTCTCTCTCTCTCTCTCTCTCTCAGCAGGTTTCAATTCTTATCTCCGAGCTCACTTGTGCTCTCTGCAGATTCCGAAGCCATCCGTCTCGGTAGAAATGTCGGCCGGAGAAATCGCCTGCACATACGCAACCTTGATCCTCTTCGATGACGGAATTCCGATCACTGTACGGATATAATCGATTTCCGTCTTTTTATAATTCCATTGATTACGTCACTCTGTGAGTGCATTTTCCGTGTTTTGATTCGTGTTGATGTTAACTGGCAGGCGGAGAAGATCGCCACTCTTGTGAAGGCAGCAAATGTGCAGGTGGAGTCGTACTGGCCGAGCCTCTTCGCTAAGCTCGCTGAGAAAAGGAACGTTGAAGATCTCGTCATGAATGTTGGAGCTGGTGGAGGTGGTGCTCCGGTTGCCGCTGCTGCTCCTACCGGTGGTGCCCCTGCCGCAGCTGCACCTGCTGCTGAGGAAAAGAAGGTATTCTAATTGATTCAGTTATTAGTTAAGATCTAATTGTATTAACTGGAAGCTCATTTTGAAATGCGGAACTTGGACTCTTTAGTGCGAAAAAGAACATATACAGAATTGAGTTTCACTCGTATTTGCAATGTAGTTAAACCTGTTATGGAATGAAACTAGATTCATGTGCCAGTTTTGGTTTATGGATGTGAACTTAGATCTTTCATCAATCAATCAATAGTTGATATTGGAAATGGATGTGTTTTTACTATGGAAAATGTATTAGAACTTTGTATGCATTTCTCTCTCAAGTGAAATGACAGCCATTAATTTAGCTAGCTTGATACT
The DNA here is from genome assembly GCA_036873135.1 of Clarkia xantiana subsp. parviflora. NCBI lineage: Eukaryota > Viridiplantae > Streptophyta > Magnoliopsida > Myrtales > Onagraceae > Clarkia > Clarkia xantiana. The sequence goes on from JAPTYO010000001.1 coordinate 52,931,648, forward strand.
ACAGAAATTGATCTTGCAATTGAATTAGAATTGGTCTATTGTCTCTGTGAAGTCTATGGTATTTTTGTTACAGCTCTATTCAATAATGAAAGACATCAAATTGGTTTGCTAAACTAATATTAGTCACTGTTAATGATTCTTCTCACTTGAAATAAAAGTTAGAAAACTGATCCGTTTATCATTGCAATTCTGGGCTCTCTTCATTTTGCCTCACTGAGCTGGAAGTATCTGGGAAATGCCTTAACCTATGTGTCTGTGTATGTACAACAGGAAGAACCGAAGGAGGAAAGTGATGAAGATATGGGATTCAGCTTGTTCGATTAAGTACTCTAGTTACGGTATCTTCCTTTGGCAGCCAATTAGTCTCCCTTATGGATCTTTCATTTGAATCTTACAATGTTGTGAACATCGAAGCAGTCTTACATATTTACATCGTTGCTGCCTTTTGGATTAGTTTCTCAATATGCATGGATGAAGCTTGTTATCTTAGATTCTTGTCATTTCCATGTTCATAATAATTCAAATCTGCATACAATCCTAAAGAGAAATAATATTGAAAAACTCGGAAACATATTGGGTCTCAGTAAGGAAGAATCATCTCAAAGCAATGGATGCCATCGAGCTCTAGTGCAAATCTCGGTGTTCTTGCCAGTCCTTGGCAGCTCCTCTTCTTTTCAGCAAGTACTGGTTGCTCACTGCTTTGGCTCTTTTCTTTTGGCAACTCATCACTCTTGCTGCCTAGTTTAGGTCTCCACAGAGAGTTGAAGGAGGTGAAGATAGAAGCCATTGTTGGATAGAAACAGAGTTTTAGAAATGATGTTGGAGTTGTGTTCTTGTTGGGAGATAATATGACAGGTACTACTTATAATGGTTGAGAATTGGAAAAGTCTTGGTCAATGTTGGTTGGTTGGAGGTAGATAGATTTTGGATAAGATGGAAGGGAGTTGGACTTTGCAGAGGAAAGTGCATGGTGACTCAGTGCTTTGGTTAGGTTGTTGCCCAGTTGGTGCCTTTTGAATTGAATAAGTAATAATTCCGGATTGTATTGTTGGAGTATCAGCTGTGAGATACTTGTGAGGTTCGAGCTAGGGTCGGCAATTGTGCGGCTTAAAACCAATAATTATAGTTTTCAATACAATTACAGCATCAGTTATGTTACTGAATTTTGTACTCATAATAGTTATAACTTATAACTGTAAAAATACCTAGATTGATCATGGTTCAGTTTAGTTAAGTCGCCAGTTACTACTAAACCAAAAAGTTAAGTCACCAGTTTTTACTAGCCCAAAAGTTAAGTAACCAGTTTTTACTAGCCCAAAAGTTAAGTAACCAGAAATCACACCCATATTCACCTGTCTAGATTTATGTTATTTACGATAGTTGATGTACCATTTAATAAATGATAATTTGAAACTCATTTTGCATATCTACTATCTACTATATTATATTAATTCGGTAACGGAAGCCCTCTTACTGACACGTGGACAGTTTATCCAGTCGGTGTTTCCTAATTTAATCGGCATTTAATTGAAGGTCTGTAAATTTAGATATAAAATATTGATTGGATGTAAATTAAGAAAAAAATTTATCTCCTATTTTAGTCTCTACGCAATATAAAGAAACAAATTAATTAAAAGTTTCCATTTAAATTCATTATCTATACAGTTTGGTACCGGAAGACCATAGACCGCCACATAAGCAATTTATATATGTAAATACTATATTAAATAAATATTTTATATAAAATTTGCAAAAATAAAAATTTAGTAATATATAAATATAATACGCGAGTTTCTTTCTATGTACATGAGTTGTTGATAAAATAAATAAAATTCCTTTTACTGTTCCTCTAAAATATATTGACATAAAGTTTAACGTTATTATTATTACTATTTAAGTAATATATAAAATCTACTCTTCCGTCTCCTAAATATTTTGATAGTGGAGATTTTGATACTCTTTTACAACCTATGCTGAAGACATGATAGATTTGATCATCGGGAACAATACATAGGTAATTTCTATCGCTTTGTGACCGGTGTGACTTTTCCAATTCACTGTTAATTATATCTTCCTGATATGTTTGTCATCACCGGTATCGGTATTTCAGGGTCATCCTTGCTTATTGCAATGGATCAACGCAACATCTTTTAGAATGGACAGTGGAAGAGCTCATCCCACAAACAATCACTTCTTCTATTATGCTGTCATTTCTTATCAAGAGCTTCCTATAATTTTGATATTCACCTATATATGGTGGATAAAGAAAATTCATTAGAGGTTGCATGCTCTCGACAAGAGTGCATTGTTCCGGCAAGTCTCAAAAAATTAAATTCATGATTTCATCTATACTTATTAGTAGATGATGAATCAGTTCACAACTCTGATGTCAAGTTTTTGTAACATGTAGAAGGAAGAATTATATACACTCAATCCGGCTCCAACCGAAGAAAAACCGATGTTAACTCGAAACCTAGAGATAACGATTCTAAGCCAAAAGAAGCAGTAGGTGCACAGAGTCCTTACTAATTTATGTTTTGAATAAACATAACTGATATGCAAGCAGTAAGGGAAGAACGAAACTACTGTGTATGTCTTGATCCTCCACACATTCCTCCACACTTTTTAATATGCGTACGTACATTCCTTTCCTGATTGTAAACTCATGTATTTTGTTTATATATTGCAGGTAGAGGATTGTTACTGTAAATAATTAGTCTTTGTGCTTTTCAGTATAAATGGATGGAGTTATTCCCAACCATAGTTTCGAGCGTGAAACATCGAAGTAATTTCAACCCTCAACAAGTAGCCATGAAATATCATTACTTCTGGTGAATTATTTTTATTAATTTTTGCATATGATAGCCTATTTTATATATGTCTTGTGAATTTCTTAGTTCTAATTGTCTGATATGATGTGCATGTTTTTTTACATTTAATATGTGAATAAGATTAATGAAAACACATTGCAGATTAGATTTAAAATGAACGAGCCAACATAATTCTACATTTATATGATACATAATTCTATATATTTTATATATTTCTTAGTTTCTTGAGAGAACAATATTTTTGTATCAATTTAAGTTTAGTTTTTTGTTTCATATCAATATTACAATTCTTCCATATTACTCTTATATATAAGACTAAATCAAAATCCTACCACCTCAAGTTAAACCCACCGAAAGTAATAGACAAAGGTAGTCGAACAAAATATCTAAGTTTTTATTAGAGGATGTTATAATAGCTAGATTTAAAGTGTTATAATTTTTCTTAATATCTTATGATTTTATTCCAACTTTTGATTATATTAAGTTATTGAATCTAATTAAGGAATGAAGTTGTTTATGCGAGATGGGATGAGCATCTGAACCCTATGGACGACGTCCACATGTTCTGTGGACATGAATAGGAGGATCATCACAGAGATCATTTTTGAAATTCGTTGCTTCGAAAAATTAAGAGTGATGTAATTAGTAACGATATAAAAGCAAAATATTATAAGGTTAAGTCATATATTTATAATCTTGAGTTTTTTTTAAAAAAAAAAAATTGAGATTGATCTATATTTGAATGTGTCGAATTTATTCTTAGTTGAAATTTGGGTTGATTGTTCCTTCAACGTATATATGACAATAGCAATCTAGGAATATATACCAAACTAAAACTGGAATACACATATGCAAATATTTGGGAAGTGTATATTTAACATATTTTTTATATTGAAGATAAGACTATTCGAATAAAATATATACATAGACTTTTCATATTAATTATTTACTAAAATTTAAGTATTAGTCATATATATTTAATCTAATGTAATATTAAATTAAGAGATTCTATTTTAGTTTATGATGAATTACTGAATTAAATATTTTATAAAATATATAGATAATTCTATGTTTAAATATAGTTTCATTTAGAATGTATATGCCAAAACAGTATATAAAACCTATTTAGATCTAGGATTAAAAGTATAATATCTTTAGCTAATTATAAAAAGTGTAGTATATTTTTGCTAAATAAAAAATGTAGTATGAAAAAAAAATAACAATAGAAACAATTACCATCTATTAGAAGCAAATAAAAATTAAAGTAACAAAAAATGTTTTATGAGAAAAATTAACACTAAATTATGTATATTATAAGTATATGCACGGTATTACAAACTTTTCCACTTTAATTTAAGCCAGCTATTATATTATTTTTTCTTCATCTCATGTGGTTTGCGGGGTCATGCTCATGCATGAGAAAAAAGAAAATTAACTCTAGAAATAAAACTAAAAATAAAAACAAATATATTATGAGAAAAAAAATTAACTCTAAATTAGGTATATTATAACGTATAAGTGTATATATAATATTACAAACTCTAAGTTATTTTTTCAATTTTGATTTTTTTAAAGCTAATTATTAAGTTTTAATTTTATTTGAAATTTTTCCCGCGCGGTGCGCGGGGTTTGTAGCTAGTTATTTTCAATACATCTATTTAATAAAAAATCGAAAAGATTATAGCAATATAATTCCAATTGGACATGTAGTCCTCCAATTTCTTTCCTACTTATATTTGGTAAATGTTAAAAAAAAATTAAGCAACTTGTAGCTTAATTTTATTCAAATTGAAATAATTGGATTTTTCTACTATGCTTTAGGAGCACTATGCTTTTGGTTTTTTTATTACTACGGTGGACTTAATTGTAACATATGTAAAACTTTAAAAGTATGAAAAAATATGAATTTTTTTAACCACACTTTATATTTGCATCGTACTATTAATAATATCAATTTCCCTCTAGGGTTCACCTTTAGGGCAATAGAAAAATACAAATTTTTTAACCAAAAGAATGGTGCTCTTGGAGCATGATAGAAAAGTCCGAAATAATTTGTAATGAAGGTATTAATGTTGAAATTAAAAATTTAAGCAGTGGTTTTTCTTTTTAAGTTTTGGGGTTTTTCTAGCATGTTATTTTATTATGGAATTAGTTATAACATTTTTAACAAGTTTGAAACTAAGAATTTTTTTTAACTAGTATTTGTATCATAATATGAATTTTCATTTACGTTTCGCAATAGAAAAATATAAAAATTAGCACTATAAGTATGGTTCTTTAAAAAATAATATTATAATTTTATGATGCATTTGCTGCATTTTCTAACTTCAGGATGCAAGTTCCGCTATGCCCTAAACATCAGGATGCGACATGTTAATTTTCCTTTTCATGCCTGACTTGGAGTTGCAGTCAGAAGCCACGTGTCGGAAATCCATGCATCCTGGCAGTTGCAGTTGCAGCAGACTTGAGCTCTTCCTGGCAGTGGTAGTTGCTTCACTCACCTCCGCGTCTTCGATGGTACAATCTCTTCTTCCACTACTTTCCTTCTACTGATTCTCAGTAAAGTTGAGATCTTTCACTTCCAAACATCGCTCCGGAAACGATGCTATGCTCCGTCCCTGCCGGAAAATCCAGCTCGAACTGGCTGGACCGTCTCCGGACCACCAGAGGATTCCCGACCAGCTCCGCCGTCGATCTCGACCACTTCCTCACCGGCCCACCAAACAACGACCCTCCTCCGGCCCCAGATCCGTCGATCTCCGAGCCAGCTCCGACGTCCACGAGTCAAAGCTCGGTCAGCGACGGAAACTCCGGCAAGGAATGGTACGGCATTATGAGTAACGTCCTGTCGGATCTGTTCATTATGGGAGACCCGCCGCCGTGCCCATCGAAGAAGAGTTCTAGGAAACAGAGAAACCCTAGAATTTGCCCCAATTTTGTCAAAATAGACGAGGCTGCAATTATCGAGACAGTATCTATGAATTCGCCGGAGAATACCGCAATTGCAGACAATCTGGGCTTGGCCGACGAAGATGAGGAGCTAGTGGGTTACTCGAGGAGCGAGGTTACGGTGATCGACACCAGCTGTGCAGAGTGGAAGTTCGAGAAGCTTCTATTCAGGAGAAAGAATGTCTGGAAACTTCGGGACCGGAAAGGTAAGTCAAGAGGCGGGATTCGAAAGAAGAAGAAGAAGAAGAGGAAATTTGTTGGCAGTGATGATGCTATTGTTCATTTCAAGAAGAAGCAAAAGGGTTCGAATTCCGAATCGGGTTGTTTCAGCAAGGTTAGATCTTGATCTTATATGTTTGATGACATTTATAGATTTAGGATTGGTTTACATTAGCATGTTCTTGAGCTTAGTAAACCAATTGGTGTCTTGTTCTTGATTTATCAGCTTACATAGTTGTAGTCTTGCTAATTTGAAGCTTTATAGATCTTTGGACTAATTGAGAAACACATTATGATATATTGTTTTGAAAAATAGCGAGTAAATGACCAAACAGCTAGCTGAACTTTACCTGAGAATGTAATTAACTAGTAGAACACGAAATAGCGAATATGATTTTCCATGAATAAGCAACTAGGTACATCTGTTAAATTTGTTATTAACATTTGATGGAATTTGCATTTGCTCCTTGTGTGATCGACTAGATTGTCGCCCTTTGTCCAGGGGAATAACCTAAATCCGGTTTTTTCTTCTTCTGAAACTCTAACAATAACCCAAAAAATTCATTAATACTCAAGTAATCAGTTTAAATGATCTACTTTGTCAATCACATGTGAATTTTCTTGTTAAATTTCAATGTCAAATTGGAGGGAAGTACCTAATTCATTTACGGAGTTGAGAACTAGAATGGCTACCTTGACGGATTTTGTTAATTCGATTGTTGCAGGGTCTTGAGAACCCGAATGGTTTGAAACGCAACAAGATTGTTGATAATCCTCCAAACCAGGGTCCTCAAATGAGGTAAGTTAGGTCATACCATAGCCAAAGTCACTACATTTAAAAAAATGTCATTTAAGAAGATGATCTTCAACTGAGAAGTATACATTCTTTTTGAATTTGTTGCAGATTTCTTAGTTCGGTGACCCCGAAAAAACCGAGAAACAGAAGTTCCACAGGGAAGAAGAAGCTGATATTATAGAAGAGCAGTAATCTTTTGATAAGGGATTAAGATTGGGAAATGTATTATTGATTCATCAATCAGATTGATGTGAATGTTGTATGTAACATTAGAAGGTCTATTTTAACCCCCATTTCTTCACCTCCAATATCTTGGCCTCATTGATGGCTCATTCAAATGTAGTTCTGCTTGAACAGTGTACTACTGCTTTGATTCCTAAATTTTACTTCCATTTTTTTCTCTTCTGGATTGTTGCTGTGTTTTGACTGTAAGTTTGAGGATTAGATTAAAAAAAGGAAAAACTACTTTTTAGTCCTCTTAACTTTTTAGTACTTCATTTTTTAAAACTTTTAAATGTGTCAACTATCCGAAATGTGATTATTCAATACATAACACGATTCACCTAGTTAGGGTCTCGCATTAGGTTGATCCCATACTAGATAATCATCTAGTATAGAAGACACTGCCTAGCAGAAGTACGAGTCAGGTCGAGCCCTCTAGCTCAACTTGACTGATCAAAACATTTAGATTAGTCACGACTTAATTGGATGAGCTAGATGACTCAACCCTACCCGAGCTCGTGCTAGACATGCCTATATTAGGTGATCATTGACTCGGGACAAAACGAGCCAGTAAGTAGGTGAATCAAGTTATGCGTAACCGAGTAAAAACACTTCAGATAGTTGAGATATCTATAAGTAAAAAATAAAATAAAAAATCTAGATACTAAATATTAGTCACTTTGCACTTTAACAATAAAGATTTGCAATCGCACACATACATATTTATTTAGCAAATTGAAATAAAATATGGGGAATAAATAAATAAATTAATATGTGAAAAATAATAAGATTAGATACATATATTAAATATACAATATATAAAGCGTAATATAATAATTCATATGTGTAAACTTATTAATTAACGAGAACCTATGTTGATACATGTTAAGATAAAATTATAAGATTATAAGTATAGCATAGTTTCATTTCTATTAAGTGAATTATTTCAAATAACAAAAACTAATAAAATTAATTATCAATCAACATCAAATTTTAATTTTCGTAATATCCTAACAATTATCGAAACAAATTACTTACCGCGCAACGTAGGTGATTAAAATAATAATATTTTATTATGTACATGTTTTTTTTTTTTTTTTATACTAACACAAATCAGCATTTAATGGAAATATATAGATGAAAAGTTAACAAAATAAGTATTTAACAGCATTCTAAAATTTAGATAACTATTTAATTTACCAAAGTAAAAAAAAATAAGTAACAATTTAAGTAAACATAAATCACCATTGAGGTAGTTAACGGACCATCTTATACCTACACTAAAGTTCAAGTATCAGTAGTGTAAATCGACCATCTTATATTTCCCGGCAAAAAGAAAGCAAAACGGTTTTTCTTTTGGACCACTCTATGGAACGGCCGCTGTTTGATGCGGCGTAATTTCCACCAATCAGAGGTCTGTATTTAATGGCAAACTTGTAATTTCGTTTAAAAAAGAAAAAATGCGGTTTAGTGGTTCTTGTCACATCATATCACATCACTTAAGTGAATTAGACCACGGTTCGAAGATTTATCCAGACCGGATGTGAAGTTTTAACAGACGTTTGAACTTGCCCTTTACTATACGTTACGTTTTGGGTCTGTAGTCTAGTTCGACGGAGCTACCCCTTATCCTTCTTCACCCGCCTTCCCTTACCTCCTTCCCTACCTCCATTGCTGAATCATTCCGCTGCGCTGCTGTCGCTTCTCGAAGGAGGGATTTGAATGTGGTTGCTCCATTTCACAGGCCAGACAAGTCCATTCTGAAGCTTGTTTTCATCTTGCAGTATGAAGCTTCAATTGTCTGTTTGTTGATAATTATGAGACGTGTTGTTGGTTGTATATGGATACGTGGATAGTGATACTGATGAATTGAACATCTATTACTGTTGTATTGTGTTAATTTGCTGTTCAATACATCCATAGCCATTCATTTTCGAACATTACATTCTGTTTTAATGCAATCCTGATGAATTGAATGTTGTTTAACAAGAAACAGTTTTTGAAAGTGTAGATACATACATTTGTGTTTGGTGCAAAAGGATTTTTCAATCAGTTTAGGTTTCATTCAATTTATGGTTGAGTGACTATAAAAATTCCAGCGAAGCAGATAATTGGTTGGACACGTTTTGGTTATGTAAAATAATCTGCAAGGTTAACGGGAATGTGAATGATACAGCAGGTGTGTTGAGCAATATATGAAATCACAAGTTGGTTAATTTCGATAAGAGCGGAGGAAACTGAAGAGTGGGTAGTAGGCTTCCTTTCCGGACATATAGCTTAACGCTCGATCTGCATCATTCTGCCCAGTCAATTTCGTCTGTATCATGTTTAGGTAGTTGCAAAGGAGTGTCAAGTTGGTCGATCTGAGCAGTTTAATAGACAAGGCAAACTTCTGATGATTTTATTCATGGTTCCTGCAATATTGAATGATTTTTATTTTAACAATGTTTGCATTCAGATTCTAGCTAATAGATATGTATAAGCATAATGTGCTCCTGCTGAATTATTACTACTGGATTCAATATCCTCGATGGCTCTTTTATAGTCGTTATTGCCTTTTATGAATCATTTTTTAAACATCCACACAAGGGGACACATATATCCCCATTAAGAAGAAAACCAGGAAATAAGTTTGATGAACACCCATTGCAACATTCAGTCGTACTTATTGGGAAACATACATCCCTAATAGTTTGAAAAACCCCAAAAAAAGACATAATACACGCCCATTGGGCTCCAATGTTGTGCCATTTAACGCCGTAGATTTTATTAGGAACGTTCCACTGCCACAAACACCATTTCTTCACCAGCGAACACAAAAGTCAGCTCATCTGATTCCTTTAGTCCAGCTCTGGTGTAAAAGTCTTCCCACCCATTCCTTATGCTGTATTGCCATCGGTTTGGACCCGATGGTTCGCCACTAGTGACATAGTGTTTAACAAGCCGCATCGGCGTTACCAGCTCAGACCGGTCAATTAAAAGGAGCGATCGACGGTTTTCCAGACGTGCAGCTTGGATAAACCCATTGGGGATAGGCTACATAATTCAGTTAAAGTACAATTTAATTGAATCATCAAACCAACATCAAGTATCCAATCCACTGAGCCAGTACCATGACAGGAAAAGATGAATTGTTGAATTCACTTACTACTTTTGTTTTCGTGCTCTCATCTACTCTTACTCGAAATGAAATATTAGTTCGAGACAGGAAATAGTCCAACATCTGAAGCTCATCTGCAAGTCCCATTTTAAACTGCTTGTTTAGTAAAGGAATATCAATTTAAAAAAAAAAACCACAACCAATAAGAAAGACAAGTTGTTACTGTCGAACTTACCGAGATCAGCCATTATTATATCTGAAACACATCGAATCGTAGAAGTATCAGCTATTTAACCAAAAATGAACACAAACACATGAATTCCGAAATGAATTACAGTTTTATTTATTCAACAGCAGTAATTGTAGCCTAAAATCGATGAAGTGCAAAGACGATTGACAATTAGATGATGATATTGAAAATGTAAGCTAACATAGAACAATTATATTACCTAGAGAATGCAACAAAAGACAGTTGAGTCGACGCGACGAAGCCGATGGAGCTGTTGTGTTTCCCAGTTTCGTTGATGTGTCCTCTAGGGTTTTCTGCAGGCAAGGTGTCCAAATTACAGACAATCCAACCTAGCAACTATAAACCAATTATTTGGGTATTTATTAAATGTATACGATATCAGACTAAGTTGTCAATTCAGCCTAGTGGTAGCACGCTACTTAATGGGTGATACGTCCTAGGTTCAATCCGTTGTATAAGCATGTTAAATAAATGTTTTTCCTCCCCTACAGGTTTTTTTTGTTGTGATGATAAATCAGCTGCCTAAAATAACAGGTCCAACATGAATTTCAATTGTGTCCGTCAGCATGTTGACTGATAAAACATGTGTTTGCTAAGAAATACGCATGCTGTTAGGAAACTGCAGCATATTCTTTTGGCTGTCTGTGTTAGAACCTAGTTTACACGTTTTTCTTAGGTAACATAATCTGCAAGGTTAGCGGGAATCTGATTGATACACCCGGTGTGTTGAGCAGTATATGAAATTACAAGTTGTTTAATTTCGATAAGAGCGGAGGAAACTGAACGACGGGTAGTAGAAATTTGGATTGTTGTTCACCGACCAGGCAGAAGTATAAGGGCTGGCGTAAATATTGTGCACATCAGTAATTGTGTCTTCTTGGCTGGTTGGTATGTCAGTTGTGGTTTCTTCTTGGGTGTTAGGTACATCAGTTGTAGTTTCTTCTTGGGTGGGTAAATCATCATAGTTGTCATCAGGGGGAACTTCATTTCTGTTGGGTAGATGATTAGAGCGCAGACCAGTATCTTCTTTACCCGTATCCTTATTCTCTGTTCGTTTACGACTACATTTATTCTTCCTGGCAGTTCGTTTCTTAGTTGAATTCCTGGGATTTTCAGCAGTCTTCTTTGGCGATGTTGTAGTCTGTCGAGGTGTATGACGGGGTAGGTCGCCTAGATTGTTCAACTCATGCAGTGCCTTATTAAACGTGGCATCATCACCTGCTTCTACTGCTGCTGACAAAATCGAGGCGTAGTGAGAGTGTATGCTGCGTGGGGCCTCGGACGGAATGCCTGTTGGTATACTTGGACTATTGATTGGCCTCATCGTCCATCTATTGTTCACCAAATTGTCGGGAATTTGCTGCAGATGCTGGTATTTCATTACTGCAAACGAGTGTTCACAAGGCAAGCCGACAGTCTCAAAATACAGGCAATCACAATTGAGCTCGGTTGTGGATTCACAATATTGAACCCTCCATTCACCTATAAAAAATTTGTCGTAGTCTTTGACCTTATACACGGTGGTTGTCTCTGATCTCACCGGGCCGTTGACTATCGTTGCACCCACCAGTCCGATCAGTTTAACTATCCTGACCATCGAAGCTGGAGTGTAAATCTTGCGTGCATTCTTCTCAATTTGTTTTAGGACTGTTACAGATCTCTGCACTAACGTCGATATTGCCGTATACTCGGCTTCAAAGTTTGTCTGCCTTGACTTTTGCAACAGGATGTCGGCATACTTGAGCAACACTATCAGGCGCATCGATGTCCCCCTGACTAGCTGGTTCTTGAATTTAGCATTGAGACCTTCTATACGTTGCGTCGTCCTAGCCTCACCGCAGAAAACTCCCCTAAAGAAAGTAGCTGCCCATTTCGTGCGACGACGGTACTGGGCCCTCAGCCACCTCTTTGCTTTCTTCAACGGGTCCTTCTCAAACCCCCCCTCTACTTCCTCCAACCCCCCCTCTCCTTCCTCCAACCCCCCCTCTCCTTCCTCCAACCCCCCATCTCCATCCATCCCGTATTTAGCTAAAAATTGAAGCCACTCATTTTCGAAAGCCATTTCTGTCATAGGGGTATACACCAACTGTTGGAACTCCTTTTGGAATCCTGGAATTTTGATATGGCTGTCAACGTTCCTAGATAAGTGCCATCCACACAATCGATGTCTCGTCTCAGGGAAGACCTGCTGTATTGCCAACGCCATTGACGTGTCGCCGTCTGTTATCAGGCATTTTGGGGCAGAGTTACCCATACCTTCCCGAAATTTTTGCAAAAACCATACGTAGCTGGCTTCTGTTTCGTCATGCAGAAGACCGGTGGCAAATATGAGCGTATTGTGATGATTGCTTACTCCGCCGATTACAATCAACGGTTGGCCATATATGTTTGTTTTGTAGGTTGCATCCATCAGAGCTACATCGCCGAAAGATGCGTAGTCAGACCTACATCCACCATCCATCCAAATTAATCTGGATAGCTGCTGTTGTTCGTCCAAATCGATGGCGTAGAAGAATTGAGGGTCACTGACCTCCTTTCCGGACATATAGCTTAACGCCCGATCCGCATCATTCTGGCCAGTCAGTTTCTTCTGTATCATATCTAGGTAGTTGTACAAATCCCGCTTCCTATACCCCAACTTCTCGTATCCACCCTCCCTAACTGCTAGGAAATCGAAGACTCTGGTAGCGGGTATGCCTACCTGTTTCATTGTCTCCGTTAGTGTAGTGTCAGCCGCTGGAACGCGTTTGTTAAAACCGGAGATGAACTGACTGTACGTATACGGAAGTAATTCATGGTTGTGGTCATTGTGGAATGCGTCGATACACCACTTCATATTTACTGGTTCTAATTTACATGATAGCCTTGCCCTACAACCGACACGTGTTTCTGTTGTGGCTTGTCTCTTGCGGTATGGTCGATTTTTGTACTCCTCTCTACGTTTCCCCTCCCGGTTGCAAGCAAAGACACAGTGAATTACTGCTCCATTTGGGTCTCTATGACTATAGTGCCTTCTTACCCTAAACCCACATTCCTGACCGTATGCAGTGTACCACGACAGTACATGATCAAGTGAGTCGAAGAATTTTGGCGGGTCATCTTCTTTGCTTGGGGGAATCGGATCATAGAAGTCGTCGAAATGTATAGGGTTCTCGTACTGCAAACCTATAGTCATACCAATTGTGTCAAGACATCAGTCAGGTTCAGCTACGAATCCGACTTAAAAATCGAGTACATAGTCTGGGCCAACTCACAATCAAAGCAATAAATCGAACATACAAGTTATCATCCAGAAAATGAGGCCCAGCTTAAGGCCCAAGCCAACAAGGGTTGGGCTTTAACCCTCACAACTTTGTAGGCCCCGTTTTAGCTTGGATGGCGTTATAAACATTTAACAACTATGGCGTAATTATAACCAGATGCATTTGTATGTTCGTCAGTGGAACGAGATTGTGTTTTTTCTGGAAGTAGTCACGGTGTCGAATCCAGTGCGTAACAATTGTTTCCATGTTTTATCTTTTTTATTTTTTTGCTATATATCCATAACAAATTAAAATCTGCACAAAATTATACTGCAGTTTTCGTCGAATTGAATTTTAGAATCTAAAGTTAGTCAACGATTTTATGAATTCAGTCATACGAACAAAAATTTAGTTCAAAATAATAGCGAACAGTTTCACCAACGTCACAAGAAAACTTAAATGAACTACTGTTGTTTTTTACTATATTTATCTAGTAAAAAAGAAATTGTATGAATGAATATTTTATAAGATTCATTTAACTAGGGACTCGACGTATACATATCATTATTTTAATAAAAAAATTTAACACAAAATCGTTGACAATATCAAAAATCCTCAACATGTATGAACAGTCAGCTGGGTAAAATTATATGAACACGCAGTACTGAAGCATTGTCAAGTTAAAACATGCTTGAGGGTGGAAACAAGTACATGAAAACAAGGGTTTGGAGCTAACCTTCAGAGTCTCCGTTTCCAGGTTGTTTATCGTTGGCTGACATGGTTGAGACGACCAGTTATCAAAGGGTATTTTCCTTAAAGTTGAAGGTAGATACTAGATAGAGAGAAGATGAAGGGTTTGAGGTTGGACCAACAAGCTTGGAATTGACGACGATGATTAGCTGTGCCAGTTCCCTTCTTGTAATAGTTTAATCTTCCCTTGGCCTATATTCAACGGTACAATGTACAGTACAGGGTCGGAGAATTAATTATATACTAAAGAATTCACTAGTTGGTGCTTTTTGTTTTTAGACCGCTAATAATATGATAGTTTGGCAAAAACATTCACATACTAAAATCAACAAATATTTTGTGTTAAGTAAATTTAGAAAAACAAATTCCATAAAGAAACAGTTACCCTTAATAAAATCACTGTAAATATCACCTCTATATTTAATAGTTGATGTATTGTATTAATTTGTGAGGTCATCGCTCATATAGACAACTGTATATATTCAAGGAACCTTAGATACTTATTTATATGTGAAAACCATTAACATTTTATTATATAAATATAACTGTCGTGTATACATAGTTCATGTAGTACATTTGATTAGTTCATTCAATACATATATTTCCATAGGTTTTTAACATAGAATTCCATATTATAATTGTATAATTTTTGTTATGATTGGACCGAGAAAAATTATTCAAAAAGTCATAGTGTATTTGTCTTTCAATTACGTCACCGTTCCCTATCTGCAACAACGTCGGCTTGAGTGCTGCATGCAAGTTTAATCATATGTTTATGTCAAAAATCTTGGTTCAAGGAATGTCCAGTCCAATGTGTTTGCCTTCACTTTTAGCTATGTAGTATTAATTTCATCTGGTAGATTTTTGTTCCCAGACAAAGATACGTTATCGTTTTTTTATTATGTGGACAGTATTAGGTCTACCATGTGGGATGTGGTGTAATTCATTAAAAATGGAACTAACATTTTATCCAGATGATGTTATTAGTTAATCCTTGTATAGTTCAATATAGTCCAGTGATCTAAGTGTAGTCGGTGTACCTAATAATTTGTATGATCCTTATTTTAGTCAGTTATGAATTAACAAAACCATTGTTAATCTCTAATCTATGATACATATGTCAACAATCTCTCATTTATGTGTTGTCAATTTGCAAGTTTTTGGGTATACGGTTTAGTCATTTGGGGTCAGTGGTTTGGGTTTAGGGTTTAGTTTTTTCTCATTATATAAGGGTCATCTTTAAATAGCTAGTAGGGATTAATTTAGTTGTCAAAAAGAACATACATGTTATGTCCCTCGAAATGGTACACACAAGCCCTACAGTTTATGTCGATTTATTTGGATAAAATAGTGTGTTTATTATAAGAAAATATTTATTGCGAACGAATATCCGTAAATTTTATTGGTCAATTATTAAGTGCACCTACTATAAAAACCACAAGTGAGTCTCTGTTAACAAATTAATAGTACAAATTGATGTATCATTCTTGGACTGCTCTCATTATAATACTTTGTTTCAGCTTCATTATAATACATTGTTTCATATTCATTAAAACGAAACATTAATTTGAAATACAATAATTTTTTTGAATTTCACTTTCTGTAATTGGACTTCGAATGACATATATTTAAGGCCTGATAAGACATGAATAATCATATCTTTATCCCGCAGTAGCATTTAATGCTTGGTTGCAGCTGTGATACAAGTGACCCCTATCGGGAAGTTAGGTCTGCAAGTCTACTAACCATACCCTAAACCTTAAACCATAGTCAGATTTTAACTTATTGGACATCAAATAATAGGAGTAACTTGTGCTTTTAAATATTAGATACACAGCAACTGGAAAATTACTTCACAGTCACGTCATAACAATTAGAACAGAGTTAATAATATTTGAGTAAATTTTAAAATGTGAAATTACTTGTTAAATTTCAATTGAAAGTAAGAAAGAGAAAGTAAATGAACAAATGCATCGGCACATGGTGGGACCCTATTTCAATTTCTATAGAAATTTCACATAAAATTTCACAGTTTGTAGCAACGCCCATAAAATTATACACAGCATTGTAAATGATTTAACCACTAGTTATAGTTGAACGAAATAACCCTCGTCAACTATAGAATAAACCTTATCCATACCATAAACCGTAAACCGCGGTTAGTTTTTAACTGTTTGGACATTTAATATTTTAAGTAATTTGTATGTACTACAATCGTAATGCAGTTGAAATCCAAAATAACTTCATGTTTACTAACTGAACACTGAAGGGGGGATTCATAAACGTGTACTACTAGGGATTAATTATGTCCTGAAACATTATAAATACCCTATCCATCTCGAAATCGTACAAACAAGACCTACAGGTTATGTATCGATGATGCCTGATAGAGTAACCCCAATGGCCTCCTGTTGGGCCACGTGAACAATAACCCATGCCGCCCAACCACCCTTGTTCCAGTAAAGCGTGTAGAGTTATCATTTTCATGGCTGTTGCTCGAGTCTCTAAGAACACCCGTTCCTGCTCTGATCCTATTTCTAATGAAACATCAGACCCTTCCATCAACGGTGGAGGTGCGGAGAGACTCATCCTCGCGAGTATGTTAGCAGTATACTCTGTGAGTGGGTCATAATTTATCAGAAACACTTTGTTCAGCACCAGAACACCTCCTTGGACATTACCTTGGTACAGTCCTTTGTGCACCCCGATCATGATGCCAGCATCAGGGTTGTTAAATGTTCCCCACATTTTCTCAATGCTTCCCAGCAACTTGGGACGCATGTTGGGAACCCTTACAAAAAGGTGTTTCAGAGACAACAGTGGGTATAATCTTCGGGCGTTAAAAGAAGCCCCCCTAGAGCTGCATAAATGAAAACAACATGCACCACACTAATATGCTTGAACTCTGAATAAATATATATACTGAATGCGTTTCTTTCAAAATCAGTGTTAAATAATAATTCATTCTGTGCGTTATACCAGCAGCCGAATGAACCGACCGACGAAGGGTCTGTTTCGGCAACCCTTGATAACACTTCCTCCCACATTTCTTTCGGCAGTGGGGACCATTCAGTTTCATTGAACAATCTGGCAAATAGCAGAGGAAATTCAGTGTTAATAATGTATTGTTAATATAACGAGCTGATCCTTGAACGATCTGCTTAATAATGTAGTGAATAACATTTGCCTTTTGGAGACAGAATCCCTGAATGCGTGACGAGTTGCCTTCAGTTGGGGGGTCACCGGACTTGTCCTAATATGGGAGGTAGATGAACCCTTTGACGGGGTCGCTGAAAGTTGATTTGTATCTTCAGATGATGAACTATCGTCTTTGGAAAAAAACGCCCCCTTGTTTATCCATTCGTCTGAGTCTGCCTTCTTCTGCTGCTTGGCTTGTTTTCTCATTTCGGAAGATAGCTGTGGTTGATATTTGTTTTTTTGTTTCATATATCTCTGATGAGGCTGTCGATATTTACCCCCTTTATATAGGACAACATGGTGTACACATTCCCGCGTGGATAGTTATTTTTCCCGCGGAAACGAGGTATATAAACCTTGTGAATTGGATTTCCGAAGTATTCCGATATTAGTGTGTAATTCAAAAGGTCAACACAGTACTAGAATTGACTATCCTGCCATATAGATATTCCGAATTCATGGTCGACTAACTTCCACCAATCACTTGATGGCAAGCATCGTAATTTGTTGTCAACTTTGGGGGCACACGTGTTTCCCTCCCAGTATGCAGTAGGAACTGTGTGTTTACAAATATGTGAAATGTTTTATTAACTAATTATACTACTTGGTATTAAATATAATTAAGTATTAAAAATTAAAAAATTAAATTGTATTACCAAACTTAACACACAACCATGGTTAGAGTCAAAGTGGAGATTTAGATATTTAATTAAATGTAGGGGATCTAATTATAATGCAACACAAATAAATGAAGTTACTACTTATTATATTAAATAAAATAAAATTTTTTATTTTATAAATAATTTCAATTTATTAACAAACTGTGTTTGCTTGAAACCACTAACCCCTCCCCAACATTCCCTGTAAACCTTATCCATACCTTAAAACTTAACACACAACCATGGTTAGAGTCAAAGTGGAGATTTAGATATTTAATTAAATGTAGGGGATCTAATTATAATGCAACACAAATAAATGAAGTTACTACTTATTATATTAAATAAAATAAAATTTTTTATTTTATAAATAATTTCAATTTATTAACAAACTGTGTTTGCTTGAAACCACTAACCCCTCCCCAACATTCCCTGTAAACCTTATCCATACCTTAAAACTTAATTTTGGGTTATCAACATGTTAGCGTATGATTTAGCGAATATAATGTTAAGGCACTAAATATACGTATCATTAATATGTCATATATTAGATACAAATACAAGTGTTTTTAATACAGAACCATATATTCTATATAATTATAGCCTGAACGTAGACTTATTTATTAAATCGGAGTATCATTTAGTATCCGAGTTAATGATGGGAAAATATGGGTCCGGCTAATGGAATTCAATTTTCAGTAAACCTAAAATCTGAACCATTGGATATCACAATTTCCACTGACTGTACATTTTGACATATTTGATCTTATTCAGCTGGTTGGATCTAACCCCGAAAAAGTATTCGGAGGATCCAGATTGTAAGTTACTATACAGTCGAAGTACATTAGCTGGCACCTTTTACAATATCTCAAGGAGATATTTGGCACTGTATTATGACCCACAGGTGTATCAATGTCGGTTCCCGATACACCGAGGAATAACCATTTAAAGGACTGTTTTTAGATTTCATTAGCCTGTGTGTTGAAAAAACCTTTTTCATCTGGGTCCATCTGCTATATCTTCATCACTGCTGCTGGGGATACATCTAACTGTCTGCCAAAGCTCCACTAGTAAGCATCCGAAAATTTTGGTGTTTAATATAATATAGTGGATTATCGTCTTATTTTTCTAAAAATGTATTTGGATTTTTATATATCTTGTGTTTATAATTTGTTGGTTTGCAGGAACAACTCCTTAGTCATGAATCCATCTAGGTTGATGTCACTTCCTGATGAGATGATTATGCTCATCATGGTTGCCGTTATGTCTGGATCGATCGCGGACTTCATAAGGTTCAGATCATGGTACGAATGAACAATTTCATTGTATAGATGTCCTTATTTAGTATGTGTTAAGTACATTTCTAACATGGGATGATTTTGAATGTCCAGCTGCAGAAGGCTTCATGGGATAGGTTCAAGCACAGATATGGTGCATACCATGGTACCGCGTGACATCGTACCCCGCACTTTGCGGGTGTTATGTGGACCTTTTGTTGATATCTTCATGGACAAACGTAACCCAGATGCCCTGTATCGGCTGGGAATGCATACCTTTTTTAGACAATTACCCAGGCAATTAAACCTTGGTCTTGCCCAATTGAATGCAGCTGCATATCGGGGACATTATGTAGCTAAATATGCTGTAGCGATGATCCGTATCTTCAATTGGCCAACAGATGAAGATGTGCTATACGACGCGTTCAACATGCTGGGATTAGTGGTCGCTACAAGACGCGCCAACAGTGTCCGGACTGTTTTCATCGATGCTGTTAGGAGGTTAACCAGTTACCGTCAAGGTAGGCCATCTCACCCGCCGGCCCCTCGACGTCGATGCAACCAGCACGAATTAATTGTGGTTTATCGTATAAACGATGTTATGATTTTTTTCCCGGCACAGTGGTGCTTTAGATGTTATTGTGACGCTGAAGTCATTCGCTTTCGCTACTATAACTGCTGGGCAGCTTTTCCTCACCAGAAACCTGGCTAGTAATGTCAGGAACAGGGTTTCTGGGTTTAGGTTCTCCCTTCTTTTTTGGATTTGTATATCGAAAAAATAGTAGATAAATTAACTTCAGTGTGTGTGTTGATCTACATTTTATGACTAACCCCTTCCGTGTCTGGTCCAGCAGTTGAATATAATGTATTAAGCTGTCCATGATATAAATCAGAAAATCAATGTTTTTATCAATTAAATACCCGCTGAAGTTGTTAATTCTGGTAATTTATGTGCTGTTGAATATGAAGCTCATCACAGATTTATGGACATTCATTAAAACAATACATATGTTGTGTGAAAACAGTTGCAGAGACATGGCTATGGAGGAACAAGTAAAACGAAGAAGATGAACAGTTCAGCATTGAGATACAAAAATGTAATTAAACATGTACACTGACAACTGACAAGCAATAATCATTTCTCTTTATTATTTAATATATCAATATTGAGGGACAGCCCTAAAACCCCTATATACATACATACACACACACATATATATATATATATATATATATATATATATATAGATAGAAAGGTGATAGTGTCCAGTTTTTACTAATGTATATACGCTATATTATGTTTTTTTTTTAAACAGAAAATCAATTTTTTTTTGCTATAAATCGCATTTAAAAAACTGTACGTTCAGTTTAAAGTAAGCTGAATGTATGATTACATTAATTTTTTTTAGGTCAACAATTGCTAAGTATATAATGTTCATATAGTTGTGTAAATTAATTTGGCTAATTAATATTATATTTTTGTTTTTTACTCACCATTATCTAATTATAGCAGGATGTTGTAGTTCAACTATGAATAACTGGTTTTGTTTATACAGTATCATGTAACTGAACAGTATGCAGTTACTAGTATATCCACTGTAATTATTAACTATATGTAATTATATTCTTCAATTTTGTAATATATACAGTCGAAAGAAATCTTCAAACTTAACCCTAGTTTGTTTAACTCATTGTCTTGCCCCTTACCCGCCAAATTAGTGGCCGCGTGCTTGACAAGCTTCATCCATATCCACGTCCTATCACAAATCTGTCACTTTCCACTAAGTTCGTACTGTTCCAATGAACTTTATTTAATTTGTTTGTTTTGTCGAACAAATAACTTATAATTAAAAATAAAATGGGAAGTCTGATTATAAACTAATTTCATCGTAGAAACGTTATCATATATTGGTACGTTTGATTGAAATTAGCCTTAATCCAACTCAACATATGGTTACACAGCTGACCTGACTGATATAATTTATGAGGGTTTTGCACAGTTTAATGAATCACACATGGTTGTGGGAACTACTTGAAGTTTCAACTAATTGACAAATCCCTACATTTTGTGGGCTCCACATGTTGTATGTCAAGAAATACAATGTTAGCATGTGCAATTGTCAATTCTTGAACTCATGCCCTATTGATACTAACATCACGTAAAAGTGTGAAGCAAAGAAACACTGTATCACTTCTAACAGGTATATACACATTACAATAAATAAATATAAATGTGTGTAAGCCATCTCCGTTTTTAGAAAAGTTTGTTCAAAGGTAGCTCCACATTCCCGGCTACGGCTCTGCATATCCCATCCTCTATATATCCTAAAGTAAATGTGCTCGGTACATAGGAACCCACGTCTTTCCACAACCAGTCTATTATCATGTAATATTTGTCTCTGTTCTAGTTATCTACGTTAGGATGAAATAATTAATAACTGTACATCCGTCTTAAGGTTAGGGAATCAGCTTGACACAAACACAACGAAGTAACGGTTGAAACTATGGATCCCATGCTGTATTTGTCAGTTGTAATAAAAAAACCATAATCTTATTCATTTTCATAATAAGTGAATATAATACTACTTTTGAGTGTATTTTATTATTTAAATGAATGCTTTACTGTAAAGCAGCCCTGTGACAGTATAGTTGAGTTTCTATACATTCCTATTTGTACCAATAAGATTTGGATTCCTTACACATACCAATAACAACTGCATATCATGCTTGTAAGGGGGTTCATTACACATAACAAAATGCATCCACCATACCTGGGTCATATACACATATAAAACGACACCCTAAACTATTTTCCTGAAAATACAAAATAAACCTACAACACCAGCTATATATGTAGAAATCCTGATCCCAAATCTTAATTGTGCATTCTCCAGATCCATTTTTTCATGCTCCATCTCCAACAGTGCAATCTCGGCCTTCAATTCAGCAATATCAAACACAAAATTCTCATTCGCTATCTCCAGGGATGTATTATGACTCTTCAGTTCAGCATTGTCAATCACAAACAACTCATTCTCCATCTCCAGGGTTGAACATCTGGAACCCAGTGTTTGGTGCAGTGATTGGAAAACATGTATTGCTCTATTTCCGTAACCACATATTAACGGATCTTCCCACTCAAAAAAGTTACATCCAGTCTCTTCACCAACCTGTATGCATTGCCCACAATACAGACAGACATAAGAGTAATCAACATATTTCACCTTCATTGAACAATTACTTACTGTTTACCAATCCTAACTTATAAATGAGAAAACATTATACAATCCAAGTACAGTCAAAGCCAAAGTCTATTAACCATCCTTGAACAGTTAATTGGTATATACTAACCAGTATACACAAAACTTAAAACCTAATTCAATTCCATATTATTTCAATACAGGAAACCCCAAATCAGCTGAAAATCAAATCCCTAATTGAATATTGGACAGCAATATCGCTAAATAATTGACTCGTTCACCATGAAAGTCGTAAAAACCGTAAACACTAAGCAGCAATACCTTCCAGTAAGGGCACCGATGAAACCTCCTGGTAAAATTCTCCCACGTATATGACATAACCACTGTGGGGACTGCTCCGCAAAAGCACCTCCGTAATTCAGTCGGAGGAATATCACCCGTGTTTTGGGAGTGTGGTGGGTGCGACATCAGACGGCTCCCGTTCATCTTTATGGTCTTCGAGATTGTAGGCGGGAAGAAGGGAGACAGAAGCAGTTCAAAATGGTGTAATATCTTGGATTCCTAATATCTTATCGTGAAGTTTTGTTTTTTTATTCTACACAAACAACAACAGTCACGTGCTGCGCACGTCGCGATGTTTTTTTCGATTATAATACACGAAGCATTAACGGAGTTATAATTACGTTACAAGTTCGGAAAAATTAGCCAGGAATTAAACTCTTCACAGTATCATAATTTAAATATTTATTTTAATATATATATTTGGGAATTTCGATTACAAACAAGGTAAAGTGGGATAATTCAATTAATTTACGAACCAAATACCCCTCTCCAATATTAATAGCGCGTTTAATTAGCGTATAATGTCGAATATATTTCATAGAATGTGGGATTAATTAGGCTTTACAAATGGAACATGTCCTACTTACGCACTATAATATTTTCGGACCTTTTCTTCAATGAGACCGTCCCAACAGATGGCACCTAAGTAGGACATTTGAATTTCATATAATAAATAATTATCGACTTATTTGAAATAACTACCTCACTTAGAGTAAGACACATGACTTCTATGTGCAAACTATACTTTTATTGGCAAAATTCCAAAATGCAACTTGTATAATAACCAGAATTCAGTATCTGTTAAAAAATTTAAAAATACAAATGATGTATCTTTTCATAACTGGTGTCATTATTAAACACTGTTTCGCCTTCATTATAAAACATTGTTTCATCTTCATTATGAAAAAGTTTTCTAAAAAAAGGTGAACCGAAACAGGTATTTGAATTACCCTTTTGTTGGAATGTAATCTTATTAAGTAAATTTAATTCACATATATATGGACTGATAAGACATGGACAATCATAGCTTTAACCCGCAGCAGCATTTAATGCGGGGTTGTACCTTTGCCAAAACTGACCCCTGTCGGGAAGTTAGCTCTTCAACTTTACTATAACCTAAACCATACCTTATCTCGTAAACCACAGTTAGATATTAACTTAGTGGACATTATATAATTTAACAAATTTGTATGTAAGATACTATTAGAATGCACTTTAAATGAAAAAAATTAGTTCATAATTATTCCATAACATCTAGAACATATATATATTAACATTAAACACAACATTTCATGTGATGTAACAACTAAGTATGGTTGAGTGCAATAAACACTCTTCAACTTTACAGTAAACCCTAAACCATACCCTATCCCTTAAACCACAGTTAGATATTAACTTTAGTGGACATTAAATAATTTAACAAATTTGTATGTAACATACTATTATAATGCACTTCAAATGAAAAACAGTTGTTCATAATTATTCCATAACATCTAGAACATATATATATTAACATTAAACAGAAAATTTCATGCGATTTAACAACTAAGTATGGTTGAATGCAATAAACAGTCTTCAACTTTACACTAAACCCTAAACCATACCCTATATCTTAAACCACAGTTAGATATTAACTTAGTGGACATGAACTACTTTTAAAAATTTGTATGTAAGATACTATTATAATGCACTTCAAATGAAAAAAACTAGTTCATAATTATTCCATAACATCTAGAACATATATATATTAACATTAAACACAACATTTCATGTGATTTAACAACTAAGTATGGTTGAGTGCAGTAATCACTCTTCAACTTTAAACTACACCCTAAACCATACCCAAACCCTTGAACCACAGTTAGATATTAACTTAGTGGACATTAACTACTTTTAAAAATTTGTATGTAAGATACTATTATAATGCACTTCAAATGAAAAAAACTAGTTCATAATTATTCCATAACATCTAGAACATATATATATTAACATTAAACACAAAATTTCATGCGATTTAACAACTAAGTATGGTTGAATGCAATAAACACTCTTCAACTTTAAACTAAACCCTAAACCATACCCTATCCCTTGAACCACAGTTAGATATTAACTTAGTGGACATGAACTACTTTTAAAAATTTGTATGTAACATACTATTATAATGCACTTCAAATGAAAAAAACTAGTTCATAATTATTCCATAACATCTAGAAAATATATATATTAACATTAAACACAAAATTTCATGCGATTTAACAACTAAGTATGGTTGAATGCAATAAACACTCTTCAACTTTAAACTAAACCCTAAACCATACCCTATCTCTTTTACCATAGTTAGATATTAACTTAGTGGACATTAAATAATTTAACAAATTTGTATGTAAGATACTATTATAATGCACTTCAAATGAAAAAAATTAGTTCATACTTATTCCATAACATTTTGAGCATATATATCATAACATTACACGCCCTTGATTAATAGAATTAATTACGCTTTACAAATGGACAAATAATTACGCCATATACTTGATTCAGAGTAGGTATTAGATGGAACGGACCCTAGCAACAGATGACACAGTGTGGTGCCTCGTGGCGGAGAGTACAAATGCTATAAAACATGCTATTAAACCATTCGCTAAAGAGCCACCACATATTTGGCAACTGTAAACACGGCTGTAGAGAATCATTTTCTCCTTGATACAATGGACCGTCGTCAAAACTTACTTTATTTTCCCAAATTCATCTATCTTCTTCCTCAAGTCCGAAGCAGTTTCCCTCCGAAGTCGTCCTAAATTCCTTCTGCGCTTGAATCGTCACTATCGACGGTGTTCTCTCAGATACTTTGTTCAAACAGACAGTCAACCTTTTTTTTACAGGTACGTTTCCTTTACTGCTATACTAACCACGGTGAACCACAAACGTTCTGTAACTAATTTCTTCCTCTTTCTCCAAGATGGATGCATGCACAACCATTCTAGACCTGCCCGCGGAGGCGCTATGGTTTATCATGCTTTGTGTCGGAGCGTATTCGACCCACGATTTTATCAAGCTGAAGCTATGGTAAGTTTCTGGAAATTCCCTATATAAATTTAAACCTTTCTTCAGTACATGAATTAGGAGTTTGTTCACTGATTTCACTTCTTACTGTAATTTTTTGTCTGAATTTCCTTCGACATTTGTTTTATTTGTGATATATACCAAAATAGGACTGTGTATATATATATATATCTTATGCCAGAAAAACAAAAAAGCTAACATATCTGCTGTATATATATAGCAGATATGTACTTTTTTTTTTCCTGCCAAAATATATATATATATACACATTTACATATATTATATATATTTGTTGGGAAAAAACAAAATAACGAACATATCTGCTATAAATATTGTTATCTATATGATAGCGTTACACATCTTTGTTTTATATTCGTCATATTTCTGCTTGGTTATACATATAGAATCGAATGACTGCATTTTGAAAAAAAACCAGTGAGTGCTATTAGAACCAATGTTGTTTAAATGAGTTAGGGTTTATATGTTGCGAAAATCAGATTCACCACCATACAGTATTATATCTTGTCTTCAAAAACCCTTGTATTAAACTTTTGAACTGCGAAGTATGTGTTTGGGTTCACAATTGCTTCAATGTATGGAAATTATGGTTAGGGTTAATACTAACCAGAAATACTGCAGTTCTGCGGAACAAATATGCAATTCTGCAGGACTAAAAACTTACATTTCTCCGTATGTTGTGTGGTAATGAACATTGAGGAACAATTTTATGATGTTATATAGTAGTTACCCCTCATAAACCATAACTTGTTCATAACATAAACATTATGTTGTGGACCTTGTGGTATACTTTATTTATGACTAACTTTTATAAACTGTTCGTGTACCCAATAATTACACGGATTGCGCGATATAAAATTTAACTTTTATATATAATAAATGTTTAGCCAATTATTCGACTTTGCTTGAATGACAACTTTTTTCTAAATAAAATTGTTCCCCGTTAAATCAGCTGCAAAAGGTTCAACGAACTAGGAGACGATCCTTACATCTGGCGGAGAATTTCACTCAAGGGGATGAGCTATCATTTGAATACCGGGAAACAAGCTTCGTTTCTCCGGCAATGCCTGGCTAACTCCAACCCCGAAGCTCTATACAGGGCAGGAGTTGCCAATTTTGTTGGAGGCTATTATGCAGTAGATGATGGAGGTGCAGTTGGTCTGGTACAGTTGAAGGCTGCTTCAGATGCAGACTGTCTCCTCGCTACTTACACTCTAGGATTCATCAAAATCTTTAATTGGGACGGTGATGTTGCATTAGTGGAAGAAGGCTACAGCCTCCTCGGAAAGGTTTGCAGAGCCGGCAAGGAGCTAGAATGTCGGAAACATTTGATTGAGCAAATGAAATGTTTCTGGCATGCGAGAACATCGAGGGATCCACCACCGTTACCTGAAGCACAATGCAGGAAAAACCACTGGAAGGCCATATATAACTGGACGCAAGAATATGAGTTCTTTGAAGATCGAACTTGCATCGACTGTCGATGCGATGCTGAGGTTCAAAGGCTGTATAAAACATTCGACTGGTCCAGGTTACCTGTTCATAGTTATAAGTAGAAATGACAACATGTTTAGTTTTGAACTTGTGTGTAATTATTTTTTTCCTTGCCTAAATGCTTTTGAACTTCTGTTAATACTTTTGAACTTCTGTTTGGAAAGACTAAACTGTGTTATACTTCTGTTCTGATAATTAGAACAGGTCCGGGCCAACTGTTGGCCACTAAGCCTAGGGTTTTAGGGCTCATGTTTTGGGAGGCCTCATTTATGAAACTAGTCCTTTTTATTTGTTGTGTTCAGCGTCGTGTATTTATACAATTAAAGTCATCCAAAAGGCCCCAAATTCAAATGAGGCTTTAACCCTCAAATTCTCTTGGGCCGGACCTGGATCTGAACCTTTAGCTCCCTCAAATTCTCTTGGGCCGGCCTTGGATCTGAACCTTTAGCTCTTTCTTAGGCCATTTAGCTTTCAACCCGAAAAACAACTTAAACCACAAACGCACGCGAATTCTTCTGTACATCAGATCCAAAACATGGATCCAATGTGCTGAACTATCAACTAATCGCAATCCGACGTCTACCATATATAGGATCTAAAATATCTGCTGTATTCCACAGATCAGTCAGAAATATAAGTCTATTATACAAACACGCACAAAACGATAATTACAGATTTCTTAGTTTTTTTGTTCCTCATCAACAAATCGTTCGCAGCCAACTCAAGTCTAACTGTCCCATGGATTAGATTGACGCCAAAACACTCCTACACCACTGCATCATAATAAAGACAAAACAACTTACATTGCCTCAGTTCCTTCGTTGTTCCTACTACTCCAACAGTTTTTACAGCCACAACTAACGACAGTATATACGTGCTCGTCCTTCCACAGTAAATCTCATCGTGTTATTCTTCGCAAGTATCAAAGAAGCAATCATCGACAGCCGATGTCTTGGGGTTAAAACCTGTAGACAATACTCAATTTGCTAACTTGGATATTTAAATATTGATCACAATCTACCAATATTGAGGGGACGATCTGACCGTTCGAGGTGTTATGTTTGGAATTTGATCGTGGGCGGTCATGAAATGCATAACGTACATGCCACAGTTACTCCTGAATAATAAAACTGCATTAACACATCTTCATAATATCACAACTCAATCTTTCTAATTATGCGTTACTACTGGCCAATAAAAATAATTCTTCAGCGCTCGGTACTACTTTCTCACCCATCACCCAAAAATGCTTGATTTGGTACGTTCTCAGGAATTTTAATCTCCCATTCACACGGCCTATAGCGGGTTGTTGGATTGGGAATGCTGGTCTCAAGCAGCAGAAAGTATTCCTGGATCCAATATACCTGCCCTTCCCTATGTTAAATCCTAATAAAATACTTAGGGTATATCATAAATGACCTTACAATGCTAAAAGTTCATTTACTAACCACTCGGCCACACTCAGCAATCCTTTTACTTGAATTACCAGGCAGCGTATCGACATAATAAACAGCTCCCTCTTTTAGTAATATCACCAGTAAGTACCAATGTGTTGATTCTTCATTCATTGGAATGTATATCTGGATATATATATATATGTCCAGAAAACACTATGATCACCCTCATTTCTAACTATAACATAGCCTATACAATGTCCCAAATCATATAATCATCTTACCCGTTCACATTTCGCAGTACCAACTCCCAACCAGGATGGGCTAAGTGATGTCATCCTAGATTGACGTCCGGCATCCATAGCAGCGAATTGCTGTAAATTTAACATTGAACAACATTGGATCCTCCCGTTAATGTTACATTACGCACTACTGCAACGACATCCACTAGTTAATCAAACCTGAAACCACGTGGGTAGGCACCAAACACGCCAGTTATGTTCTGATCTTTGTTTGCAGTTCACAATATTCGCTACACTGTTGATTACCTGCATCAATCAGATAGACATACCAACGCATGATCATCACTTCGTGCACTACTACAAACAAATCCAATCTAACGGAAACTTACATCATCAATGATCCATGCTCCGGGACGAAGCGTCAACATAAAACGACGACTGACTGATATCACCGCGTTCTGTGTGAGCACCTCTCTGTTGTACACAAACCACTACTCAAATAACGAATTTCACTTTTCGAATGAAACTTTGACTCCCAAAATTCTCACCTTTCATATTCTTCTTCGCTTACGCCACTCGGAGCTTGGGCAAAAACATAATTTAGAACCATTTGCTCTTCTTTGTTAATCTCAGGACCCCTACAGGCGTCCATATACCTTAACACTGCTACTTTCCCATTGACATCCTATTCATTGTTTTTTTATAGCCTCGTTACATGATGAACATTATGCAAGCCAATATTAGCTGTAATATTGCAACATACCTGGACCCGGTTCTCGTGTTTCAACCACTCTTCATACCAAGTCTACAAACATTATAAATCATCAACCTATCAACGGTTACTTCTACATTTAAACTGAAATGAGCAGTTACACATTATAAAAAAACAGACCTTCTCACTTGTACTCGAAGATGTTTGTTCTCTTAAAGGGTAAGCCATATTCCTGAAATTGGAGATCCTGTTGATTTGAAAGGGTTAGTCATATTCCAGCGATTAATATTCAAATTTTTAACTGTGCTAATCACTATTGCAAAGGACTCTTGCAACAATGTCTCGTTGAGGAATTTCGTAAAAAATGTTAGATGCAATAGCTAAATACAGTCGTAACATCAGTGCAGATGACGACGGATACAAAGACACCCACGAGATAAATCCAGAAAACCAATGGAGAAACGACTGATTAAACACATCGCTACTGCAGGATTAACCTAACTACGAAGGAAACCGATTCAATCAATTACACAAGAAGAACCATACCACAAATGCACTACACTAGATACAGATCCGACCGTAAGAGCGGACTTGGAATATGAAGGGAAGAAGATCCTTCACAGGCCATCAATGGAGCTTGAGACGAACAAAAACGTCGGGATATTATGTGAAGGTTGAAAGGTGCGGCCACTACTATGTTGTTGAGACACGGTACATCCAAACAAAATTTAACGGGACATCCTAACGCTGTTAAACCGGAATTACTCGAACCAGACCAGGCCAAAAATGATTAAACCAGAATTTCAGATTAAAATACATTATTAATACGCCGCATCAAACAGCGGCCGTTCCATAGAGTGGTCCTTTTCTTTTTCCCTGCTGAGAATCTCTGCTTCCTCAGTCATTGTCGTCACCTGAGCTATGTCGACGAGCTCCGTCTTCTCTCTGGTGTTTTTGAACTCTCCGGCCACTATACATCCAGCTCAGCCGCTTCCCTGTCTACTTCCGTCTGCAGCAGCCTTTTATCTCCAAAGACGGCTGCTGCTCGTGGAAGCATGCCGATTGTCTGGAACTAATTCTTACACTAAGAGTTTAACCAAAAGGACCTCGCGTTTGCTCACATATCACAGATGCACGAATTCGGACACGAGCATTATCGTTCCAGCTGAATTGGGTAAGCAACTCTGTTAAGCTTTTTATCGAACAGTTGATCTGCGCGATCGTGTTGCTAGTTCTCGTTTTGTAACATCAGATATGGAATAACGTGTTTATTCAGGTACGTTATTTGCACTTATTCAAGATATCGGATTGAACATCAAAGAGGCGGAGTCAATTCGAAGCAGGAATGACGAGTTGAGACTGACACCGATTGATTCGGTACGTGAACGTGTTGCCTCTTTGAAATCAGTGGGTATTGATGGCCTTGTTCTTTCCCATTTGATTGCCAAGTGCCCATATGTATTGACTTCAGAGCCAGTTGCTAGATTACTATCCTTTGTAGGAGATGAATTAGAGGGCAAAGTTGACCCAACACAGCTCAAGCGGCTTTTCGTTACATCTGAGCCTATGTTATTGGTGGGATTTGACAAGAAAGTGAACCTTTTGATGGAAAATGGTGTCTCCAAAGAACAGATCGTCCATGTCCTCAACAATGTGAACCTAACAAAAGCGTTTAGCCTCAAGCCAATTGAACAGTTAGAGAGACTGGTTAATTTCCTCATCCCCTACGGTGGGGTTGATCTAATTGTGCGCCGTCCTGCTATTTTGAATTTTGATTTGAGGCAGCAGTTGATCCCGAGAGTTGAATATCTGTTGGAAATTAGTGGAGGAGACAAGGATGCCACAGGGACTTTGTTGCGCAAACTCCCTATGATTTTGAGTTACAGTGTGGAACACGCATCAGGCCACGTGGAGTTCTTGAATTCATTTGCTGGGCTTGATGAGCAGAAAGTATTTAGCATCATACTTGCATTCCCTACTTTGTTCAGTGCCAGTAGGGAGAGGAAGTTGAAACCCAGGATTAGTTTTCTCAAGCAATGTGGCTTAAATCCCAATGAGATCTTCAAGTTCTTGACAAAAGCTCCATCATTTTTAGCTCTGTCCCTCAGGAGCAACCTTTCACCCAAACTCGGTATGCTAGTGAAAATAGGTTATAGGTACCAAACTAAGGACTTGGCTGTTGCAGTGGGGGCAGTGACCAGAGCCAGCTGTGGGAATCTGCAGAAGGTAATTGACTTGTTCTTAAGTTATGGGTTTTCATGTGAAGAAATTGTTTCCATGAGTAAGAAGCACCCGCAGATACTGCAGTATAATCCTCTTTCTCTAGAGGAGAAGATGGATTACTTATTGGGGGAGATGGGCCGTGACCTTGAGGAGCTACTATCTTTCCCTGCTTTCCTGGGTTATTCGCTTGATCGCAGGATTAAGCATAGGTATGAGGTGAAAAAAAAAATTGCTGGAGAAGGGATGTCTCTCAACAAGCTGTTGAATGTTTCAACCAAGAGATTTGCAAAGAAGTCTGTCAAAGAAGCAGCACTTGATCCTGCAATATCCGAGTGAATTACTAAGTGAAGTGCTTTTCTCCATTCAAATCCGCTTGCAACAAATTCTAATCTTGAAGCGTGTGGAAAAGGGTGCAATTGTACTTTCCTGCAGAAATGCTAAAGTTAGTACATATTATATACCTTTAATCAGGGAGCCATTTGTCTTGAAGTTTTTTGCTATGATATGATGAAACTGTTTGGACTTTTGGTCTGATAGACATGTTCTAGCTCTGACTTTTGTTTAGTCGGGCGACCCTGTCTGGGTGGGTTCTGTATCACAGCTAGTCAGACCACCCAGCCGCACCAAGGATCAACCCGAGGTGCATTTCTAATTTTGTTTTATTATTTTTCTCCATTATTGTTATATTACTTTTTTTTCTTCTATTTTTAGGAATTTAAAAGTATTTTATTTTACATACTCCCTCGTTATCTTTGTTAATAGTGAAACATTGAAAAGTTTCTAAAGACTATTTTGATGTTTGAAAAACTTTTTTGACAGATTATTGGACGGAAAATGTCAATGGGTGGCAGCGTAAATTTTCAAAGAACATATGGAGGATGAGTTTAGCAAAATCTAACGAGGGAAATCCCCATATTGGAGCAAAATACCATTTCCCCCATTTTTTTTTTCTAATTTATACTTTGATTTATGATAAACTAATAAAACTGAAAAAAAGCAAACATAAAAAAAGTGAGACTGAGGCATGTCTCTGGCCATGTAAATTGTGACAATCATGAGTAATGGATGGGACCAAGGCATTTGGAGATGCTTCAAGAACTTGGTGGCCTTTTGTTGTGGGAGATGACAGTAATATCCACTACCCAAAAAAATAACACATGGGATAAGTGAAAGAATCGGTCTTCTTTAGACCAAATTGATTGTTCAGTTCAGAAAGAGAATCAGACAGGATGCCAGGAAGGAACAGAATGAGTTCAGTCTTCTTTGGGCAACCTGTCTCAGTTGTTGTGGTGTCTCTTCTCTTGGTTCTCTATGGAACAGTTATATTGGGATCGTCCTCATTGGCCAAAAATGATGTCAGTGGTCTGAAGAGAAATCAACAGGTTTATATCGTTTACTTAGGAAGAAGGCAACATGAGGACCCGGAATTATTAATACAGACTCATCATGAATTGCTTGTCTCTGTTTTGGAGAGGTATGGTACATGGTCTACATGCGCACAAATCTCAATTTTTAATTTTTATTTTCTAGAAGCACTTAAAAAACAGTTTTTAGCTCCATGGTTTTGATGTTGTAGTGAGGAAGCAGCTACTGAGTTGTTGGTCTATAATTATAGACATGGCTTTTCTGGCTTTGCAGCCAAGCTAACCCCAGGTCAAGCTGAATTATTGTCAGGTAATTTCTGCTTCCAGGTCGTTTTCACAGGGAATTTTTGTTGTAATATTATTGTCAGGTTATTGCAAAGACATGACCGCTTACCTAAATGAATCTTTTACTACATTTAAGCATCGAGTCTTTCCCTAGTCGCTTCTTAGATGTAACTTTGGGTTGTAGAATCAACGGAGGTGGTTGCTGTGATTCCTAATCATATTTACAAGGTGCAAACGACTAGAAGTTGGGACTACCTCGGACTTTCTTCAAGTTATCCCAATAGTCTTCTTCATGAATCCAGCATGGGCGATGGTGTCATAATTGGGCTTCTTGATACAGGTTTCCTCTCTCTCTAGAGAAAAAATGTGAGGTCTTTCTGTCTCTTTTATGCTTTTTAAGCACTGTCGTTGTGTAATTAAAAAATTGCACAACGATAGGTCTGTACAAATCCAATTTGGATTGGAAATAAAAAAAAGTTGCACAACGATAGATTTTTAAGGACTTTCTTTCTCTTTTATGCTTTTTAAATACTGTCATTTTTTTACTTACAGAATAGGTTTGTAGTAAAAATTAGAAAAGGTATGGTGTTGGTGCTTAACAACCATACCAGAAAAGTCCTAATCATGATATGAACCAAATGATGGAACACTAAGAACAGAGTTAATTCAGTGCATTGCACTATTCTAGTGACCCATGAGCCCCTTTTTACTTATATAGTAACAATCTGTTATGCAGGAATTTGGCCAGAATCAGAGGTTTTCAGGGATGAAGGTCTCGGGGTGATCCCCTCACGGTGGAAAGGCACTTGTGAATTTAGTTCCAAAAAACACTGCAACAAGAAACTAATAGGAGCTCGTTACTACATAAAGGGATTAGAAATCGAGAATGGAGGTCCCCTTAACCTGACAGAAAATCCAAACTACTTATCTCCAAGAGACATTGAAGGACACGGGACCCACACATCGACCACTGCTGGTGGATCCCCTGTCACTAACGTTAGTTTCCGGGGGATGGGATTCGGTACAGTTAGGGGTGGAGCTCCACGAGCTCGACTCGCCATGTATAAAGTTTGTTGGAGTGTGTACGGAGGTGTTTGTGCAACTGCAGATATACTGAAAGCCTTTGATCAAGCCATACATGATGGTGTGGATGTACTCTCGTTATCTATCGCCTCAGATATACCTTCCTCCTCTAGTGTGGATATGCGAGGGTTCCACTTCGGTTCATTCCATGCCGTGCTTAATGGGATAACGGTGGTTTGTGCGGCAGGTAATCTGGGTCCAGCCAGTCAAACTGTTCAAAACACTGATCCCTGGCTTCTAACAGTGGCTGCCAGTAGTGTTGATCGATCTTTTCCAACACCCGTTACACTTGGGAGTAACCAGACCGTGATGGTAATGAACATTTTTAGCATGTATTGCATATCAAACTTATAGCTGAACTTGTGGTCAATGAGCTGATTGCTAGGATTCTCTTTTGCGGCTTTCCATTACCTCGATTATGCATGTGCTTAACCAAAATTTATCCAACTGCAGGGTCAAGGATTATATACAGGAAATGTCACAGGTTTCATCGACTTGGTTTACCCTGAGGTCTCAGATCTCGAATTTCCTCGGTAAAATTCTGAAGAAAGCCTATTACTTTTAATTAGTCACAATGGATTGGCTTAAATAATCAATGCAGTATATTTTCATGAATCACAAGTTGCTATTTTTCTCCATCTCCTAGTCCTACTAGATGATATTTATCTCTCTTGATTTGATTTTTGATAGAAATGGTCGAGTTTTAGACTTTTAATACCCAAGGAGGTTGCTTTCAACTGTGTGTTTGTGTTTTTCTTTTTTAAATCTGTCAAATTTGATCAGAAAAAATGGACTGTGGCGTTTGCATAACTGCTTATGTTGAATATGCAATTTGATAGATCTCCCTTATTTTGTTTGGGCAGTGATTGTTCATCTCTTACAGAGAACGAGACTTGGGCAATTGACAAAGTGGTGCTCTGCTTCACCTCTGATTCGTCCTACACAGGTGCAATAGTTGATCCAGCATATACCGTAAAAGAAGCTGGTGGGTTGGGGCTGATAGTCGCCAAGAACCCGAGTGACTCCTCTTACATGTGTCCTGACGGGTTCCCATGCATTCAAGTGAGTTACGAGCTCGGGTATCAGATTCTGTTCTACATTCGTTCTACAAGGTAATAAATTAACATTAGAGTAGAGCAACATGTTATGTGACCCAATTTCAGCCCTTAGAAATGCACTTTGTAGCCATTTGAAGTCCCCGTTTGAGGAAAATCATAGTGTCGTCCTTGATTGCAGTAATCCGCGAGTGAGATTTAGCCCTTCTCAAACCCGGGTTGGCAAACCAGTATCTACCACTGTGGCACACTTCTCATCACGAGGACCGAGTTCCATTGCTCCAGCTATACTCAAGGTAAATGTATTCACTCAATCTTGTTACGTCTAGATTTTTATTACTTTGGTGGCGTTTATGATGCGTGAACAATATTCATTCATGAAAAATGTTCCATTTTGAAATAATAATGTATTGAAACCGGTATATTGTGTCTTTGCCAGCCCGATATAGCAGCTCCCGGTGTGAAGATACTAGCAGCAGTATCTCCGGATTCAGAAACAAACAGCTTGTTTGAGTTTATGTCGGGGACGTCCATGGCTACCCCTCATGTTTCTGGCATTGTCGCGCTTCTTAAAGCGCTGCACCCGAGTTGGTCCCCTGCTGCCATAAAATCTGCAATCATAACCACAGGTATGAATAAATCTGGGAGTAATTTGGCAGTTTTAGTTTACAGCTGATAAATCATAAACATGACTGTGTGTCTGTCTCCAATTATTCATACTAATTGTGTAGATGCACCAGTTGAGAGTAACTAATGAAGAGCATTCTCAATGTCATGATGATGGCTATTCTATGTTGGGTTAGGTTAAGAACCTATAAACGTCTGAAGTTTGCTCCATGTGAGATTTCGGTGTCTAAAGTCTAAAATGTTAAAATAGACAGTCACATGTTTCATTTTTATTGAAATTTGGTGTCTCGGTGTGATTACTTTAGAGAAGCTAATCCCGACGAAACCGGTTGTCAAATAGGAGCTCTCATGCACACTCCCTTCTCGTCACCTTGCCGGTACCGTCACCTAAGAAAATGGCCACATCCGCACAAGTAAATATCGCTCTATTGTCGTTGAAAATCACTCCACACATGCTGGAAACATTTTATTTCGGATGTTCAATTTTAGGAGAAATTTGGCGATTTTATAAAAAGTAAAGAGTGGTGCATTATGAGTGGGTGAAAGGGTCGGTGAAATGTTTGAATGGAAAGAAAAAGACGCGCGAAGACACCAAATTTCAACAAAAATGAAACCTAGGAGTGTCAATTTCAACATTTTAAACTTCAGACACCAAAATATCATATGGAGTAAACTTCAGACAGTATATAGGTTCTTAACCCGTTTATGTTTAAAGATATTGTTGGGTTGTACACCTCGTGTTATTAGAAGTGTTAATTTGTCGGCGATAATTTTGTTGGGTTGTTGTTTCACACAACACTTAACCTCTTTGTTGCTGGATTTTCCCAATTTTTCTACCAAAAAAGAAAAGATAACTATTCAACCGATCTGAATGCAGCCCGCACCACTGGACCGCATGGAGAGCCGATCTACGCAGAGGGCGATCCGATGAAGCTTAGCGACCCGTTCGACTACGGAGGTGGAATCGTGAACCCCGACAAAGCCATGGACCCAGGACTAGTCTACGACATGTCTGAGCCCGATTACGTAGGGTACCTTTGTTCCGTAGGGTACAACGAATCCTCCATCTACCATTTCACGGGCCACTCGAAACCCTGTACTGGAAAAAGCCACTCAATCCTCGACGTAAACATTCCCTCCTTCACCGTTCCGAACCTGAAGACCTCAGCAACGTTAAGGAGAACGGTCACAAATGTGGGGCCCGCTAACTCGAGGTACGAGGCCGTCGTTCGGGCCCCGCTCGGGGTAGTTGTGACGGTAAAGCCGAGGACGTTGATTTTCAACTCTAACGTTGATAGGGTTTCTTTTGTGGTCGGTGTTTCGACCTCCTTAGAGATGAACACGGGGTATGTGTTCGGGAGTTTGAGTTGGACCGACGGGGACCGTGTAGTTCGGAGCCCGATATCGGTGAAAGTCGGGGTTGAGGAATTTTATGATTAGGTCCAGTTTGGTTAAATTGAATAATTGATAGATATAACTAACAAAGTGTACGGTATATTGTGCATGGATGATGAATAAATAGCGAATAAGTATTTGCTAGGTTAAGTTTTTTCTGCTTCGTTCATTGCTAGGTTAAGTTATGTGGATTGTCAAAAATATCACTTCAATAATCAAAGTATTAACTAAAAGGGCAAGATGATAATTATACAAAACCGCAAATAACTAAAAGGGTTATTACTTAGTTTAGTTACCTATATTTGTACCAAGTGTCCGAATGGTTAGTGTTCTTTTTTGACGTGATTAAATAGTTACATACGTTTCAGAATGTGACCAAATAGTTCAAACTTATTTTATTTAAGTACTATTATTTAACATATATTAGTTACAAAATGACGATATTGCCACACTGTCAATCATTTTTTCTTCGTATTATTTTTCTTGTTTTTTTAGCAAGTTTCTCCTCAAATTTATTTATTAATTAATTTTTAAAAAAAAGTAATGTCTTTTTTTTTTTTCAAAATCGGATTTAGACCAATATGTCTGGAACTTCCAGATCCGAGAGCAACTCTCAGATCTGAAAATTTAGAATTAAGAGTTGCTTTCGTTCTGAAATTTTTGAACTCAACAACTGCAGCGAATTGATGGGAGTATTTATTGTTGTACGGTTCAGATTTAATTTTGGGTTCAATTTTGAAAAGAAAAAAAATTATGAAAAACTTTGATGAATTTAATAAGAATATGATGAAGAATGCGAAAAACATAATGCATAAAAAATATATATAAATAATATTTTTGACATTTTATCTTAATGCAATCGAATAATCACATTCGTTAAATAATTGAAAAACTCACGTTTGAACCAAATTAAAATTTTATTCTGAGACAATCAAATTACAGTACTGACTAAATTGCGGTTTAGATCAGAAAAATGTTATATATTAGTACCTGGGGTGGGTATGCATATCCCACCCTTGCATTTATTTTTATTGGAAATTTATCCCTCCTTAAAAACTATATAATTTTGATTTTAGAAATATATCGTTTTTGTGGAAAAAAAAATAACGTCAATATAATTCGTCATCATCCATTAAAGATTTTTTTTGTAAATCCATCCATTAAAGATATTCTCAAAATATCTTCATCGTCAGCACCCAACATAACATAACTACACTTTCCTATCAAGTGGGACCAGTTTATTTCGGAAAAAAAAAAAAAAAAAAAAGTGGGACCAGTTCCTACCTTGTTGCCTCTAGGGTTGAGCATGGGACAGATGGACGGGTTTTTTCTAAAAAATGGCCCAAGCTCTAAAACTAGGGTCACTTAATGGTTGTCCCGAGCCCTAGCTAGTAGAAAAAGGCCCGCCCGTCACGGGCCTACATGGACTAGGGACAAATGGGACAAACCCAAATTCCCATCCAAGTTCAAAAAATAAAAAATCATACTCAATTTAATTAAACCATAACCAAACATAGAACAACAACAAATTTCAGCACATACCACAAAGTTCACCATAAAACACCAAAGTCACTCAAACATTTTGTCACTTGCAAGAACACCAAGTTCAACACATAACTGGTTCTCCAAAAAAGTTCACCAATGACTCCAAAACTAAGTTTTACCAAGACTCTAACACAAAGTCACCAACAATTCTGACATAACAAGTTATAAATACAAATCCCAGATCAAATGGAACTTCAACCCGAGCCATCACTAAAGTTAACTTAACTAACTATAGTTTATAGCTGATTAGTTAGCAAAAAGGGACGAGACGGGTCTTTTGGGACTTCGTAAAAAATCCCTAGCCCTAGCCCTAGCCCTATCCCTAGTTGAGAAGAAAAGTCCCGCCCATTAGGGCTTGGGTACATTTTTGGGACGGGCTTTTTGGGACGGGCTAGGGCGGGATGAGCGGGATTTTGAGCCTCTCGAGATATTTGCTCACCCCTAGTTGTCTCCTCTCAACTTGCTACTCCCATTAAAGTATCCTAACGTGTCAACAGTTCCACCTAGGCTTGGGCATAAAAACCGGTCCGGCCGGACTGGTTCGGAACTGGTCTGGAACCGGACAGTTTGGAACCGGTCCGGAGTGGACCGGTCCAAATTAGACTGGTTTGTAACCCCTAAATTGGAACCAGTCCAAGGGGTATACCAAACCAGTCCAATAAACCAGTCCGGACCGGACCGGTTTTGAACCGCTTTTTAGTAAAAAAAAAAAACGTTTTGACCGAGACTATTTAAAAAAAAAAAACCGGTTTTTGACCGGTTTTGACCGGTTTCTGACTGGTTTTGACTGGTTTTGGACCGATTTTTATTGATAAAACCGGTCCGACATATAAAACCGGTCCAGGACTTGTTTTTTTAAAAAACAGTCCAAAACCGGTTCTGGACCGGTTCAAGCCAGTCCAGTTTTTTTTAGACCAACCTAAGCCAAAAAAAACCCTAGTTATTACTGGACCGGACCGTTTAAAACAGTTCCGGTCCGGTCCGGAACCGGTTCGGCCTGAACCGGTTCAGTGCCCACCTCTAGTTCCACCATACAATCGTACTATATATATATATAGATTTCTATATTCAGTATAATGATATTGAGATAAAAAAATATATAATAATATAGAAAAGTGTTAAATATTAAATAACTAGTTCAACTTTTTTTTTTAGAAGTGCAAATAGCTATATGAATTTATTTTTAGAGTAAATAATTAATTAGACTTTTTTTAAAGTAACAATTAGATATCTTTGTTATTTTTTTATTAAAAACTAACATAATTTTTCACGTAAATAACAGTTGATCGTATGAAATTGGTGTCAACATATTTCTGTAACTAAAATATACACGTCCCTTTTTATTTTGACTAAACGT
The DNA here is from genome assembly GCA_036873135.1 of Clarkia xantiana subsp. parviflora. Classification (NCBI taxonomy): domain Eukaryota; kingdom Viridiplantae; phylum Streptophyta; class Magnoliopsida; order Myrtales; family Onagraceae; genus Clarkia; species Clarkia xantiana. Next base: position 52,972,537 of record JAPTYO010000001.1, read on the forward strand.
CACTTTTTTACGCACTTTAAAATTATTTTCTATGAATCAATTCGCTTCCTAGAGACGGATTAATCATACGAAAATCTCGAATGATCAGTTCTCTTTCGGATGTCGATAATGAGGGTGTACGACGCGCATTTTTTTTTTTATACGACATCGCATGTTCCTCATGTTAGGAGTTCTTTTAGTTCTTAACCAAAAAATTAACATACCTAGCTGATTGCAACTTTTAGAAAAGTTCAACTAGCTATTTGGTCCAAAAAAAATTCAGCTAGTTATTTGCATTTCTGACAAAAGTTCAGCTAGTTATTTGGTATTTAACCCTATAGAGAAATAGTGTCGAAATGACATTTTATTCAATGGTAAATAATCAAATTGCTATCCGAAATTTGATCAATTTACAAATCGCTACATGAGCTTTAATTTTTTTTTTTTTAAATTGAGTATACAAACTTCAATTTTAAAGCAAATTGCTACCTCTAGTACGATTCTCGTCGAAATGGACAACAAATGAGCATGTTTCCGCCACCTGGGATATTTTCATGTATAACCAAGATGTAATCAAACTTAAATTGAAAGTATTGAGATGAAATACCTTCAATTAGATGCTCAACTGAAGACAATGTTCGAAATGGACGAAAGTCCAATTGAGTATTCAATTAAAAAATTTCTCTGCAATACTTTAAATTTATGTTTGAATTTATTTTTGTTACACATGAAAAGACCCACACGGTAGAAACATGCTCATTTTCTAGCCAGTTTGATAAGAATTGAAACAGAGATAGAAATTTGTTCTAAATTAAAACTTCAGGTAATCCATTTTAAATTACTTAAAATGTTGTACCAATTTGCTTATTCTTTATTCAAATAACATTATATGGTTTTCAATAAATTAAATTAAATTATAGTTTTTTTTTTTATTGTAAAACAAAAAGGGCTAGTAGTTTTATCTAACCGCACTAACTAACATATATATTTGTAATTGTGGTTTTTTCCACATAAAATGTGGATAATTGTTTGTAATTACAACATTCTGATTAAATGGTCATGTGCGATTGTGCGTGTATCTATAATAGATATTTATGATGAAAATAATACTGTTGTGCAAATAGATTTGTGAAAACAATACTTGTCGAGCAGAGCTATTGTTAACTAGATGGTCCCTAATCAGAGTTTTTGACCGATATAAGCCTTCATGGACAACCAAATACAAATATAGACTGCATGAAAAAATAATTACAAATATGAGGCAAACCGAGATTTCACATCTCGGTTTGGTCTATATTTGTATTTGGTTGTCCACGAAGGCTTATATCGGTCAAAAACTCCCCTAATCACCTATGCAATATTTGTTTATTTATTACCAGGTCTTGTCATGGTTTGTTTGCGTTTTTTGGTATAGTTGATGATTGTACTTTTTTATTTTTTATAAATTAATATATCATTTCTTAGAAAAAAAAAAACATTGACTTCACATATGTATGAAATGAAATAAAGCAAAATAATAAGATGTTAAAACAAACCAATGCAATTAATAATTTTCATAAATATTCATTTGCATTTTCATAAGTTTTCTAGCCCTTTTTAACCTCTAAAATTTATCAAATTTGCAAAAGATTATTGACTGCTGATTTTTTATTTTCCGGAATATTAATTGCAAATTCTTTTGGGTTAAGAATTTAAAAGTGGTCTTAAGTCTTAACTATAAGTTAGACTGCGATTCACTATTTCAGCTATATATTTTATTGTAATCAGTTGTTTCAGTTATATAATTTGCTGTTGTTCAATTTTCTGTCATAATATTAGAGCTGAGCATGGGACGGATGGGCGGGCTTTTTCTAAAAAATGGCCCAAGCCCTAAAACTAGGGCCGCTTAATGGCTGCCCCGAGCCCTATCCCGAGCCCTAGCTAGTAGGAAAAGGCCCGCCCGCCACGGGCCTACAGGGACTAGGGACAAATGGGACAAACCCAAATTCCCATCCAAGTTCAAAAAAAAAAAAAAACATACTCAATTTACTTAAACAATAACCAAACACAGAACAGCAACAAAGTTCACCACAAAGTTCACCATAAAACACCAAAATCACTCAAACATTTTGTCACTTGTAAGAACACCAAGTTCAACACATAACTTGGTTCTCCAAAATAGTTCAACAATGACTCCAAAACTAAGTTTTACCAAGACTCTAACACAAAGTCACAAACAATTCAGATATACCAAGTTATAAATACAAATCCAGATCAAATCGAACTTCAACCCGAGCCATCACTAAAGTTAACTTAACTAACTATAATTTATAGCTGATAAGTTAGCAAAAAGGGACGGGACGGGTCTTTTGAGACTTCGTAAAAAAGCCCTAGCCCTAGCCCGAGCCCTAGTTGAGAAGAAAACTCCCGCCCATTAGGGCTTGGGCACATTTTTGGGACGGGCTTTTTGGGACGGGCTAGGGCGGGACGGGCGGGATTTTGAGCCTCTCGGGATATTTGCTCACCCCTACATAATATATATAGACAGAAAAAAATGACAAGTGTTATACACGTAATTTTTGACAATATCAATTTTTTTTTGTGCGTTTAATTAAGTCCCAAATGTGAAAAAAATACATGACCGATCTTAAATTTAACATAGCTAAACATATAGGGCTCTTCCTAACTCAAGTGTGAATACAATACCATATTGTTTAACGTACAATTAAGACCGCTTTTAGATTTTTAATTATTTTTTCTATGAACTGTTGAATAAATTACATACATTCTCAATGACCTAATAAATAAATGGAAGTTATACAAGCAAGTCCTTTCCATCTTTCTTTTATTTTAGGCCAACCATTAATATTAGGCCACCACCACCACTCACTTTTTAGATGACTTTGTGACCCACTGATGTTGGCTATTAGTTATCCATTTTATCAATAACAATATAATATTAATAAATTAGTAAGCCAACATTTTAATTATTTGGATAATAATATATTGTATTTTTCCAAGACTATCATAGTATAGCACTATAGCTATGCAAATATAATATAAACAAAAAATAATACAAATATATCGTCTTATTAACAAGGTAGGCGGACAAAATATATTATTATTATTATTATTATTATTATTATATTATGAGAAAGACGTTTACCTTAAAAGCAATCATCCATTCATTTCTCTCCAATTAAAAATCTCTAGATATTTTGTGTACCTCTTTTTTTTGTATTTTCCACGTAGGAAGATGACTATAGCCGTTGGATCAGATAGTCTCGTCTCAATAGCCGTTGGATATACCCCTCGCGCCACATTTAGTTTTTAGATATTTCTCTTTTTTCAGTGTTCTATGATTCTATCCATTCAAATTGCATGTGCATTTGTTGCCATTTTGCTTCACTTCCGGTGACAGCCAAGGAATTTCAAGCATCGAGCGAAGGTAGATGCAGAGATGGAGATGGAGACTGCGACACAGACTGGAGCTACGGTAACTGCGATGGAATGGGAGAAGTTCACGCCGATGATGAGGATGAGAGTGTTGCTCGTCGAAGCTGATGATTCGACGCGGCAGATCGTCGCTGCTCTGCTCCGTAAATGCAGTTATCGAGGTCGATTTTGCTTAATCCTGATTTTGTTTCATCAGCAGTTTTTTAGCCGATGTCTGCTGTATTAGTTTTGATTACTAGCCATTGATGATGAGGTCATAGAGCCTGGTTTTTGCTTTTCGTTGCCGCGCCGTCGTTGATTTGGCTCAACTGTGTTGAATTTCTTCTTCTCTGCGACGAAGCTGTTTCTAAGTTCAGATCTCCTAAATCTGTCGATTTCAATTTGTGATTCATAAGAATTCTTGGACAAGAAGTTACTATTTATAGAACATAATGTATGAATTAGGGATTCTCGGAGTTTCCTCTTCACAAATCGGAAGCGAAAAATCAGCTTTGAGTTGATTATGGAGGCAAATTCCAGATAGAACCAAGAAATTTCTGGAAATTTACTCAGAAGCATGCATATTCTTCTGCTATGTTCATTCTTCCTGATTGAGATTTTACTGATTCGTTTTACTTGGCTTTCACTTTGAGCAGTTGAGGCTGTTACTGATGGCTTAGAGGCCTGGGAGATCTTGAGAGATAAACCTCGAAATTTCGACCTCATTCTGGCAGAAGTTGATTTGCCATCAATATCTGGATTCGCTCTTCTAACACTGATTATGGAGCATGACATTTGCAGAAATGTTCCGGTCATAAGTATGTATTGATTAACATTAAACCTCTGTCAGTAGCAACTTTTTTAAAACTAAATCTTCATTATCTGAGCAATCACTTTCTGTTTCCTCTGCAGTGATGTCCTCACAGGGTTTGGTTGGAAATGTGTACAAATGTATGCAGAGAGGTGCTGCTGACTATCTTGTGAAGCCGATTCGGAGGAACGAGCTAAGAAATCTGTGGCAACACGTTTGGAGGAGACGATCTGTAAGTGAAGGAGTTAGTATGATAAAAAAAGGGATATGATATCATTCTTGATCGAGTACTTTCATTGGAACAGATCAATGTCGATGGAAGTTTGTCTAAACCCGAGATTGCGATCGTTCCATTGAGAGAAGCTGAAGCCACAGCTGACAGTAATCAAATAAGTGAAAGCTTGAACCGTGCTCAAACCGATGATGAATTTATTCAGAAGCAAACTGATATTCAGGTTTGTATCAGATGAAATTAATCATAAAGTACATGATTTTGTATTCTAGGTTTAGGTTGTTTGCGAAGGCTCATCTTAGGAGTTTTTTTGGTCACAGAGGTCTTCAGATGAGGAAGAAGCTGCAAAAGCTTCACTGAGTTCCTGCAGCTTTGCTCTTAATCCATCTCCAACTGAATATGCAGAGAAGGAAATTAATAGAAAGGATGAAAACCTTGCAGCCAAGGAGGCTATTGACCTAATTGGCACCTTCCAAAACTACCAACAAAGCCATTACTGTATTGATTCTTCATCACATCATCAACCTTTAAATCTGGATTATCCCCTGCAACTTGATCTTTGTCTTAAGAGAACAGCTCCTCACAACGATGATGGTCCGGTGCTACCAGTCAAGCAATCTGGTACCAACTCAGCATTTTCAAGGCAAGTTTATTATGAACCCTTGATTTCAAATCATTAATTTGAATGGCTTGAAGCAGTATTGATCTTATCTTGACCATATAATGGGATATGTTTCTTGCTTATGCAGATACCAAAACAAGACACTGCACATAGAAAGAGAGTTACCTCATGATTTCAACAGTTCGGACACTCCTAGTCCCGATCTGAGCACATCAAACAGCATCTTGTCCCAACAGCCTCTTACCCTGTCTCGAGACAGATCTTTACCCACCTCCGTTCCAGTGATCGTTTTGAGGTCTGATAGTTCTTGCACTGATTTTGCTTCGGAGTGTATGGTTTCCCAACCGGGTATTAACCAATCTATTCATAGCAACAACAATGGCCACACCTTAGAAACCTTGAACGATTCACCGAGCTTAGATGCCTTGAGGGACAAGGCAAATTGTTATCCATCTACCATTGGAAGTTCCAGCGTTTTCCAAGTGACGACGCCCAGTGAGGAGGGATTGATAATGCAAGATGGGAACCCTCAACAATCGCTTCTCCAAAGAGAAGCTGCGCTAATGAAGTTCCGATTGAAGAGAAAGCTGAGATGCTTCGACAAAAAGGTAAATAATAATTCCCAAGTTTCGTAATCTTCGATCAAGTTGTCATTATCATAACTTGATATTTCCTTCCAGGTTCGATACGAAAGCAGGAAAAAACTTGCTGAGAAACGCCCTCGTGTAAAAGGACAGTTTGTTCGTCACGTTAATGTTGATTCCTAACCCGAATACTGCTCCATTGATGGTATTTTACGGATATATACACGTTGTTTTATATAGAGAGATCATTTGTATGCTACATCAGATTAGAAGTGCGTAATTTACATTGAATAATGAAGCAGTTCTTGTATGATATATGTCACATATGGTAATGGAGAATGTATTTATTGGTTCATCTAATTACATGGCACTTGATTTTGCATGTCATTTCACCATTGATGTAACCTCTGAAATGGTGGAGGGGCGTTTGTGGAGGTGGTGAAGAGGAGGGCCACCGGCCTGATGCTGATAGAAAGGTAAGTCCAAAGTCCAAACACTACCTAACAAGTTCCAATAGAACAACCATAGCTAGTCGGGACCAAGACGATGGTAACCGATGTAATTACGTGTGGATTAAGCTATTGAAAAAGAGAGGGAAAAATCGAGCTCGGCCAATAAGTCATCTCCTAAGTTCAATCGTGTCTAAAAAGATAAACTTCTTTTTCCCATCTTGCAATCGATTGATCAAGATAATGGGGGGTCTTTTACTAGCAAAGCATGTCCCATAAGGAAAGCAACTAAAAAGTAGAACAAAAATCTAATGGTGTGGTGTGACCTCCACACTTGAGTGTTGATTAAAGAAAAGAAAATACCACTAGGGTTTGATTGGGGTGGACCAACCTTTTTCATTGATTGACAGTGAATTAGAGTTCTCATCTTCTCTTCACCCTAATTTTTTTTAGAAATGTAAATACTACTTCTTACATATTAACTCGGATTTTAGGACAATTGTTAAATAAATCTGTCTCAAGTTCATATGACTTATTAAGCATATGAATCGGGATTTTTACATAAAACCTTTAGGTTTAAAGTTTACACCCTATAAACTAAAACTTTCATCATGTGATGAAGTTTTAATATGTTTTAACCCACGTATATATATATATGATAAGAAATGTTAACATTTAAATATTGAACTACATGTTCACATGATGTTTGGTATTTTAAAATATTTGGTCAAATCATTTGTATAGCGGTTTGGATCGATGTTCTAGGTTCGAAACCCTCGAAGATATTTGGCTCACACATCATGTCAGACACAAGATGAGGCGGGTATAATTGGACTTAATAGGTCGGCCTCTTTACATACTAGGCTGCTTGTGGAGCTACGTTGACAGTGTCAGTGCATACCAGCTGTTCACTAAGTCTGGTCGGAAAAAAATAAAAAAAATCTAAAACACAAGCACAATTGCCCGAATATTACATAGCGGAATGATCATATAGTCACTACTATTTACTCATTACTTTCTTTTACCAAAAAAAAAAAATCATTACTCTATACGTCATATTAAGTTATTAACTTCTCCAATTTTATATCTTAATAATAACAAGGGTTAAAGGTCCTTTTGGTACCACATGTTTGCAAAAATTACACTGTTCATACCACTAGTATTTTTTTGTACCGAATTGGTACCATATGTTTCCAAACCTTACTGTTTTGGTACCTCCGTTAGGCTTCCGTCAAAAACTGCCGTTAAATGGCATGTGCCATGCACGTGACCAGCCCAAAACTTTCAATTTTGTTACAATTTAGTCCATCTAATACATCCCTAACTTTTATTTTGTTCAATTTAGTCATAAAACTTTCATTTCCCCAAATTGACCTAGCCGGACCTAGCCATGGGCTAGGTCCGACCCTGGGTCGGGGTCACCGGACCCAGGGGACCCTGACCCAGGGTCGGACCTAGCCCTAAGCTAGGTCCGGCTAGGTCAATTGGACCTAGCCCCAATTTAACTCAATTGGGGCTAGGTCCCAATTGACCTAGCCGGACCTAGCCTAGAGCTAGGTCCGACCCTGGGTCGGGGTCGCCTGGGTCCGGCGACCATGACCCAGGGTCAGACCTAGCCCTAGGCTAAGTCCGGCTAGGTCAATTTGGGAAAATGGTTTGGTTTTGAAGTTTTAGGACTAAATTGAACAAAATAAAAGTTAGGGATGTATTAGATGGACTAAATTGTAACAAAATTGAAAGTTTTGGGCTGGTCACGTGCATGGCAAATGCCATTTAACGGCTGTTTTTGACAGAACCCTAACGGAGGTACCAAAACAGTAAGGTTTGGAAACATATGGTACCAATTCGGTACGAAAAAATACTAGTGGTATGAATAGTGTAATTTTTGCAAACATGTAGTACCAAAATGACATTTAAACAATGCACCTTCTATACGTATTTAACTCGGGACCTTCTAAGGGTTATTTACTACCAACCCCCGAACCAAAATGGCAAAACATAAAGCGATTGGAATTTAAAGTTCAGTAAGTAGTGTGTACATATATAGCCTATTTGTGTGTCATATTATATATGGGCCAATAGGCCACTTCCTTAGCTGAAAAGGTAACGGCTACATAAGACATGGTGGAGCTAGCTAGTAACCTTTTGAATCCATTAAGTGAAAACGATGTTCTATTGTACTATTAATTAAAAAGCTTAAAGCCTCTAGATTCTTCATGTTTCATCAATTTCTAGTAAGCTAGCTACCATTCTTCTATACTTTATAGTTACCAAGTCAAAAGTATGTCTAGGGTCCATAACTTTTTTTAACTTATATAGCTAGTAACATTTTACAGAGTGATTTATAGGCATTTTGACCATAGATGCTAAATGTTCGGTGTTTTTTCATTTAATCAAATATTTCGAATTTAAGCTAAGAAATTGTATATTATTATATAATTTTATCTATTATGGTATAATCTGATGCGAAAGTATATTATTTTATAAATAAAGAAACATACTCAAAGTGTTGCGTAACATCTTATCCTGATGGTCCTTAGGACACCGACACCGACACGAGGGAAAAAAGATATATAGTCATTTTAGACTTTTTATTGCACGTTCTATTGTAGTTATAAATATTTTAAATTTTACATTCACCTATAGCACTTATTATTAGAACGCCTAAAAATCTTTATATTAAGTAGAAATTTCACAATATAGTGTGGAATTTCTATTCATCACCAAGCAATGGAATGGGGCATAGCTCGGCTCCTTGCTGTTTGGAGTGATCTTAAATTCGCATTTTGCTGCACAACTTTTGACTCCAAGACAAACCAACGTAACACACTTTCTTCCTTCTTAAGCTTCAATATATATATAATTAAATAAATACTAAATAAAATAATGCAATCGTTTAATCATTGCATACTAAGACTGCAATTTCAAATCTCTTATTTATCATACATTCAATATTATTTATTTACGCGTGGATAAGATGTGCAAAAGTAACCAAGCCATATTGTATATGTGGATAAGAAAATTGCATCATATCGATTATCGGGCACGTCTCTCGGCATTATCCGCTACCATGCAAAACAAAGAAAACAAAAACCATGCAAAAGTATTAAAAGAAGTTTGTGGGTTCAATCTTTTTGCAAACCTTTAGAGTTAAAATACATTTTTTGTTTAGGAGAGTCTTATGTTGTTATTATATCAAAATTTGTGACCAACTTTAAAGATATTTAAATAAAAAAAAAATATTCTTATTAACCAGACTCATATTCATGTTACAAGCTCCACTCTTCTTACCCGGAATCGTATATCACCGTTAAGATATTGACATATATACTTAGATTTATTATTTTTCTTATAAGATTCACCAATCCAAATCCAAATATATTTTTAGAAGAAAAAAAACATAAAATTAATTACACCTAGTACACATGTTAAAATCACAACAGTAAAACACGATCTAGGACTGGATGAGTAGGCATATGATCTAGATGCCGCTAAAACAACTTCTAATCTATGTAGTTATTTATTAATAATTTATATATATATATTTTTTTTGCCAATTTTGAAAAAAAAAATAAAAAAGGAAAAATCATAGCTTACGAATTATGAATTTTTTTGGACAACAAGCTTATTCGAAACATATACATTATTTTTGGCCAATAAGCTTATGCATTGTTGGATAGAAAATAAATGCAGAAAAAATATTTGAAACATAAAGAGAAAAAAAAAAAAACCTTTTATATTACATAAATATATATATTGATTCTTCCTCTCTTAAGAGCTTTGTTTCTTCCTCTCCTTTGCCCTCTCCAAACACACACTACCATTGCATTGCTTACAGCAAATGTCGATACTCCATGAAAAATCACCAAAACACTGTGCAGCCAAACACTCCCTAACCTCCAACCTACACAACTTCCACAAAAAGTTCTTCTTCCTCCTCTCCACCCTCATTTCCCTCCTCCTTTCATTCATATTCCTCGTTTGGCTACTCATCCACCCAACCAAACCCTACTTCTTCCTCCGGCAAACCGAGATCCTTCAACTCGACTACCTCGCCTCGCCACCTCACCTCCTCAACACCTCTATACAACTCACTCTCTTCTCCAGAAACCCTAATTCGAAAGTCGGGGTGTACTACGATGATTTCCAAGTCTACGCCAATTACAAGGGCCAACAGATCACGGTGTACTCGTCGGTATCGCCTTTTTATCAGGGCCATAAGGAGGCCAATGTTTTAACAGCGTCGCTAGTCGGGTCAGGTTAGCACGAACTAACTGAAAGTAGTGCTACCAAATGTGAAAATTAATGGGTTTTTTTTTGGAGACTCGCTACTAATTCTTTATTAAAACATTTTCACTAAATTTTATACTTTTAAATTAACAATATTAATGTTTCATGAAATATGTTACATATATAGTTGAATGGTAGGTGAGTTCTTTTAGAAAATGGAATTAGACTTTAACTCACCTTAAAAGCTAACTCCTAAGATGATATACTTGATGATTATTATCTAACTCATTATACAAGAAGTCAATAACGAAAATATCCATGGCCAAAAAAAAAAACAAAAATATAATTTTTTATAACAAAAATGTCCCTGGACTCGATTGAGAATTGGGTTAGCACAGTTATCAAGAAAAAACTGCGATTGGTTTATAATTAGTGTTGTGATTTGACATATAGAGATAAAAAAAATCTCAATAAAATGTGTTGACTCGATGCTCAGTCGGGTTCGTGGACATTTTTGTTAAAAAATGTGTGAAGGGTATTTTTGCTAATAATAATTTCCGACATAGGGGTATTTTGCAAAAAAAATTATATATGGTTACAAACCTCATTTTATAACTAATATTTTTTTACTTCTAACATTTGAATTATCCCAAAAAAAAAAATAGATGTTAAAATATAAAAATTAAACTACGTCTTCATGTATTATTTTAACGTTTTAGGACAGCTAGTTAAATGGTTATTAATTAGTTTGTAAATTTCACATAGTATCACATAATACAATTTTTAAATCTCTGCAACGATAGCATATTCATTTATCACCTTATACTTTACGACCTTTAGTCTAAAAATTTCAATAATATTTTAAAATTTCATATTGGTCGAGTTAAATCTAATAGACCCAGCAACTATCTATACATGTGGATTCAACATTTAAAACCCAAGTCTATACTCAAATATGGTTTTATTGGTACTTTACTTTCTAATTTCTATATATCAATATGATCTTTCTAACATTTGAATCATCCCAAAACCCGTTAGATGTTAAAAATATAAAGATTAAACAACGTCTTCACCTATCATCTTAACAATTTAGGACAGTTGGTTTGGTTATAGAGATGAGCAAAGAACCGGTCTGCCCCGGATTAGGACTTTTTAAAACAGTTCTGGTCTAAAGAGAATCGATTTTTGCATATGCTAGTTTATTCAGAAAATTAGTCTGTTTAGAAACGGATCAGGACTGGTTCGAAAACTGTTTTGTTAAAAACAATTCCAGTCCGGTCCAGACCATTTTATAATAAATGTTACAATATAAATTATAAAAAAGCAAAAAATCAATTTAAAATCAGTTCTGGTTTAGTACAGAACCGGTTCCAGAGAAGTATACTAACTGTTCTTAGTAATAGTTCGCTTCTTGTAGACTTGGTCTGTTTGGAACTGGGCCGAACCGGTCCAAACTGTATGATCCAGCCGGACCGATTTTTTGCCCAAACCTAGTTGGTTAAGTTTAATTAGTTTGAAAATTTCCCATTGTATCACAGTACACATATTCGAGTCTCTATAATGCCAAATTTGAACCCTTAACATGATATAGGTCTTCAAAAATAGTTCAGCCCACACGTGAGTATACATGTTAAAATATATAGATTAAATAACGCATTCATCACTTAGTCTAAAAAAAAGTAAAAAACTTCACATACCATACCATGCATGTTAAAATGTCATATTGAGTTGAGCCCGATAGACCAAGATATATAAAGCAACTATCTATACATGTGGACTCAACATTTAAAACCCAAGTCTATACTCAAATATGGGTTGATTGGTACTTTAATTTACTTTCTAATATCTATCTATCTATCTATCTATCTATCTATCTATCTATATGATCTTTCTCATATATATACGTGATATGATAATAAGGTATTCCGGTGGCCGCATCATTCGGGTACGATGTCGCGCGTGACCAGTCGATCGGAAAGTTGGGGCTAACGATTAAGGTGAACGGGCGGATCAGATGGAAAGTCGGGACGTGGGTGTCGGGAAAGTACCGACTTAATGTGAATTGCTTGGCGGTTATGGACTTCGGACCGACCATACCGACGGGTCCATTGAGCTCGAAGCAAGGGAGCCAATGTTCCACCATTGTTTGAGAAGCTAGGCTAAGGAAGGTGGTTTAGGTTAATTACCACAAATGTTGTATAATCCACCTTATATATATATATATATATATATATATATATATGTGAGTTTAAATTGTGCATAGAATGGAGTATTTGAAGTATTGTACTTCTACGTACGTGTATTTTGCATTTCTGCTTAGTAATTGTGCATAGAGTATATTGATTTAGCTGAAATATATTCTACTTTTTTTTGTACCGAGAAGATATTGTAATTTACTTACGTAAATTGTGCATGGAAACTTGGAAAGTGATTAAGGGGACTTTTATTTCACGGGTTAATAAATTAAACCGCTATCTTAACTTTGACTAAATTATAAATCTGAATTTTAATTCCTTACTAAAAATAATAATTAGATACTTGAACTTTCAATTTATGAATATGAATAAATTGGATACTCCTATATATATAGTGCACATAAAATAAGTGTGTCGGTTATGTGCGGTCTTTTAATGTGTATCCAAGATTGAACGATATTAAATTGAAAGAAATGCATCAAAATATTTTCAGTTACACGTTCAATTGAAATACACAATTTGTATTGGTGGATATCCAATTGAGCGTCAAATTGAATGTATTTCGTCGCAATTTTTCATAATACGTCAAAAAACCTCATATGGGGTGCGATATACTTAATTTTTAGCATGCTTCACGAGTACGAAGCTTGTGCTAATTTTATTTCTAGTGTGGACTTGATTTAAATTTTAATTAACTTTAGAAAACTTTAAAAGTAAGGATTTTTATAACTGCACTTATTATTTGTATCATAACATTAATAATATCAAATTCACTCTAAGATTCACATTTAGAGCAAGAGAAAAATATAAAAATAGTAAGCATGATACTTGTCAAGCATATAATAGAAAGATCCAATAAGTATAAAAATGTGCTCGTCTATTAAATTTGGATATAAAATTGTAATTGTGTCAAGACAGGTAACGATTTGGTTATTAACATTTATTTCACGTTTATTTGCTGAAACCGTTGCTATATTAGAGCCGTGATGAACGGTAGGCCCAATAAGTTACATTTATCTTGGCCCAAATACAGAAGCCCTCGACTTTTTGAAGCGTCCAAAGGAAATAAATACTAATACACTTCTTCCAATATTTGGGCCTGAAACGATGATATCAAGCCCATAAAAGATAGGCCCAATAAGTTAGATTTATCTTGGCCCAAATACAGAAAGCCCTCAACGTTCTAAAAATATGGGTGTGTTAGTTACCAAATATACAATGTAGATTTCGTACAAGGCTTAATTAATTATCATTTTTTTTATTGGGTTTCAGTAGTTGAACAAATTGCTAGTTAAAAAAAAAATCCAAAACATTTTGCTAGGTACGAGTATAAACTGCTAGCTATTTTAATATATATTTGTTTAATTCGGACGGAATTACTCACGTGATCATCTAGCAATTTGTTCGAACTGATTGAACATTATATAGCAATTTTTATAATTATCCAAACATCACCGTACAAATTTTTCAATAATCTAAACATGAGCTAGCAATTTTCCGTGTTTTCTTTATCACGTATTGGACGTATAATTCAAAATTCATCATGTTCAAATTAGAAGGTATACTTAGTGGAATTAGCAATTTACTCGGTTAGAAAATCTAAACTAACTAATTATCTAAAAAAAAACTATCAACTAACAAATGAAGATCCAAATCTTACCAATAATGAAGATCGCAGAAAAAAAAATTGTTAATAAATAAATAATACGCATTTACTTATGAAACCGTAAAATACGTTTTATGGTGGGGGCATCATGACCAAGTCAACGCCACCTCCACTGACGGATCGAGTACAGGTGGTCAACGCTTTTGGAAGTTTCCTAGGCGTATCAATTGATTACATAGTAATCGGTCGGACGGTGATGGCGAATGAACGTACTTTTAAGTTAAAATATATATAAATTAATCGGAATAACTAATAAAATGAGTTGTATTCCAAGACGATCTAATGTTGAATGCCGCTGGAGACGTCTATTTAGCTAGGAAGGAGAAATTCTTCGTTAGCACCGAGCTAGCACGTGTCTGACATCGTGCCACGTGTCATAATTTAATTGGTTGTAGTTGTACCATGTGGGAGCCACGTGCTAACTCGGCGGTACATAAGAATTTCTCGCTAGGAAGGGCTTTAAATTATTGTTTCCGAACCAAAATTGTGAAAGCAATTTTATATATATATATATATTGTTTATAGCAAATACTTTACTACTACTTATAGTTCGATTTACTTACGATCGATTTTGTATGAGCGGGAATTATTTTAGAATTTGATATTTAAATTAGGTGTGCATACTAGTTGCGTTGAGCTCCAGATTTTGAAACTCGAACTCATTTCGCATCTAAACTCAACGTAATCGAGCTAGACTCGACTCGTAAGCCCAAACACATCACAATAAGTTAATATCTCCTGTGACTACAAAAATTGAGCTCGATTTAGACTTGTGAATAGTTCGAACCGAGTATTATCAAGCTCAAATTCGACTCGACTGACCAAAAAGATTGACTCGGAATTTTTCGAATCGAAGTCGAGTTTGATTGAGTCAGTTCTATGAATTTTACTCGCTAATAACATCTCTACTAATGATATACCCGTGTGAAAATATAGACTTAAAATACATTCGAATTTGCGGCCGTTGGACTATGAATGAAAATGTATCTAATCTTAAAGAGAAATTTAATTATATCTCAACTCTTATACTATTTATGATATATATTTATTTATGGCATCATGATCAGGCTCGTTTATTTTTGCTAATAATATAATTGGAATTTGGAACCGACAGAGATGTGTATAAGACAGTCCATAAATAAATTAGACAAGCACAAATAATGACTTGACGTTACGGTATATACATGTGGAAGGAAATGAATCTTTTAAAACCTTCCTATACGTTTTGCTGTATATAAATTCTTTGCAGAATATCATCTATTACTGATATAAAAAAAATGATAAGATAATATTTCTGAATATTGTTAGCGCTTTCTTCACGGCAGATAGTGTGGTGGCCAATTATATAATAAGCACGTGGAAAATGACCCTATTGCGTGGGCCTGTGCATGTCGGGTACTCTTAATAATCAGCTAATCATCTCAAGACACTTAGGTGATTATTTTGGTACATATTTATATTTATATAGCCCATGTTAGATCTATCTGGTTTAGGAGATAATTTCTAACATGAATCTGCGTTAGATCTAGTTTTGTTGTTCGATTAGTTTAGTTATGCTTGATTTAAAGTTTTAATCAATTACAATGATTTATGAGTCTCGTTCTAAATATATTAATTATTCTAGATCAAGTAATGTGATCAAATCTGATACTGATTTGAGTCAGGACGAGTTTCCATATTGATATTAATTAATAAATCGAGTATTATCTTATTGACAAATCATGTTATGAATATATGAGACTCGTAATTTTTCTATTACTGATTATTAGAAAGACAAAAGTAACTATTTTTTAAGGGCGGGATCGAAACTTGTTTTGTCTTGGGGACTAGCATTTCAACTTGATAAGAACAAATTAATAAATAAATAAAATTGACTTGGCCAAAAAATAAATAAACAAAATTGACTATATATCTCTCAGTTAGAGTTTTCAAGTTTAAATGGGTCCAGTTTAAATAGTAAAATTATAAAAATATTATAATAACATTTTACTTCTCATTTCTCATATATGCTTATAATGAGTTGAGACTTGAGATTACATATTTACATGTTAAATAAAAGGTGAAAATAAGAATCGGCACACTTGTTCGAAAAATAAAAAATGATGACGTCTTTGTATATTGTCATCACGTGACGTCATCCATTTTAAGCCTACGTGTAACCCTTAGCTAACGGTTCGATATTACACCCATAAGAGTAGCAAGTAGCAATGTCTATATAATTATAATATCACTACATCCAAATATTTAATTCAGATATATAATCTAATTTTTTTGGCCAATGGATATACAATCTAATTACAAATATATAATTTTACTTAATTTTTTTCCAATTAAATAAAATTATTACACGCGTTAAAGCAATAATTTTATACTTTAAAATGTATTAGATAAATCACACTATGGTTGAATTTATGGATGAATTTGGAAGAGCGTAAATACATTTTTTAGGTATTTACTATCATTCATGTATAAATATCTATCTAACTTTGTTGGAGTGCTAATCATTTTAATTTAATTTGATTATTAAAGAATATAATAATTAACTAGCCTAATTTTCAAATACTTTTGTTGGATTGCAAATAATTTTAATTTAATTTGATTACTACTATATAAAGGAATATAATAATCAACTTGCCTAAATTTCAAATTAGGTTACTTTTCTTTTTATATATGATGCATCCCATTAATTTATTTATTTTTTGCCAGATTCATTAACCTATTTATTACTAAATAATAAAATATAACAACAGTTTTAGTCTTCTAATAATTAAATGCAAGTCCATATAATTTTTCCTTATTACTCATACCTTTTATCACACGTTTGCAACAAAACAAATAGTACTCTCTATATATATAGTGTGTATATATATATATCCTCTGTATCTATAGATTTACAGAGAAGCATAGAATGGAGACTAAAGTGATTTCCAGTGGAGTTCGTTACGTAACCATCCCAGAGAGCTACGTGAGGCCGGAATGGGATCGTCCTAAGTTGTCGGAGGTTACAACATGCGATGATGTCCCCGTCGTCGACTTAAGCTGCAACGACCGAACACTAATTGTTCAGCAGATCGGCCATGCCTGCAAATATTATGGATTTTTCCAGGTACCTTTTTTTTTTTTTTTTTTTTTTTTTTTTTTTGTAAAATCTCTAGTTTTACCTTTCTTGTGTGTCACGGAAAATCCAGAAAGACATTTAGAGAATCGGTGTGATTCTATCTCTGTTCGTTTCGTTTGAAGAAAGGATTTGAGGGATTCAGAATTTGTTTGATTAATTTTGTACGTAGTACTAAAGAAGTTTATGAGGAAGCGAGTAGAACTGGGCTTAACATGCCGACCTCTTGATTATACTAGGCTGCTGATGAGGTTATGTTGACGGTCAGTCATATAATGGTTGTTCGTTAAGTTTGGTCGGAAAAAACTCATATCGTGAGTAGAAGAGCCCGAATATTATGTAACATAATTGGTTTAGGGACGTCACTACTCGTCCATTTCTTTTACTGGCAAAAAAAAAAAAAGTTTATGTATTTATTTATGCATCTTACTTTTTTTTTTTCTTGCAATTTTTTTGGCCAATTATTCATGCAATTTAGTAACTAACTTCTTACTGGACTCAGAAAATTGTTAAGGAATTTATTCTCGGGAAATAATCATATAAAATTTACAACGATTTCCAAGGGATTGCTTGAGTTTTAAGAAATATATATCTCATAAATATCCAAATTTTGTAAGTGATTTCTTCACAATTTTAAATTTGTAGACACTTTTTTGTTAGAAGTATTTTCTTAGAGTTTTTATTTTATATTTGTAAGATATTTTTAATATTTTTATTATAAATAGTTTTATTTCTCTCTTACAAATAGATTCATAACAAACAATTAAATTTCTTATAATGTTTATTATACTAAGGATAATAAACTGTAGTTAGTTATATATGGACGATAACATTATATATAAGATGGTCTAACAAGAAACAAATGTATATGTACCAAAAAAATTTAAAAAAAAAGTCAAATTATAATAATTTAACAAAATGTGAAGAATCCAAAAGATTTTATAATATATATATATATAGAGAGACATAATAATATACTATTACAATCTAGACCACTCAAACTAAATCTATTAGATTTGGTGTACAATGCTCGGTGAATACTTTCATTATTTGGAATGAAATTTGTAGGATCCCATTATGGTATTGATTAATCTGAGTAGCACTTCACACATATGCACCATTAAGCTTATAGTGAGGTGTTAGGATCCCACTTGCTTCTAAATAATAATAGTTGTATAATGTATATATTATTTTATTATGTATAAGAGGTAGTAATTTAAAAAGTAATATAGTTTTTTTAAAAGTACTAAATACTTTAGAAGTATTTTTTAAACAATAAATGTGGTTTTACATTAGTGCGGTTAAGCATTTTATCCCTTAATTAAAAGTTTCGAGTTCAAATATCGTCTAAATTCTGAAAATGAAAAAAAATACTCGGTTTATAATGTACAAATTTAACTTTGAAAAAGTAATTAATTTTTATTTAACCCTTTAAAATATTACTTTTATTAATGTATTTTAAGGTGATGAACCATGGAGTATCGAAGGAAGCGGTGGAGGGGATGCAAAAAGTGGCGGCGGAGTTCTTCGATCTGCCGGTGGAGGAGAAAATGAAGGTTTACTCCGACGACACTTCGAAGACGATGAGGTTATCAACGAGCTTCAATGTGAAAAAGGAGAAAGTTCACAATTGGAGAGACTATCTTAGACTCCACTGTTACCCGCTCCACAAGTACACTCCTGAGTGGCCTTCTAACCCTCCATCCTTCAGGTAATTAAATATTAATTATTCTAATTACCCTTTAAATTAGTAAATGATATATATTCTTATGGGTTAAGAACCTAAAAAAGTTATAAGTTAGGTTGTTGTTTCAGATTTAAATGTTAATATTCAGTGCCTTAATTATTAGATTTATTATTTTCCACTTTTTTTTACTGCTTTGGCCGTTTTAAGCTACAAAATATGTTGTTTTCCACTTTTTTTGAAGAATTATGTTTGTTGTTCATGGTTTATGCTTATTTGATGCTTTAAAAAAAACATGTTTTTATTTCATCAATTTTAAGAGAAAAAAAAGTGGAAATCAATCAATCACTACAAGAAAATTGGTAATTTGTGACGAAATTTTGAAGGGAACCAATTTCTCACAAATTATAAGAATTTTATATGGATTTATTATGTTTTGAGGGAAATTTCTTACAAAACTCAAAATTTTGAAAGAGATTTTTAAGAAAATTTATAGCCAAGTTTTTTGTTATGAGTTATTCCCTTAAAAAAATTGAATGTCGTATTGTAAGGGATTTCACCCATTCCCTTACAAATAAGGTTATGTCCTTCACAAATAAATCGCTCACAAATGAGTAGATTTTTTTTTTTGTAGTGAAATAATGATAATTATAACACGAATATCAACATTGTAAATTGTAAATATGGAATAATAATTAATAACATAATATATAGTTGATGCTGCTTTTAGATTCTTAATTAACCCTATTCTTATTTGCTAATATTATCATTTAATTAAGCTATACTAACATGAAAATAGTACCATTATATTATTATTAATTTAAGGATTAATTTGGTGTATGCAATCCAATACACATTTCATGTGTACACACATGCAATTCCCTATTCGAGTGGAATATCAATATGACATGATATTATGATGGAAGGTTATACATTTATAACATGCAATAATTGTGAAGTAATTCTTTTTTAAATTAGAGTAATGAAAAAAAAGATATGATTCTTTAATTTAAAATATGTTAAGTTTAAAAAATATGATAGTAAATAAAAATACATATATATATTTATTAATATTATATAATATATATAAATTTATTTAACAAAGTTGAATTTTTACTAGGTTTCAAAACTAAGAATACCTAATTGCATCACTTGACGAAATATTATAAAATTGGGTCTACAAACTCTATGTTTAAATTTTAAATCTCTCTATAAAATTGTTGATTTCAAATTTTTTATAACATCACCTGCAGGGAAGTAGTGAGCAACTACTGCCAGGAAATAAGAGCACTAGGGCAGGAACTAGAAGCCCTAATATCTGAGAGCTTAGGCCTTAGTAAGGACACTGTCCTTAAAGTCCTAGGAGAGCAAGGTCAGCACATGGCTATCAACTACTACCCGCCATGCCCTG
Organism: Clarkia xantiana subsp. parviflora; assembly: GCA_036873135.1. Lineage (NCBI taxonomy): Eukaryota > Viridiplantae > Streptophyta > Magnoliopsida > Myrtales > Onagraceae > Clarkia > Clarkia xantiana. Next base: position 52,992,929 of record JAPTYO010000001.1, read on the forward strand.
AGCCAGACCTCACCTACGGCCTTCCGGGCCACACGGACCCTAATGCCCTAACCATTCTCCTTCAGGATAGCCGAGTCTCTGGCCTTCAGGTGCTCAAGGACGGCAACTGGCTCGCCGTCAAACCGATCCCCGACGCCTTTGTTGTCAACATCGGTGACCAGCTTCAGGTAATTACGAAACTGATCACCGTGTTACTTTATGTTGATTTGTCGATCATGCGTCACGTTAGAATGCATTATCGTACTGTTAAGCGTTCAGTTTCCGTCACTTTTAATGGGTTAATTAAAAAAAGTCCAATATGCATGGTTTTCTTAAGGGTTTAGGGTTTTGCAAACACTTTATAGTTTTTTTTTCTTGAAAACAAAATTAAATGAAATTTTTAACAGCATAATAAAAGTGCAAACTACGTTGATTTTAATGAAAAATGCGCACGTAATATCCACATAATTTATTTTAACGGAATATGTGTTGATTTGTCTATTATGTGATGCATGATGTAATTGTCATGTTTGAAATAATTGTCGTGACTTATATATAATAGTAATGGAGAAATCAACAACAAAGTTTACACTTTGATAGAAAGTGGAAAGTTTCAGTTTACTTTTTGTTAATAAAAAAAAGCTCAGTTTAATTTTTGCAAAATGCTTAAAATTTAATTTATTTTTGTAATTAACCTTAAAACTAAATGTGTATATATACCTAAGGGAATAATATATATTAAAGATAAATATATCTTATTATATTCAGATAAATATAGATTAGAAATATATTCCTGATCTATATTTATCTGAATATAATAAGATTTATTTATTTTTAATATATCTTATTCCGTTATATACTAAAAATATATCTATTTCTAATTTATATCTATCTGAATATAATAAGATATATTTGTCTAAAATATATCTTATCCCCTCATATACCCACCACTTAATTACACAAAATATGTAATTTTTTAATTTATACGATATAAGAAGACTTGTTGATTGTTATTAATTAACCATGTAGGCAATAAGTAATGGGAGGTACAAGAGTGTGCGACACCGAGCCGTGGTTAACCCGGACAAGGCTAGGACATCAATCGCTTCATTCCTTTGCCCGAGTGACGACGCATTGATCAGTGCACCAAAAGTGCTCGACGAGGACGAATCGGGACTCGTATATCGGGACTATACTTACGCCGAGTACTACAAGAAGTTCTGGAGTCAAGAGCTAGATAAGGAACATTGCCTTGAGCTCTTTAAGAACAACATTGCATTGAGTTCAAGGAGTGATTGAATCACTATCATTTTCCTCAATGTAAATGCATATAATATATATGCAAGTATAAGATGCTTGCTTATCTATAACTCTTTTGTTGGATGTCCTTTGTTTAAATCTGTCTCAATGATATATCAATCTTTAATATATTGTTTAGTTACTTAAGTTTATACAGATCAAATAATTATTTTTTAAGGTGATAATTTGTTTACATACATTTCAAAATATTATGAGTAAACGGTTCAAACTTGTTACACTTAGTCACTTATGTTTGACCTAATGCATCTAAATAATTATAAAATGACGTTATTACCCTTACACTCAATTAATTCAAGCGTTCTTTATTGCATTCGTCGTGTTCTCATCAAATTTATCGAGTTTTTTGCGTAATAAATTCAGAAATTTCATTTTAAAAAATGAACACTAGGTTAGAATCCAAATTGGCTTAGAATTCGAACCAAACAGCGGTAGTTGGGTCCACATACGAAACTAGATAGGGTTCCGATTCGAACCCAATAGCGGTAGTTAAAACGAATCAGTTAAATTTCCAATTATTAATTTGTTTTATGAAAAACGTAATGAATTTGACGAAGAACTCGATGAAGATCGAAGAACATGAAGAATGAATATAGAATGAGTATTTTGGATATTTCACCAAATCGTAACCAGACGGGCACACATTTGAACTAAACATAAAAAAATCAGTTTTTTTTTTTTTTTTTTCAAATATAAAAGGGTTAGAATTTGGGCCGATAAGACTAGATGAGGTGAAGGATCAATAGTGTGAGTAGTTGGGCTGTTAACAAATGGGCCGTAGATGCCAAGAGAAAGGCCCAAAAGCGTGGGAAACCTCAAACCCTAACAAAACCTCTCTTACTCAAATCTCAGAGAACGAAATCCTCCACTCCCGAGTTGCCACCGCCGTTCCCTTATCCAATTACTCATTCGTAGCTCCGGTACAGTCATAAGATGTCGCCGGCGCCAATCGTCGATTCCGCCGACGTGGAGGTCGAGAAGGTCTTGTCTGCCGAGGAGGAGTTGAAGAAGCTTAAGGTCCGTCTAAGCTCTTGTAATCTTAATCTCCGTCGGAATTGATTTGTGTGAATAGTTCGGTGAGATTCCGTTTCTTTATCCGTTTCAGGTCGACGAGCCCGTTGTCGAGGATGTGAAGGAGGAGGACGACGATGACGAAGACGATGATGATGAGGACGACGACAAGGAAGATGATGCTGCAGGTATAGTTTGATCTCTTCCTCTTTTTGTTGTTTTGATTTTTTTTTGGCTATTATTTTGGATCCTGTATTGCTAATCCATGAAATCTCCTGGTTTAACGTTATCATTTGATGGACTTGTTAGTATTCGGTTCGATTCCCTTGAAAGCTGTATTGTGAACTGAGAAATCAACAAATTTATCTGCAGTTCTTGGCTCTGTGTGCTGTTTTGTTTGAAAAAGATGCAATTTTCTGCTTATTGTTGAATGGAATTTAGATTGTTGAAATCTGAAGTTTTGTTTGAGCTACTTAACACCTATTTTTTTTGGCGATTAGAGGATTAAGATTTCAGCTGAACTATGCAATCATTTTCTTCCTTTCTTAAATGGATCAGATTTCAAATTAGAAAGTCAATCATTTCATCTGAAGAAACCATTAACATAATGATGCAGGTGCAAATGGTAGCTCGAAGCAGAGTCGGAGTGAGAAGAAGAGCAGAAAGGCAATGTTAAAGCTCGGGATGAAACCTATCCCCGGTGTCAGCAGAGTCACCATCAAGAGGACCAAGAATGTATGATCCAACTCCTAATCATAACTTCAGCATCTCATTAAATTTAATCCAGATTGGTAAATCGGGTTTTCACTTGCTTTGCTCGAGTTCATATTCCTTTGATTATACAGCATAAGGAAAAAAGCACATATTTTGAATGCTAAATTTCAGTCAATCCATCACTGTTACATAATTTGTTGTCCTTTAGTATATATAAACACTGAGTTGATTGTTGCATTCATGTTGAGCATGCTGTTCTTGAAAATTCTCAGGTATTGTTCTTCATCTCGAAGCCCGATGTCTTCAAGAGCCCACATTCTGAGACCTATGTCATATTCGGAGAAGCCAAGATCGAGGATCTAAGCACCCAGCTGCAACAACAAGCTGCCCAACAGTTCAGGGTACCGGACATGGGTTCCGTGATGTCTAAACCCGAGGAATCTGCTGCTTCAGCTGAACCACAAGAAGATGAAGATGAAGAAGTTGATGACAGTGGTGTCGAGCCTCGTGACATCGAGCTAGTCATGACCCAGGCAAGCGTTTCAAGAGGCAAGGCCGTTAAGGCTCTCAAGGCCACAGATGGAGACATTGTTAGTGCTATCATGGAGCTCACCAATTAGGGTTTTTGATGTGTTCTTGATTTCTGGTTATCAGTTTTGATGAACTACTGTATTGGTTTTGAGTGGTGCTTGATTATCAGTTGAAGTCTGAGGAGTTCTCTACTAAAACCAGTGTTTTGTGATGTGCTGATTGCTAGGAGCAGTTTCTTCTAGTGGTACTTGGCTATTTAAACTGAGACATTAGTGTATTTTTCTGCTAGACATAACAGAGAAGTACAATATTGACGGGTATGTACCAAAATATTTAAAATGGAATAATATAGGGTTGGGTTTAAAATTAATTATGTACTTCAATATATGTTGACATTTTTTTTTTTTTTGTGATTTTGCTTTGATCATGGTTGGAGTTGCCTAGGTCAGGCCAGCCTAACCATGGCAGGACCTAGCCTGGGCTCGATCCGGACTAGATTAATTGTGACTTAGGTCCGATTTAGTCCCCAATTGAACCTAAGTCCAAATCGAACTAGCTCGGGGCCCAGGATTAGTTCAGACCACGGTTAGGGTACCCCTAGTTCAGACGAACATAACAATGATCAGATACAGTCATGGGCTTGACTTGGGCTAGGTCTCAGTTGAAAGCTAGTTTTAATTGGTACAACAAGTTGGACTTCTTATGTACTTAAAATTTTCAAAAAAAATTCTAGGGTACCAATTGATCAACGCGTGTTATCTTAGATATCTGTTTGATTTAAAACCCTATATGGCTAGGATGCTTAAATCAGTTTCAACTATATGATATGTTGCTAATTGTTGTCACATTTGATATTCAGTGTTTCAATGATTAAATTTGTTGCTTTCCACAATTTTTGACTAATTTTGACATAAAAATTGACATTTTAAGCAATAAAAACACGTATTTCACTTTTTTGAAGTATTATTTGTTACTTATAGTTTAAGTTTATTTGATACTTAAAAGAAAACAATTCAACAAATTTAATAGTTGGGACACCAAATATTAATATTATAAATCTGGAACAGCAATTAGCAACATATACTACCGTTGAAAACTTTAATCTATTTTTAGGTTCTTACCTCTATAATATATATCAACAGAAGGTGGTAATTATTATTGTTATCAATTATCTTTCTAAAATCGTGCAGTTAAATATTTTTAAAATTTATAAAATAAATATAATATCTTCAGATTTCATACTCGCGTTTTAATAATTTAAATTAATGTTATAATTTAATTTCATTCCTAGTTTGTACCATTTTATCATTATTTTGCATTATGTTGAACCATCTCCTATTGTAACAAATTGCATAAATAAAGTTATTTTTTTGTGTTTTTACAAGGTATATGCTCGAAATTAGATAATATTATTGATCCAATGCTCGAAATTAGGTAATATTACAACATAATAATCACCCGGGTTTTCTTAAAGGGCCCAATTAGGAGAGCAACACCCTTATCAAACTTACTAATTTAAAACCCGACAATCGGTTCGGATATCACCAGAATCCCCGGTCAGCACCCCGATCCGACCCATCTTGACCATCGCATCCGCAAACTTCTTCTTCCACAAAAACGGGTTGACGACATTGGCCCTCACTTCACCGGCCGCAACCGAACCCGAGAGCAGAGTCTGGTCGGAGGTGAATAGGCCTCGGTTTGCGAGAATATCGGCGTAGTAGGCCGAGTCGGTGATAGCAGGGCTTGTAGGGTTCATCGGGACGACTAGGTTCGGGTCGGTGCTGCCTTGTGGGCACTGCTGCTTCAGTTGGGTTGCATAGTGTGGGTCTAGGCTCGGGTCCTGGCTAACCGTAGAGTTGAAGTTGTATAGTCTGGTGTTGAATGAAGTGCAATGTGATCTTCCAATAGTGTGTCCTCCTAACATTATAAATATTGTTATTAGTATTATTAAACAAATAAACATACCAAAATCCAGCCATAAAACTAATTAATAAATCGCATTTTGCGCGAAATTCTATTTATGTATGAAAATTTAGGTTATAATACATTTACTGCTTGTAATTAATTCGTTTTTTATATTAATAATATATTTAGAAAAAGTATATTCACTTGATTAATTTGTTGTAATGATGTACTTAAGTTAGAAATATATATAAAATCATAATTCATATATTATTCAGAATGTTTTACTTTCATCCCTAATTTCTCATAAATAAATCTATTCAGAAATTAGAGTGTCGTAGAATAAGTTACGATGATTTGATTATAATATTAAGGAAAATGATGGGGATTCCGAATTTCGGAATCCGCCAACCTCCGATTGTGAGAGGTGTTTTAAAATGCTATATAAGTTGAGGGAAATTTCTCTCGTGCCACTCAGTGAGTGGTTTCGGTTTCTTGGAGTTCTGATAGTCGGATCCCCCTATCACTACTCTAATATTAAAAAGTAAATAATATTACGATAAATTAATTGAAATAAATATATTTTTATAAATATTAAAATTATAAAAGTATTATATATGAATTGACAACCGTGTTGATTTTGTTACAAAAGATTAAATTCACTAATTTCATTACATGTCATTTTTTTTTAATTTAATCCAACAAAATAAGCAGATGCTTGATTGATGACGGCAAGTGGTCAAATCACGTGTTTGTTCCATACATATAACTATATAAGGATAATTAAAGTGCTGATTCTAAAAGACCATAGATTTTTCCATTCTGATAAACGCAATATTTTTTTTGGGTGCAAAAACTGTACTATGTAAAATAAATTATATAAAAAAATTAGGGGCAAATGTAAACTTTAAAATGGCCAAATTAAGAATAATTACGCTTTTATATATCCCTAATTCTCAGAATTGGAACTTAGAGATCTCTTATAAATGGACAAAACATTAATAATATACTAGCAAATTATTTCTATATACCCGACAAGGTGACCATTTCTTGTTGAGTGAAACCCTTGTTGGCGAAGTTCTGTATGAGCTGAGCAAGGTTTGATGTCGGAGCGGGCAAATTATTGAACGTCTCAGACGCTAACGAAACCCGACCGTCTTTTCTTCCCGCCGGTACATCGTAGCCTACCCCTCCGGTCTGCATGCATGCAACACATCTCAACATCTCCACAACACGTAAAACATATATATATATATATATATATATATATATATATATATATATATATATATAATTAAGGATGTTTTTTTTTTTTTACCAATTCAATGCTGTCCCTTGCTGCAAAAGCCAATATGTCAGCACAAGAAACAACTTGATCGCACCCAACCGTTTTGAGTCGGGACTTGATATTGTCGACAACCTCGAAACCTCGTAGACTCGGGTTGTTGATCGGAGAATCCTTTTCAGCCGTGTTCGAGGACGTAGAGTCGATGAGCACCGATCCATCACAACCCTGCAACCCACACAAACCATATTCACTTTAGGGTTATGAACCTAAAACAAGTCGTCATGTTATACTAATCGTTGTTCCAGATTTAAAATGTTGATATTCGATATCCAAACTATTAGATTGTTTGGTTTCCCCTTTTTTCGACTGATTTTGATACTAAAAAACTTTTGGTTTTCCACATTTCTTGAGTATATCATATATTTGTTTCCCATGGTTTAAGTTTATTTGATGCTTAAAAAACATGTTGTTTCGTCAATTTAAGAAGAAAAAAAGTGTGAAAATCAACCAAACTGATAATTGAGATACTGAATATCAACATTTTAAATCTGATACAACAATTAGAATCAATTTAAGGTTATTAATTAACCCTTCATTCTATCCCTAATGCCAGGGAAAGCCATATTTTTTCTTCAGGGGCAGGACAAGAATTGAACTAGAACTAAACAATCAATATAACATATTTAAAAAAGGTTAATGTAAGATTTTTAAGGGTCAAAATTGAGGATAATTACACTTTTTAGAGTCTAAAGCATATATCACGCAAATTTAAAGGGATAACTGCCCTCATGGTTCCTTAATAGCTCCGTCCTGATTAAATCGTGAAAAAATCGACGTGTGCATAAAATACTCATATTCGAATATGAGTATTTCATGCACACGTCGATTTTTTCACGATTATATATATACATGTACACTATATATATATTCTTACCCGGACGAAACAATCATGAAAATGCAACCGAACAAGACCCGCAGCAACGCCTTTGTTCTTAAAGAAGGCTTTCAGAACTTCTTGCTTGACGATCACTTCGACCGACCCACATTTGGATTTGCCGTAGAACCCGACCTGGAGCTGAGACTCGACGGATGTTTGACTCGAGCAAAGAACCATCAAGATCACATATAAGGAACAAAACGTTTTTCTTGATGACATTTTTAATTTTTAAATTTAAAAGCTTCGTAAGTCTTTGTTGAATTTGAGGTGTGTGTTTATTATGTGATGTTAATACATATGTTTATATAGTGCAGCAAATGTACATGTATATCCCTTTGATTAAGGAGATAAGAGACAATAGAGATCTAACAGCTAGCTAGTGGAGTGGGGATTGATTATTTTTGTAGTTTTTTTTTTTTTGTTTACCGTGGGTCGGTCCTACGGTCCTATTATAGGAGTTGAGCATATTTGCTTCATATTAGACTAATTTTTACTTATATCAAATCAGTACATATATAAGGGTAAAATACCAGTCATGAGATATTTTTCTTCATTCTCAATATCTCAACGGTTTTGAATTTCCATTTTTTCCGGCGAAAAAAAAAAAAACGTTTTTTTGCCGACCTTAGCCTATCCCGCTACATAATGTTCGGGCTCTTCTGCTCACGGTCTGGATTTTTTCCGACCAGACTTAATGAAAAACCAGCGCATGCACTTGTTCCGTCAACGTAGCCCTACCAACAACCTAGTATAGTCAAGAAGGCGGCCCATTAAGCCCAATCCTGCTCGCCTCCTCATATGTCGGAGGCGGTATGTGGGCAGTCGGGACCTGATTTTTTAATCAGTTTCACCGCGAAGTGACGCACCTGAGGGTTTCGAACCTTGGACTTCAGAGTCAAACCACGTGAGAGTAAGCGTCTTTACCACTAGACCACCAATTGTAAGGTAAAGTACTGGTCATGAACTCTGACTTCTTGTTTGAGGGGTGATTAGGGTTAAGCATAGAACTGGTCCGGTCCGGACCGGAATTGTTTAAAACGGTTTCGGTCCAAAGAGAATTGGTTTTTTTAACTGGTTTATTATAGTAAAACTGGTCTATTTGGAATTGGTTCCGAACTAGTTTGTAACTTTTTTTTTTGTCAAAAACAGTTATGTTCAGTTATGAACCGAACCATGCGGCTTTTAATGAAGTTTTACACTAATTTTTTAACAAAAAAAAAATCAGTTTAAATCGAGTTCCAATTCAATATAGAATCTGCTCTATAAAATTATACTAACGGTTCTTAGTACTTGTTCACGCTTTGTAGATCCGGTCTGTTTGGAATTGATTTAAATTTAAGCGGCTCCAAACCAATTCCGATCCAGTTTAGCCAGACCGGTTTTTTTGTCTAACTCTAAAAATAACGTATTGAACAATTACACATATTAGATTCTTGAGGCTTGATTGTAGTTGTTCATTGAGAGGGACTTGCATGATCCTGTTAACAGAGTACGTATATGACAAAGATGATGAAGATCATTAACGCGGGAAAATAATATTATTCAATTAATCCACATTAAACCAACTTTTGTTGACTCTAATATATGATTAGAGTAGTGGTTGGCTAGCTCTTTTAGTATATATTATTATTATTAATTATTTCAACATTATATATAATAGATAGATGACTAAGTCTTAGCAAGAAGATTTCAAACCTTGCATGAACTCGATAGATTATTAACATTTTATGTACCGGAACGCTCCTTTACCGATACATTTTTACATTAACAGTTTCGGTAGATCGCTTATCTTTATTCAGTTTCTGGCCTTAGGGTTGTAATTCTAACAAATAGTTGTAAAAATAAGTAAGACTATACTTATAGTTTATATAATTTATGTTGATATAGTGTATATAATAGCGAATAATTGAAATTTAATCCATCACTCAAATATGAAAATATTACCGCATAAATAGTGGTTTTGGCAATTATACTTTACAACCCCTGCCATCAGGTACCTAAACCGGTTCTGGGTTAGTCACTGCATATGTATTCAAAATGTTCATATTTTCAAGGGCTAAAGATACTTTTCACACTACATGTTTGACTGAATGTGAATTTTAGTACTGAATGTTTGGTTTTGTATACTTTTGGTACCAAACGTTTGAAAAAATGTAGCTTTTGGTACATCCGTTAGTTGGTCATTGGTTTTGGTTGTTAAATGACATGTCCAAGTCACGTGACCGACCCTAAACTTTTGATTTTATTCAATTTAGTCCTTCAAATATATTCTTAACTTTTATTTTGTTTAATTTAGTCCTAAAACTTCTAAATCGAACACAGTCGAACCAATCGAACCAAATTGACATAGCCGGACCTAGTTTAGGGCTAAGTTAATCGGGATCAGAGTCGCCAGACTCGACCGACCCTGACTTAGGGTCAGACCTAACCCTAAACTAGGTTCGACTAGGTAAATTGGGATCTGGATTCGATTTTGAAAAGTAACAAAAGTCCTATATATGATTTCATAAGACAAATGCAAACTTTTATTTTTTGTTTTTGTGTCTTTTACGTGAGGTTTTCTAAGGAGTCCCATCATTGATCAAGTGAAGGCATGTATTTTTTTTTTCATTTTAGTGTCTTAAATTTAAAATATTTGATTAATAGACAAAATATACCATATATATAATATTAGATGATTAATTAATAAGTCAAATGAAAACTATTGTACATCATACTAAACGTATATAATTCAAGAATTTCGTAATCACATCCAACTGCAAAGCAATATCTATTTGAGGTTTATTTATACCTAATAATATCTTTATTGAACGTGTCGGGTTGAAATTTGGGCACTTATCTTTTTAGGTGCATGCAGGCAACACGAAAAGTCAATCTTGTGTACTGTTTTTTGTGCATCAGCCTTTTGTACGTTAGCTATTCAACTATATTATATATTTTTAAGATTTTAAATCGACATATATATCATATAATAATAATAATAATACTAATAATAATAAGGTTTAAATAGGTAGAAATTTGAAACCTTGTACCCGCTCCATAGTAGGAATTGCCCGAATCATGGATAATGTCGTGCAATAAGGGTGACATTCCGATTAGCTATAAATCACTTAAAATTATAATTAGTTTTTTTTTTTTTTTGCAAAAAAAAAAAATTATATATATATATATATATATATATAAAATTAGTTAATTGAACTTTTTTTCCGAACTAAATAGCTAGTGTAACTCTTTTAATGAGTAGACCTTCCGTCCATTTTGTCAATAAAATTTTAAGGGAATTTTGTTAAATATTCCTCACTTGATCCACGAGTTAGCTAGGTCTTATCTAAACTGATTAGTTAAGTATTGTTAGATTTAATTATGAATTACATGTTGGAATTAAAAAAAAAAAAAAACTCAAGTATACAACTAGTCTAGAAAAAAAAAAAAAAAACTCAAGCCCAACAAAGTGAAGGGATTTTGTTATGGAGTTGGATGTGGACCGATCATATTTATTGCTATTAGATACATATGCTTCGGCCCAATATAAATTTCATAATTTAAACAATTTTAATTGTTGCTTTGGAAAAAAAATATTTGTTTGTTGTTGAAAATTTATAGGTCGTGTTGCTAATTACTGTCTTAGATTTTAAAATTTTGATATTCAGTATCCTAACTATCATATTTGTTGAATTCCCATTTTTTTCCCACTTAATTTAGCGTTAAATTCAACGTTTTAAGTTTATAAATATGTTTTTGTTTCGTGAATTTTAAGTGAATAAATTGGAAATCAATCAATCTGATAGTTTAGATATCAGGTGTACATTTTAAATATGTGACAATTGACATATAGTTGTGATTGTTTTTAAGTTCTTGATCCAATAATAAATTACGCGTTCATCTATTATTTTGAAATTTTAAAATAATTGGTCAAATAGTTTGTCTAAATTTTATATGGTATCAGAACGCGCATATTCAAAACTTTGCATCGCCAAGTTAAACAATCTAATTTAATTTTAATTACATATTTATTTATTATGTTAAATATTTTAGATAGTTTATCAAGTCGTTGGTCTAAAATTTGACATTAAGGTGCGATTACAACCAAACCCATTTTCTCAACTTTCTATTGCTGTTCCTCTTAAAGAAGATATTGAGGATTAGATTGTGAAATCCATATAAAGCTATGGATTCACATGTCAAAAGAAAAGACAAAGTCCGTGGCTCAACCTGAAAAAAAGAAACCTTGTCCCATCAACTCATTGAATACTACTCTTTTCCTTTTTTAGGACCACAAATCATTTTGGAATTGGACCCTATATATATATAGTACTATACGTTCCCTTTTTTTATCTCATATATATATATATATCTTCATCATCAATTATATACAAAAAAAAAACAAATATAAAATGTTTTAGATAATATATATAGTTTAGTTATTTTGAATTTGAATACTCGGACAAATTACCATTTTTTATAAATAAAATACAAATGTTAAAAAAAAAAAGTACAAATATTCTAGACAAATTGTTAGTTTAGATTTCGCTTATAAACACGTTAATTCTGTCAAATATTATGACTGATCGAAACAGAATTAATATTTTGTTTGCATGTAATGAAGAAAACAGTTAGTAATCAATTTGTTCAACTCAAACATCAGCTAGCAATTGGTCATATTTTTGTTTATCACGTAAATCATTTCATTAATTAGACAGAATACTAATGAAAATAGCAACTTATACATTGAAATTTAAACTAACACAAAATGTTTTAAAAATACTCTAACTACTAATTTGTATGACTATACAAATATCAGGTTGTAATTCGATATCTTTAGTATTTCTCAGAGTTATACGGTCGGCCGGTCGAGGGTCATTTTTGCCATAATATAGCCCAAATGTAATGAAAACAGAAACAAAAACTAAAATAATAATAATAATAATAATAATAATAATAATTATTATTATTATAAGAATGATGATCTATTAGAAAGTGATACACATGTTTGATCCATCTTTCCATAACCCATTTTTATATTACGATATGATATGTGTTGATGATAATATGATTATAAGTTTCACTTACTTTTTAGCTAATAAAGATATAAATATTGTAAGAACAACACTTAAAAAAAGAATTATTAAAAGATAAATAAATAAATAACTAAATCACCAGTAATTATTGTGTGCAAAGAGATTACAGTTACAATGTTTGGAATTCTAATGAAAGAAAGGGAAACTGGGTTCGGCTTCTTAAGAACTGTAAATTTGTATGAAATAATAATTAATATAACAAACAAATTTACAAACCAAACACCTTAATTAATTACGTAATTAACAAACTAATTAAAGCAGATTCAAAAGTAAACCATGAAAGAGCTTGAAGAACTCGATGAATAAGTAGAAGAAGAATCTAAAGGGAAGCTTCTGAGAGCTCCGGTGAGGTGGTTCCTCGCCAAAAGCCGCTCCGTCAGCCGTTTCAGGGCGAAAGTGCATTCTTCCAGAAGCTCCGCCATAACAACCACCGTCAGCATCGTCGATCGCCGCCGTGGAGCACGAACAGGTTGTCGGAAAGAGAAGACAAGAGGAGAAACTTGGGATGGGTGTCTGAATATAGTCCAAGCAAGGATTCAAAATGCGTGTCTTTAAAGGATGTGAAAGAGTAATGTAGGAGTCGTGGGTTTTTATATATGCGTGGCCAAGTTTGTTGGTTAAGTAGAATTTGACAATTTGATACTATTTTAATTTATTTATTTTAGTTTTTTTTTTTCGGCCAAAATTATTTATTCTAGTTAAGAATAAAATTTAACTAATTATTCCATAAATTCGAATTGTGAGCTAATGTTTTCGACAGGTTCATACTTAAACATTCTCTATTAAACTGATGGGTTTTCGACACATGCTTATACTTTGTCATTCTCCCTTTATAAACGGGTTGATAACTTAAATACAGTCTCAACTATATGTTATATTGTTATTCGTTGTCACATATTTAAAATGTTGATATTTGATGTCCCAACTAACAGATTTGTTGTTTTCCACTTTTTTCGACTAATTTTGACTAAAATTAGTGTTTAAAGCAACATAAACCTATTATTTACCATTTTTCGAAGTATCAGATTTGTTGCTCATGGTTTAGAATTATTTGATGGTTAAAAAATATATTTTTGTTTCGTTAATTTTAGAAGAGAAAAGGTAAAAATTAACCAATTTAATAATTGAGACACCAAATATCAACTCTTTTTTTGCTAGAGAAATACTACGTTTTATTCAATATGCAAACTAGAATTACAAACGATCAATAAAATGGAAACTAGAGGAGATGTGGGTAATAACACTTGATCCGCAGGAAACATCTCCTTTCTAGATTGCATAACAACCCAGTTGGCGCACGTATGTGCGTTACTACTCCGAACAAACCTCCAATGTTTTCGAGGTACAGTCTGAGCAAGGGTACTTGATGGACTTGATGATGTTCGCGATGCTCCAATCAACTTGATCTGCAGGTTCTTGAACATCCGCACCAGTAACCATCTTCCTCGCCGGCCTCGTAAAAGTCGCCATTTCTACCAAAAGTCTGTTGACCCAACTACCCCAACAACCAACAACAGTCATAGAATACTTCCAGATTCGAAATTCCACAGCTGAATTATAGATCCGAAACAGGTCTACTACATAAACTCTCGGATCTACCATATTCGAAAGTTTAATTCGCATAAATAGTGCCCAAATCGAGCCTGATCAACTTTGAAAGTTTATTCGGTGTCTTGAATAGATAGTCATCGGAATTAAGAAATTCTGTAATGGGAAGACGAATATTCTTTATAACGAGAAGAAGAAAAACTCTCAAGATGGGAGGACGAAGAGGAAACCGTCAGAATTATTCGTTGTGGATAACTGCCACAGGACAAACACCTAACTCCTACAGAAAATTTACCAATAATTGAAATTATTATGCCGGGCGCGGCCGTTGTAGACAGCCGCGCCGGCGATGAGAAGGCAGTAGAGAAATTTAGGAGAGAGGTTTAGGAAGTGACAGCTAGATTAAACAACACTTTAAATTTGAAACAATAATTAAAAATATAATTTGTAATTAAAACATTTTTTTTATATTCTTAACCATTTATAAACTGGATTTTTATGAACAATATTTTCTACCGTTATAGAGAACTCGGGTCTGACTATTATGATATTATGTTAAAAATAAATGTTCGTTTTTACTAGTTATCTCATAAAATTGAACTTCTAAGTAAATGCCTGTATACTCATCAATTACCAAATCTATCTTATTTTTTTAATATCATACTTAAGTAATTATTATGGTTATAGATATTAGCTTTATGTGTATGAACTTGCGTGTGGGCTACTTCATCTTCATAATTTGTTGATGGGTGGTGGATTTGATGGTTTTCAGATTATTATTATTAAGTCGTTGAAATTACAAAAGAGAATAGCCAAAGTCAAAAGCTCTAATGAGAAGGTTGATGGGAGTTTCCATATTTTAATTGTGACCATTGAACACATTTCGTGCATTTCAATTTCAAAAACAAAACTTATACCAATTTATTTATGTGGTATAATAAATATGTATTTTTATTATTATTGATATATATGTAACATAAAGGTAAACTACAGGCAATGCAAGCAATATACTAAATACAACATACTATTATGGAAAATTTAGAAAATAAAAAATGAAAATAAATGGTAAATAACAAAATATTGACATTAAGATCTGACCACGGGCCGTATATTAAAAAATGAGAATTGTATTATTGATCTTATTTAGAGTTGAGTACATGTGTATCTATATATACAGATACAATATTATATCTATAACAAATACTAAATCTATAAGAATATAATAAGGAAAACATAATCTGATAATATACTAAGAATATGTATATTTCTAATCTAGATTTATCTGAATATAATAAAATATATTTACCTCTAATATATATTATTCTCTTATACGCCCCCGCAAGACGGACGTTCTGACAAGAATGTAAATCTTGATATGAAGAATATTGATGAATGTCTGAATAGTCCAATCGTCATCGGCGAATGCCTGGAGAGGTCCAGCCGGCAACGACGGAAGCCCGAAGATGTCCAGTCGGCAACGGTGAAAGCCCAGATATGTCCAGTCGGCACGGCGGTAGCCCAGAGATATTCAGTCGACACAGCAGTAGCCCGGAGGTTCAGTAGGCATCGGTGGAAACCCTGAGAGATACAATCGGCGGAGAAGAATTGAGGCGAACATGAAGATAGTATGGACCATCGGTGTAGTGGCTTCGTCAGTTGACACTAAATCAGAGGACCGACACGGAAGTTGTCACACACGGAAGCTGGGATTTATTGTCTTATTAGAAAAGAAAAAAAAAAAAAAAAGACTGAAATCAGAATTGGGCAGGGGCGGCTGGCATGACAACTGCATAGTTGATGGAGGTGCCGACCGCCCCTGGACAGCGACGATGGTGGGCGGCGACTTGTAAGTTATACTCGTTGGAGAAATATAAATGCTCTGATACCATATAAAATAATTGTAATTGTATTATTGATTTTGTTTAGAATTGAGTATATGTACCTATATTTATAGATACAAGATTATATTTATAACAAATACTAAATTTATAACAATATAATAAGAATACATAATCTGATTATTTTTAAATGAGGTGATATACTTGAGACAACCTATATATATATATATATAAAGCTACTTATATTTGCTAAAATGCTATGACCCACTAATCTCTTAGAAAAATAGAAATTTATAGGGAAAACAACATAAATGATCCTCAAACTTTACTCATTTTTCTATTTCTGTCCTTGAACTTTATTTTTTTCTATTGATGTACTTGAACTCATCAAATTCATTCTCTTTTAGTCCCGTGTTAAAATTTTACTGTTAATTGTGGGTGATTAGATGCTGATTAAGCAAAATATATTGACATGGACAAGTTGGCGTGTCATAGTTTTGGCCACATCATGTTTAGTGCCTTTCATTTTTATGTTTTTTTTTTTTTTTAATTTTCTTTTATTTTTTCTTTATTTATTTATTTATTCATTTATTTATTTTTTAGTTATTGATATATATTAAAAAATATGATGTGAACCTAAATATGTCATGTTAGCTTGTCCACATCAATATTTTTTGCTTAATCAGCGTGTAATCACCCACAATTAACAGTAAAATTTAACGACGGGACTATAACAGAATGGATTTGACGAGTTCAAGTACATCAATAGAAAAAAATAAAGTTCAAGGACAGAAATAGAAAAATGAGTAAAATTCGAGGACCATTTATATTGTTTTCCCAAATTTATATCATTTTTGGAGGCTTACGTGGCGTGCAATGGTTGGATATTTGATTGTATCAAGTCTTCCAAACGTTTGACGGCCCTAGTGTTTCGGCCTCATTGGGACCAATTATTATAGTTGGCGTTTTCACATGGAGTTGGCCCCTTGGATGCTAAATAAATACATTAGGGCCCTTAAACTTTTTTAAGGTTTGACGAACATGTACTTCAACAACCAAAACTAACTATTTATAAGAACTACAAGCCCAAATTGTTGAAAAATTGGAAACATTAAATATTTAGAGAGCTATTTGCATATTAATAGTCGACAGTGAAATGCATGTTACTTTGTTACGAGATACGACTGTGATTCTAAACTTTAAAACGTAACAAAAAAATATTTAAGTTGTTAATTAATATTATATTATTTTTATTTTAATTAATATAATATTATATTCTGACAAAAAAATATATATAATTATAAATATCGCAAAAGAGTGAACATTTATTTTATAATAATCTAATTTATAAACAATTTTATTTTAATGTGAGGATAGAGGTGCATAAATTCTTAATAATTCGTAATATTATATATTTTACTTACATAATATTTTAACAAACTTTTACGCGTAAGTCAATAACATTTATATATTAATTTTTTAAAGTAAATTTCGCATAACACACCATCTATAGACGGTTATAATAATATTAATGAAAAATTGTAGATTAAGGGTGCGGTGGCCATACAAAGCACATGACTTGTGCAAACTATGTGACACCAAACACGAGTGAGGCATCGTGTATATATATATATATATATGGCAAATATATATACCTTCTTGAAAAAGGGTCAAGAAAACATAACATGGTGGCTGTCGACTGCATAATAAGATAGTCCAACGTTGAATGTACCTCCAAAAATGTATTGTTTAGAAGAATAAAATACGTTTTTTCTCCCACCGAAATCAAAATAGCTAGCGTTTTAGACTCGTTTTTTTTTCTTTTTAAATAAAGTTAGGGATATTTTGGTTTCGTGAAGATAACAATTATAGTGTGTTTACTACACACTTAAACTCGAAAACTAATATTATTTCACATTGGATTAATTTATAAATGAATATTTTTCAAATCTTATTCTCTGAGCAGTTTTGAACTCCTAAGAGCATCCACATTGGTATTACGTAAAGATTACGTAAACGTGGTCCCTACATGTTTATTTAAATAAAGCAACAAAAACTATCTACAGTGGTTTTACATAGCATTCCTTAAAGATGAGACCCACACGTAAATTTATGTTTTTACATAAAGCATTCCTTAAATTTAAGTAATGCACTATGTATTACGTAACCAATTTTTTATTATAAATTAATTCATTTTATAATTAATGCTAATATCTTATTGGTGGTTGTTGGAAAATCTAATAATAAAATATATTTAAGGAATATGTTTAAGTAATACGATTGCAGAGAAAATATTTTTTACGTGTGTCTTAAATTTACGTATTACTTAAAGTGTACATAAATGTCTATGTGGCAACTTTAAATAATACAATTTATGTAAAACCATTGTGGATGCTCTAACGCCTTAATTAATAGGTGATGTACAAAATCACTACACCAGATTAGATGATTAGATTAGTTATTTTCATCTTTATTACGATTAATTATAAAATTTTTAGCTTACATTTGAGCATTCTAACCTAATTATAGTTACAGATAATGTATTTTAAGAAAAAATATATATATTATGATAGAAGTGTTACTAATATTATAATGTTATAATATATCTAATTAAAAAGAATATTTAAAATTTAGCTTATCAATTAAAATTAATAAAAAATTATAAGTGGATTTTTAATATATAAAAAATTTGTATATGTTTTGAAGCTCACTAAAAGTAATAATTACTACAAATATAATTATAAATATTAATAAACAACATTTAAATAATTAAAATAAAATGCATTATATAACATTATATTAGTATGAAATATATTATTATTACTCATGTAATTATCAATTCACTTTATTAATGATACATATATTTTTATATTTTGCAATTTCTTAATAGAATGAATCTTTTATTAAACGAATTTGATAATATTATAATATATATTCTTTAAAAAAAAAATTAATATATATTCTGTTAATAATATTTAAGATTGTTATAATACTCTTTATTTTATATAAATACTCTATTTAATTAGGGTTAATAAATGTCTAATGTTTACCCTAGGTTAAAAGTAGGTGTTTGAAGTTTGAAATATTAAAATAGTCTGTCTTAGCTCTCGGGTTTCATTATTGTTGAAATTTGGTGTCTATGTGCGTAGTTTCATCTCCCTTCAATCATTTTCATCAACCACCCACTCACCCACTCATAATCCATCACTACTTACTTTTTACAAAATCGTCAAATTTCACCCAAAAGTTGAACATCCAAAATAAAAAGTTTCTAGCAGAGTGGTGTTGAGCGATTTCCAACGAAACGGAGCATGAATTACTTGCACGGATGTGGCCAGTTTCTTAGGTGACATTCCCGGCAAGATGACGAGAATTGAGTGTGTATGAGAGCTCGAATTTGACAGTCGGTTTCGTCGGAATTGACTTCTCTAAAGTAATCACACAAAGACACCACATTTTAACAAAATTGAAATCTTGGATACTACAATTGAACATTTGAAACTTCAGACACTTACTTTTAACATAAGGTAAACTTTAGACAGTTTTTTAGTTATTAACCCATTTAATTATAAAAACATATTTAATTTGAAAAAGATTCCACCCACAATGAAATAATTGTGGCTTGTTTGGATCCATCCAACTGAAAATACAAAAGTAGGGTCTATCTTATTATATATATATTGATCAAGCTCAACAACCTTGCTTGCTTGGCCCATTTTGTGTGAAATCTGTTTTACTTTCTATCCAATCATCAACACTATTAATATTTTTAAAGAAATAATACAGTGACCAGATACTAAGCCCATGAAAAAAAACAGCACTTCAATAATGCATTAAAATTCTGAAGCAATAATATCTCTCAGCAGAACCTTGAGCATCTTTACCATAATTACAACTCAACAAGCAAAAAAGCAATACACTTAACCATTTTCAGTTAGATCATCTCTATATTCTAATAACATCAAATATCATATCCCTCTGCATAATGCATCTTTCATATCTCCACACATCATGATAGCTAAGACCGACTCAGATCTTCAATAATCAAGACACACAACACGCATTCGGGTTCTCATCACTGAAGAACGTAGGCGACGGATAATACGGAGGAGGCGGGACCCTCTCAATAACGTAAATTGGCTGGTAATAGTAGTGGTATGGAACCGGATGGTGCATTATTGGTGGAATCTGTTGCGGCATTATCATCATTTTGTTCTCATCTTCGCCTCCTTTTGATTCGTTCTTTGGCTGCTCCTTCACATTTTCTTCTTTGTTCGATGCATTGTCGCCTTTATGGCCTTTTTCCGCATCGCCATTAGCGACCTCTCTTGATTTGTCTTTCTTGACCTCTTCTTGTGGCTTCTCATCTTCTTTAGGTTCTGTCTTCTTACTATCATCATCATCAGCAACAGCAGCAGCAACTTTCTTCTCCTCCAGTTGTGGCTCGGGCTTAGGCTCAGGTTCGGGTTTGTGTTCGGGTTCGGGTTTGGGTTCGGGTTCGGGTTTTGTGATGATCTGGGCTTGTTTCTTGGTGTGTTTATACACATAGTCAATGAGCTTGTTCGGGTCCATGGTACCTGTCACTACGACTTTGCCTGAACTAAAATCTGCTGCTGCTGTTTGCACACCTTCAATAAGCATTATTAATCAAGACAATTAGTATTGTATTGAATATAGAACTTAGGGTTAAGAACCTAACAACAGTCGCAACTATAGGTCATGTTGCTAATCACTTTACCAGATTTAAAATATTGATATTCGCTGTTCTAACTATCAGATTTGTTGCTTTTAACTTTTTCAGACTAGTTCTGGTGTTAAAATTGACGTTTTAAGCAACAAAAACATGTTATTTTCCACTTTTTTTCGAAGTATCGGATTTGTTACTCATTGTTTAGACTTGTTTGATACTTCAAAAACTTGTTTTTGTTTCGCCAATTTTAAGGGATAAATTGGAAATCAACCAATCTGATAGTTGAGACACTGAAATATAAACATTTTAAATATGAGACAACGAATAGTAACATAGTTGGGACTGATTTTAGGTTCTTAACACTAGAACATATAGACTATTACCTCTCATTTTGAGGATTTTGCGTTTCAGATGATGAGCACATGCCTCACAATGCAAGAACGTGTTAAGCTCGACACTCGTCAACCCACTAACCTGAAAATGAATTACTATCAAGATTAGACATAATAGATTCTTGATTCTGTTTTAATTTTTGGTAAATTATTAATGAGTTTTGATGATGGGGACCTGAGAAATGACTAGTTGAGGCAGAGGATCAGCCTCGGAAGTAGGTGGCGGCGAAATCACTTTGGTTCTTCGCTTTGTTTTCTTGGAAATTGTATCACAAACTTCTTGAGGGCTCACGACTCCTTTAATCTTCACTTGGTTCTGAGCCGCGTCGATTTCCACCTCCTCAACCCCTATAAAAATCAACAAGTCATTTCTCAGTATGAGGATGATTCTTTTAATCATAAGTTATTTCATGGAAACTATAGAGAGGAGAGGACCTCTGATTTTAAGGACACATCTTCGTATTTTCTTGATACAACCACTGCAATGCAATTCCACCTCTAAAATCAATGGTTTATCCGCCTTTTGTTCTTCGGCTTTCTTATCCTTCTTCTGCTCTGATTTCTATCACAATTTGGAAAAGAATATACATTGACATATCATATCGTAGCTAAGAGACACGTTTCAGTGATAACAGAATCGAAGGTAGCATGGAGATTATGCATAAGAAAGTCACCTGTTCTTTAGCCTCTGCTTCGGCCATTGGCTTTGCAAATACGAACACGGAAGACTAGTTAGCAGATAAAAATGAGAGGCAAAGAGACGAACACAAACAGGTTTATTATACAGAAATGCAGAGAGACTGGTTCAGACAATATAATAGTGTAAGTGTAACCTACATATATAAGTAAGAGTAGAGAGAGAGTGTGTCACATCAGCCAGACTTACAAATTTGGTTTATATCATAGCAAATGTGTGAAGAGTACAAACTTTTAACAATTATAGTCATTTCGATTCAATGAAGCTAACTATAAAATGACATTATACCATTATTTGATACATTGAACCTCAACTAGACCCTTAGATAGATACATGATGTTTGGTTTGCAACAGGTAGCTGGCTACTTATGGGTGTACAATGCATGATAAATCAATAAAAACAGAAATTACACACTTTGAAGTACAGAGTTTCTTGATCAGGATGCATAGAAAGAACATCTATTTTCAGCTTATGGGTGGCCAAATGCAAGCAACTAGAGATACGAATGTGGTTTATTCTAGAAATTTACTCAAAGTATACAAAGGAGTAACTAATGGAAACCTCTTTTGACTTCATAAAAAAACCACAGTATCATCATTGCTTGAAGGAATTGGAGATTCCAAATAAAGAGAGGCTCTATAATTGGAACATAAAGGAGAGCAGCTTAGAATACCTGGAGCTAACATTTTGATCAAAAAGTGGCTCTTTTTCCTCCAATAGCTAGAGATGGATTTTCAAAACTTTAATACAAGGTAGTTCACCTCTCAGTGGACAACTCACAGCTTCCCAATCTTTTGCTGCAATGAATAAAGGGGCATTTTGAAGAACAAAAGAAGGTTAATGCAAAGAATACAGATCTAGCACTATTCCTTCTTTAACCATCTCAACAGCTTCAATAATGAGTTGTAAGTGATAACACAGGCCACTACACCTTCACTTAGTCAATTGCCAGCAACGATACAAAACAATTGCATATCTCCATTTCCAGCACTGGTCAACAAATTGAACAAGAACTAACTGTAAGTGAATAATTGGCAGATCATCTTCTCTAACAATGCAAATTGAAAATCGCAAAAGCTGTATGTACTAACCCGATAACAAACTACTGTGTTGTATGGCGCCTTCTGATCCATATCATCCATCACCGGAAGCTTGAGCAGTTTTTCACTCTATACTCAATAGCAATTGGCTTGATTGAGAAGATGAAATCGCTGAGCTAATGAGAATACACATTGCCGATTAATTGAGCTCAACGATTTCATCCTCTCAATCAAATCAACTCACGGCGTAATCACATGATTGGGACGATGCAGATGACTTCTACCATGGATCTTTCTAGCTTGCCGAAGAACACAAGGAAACTGAACATTTCCAGGAATCATTCTCGAAGGAAAGAGAGTAACTGAGCATGGTGTCAAATTTATTAATAATTCACTTTCATCATCATTGGGGTGGTGGCGCAGTTGGCTAGCGCGTAGGTCTCATAGCTAAAGAGAAATCCTGAGGTCGAGAGTTCGAGCCTCTCTCACCCCAATAATTTTTTTTTCTCTTTCAGCCAATTAAGTATTTTGCTTAAATTCATTCATTCAGTAATGCAGAGTTTGTACAAACTTTTTATAGCTTCTAAGGCAAAATACTATGTAAGAGAAGTAAGTAGACTGAATTATATTGCTTAAATCAAATCATTCAGTAATGTAGAATTAGTCCATGGCCATAAAAAAAGTAATGTAGAATATATACAAACTTGCTATGGCAAAGTCCTACATAGGAGAGTAAGCGGTCTGAATTATAATGCATATAAATCCATTCATTCAGTAATGTAGAATTTGTTCATGGCCATAAAAAAAGTAATGTAGAATATATACAAACTTGCTAAGACAAAATCCTACATAGGAGAGAAAAACCTCAACATGTCGTGGTGAGTAAAAACTCTGCTACACCAAACCTAAACCCTATCCTAAGATAATAAACATATACAGTACACAAAATCACAAATAAATCTATATTCAATCCCTTACTGCTAGAGAACAAAAAACCATATCTTCTTTCTCAAAATGGCCTTCCATGAAGTGTTAGAGAACCAACTGTGAACATGGCATTCTTATCGGGGAGAACACTACGGTGAGCCGAGCATGATCTGAGAGCAAGTAATCATCAGGCCACCTTCCTTTTTCCACTTCTGATGGGAATAAAACTGCATTCTTTACACTGAACCCGATCGTTTCCTTCTGTCTGCATTTTTCGTCTTTCTGGTCATTTCTTTCTTCTATTCTTTGCAGCTCTGACCATGTCGGGTTCCATATTCTCTGCTGCAGTATCACCAAAGGGTTAGTAAAAAGTTTCATCTTCAAGTGTGTCTTTAGAGATGTTCTAAGTTAATTGTTACCTGAAATTCTTCATAATCAACTACTCCATTCCCATCTATATCTGCTTGGAACCACAAGTCCCTCGTTTCTTCGGCACTAAGTCCATGCTTATGTCCAGTTAAATTCAGCTGTATATATACCACCAATACAACAAAAGAAAAAACAAAAACAATCAGAAACTGTAACTTTCTATGTGAATTACTCTCATATGATAAAAGATTAGAAGATGTGAACTATTTCTATACCAATCGGAGTCCCTCACAGAAGCCAGAGTAGGTGATATAATCACATTGGTTGTCTCCCTTAAGGAAAGCAAATGCATCTTTATCGGTCAGGGAGGCTCTCCTTAGCAGATTCTGAAATTAGCAACTTTAGTTAGAAACCCGAAAACTGAACCAGGACAGAGGAATATCTATGATATGGGAGGTGGTTACCTTGAACATGCCAAATACTGCTTCACTCCAACTTGTTTTCAGTAGCTTCTTGTAGCTGTTTGGATTAAGAAGCCATATAAAATCAACCCCGCAAATGTTACCGCGATGGTTCCGGTGGCTGACCCACTGCATATTGAAAAATTAAGATTTGATGGGAATTCAAGAGAGGCTAAAAGATGTATCACTGATGTATACAGAACTGAAATTACCTTTTGAGCATCTGCATCTTTATATTGATGAGCAGTGTCATAAGAAGATACAAATCCTAGTGATCTCAAAAATTTGTAAATATGACCACGTTTGCTTCCATTCCAGTCACTGAAAGAAACAAACCAAAAGGAACAGGAAAATCAGCAGACTTATTTAAGCCACGGTAATCAAAATCGAGTGTGGAGAGATGAAGTTACCCGCATAATATAATGGGCAAAGGATTAAGCTTATTTTCCCTTTGGTAGGATTCTACATATTGCAAGATTTTGTAGACCTGTTGCATGAGATAGGAAATAACATCATGATTCATGAACCCGTGTTTTACGAGTGATAAACATTGGATTGGTCCAGGGAAAAGATAAGAAGTAGTTACCTGCTGGAATCTCACTATGCACAAGCTTGAATCATGAGGAAATAACAGGTGGGTATTCACAATCAAAATCTCTTGGCAGATATCATTGCTTCGGAATTCTGGGAATGGTGCATTTAGTTCAACATGTAACATTTGAGCGACACGGTCTCCACAATCATTGAAGAGTAACTCCCGGTAGTTAAGAACCCTGAAATGGTCTCTTCGTACTGCAGTAAGCAGACCTACAAATTCAACAAACCTTATCTTAGTACAAGGCAAAAGGCCTAGTTTCTATACACTGATGTATTTCAATACTATTGTCTATTCTCATTCAAAGTTCTGGTCAAGTTGGAGTTGTCAGTCCGATGCTGTATCAATATTTCCTTACATTTCCAGAGACCAAACAAATTTTTAATCACATTACCAATCAAGACTACTAAACTACTCGTGCCTGTCGCGGTCACCCTCTAGAGGTTCTTCATCTAGTATAACTAGTCACTCATAGGTTGTTGAAAAAGCATGTCACCAATTCTTTACTCTTCAGCAAATAAAGAAAAAATAAATGTCTCCAAGTCACTTGCAAGAGACTCCAAAAAAAAATATTATATTCCCCAAAAGTGCATTGACAAATTCAGCATCAAGTAGACTAATGACTCTTCAGTTGTTGGTAACAGCACCAATATTTTTTTTATAGATATCAAAAGTTGCATTGACAAATTCAGCATCCAGATATTTGAAAAAGATGCAGACCAGAACGTGCATATGCATGAATATTTTATGTTTAATAAAACTTCACAGAGCTGAAAAACATACCGTCTCCCCGATTATTAGTCCTTGCAAGCTTCAAGCTGATATAACCAGCATCACTGAGCCTTTTCTCATATATATTCACGAGCTCTTCGTTGCCAACCCAGAACTCCTGTGTCATTCCAAAGATGAAACCAATTATTGCTTGAACATTGTTGTACATCCACAAACCAAAACCAAAACCAAAGCCCAAAAAGTCTATGCAGTCAAATTAGAAAAACATGCCTGCAAACAGATAATCGAAGATCTCTCGTAAAGCAACCAATCCAATATCTTCTGATTCCTGGCCAACCAATATGCTCTGTAATCACTCTCGCGACAATTCGGATCCTGCATCCATTATTACCGAAGGAAACATTGAAATTAGAATATTCAGTTTTCCTGCGTTATAAAATCAGCAAAGGCATCTCCATAAATTAAAGAATCAGACCTAGAATCTAGATGCTTTAGAAAATTGTCATAACAAGGCAAATATGTAGCACAAATTAATACTGACTCCAATTCTACATGGAGATAATGAAATCTAGGTGAAGCTGCTGCCATGGAAGAACAGCATACTTAGAAATATATCCGGAGAAAACAAGCAGACGAGATTAACATTGACGAGCTGAATTTTACGCCGGAAATTATGGATAAATTAGATTATATATGATTATTGAAGGTCTTTCGACAATCGGAGTCCAGATTAACTCCCAATGGTATCAAAATAACGTGAAGGAGAGAAACCGCGACGAATTTCAATCGAACTTAGCGCCATTTGTACGGTCTCAACAACCTAAATCCAGACGAACAATAAGAGCGAGATTAGACGAAAACCTTGTGGTTGAGGCGCTTGTAGATCGGAGCGAGGATATTGAACGTGGTGCACGTAATGCACGGCTGCTGGTGATGGTCGTCAATGGAGGACGCAATCGCGTAGCTGCCAATCATCGAGTTCCGTCCCTTCATCTTGTTTGTCCGGTCCTTCCTCATGGCCGCGAAATCGGAGCCTCCAGGAAAAGAAGATAACAGCGCAGGTGAAAATGGCGCGTGGTTTTGTGGTGTGGAACGCTGGTTTACAGGTCTGGTTTCAATTCAATGCATAAAGGTGGATGCCGTCGTGGTGTTTATATACAGAGAGGGGACAGCAGGAAAAGGGAGGGGTAGAGACTGTAGCGTGGTAATGGAAATTGGGTAAAGCCGGTGAAAAAAAAACCTGCTTTATATATGATGCCGGGAAAAGTAACTGAATTACCGGTACGGACAGCTGAATTTTTCTCTAAATAACATTATTATTGCACTTGAATGCAGCGGTTGTCATTTATTATTATTCAGAATTTATGAATTTGAAAATGAAAATATATCGTTAACATAGTGAATATGAAAATGAAAATATATTCATTAACATATTTCTGAATATTAGCCAGCAATTTATTAAACTACCAAAATCAGCTAATAATATGCTTCAATTTGTTTTTTGTTTTCAATTTGTATAGATAGAACTAGGGGTGTAAACGAGTCAAACTACTCGTGAGCTACTCGATATCGGATCGGTCAATATTTGAATTCGACTCGCTAAATTTCGAGCCGAGTCGAGTTTTTTCTGAAGTCGAGTCGAGTAAGAGCTCACTGGTACTCGACTCGAGAGGCTCGCAAACCTAATCGAGGTTTTTTATTTCGCATATTCGAGTCGAATTCGAGTTCGAGTTTATTCGAACTTTATATAATATTATATATATGTATAGTCAATTCAAGTCGAGTCGAGTTCGAGGTCGAGCTCGAAGCAAAAGACTAATCGAGTCGAGTTCGAGCTCAAACTAATGTGCACAATTTTTTATTTTATTTTATTTTAAACTTATCGAGTCGAGTCGAGTCGAGTCGAGCCGAGCTCGAACTCGTCGAGTATCGAATCGAGCTTGCCAGATACTCGGTTCGAATCGGCTCGTTTACATAGAACCTTGAGTTTAAGCTTGCGAAATATGTTAATATATATATATATATATAAAGAATATATCTATTATTTCTCATATATATATATATATATATATATATATATATATATTTCAAAATCTATTATTTCTCGTTGGTTTTAGAGTTTTAGACTTTTAGTGGTTGCCATTTGGTGGTGTCATGTCCAAGGTGCAATTTATTTATTTATTTATTGGCCAATCCAAGGTGCAAATTCAGTTGGCGGCATTATGGAGGGAATCGAGTAGTCAAACCATCTATGATACCGCCAAATCTGGACCATTCATTTGTAGGACTAGAAAGGGGAGCTCTCCTAAATGGACGGACAGATCAGAATGGGCACGACAGAACTCCCGGACGAATATAGGGGTCACAGATCAATTATTAATAGACAAAATTACTTTTTTACTATTTCAATTGCTAGTTATTGGCTTCGTAGTATTTTAATTTTATTACTTTTAAATGTCTCTACTATTTTAAATGTGATTATTTAATATGTATTAGTATGATTCACCTTATTAGGAACCTTACATTGGTCTAAATCTTTATCAAACATGGTTACCTAGTTTGGAAATCATATGACATGAGTCCGGCTAAATTGATCCCTAAATCATATTAATCGATCAATTTTTTTTAATTATTATAATAATTATGACTCAGTTGATCGAACTAGCTAGCTCGCTATGAGTTCATGTTAGACATAATGTTTATTAAATATATAGACATCTAAATTTAAGTTTAGATTTTTGAATATATTTACTCACATATTGCTTTCTCCGCATAGTTATTAGAATTTAGAATGAGTATAATGTGGAATCTAAAGAGTTTGGTTCTATCAAAATATCGGATTGAGCTATATTAAATATAGAAAGAATATATTATAGTCATTTAAAAAATGGATTATACTTATAGTTTCGTAGAAGTTTGAAAGAACAAGTTTTGCTAATCTCTTTAAATTCTACGTTATCGTTTAAATAAAGTAAACAAATATATTTATAAATATTAAATTTAAATGATTTATTGACATAGCATTCTCATAACATTCTCATTAGTTCTAATATGCTTTAAAGTTTATAATTGAATATTTTTACCATGTAAAGAAAAATTAACTATTTTAACACTAATATTTTCTAATTTAATCAAGTAGAATTATAACTGAAAACCCCATAATTACTTCCTTAGATATTCTAAAGCATTGTTTTTTTTTTTTTTTTTATATTATACATATCAATGGTCTAGATATTATTGTCTTAGCACTCAAATTACTCTTCCAAATTATTTAAATTAATAATTCAATACTCTTGGATTAACTAAAGGTAGAATATTTTATATTGTTTGTCGATATTATATATATATAAGAAAAACAATTCGTTTAAAATAAGGTTAAGGTTGCTAAAAGCTTAAAATCGAGGTCATGGTGGGATGTTCCCTTCTGATGTGGCATCCAGGAAACATGATAATATTATACTCCCGCCCGTTCAGAAACTTCTTTTGTATTATTCTTATACAACACATTAAATATTATTTCAGGAACAATATTAAATATTTTTTGAAAAAAAAATGAATACTAAATATTGACTTATATGTCTAGTGTGAGATTTTAACTAAATGAGATTTCATGATATAGTTCATTATTAATTCGTACTTGGCCAAAAATAATCATTAGTATTTATTTATAACGTTTTTATACTTAAATTATTAATTTACTGAAATGAAACATCAATTTTACATTATTATTTTAAATATATATAATTTATAAATATATATATAATATCCTACATTATGATATAACTATTATATTTGCATCTACTTCATATCGAAAGAATTTATTCATTGACTATAGTAGCGTATAAAAAATTAAGAATTTTAATTATAATAATTCTGGTTAATATTAGAGTAATGAAATATACATAGTAAAAAAATTGAGGAAATATATTTATAAGCATTTATACTAGTATCTATATATTGAACACCGATGTTTCGAGTTTTGATAAATTATCTCATTTAATCTAGCAGGTAATGATAGACGACTAAAGTGGACATGTGCAATATATTGGTTATACGTCACTTTTCACCCCCATAAATTAAGGAACGAATGTTGCTTTCTTCATGTGAACATCTTCTCACTATATATATATATATATATATATATATATTGAATTTTTGTGCTTCACGTCCATCAAAATATTCATTTGTGGAAGGCTCCACTTTCGGTTGCCGTGATTTTCATATATACGACTAAAAATGATTCGGGTAATATCACAAATCGATTACAGCAAAATTATTTAGGTAACTTCTCATTATAATCAATATTCGATTTCAGCTTAATAAATGAATATATATAGACTAAAAGTCTAAAACTATATTTATTGTCTTGCGTGTAAATATATATATATATATATTATATTATTGATTTAAGTGTGGAAATTAGTTTTAAAAATTAATATATATATATATAGAGTGTGTCTAGGGTACGGGGCCCCCTAGAAATTCAGAAAAACAGAGTCCAGTAGAATTTTGACACATCATCAAATCCACCAAATTGCTATTGAATGCGTCACATATAACCATCTCTCGTTGTATGAATAAATTGACCTTCCCTTTCTTTTGTCCAAAAAAAAAAAAACCGTAGTAAACCTTATATTTTGTTATTATTATTTTTTTGCCGCTTATTTTATTATTATTATTATATTAGTCATTGAATTGCGTGAAATATTACTCATATAATTTTTTTTATAGTATCATTAACTTGCAAACTCATTTTTTAAATTAATATATTAAAGAACAAATTCATTTTTTCGTTAATTAATTTGTTATAGTGGTATATATAAGTTATAATTCTATGATGACATCATCTTTAATAAGGTTTTCATATTTATTTTCACATAGAAAATTTGTTTGTAAATCAGAGTGCCGTAAAAAAGTTACGGTTTTTTTTATATACGATGTATGAGTAAATAATAATATTATAAAAAATTAAAGGAAACAAATATATTTTTAAAGATATTAAAGTTATAAAATATTATTTAATAATATGAAAGATGACGTAACACTCTATTTGATTTGTTGCATTTGAAGTTTAAATTCACCGTTTTCGCAACTGAATTGTTTTAACTTAATAAATCAGAATAATTCTTTAGATTGTTTGGCATAACTCAAATTATCTTTACTTATTCCACAAATTTGTTCGCTAGTATTTCTCACTAATTCATAGAAAAGTTTATTATATATATCAAACCAATATATATAATAAGTGTCAATAATATTTAGTATTTCTAAATATTAAAGAAATTTGTTCACAATTATTGAATTATCATGATCGTAAAACAAATTGGACATCGTATGACATATGTAATGTATAACTTTTATCTATACAAGAGCATCACAATGGTATTACATGGTATTATTTAAATGTAGGTTTAACATATTTTTTATGTAAGGGTAAAAAAAACCCGCTCTATAATGATTTTACATAGAATTTTTAAAAGTGGGACCCACTTATTTTTACATAACATATTCATTAAATTTAAAGAATGCACTATATATTACATAACCAATTTTTAATTAACAATTAATTCATTTTATAATTAATGTTAATATCTTATTGAATAAAATATATTTAATGAATATAGTTAAGTAAAACTATTGTAGAGGAAATATTATTTATGTGTGTTTTAATTTTACGTATTACTTAAAGTGTACATAAATGTCTACTTGGCAACTTAATTTTATTTTTATAGAAAATCATTGTAGATGTTTAGTGTATTGATTGAATATTTATTCATTGAGTATATTTATTCATTGAGTTAAAGTACAGAAATTTTAATTTCTAAATACGAGAGGGAAAAAAAATCAAAATAGCAAGAAAGATAGTTTTTTAAGAGATTTCTTATTGGATGAAAGAAAAAATAACAAAAAAGAAAAAAAAATATTTAATACAATCATGCTTCGTTTTTTTTGGGCCAAGAATCATGGCATTGGTTAAGTTTGGTGTTTTTTTTGGCCAAGGTTTAGTTTGGTGTTTATTTCGGTGCATCTCCATGGATTTTGTTGGGTGAATTCTGCCCACGTGGCACTACAACATTGGCCTCTGCTTTCTCATTGAAAACGGAGCCCCCGTTCTCAAGTATTTCTCATATATATATATATATATATATATTAATTAATTTATTTTTACAGTACATCATTTTTTTTAGATGGAGACGGAATTGTTAGAGCCGACGTTCCATTTAGAAGGGCATAATCGAAGTATAGTGTTGAATAAGTAGGTGTAACCGTCGAGTTCTATGGTGGCGAACTCAATGGAGTCAGTTATAGTGATCCTGCTACTGTTGAAAAATATGCTAGACGTGCTCAATTAGGTGAAATTTTTTAATTAGATCGCGCTACTTTGAAATCGGATGGTGTTTTTCGTAGCAGTCCGAGTGTACATAAATTAAAACTATATATTATTATAAATTACTCTGTGAATTCATAATTAACCTCTACTTTCAATGATTTAGTTTCATAATATATATACAATTATACTGATCCGGGTTAGGTCACACATAGGGGTGTAAACGAGTCAAGCTACTCGTGAGTTACTCGAGATCGGCTCGGTTGATATTCGAATTCGACTTGCTAAATTTCGTGTCGAGTCGAGCTTTTTCTGAAGCCGAGTTGAGTTCGAGTTCACTGGTAGTCGACTCGAGAAGTTCGTGAGCCTAATCGAGCTTTTTACTTTTGCCTATTCGAGTCGAGTTCGAGTCCGAGCTCGAGTTTTTCGAGCTTTAAATAATAATATTATATATGTATATATTGAGTTCAAGTCGAGTTCGAGTTCGAGTTCGAGCTCGAGCCAATAGTCTAATCGAGTCGAGCTTGAGCTCGAGCTAAGGTGCGCCGTTTACGAATTAATTGAAAAAAATATAGTCTTGTCGAGCCGAGCTCGAACTCGTCGAGTATGGCACCGAGTCGAGTTCGAGCTCGAAAAATTAAGGCACGGCTGAATTCGAGCTCGAGTAAAATGCGTCGAGTCGAGCTTGCCAGATACTCGTTTACAGCCCTAGTCACACATAGATCATAGCAGAAATTAGGTAAGACTT
Source organism: Clarkia xantiana subsp. parviflora (assembly GCA_036873135.1). Classification (NCBI taxonomy): domain Eukaryota; kingdom Viridiplantae; phylum Streptophyta; class Magnoliopsida; order Myrtales; family Onagraceae; genus Clarkia; species Clarkia xantiana. The sequence goes on from JAPTYO010000001.1 coordinate 53,026,055, forward strand.
TTCACTATAATTCAATATTTCTATTCATTAACTCGTGCATTGCACATAAATCTATTCAAATGAATTATAGTATTATTAATTTACACATTGGGTGAATTTTTTATAATGATGAACATAAACTAAAAATATATAATACTCATGTTATTCGAAAGGTTTCTAGCTTTGTAAAAAATCGTTTGTAAATCATAGTACTATATAATATAATATTATTTATAAACGTAGATTATGTGTTTTAAAATTCGAAATATATTTGATGTTAGAAAGCACTATAATTATTTTTTTACTTAGAAATTCCCAAATCCACCACGTGTTATTTAGTAAACAAGATTGAATTGGTGAAAGCAACTAAACATCAAGGAACCAAACACGAACCCTCGTCCCTTGTCGCGTATATATATTGTGTGATTCAGTTTTGAGACGCATTATATATGGTGCATGTAACATATGAGTGGAATTTTTGTTTGTTATACACACACGTACAAAAATGTTAATATCAATAACGCGTGTACATAAATAATTTTCTACCACTACTTATGTCGGTCGAGTGGTCATTTGTGGTTTTAACTTGAAAACACGATGAAGAGAGTTATGGAACTTCATATATAGCCAAGGGCCATACTTAAATGTGTATAAATCTATGTATGCCACCTTTGATATGAAAGCGGCTCTTCAACTCTATATTGAGTCAAAGATTTAGGGACATTTATAATTAATACATACATATATATATATATATATATATATGCATTACATGAATGTACGGATATAATAATGATATGAAACAGTGTAGCAAATTTCGGGGTTACATCATCATACCGAGCTATAAAGAAAAAGTAGTGATTAATAATCGGGACTCAATATAATTTTATCAAATAACACCGTAGAGATATGGAGCTTAGTAGATATGTTGTTTTTGCACATGTAAATTCACCATCTCATTCAAGGTTTGTATTCAGAAATCCTTCCCTTTTAACAATTAACACCTTTGATATATGTCATCATTTTTAACAACTAAACTATATATTTTATTTTATATTTTTTATGTCGTGTTTTTATTGGTTTTTTTTATTAGTGTTGTTAACTAGTTTGCGAGTGCCATTTCTACTTCTTTTTTCAAGTTTTTTTGTCTTTATCCTTTTTATCCTTTTTAGTTATTTATTCTCACCCGTCACTGATCAATATGTTTCTTACCATTAAGTAAGGAATAATTGTAATTTTTCGATATTTTTCAAATCTTTATATTTATATATATATTAGATGTTATTTATGTTTGAATTTTTTTAATTCATTATTATGTGTATATAATTCTACTTCAACAAATCCTTAAAGAAAAAAATTATTACAATATTTGATATGATAAAAAATAAAAAATAAAAAAAAAACCGACCCGGCCCATTAAATTTTTGGACTTAGAACTGCGGCCTGTTATCATCTTGCACTAAACGGGCAGCCCAATAAAAAGGTTGATTTAAGTCTTATTAAGTTATTAGGTTCATTAAGCCAATATTCGATTTTCTTCTGTCTAGGGTTTAGCTTCTTCCTTAATATAAAAGCAGCCTTCACCGCCACTGCAACCTCTCTAGGGTTTCTCACGAGCTGAGGAGCCGAGCACACAGAGAAGTCAGCGAAAATGAAGACGATCCTCTCCTCAGAGACCATGGACATCCCTGAAGGCGTCAGCATCAAGGTCCACGCCAAGGTCGTAGAGGTTGAAGGTCCCCGCGGCAAGCTCACACGGAACTTCAAGCATCTCAACCTTGATTTCCAGCTCATCAAGGACGAGGCCACCGGCAAGCGCAAGCTCAAGATCGAGGCTTGGTTTGGCACCCGCAAGACCTCCGCCGCCATCAGGACTGCCCTCAGCCACGTCGAGAATCTGATCAGCGGTGTCACCAAGGGGTACCGTTACAAGATGAGGTTCGTGTATGCTCACTTTCCGATCAATGCTAGCATTGGTAACAGCAACAAATCGATTGAGATCCGAAACTTCCTTGGAGAGAAGAAGGTATAGTGCTTGTGATCACCTTAATGAATCTTAATTGTTGGTTATTGTCTGATTGCATCATCCAGTACTAAGAGCTCAATGATTGATATAGCTTTATTATTCTGCTGATTAAATTCAGCTCCTGTGCAATGCATATTGCTTATAAAACACATTGCCCTCATTTTTCCCATTTATAAGTTACTGAGATACTCTGAGATATTTGAATGTACTTGAATTGTTTGAATTGAATTACATAGTTGTGTTCAGGCAGATGAAGAACCCAGATGATCAATTGCTAGAATTTATTGGTTTTAATTGAATCTTAATTGTTGATTATTGTCTGATTGCTGCATCAACTACTAAGAGCTCAATGATTGCCATAGCTTTCGTATACTGCTGTTTCAGTTGAACTCTCATGCAATGCATATTGCTTATAACCCACAATTGCCCTCATTTTGCCCGTTTATAAGTTACTGAGATACTCTGAGATCTGTGGACTTACTTGAAATGTTTGAATTGATTTACTCAATAGTATTCAGACATTTAAAGAACCCAAATGATCAAAGACTAAAATTTATTGTTTCTCACTCAGTATATCTTCTATCAAATGAGCTCTTATATGAATGTGGTTTACTTGATATCTAATGATTTTATGGATGCCATATACTTGAGACGAACATAACATAATTATTATAATAGTTAATTGACTATTGGAAACTAAAGTTAATGTTAGTGCTACATTACAAATGCAGCTGTCTCTTAAAAGTTCGTACTGGGGTTTGCTCTTCTATAATATGCTGGGTTCGACTATGGTGTTGCATTTTATTCTTTATGAGCTAATGTCGGAGGATCTGCATGTAATTATATTTGAATATTCACCTGAGATTGTCATAATCCATGACATTGCTAGTCTTCATTCTAGATTTATGACATTGTAATATGTGAAAAGTTTTATATTAGCTCAATAAAATTAGTGTTCATTGTCATTTAACATTGCGTCAAATTTCGATCTTTCAGGTCAGGAAGGTTGATATGCTTGATGGAGTATCTATTGTTCGTTCCGATAAGGTGAAGGATGAGTTGATCCTCGACGGTAATGACATCGAACTTGTTTCCCGGTCATGTGCCTTGATCAACCAGGTAATCCACCTTTTTCATGAATCTTTCTTTGCTCTTCAGCTCTACACACAGTGAATCGATTGCTGATTACGCTGCGTTCTTGTGATGTTAAAACAGAAATGCCATGTGAAGAACAAGGATATCAGGAAGTTCCTCGACGGTATCTATGTCAGTGAGAAGGGAACCATCGTCGAAGAGGAATGATTAGATCTATAGGGAAAGACATCAGCTTTTCGGTTTCCCGATCGATTTGTTTTCAAATGTTGTTTAGGTTACCGTTTTTCATCGATAAGGTAAGGTGGATTGCTTCACTATGCGTGTTTGAGATGATGTTATCTGAAATTTTTGTGCTGTTGGAGTTTCATTTCGACTTTTCCATTGTTTTAGTGTGTATGTGTTTTTTTGGAGCAATACTGTTTTTTAGGGTTGTGCAATTCGCTTGACGGATTTTTTTTAAGTAATTACTACCTGAACTTTCTATTTTTATTATGCGAAAAAAATAGCTTTGTAATTTTTTCGTTAGGACAGAAAATGCTTTGAATTTTTGTTAAGAACACCATAGAGCTTTAGTAATAATAATTTAATAGCATGAGGCTTTATGTAATAAGTATTTTATAAGAAAACGTAAACTAAAAAACACATTAAAAAAAACCTTAAATTTTTAAAATATATTTAAATTTTGAACCTTAGAGTTATATATTTTAATGATATATAGAATTATATCATTCTAAACTTCAATTTAACTAATGTATAATTTTAAAATTTTATTTGAGATTTTTATATACATTTATATAAAAATTGAGATTATTTTATAATTATATAATATAACTCTAAGATGGATTTATTAATTTTAAATAGTAAATTTCATTCAAAATTAACAGAAAAAATAATAGAGATGACAAATTGTATTAACCAAAATCAGAATATAATCTACTACTAAAAGAATTGACTAGTTCCAGCTAGCCATTTGGTAGTTATTAGGGTTAACAGGTCTTTTGGTCCATGATGTTTGACAACTTTTGGGTTTTGGTCAATGATATTTTTTTTTACCTAGTTTTGGTACTATATGTTTGCATATTTTTTCTAGTTTTGGTCTAACCGTTACATTCCGTCCTTTTTTTTTACATGTACTAAGCCTTTCATCTGAACCCACTTAGGTAGCTCGAATCAGCTAGGCCCAATCGGCGGCAGATGGATAGTTTTTTTTTTTTTTTTTTTTTTTTTTTTTTTGCAGACTTGGGAAGAAAGATTTAACTAGGGCTTTATTGACACTGTATTATTCTACTATAAATAATAAAGATAAACAACTGTTAATTGTTCAACAGAAAAACCTCCTTTTAATCCAGCAAGAGTGAGCTTAATTAGAGCAGCTGACGAAAATGCTGAGGAACAGAGCTGCTGTAAACGCCGGAGCTAGATCTCTGAAGCACTTCACTGCGTCCCTCGCTGCCTCCAGGCCAATTTCCTCTTCCGCTCCGTCGATTCTGAGGAGTTCGTTGGCCTCATCGAACCATTTCTCGAGGAAGTCGATTCTCCTCCCGCCGTCCCCATTCTCTAACACCGCTGTCCGGTTCCGAAGCTCCGGTCGAGATCCAGTCACCGGGTAAGTGCCTGCGTTACCTGATTTTCGTAAGAAATTCGTGCATTTTCTTATGTGATGTTCAGTTGAAATTTGATTCTGTCATTGTTTTAAGCCATTGTTGATGTATATATTTCTTCGATGATCATTCCGTCTCTTTCTTGATTTCTTCATAAGAAATGCATGCTTGATTCAGTTGAAATTTGATTCTGTCATTATTTTGAGCTCTGTGGATGTTATATTTCATGGATGATGATCATAGAATGTCAGTCTCTACATACTCAGCATGTGTTTATGTTTCTTCAATCAACGTTCGGTCTGCAAATTATATTCTATGTAGATTGAACTTGCTGTTGAGTAACTTAAGTTTCTGTATGCTGTGTTAACAAATTCTGTAGATATGAGAATGCTCCTCCTGTCAACTGGGGTGTAAGGATAGTGCCTCAGCAGAAGGCTTTCGTGATTGAGCGATTCGGGAAATACGTGAAGACCCTTGGATCAGGAATTCATTTCTTGATTCCCATGGTGGATCGGATTGCTTATGTGCACTCCCTGAAGGAAGAAGCAATACCTATTCCTGACCAGTCAGCCATTACCAAGGACAATGTCAGCATTTCGATTGATGGAGTGCTGTATGTTAAGGTAAGTTGCAGGTCTAGTTTCATTGATTTGAAAATTTCTTTGATGATTATATGAAGAATTTAAGACTTGCCTTACTGGTTGCAGATTGTGGATCCCTATAATGCTTCTTATGGTGTTGAGAATCCGATATATGCAGTTATTCAACTCGCCCAGACTACAATGCGTAGTGAGCTTGGGAAAATAACTCTTGATAAGACATTTGAGGAGAGGGACACTCTAAATGAAAAGATAGTGGTTAGTTAATTCAAGCTCTTTCGATTAATCATGAAGTTCTTCTTTGCTAGTGAGACAACATACTAATTTCTCTAATTGTATGGAAGAATTCATACTAGTGCTTACAAATTCCTCATTTGTTTTGTTATTTATGGTTCTTGTCACTGCTGATTAGATATGTTATACTTTCCTGCACATGTGAGCTGCGACCGGGTTAAACAAATACATGGTTATACTCTCAAGAGAACATACTTCTGTTATGTTATGCCTATGTGTAGTAACTCTAATGATGCTTCTGTTTTTAAATCAGCATTAGCTTCTGTTGTCATGTTTAGTGTTATATTTCCCGGTTATCATATGTAATTCATATGTGGTATCCTGATTTGTGTGGCATGGCAAAAACTATTGTAGGAGTCCATCAATGTTGCTGCTCAAGATTGGGGATTGAAATGTCTTCGTTATGAAATAAGTAAGTCAGTCATATATATATGTTCTGGTTAAATGTGATAGATAGGCTTTTCTTTTCCGGGTCTTTTCTTAACAGTTGAAAATCTGTAGGGGACATATCTCCTCCTCGTGGAGTGAGGCAAGCTATGGAGATGCAAGCAGAAGCCGAACGGAAAAAACGAGCTCAAATTCTGGAGTCTGAAGGTATGGAACATTAAGAATCAGACATGTCATCGTAATTGCATTACCTTTTTGTACTGTGTTTGTGGAATCATGAACAAAAATCAATCTCTCAGGAGAAAGACAATCCAACATCAACATCGCCGATGGTAGGAAAAGTGCCGTTATTCTTGCTTCAGAGGCTGCAAAGATGGACCAAGTTAACAGAGCTCAAGGTTAGCTCCTATTGATTCATAATGATTTTTTCTGCAATTTTGTTTGCAGTGAGTAACTGATCATTTGGACAATTCATATCTTTTGAGCTTCTGGTAGTAGAATTGAAGCTAGAAAATAGGTTTCTGGGTCCTGCTTCGTTTAACTGGTGATAATAGTTGATGCTTGACACCCTTTTGCTTGTTCCATCAGGAGAGGCTGAAGCTATACTTGCTAGAGCACAAGCTACTGCTGAAGGTCTTGCCATGGTATCCGAAACTCTTAAGCAAACCGGAGGCGTTGAAGTAAGTTGCTCAATCATCGACCAAAATCTTCAATCAATCAATCAAGGGTTAAGAAATAAACTGTCAATGTGAGATTTTAGTGTCTGAAGTTTAAAATGTTGAAATAGACAGTCACATGATTCATTTTTGTTGAAATTTAGTGTCTTCACGCGTCTTTTCCTCTATTCAAACATTTTCATCGACCCTTTCACTCACTCATAATCCACCACTCTTTACTTTTTATAAATTTGCCAAATTTCTCCCAAAACTTGAACATCCGAACAGAGTGGTGTGGAGTGATTTTCATCGACAATAGAGCGAGATTGACTTGTGCGGATGTGGCCACCTTCTTAGGTGACGGTCCCGGCAAGACAGCGAGAAGGGAGCGTGCATGAGAGCTTCTATTTGACAACCAGTTTCGTCGGGATTAGCTTTTCTAAAGTAATCACACCGAGACACCAAAATTCAAAAAAATGAAATATGGGACTGTCCATTTTAACATTTTAAACTTCAGACACTAAAATCTTACATGAAGCAAACTTCAGACATTTTATAGTTTCTTAACCCATCAATCAATCAAATTTAGTGGTATGACGACAAATCCAATGCTTACATCTGTTTGTGTATGTAAATATATATGTCTATGATTGCAGGCTGCAAGTTTGAGAGTTGCTGAGCAATATGTCCATGCATTTGGTAACATTGCAAAAGAGGTAAAAGCAAAACAAGTATTTGAACTGTGTTCTAAATTGGTTTGATCTCCTCAAACTAATTATTATCATTATTATAGAGTACAACAATGTTGCTTCCAAGCTCTGCTGCCAACCCAGCAACCATGGTGGCACAAGCTCTAACCATGTACAAGAGCCTAGTCAGCAATGCACCCGAGAATCATCGTTCGTCACCTCAATCCATCGAAGGCGACTCTACAGGCGATTCCTCCTCCTCTGGAGTAACAGAAATCACAGACCAAATCTCGACTACGCCTAGAAAGGAAAGTACCAAGTGGAACGAACCTACATTTTCCCTTCAGGCCTCACCTTATAAGGAAAGCTCGACATTTTCGCCTCAGGCTCCTAAAAAAGGATAGTAGCTCGGTTTAACTTCTCGAATCCCGAGTTCTTTGTGACAAATTGTGACTATGAGTCTTCTTCTTTGTTAAAAGGGTATGGTTTTTTCTTGAATCTATGAAGTAGATGATATCATTGAAAATTAAGCCATTTGGTAATCCAATAAATGGGTTAAGAAGTAAGAACCAAATTGCTTGCTGAATGTTTTGTTTTAGTTTTCACTTGGCTCAAGAAAAGCACAGAAAATGTATTGGTTTAGCAACATTATAGATACTATTGGCTCAAGAAAAGCACAGAAAATGTATATAAATTGAATCAGCTCGATACAGAAAGAATAGTCGATAAATTGTCAGTTGAAAATGCATCAATCAATGAATTATAATGGCAATTGTAAAAAAAAAAAAAAAAAAAAAAAAAAAAAAATGCCGATGAGAACTATGGTCTACGGAACTCAACTCAGAAGAGGCCGAAGAGGACGGAGAAGCCGAGGACGATTAACCAGACAATGTGGACGAGAAGGAGGGCCTGGCCGGGGAGAGGACCGGAGCCGCCACTGCCGACCTCGCAGTACCCTAATTTGACGACCTTAACGCCAGCGCAGGCGGCGTCCGGGCAGCCGCACCAGTAGGTCACGCCGTCGGCGCCGCAGACGGGATCTGCTCGGAAGCAATTGATCGGGCAGGCGGAAGGGCGCGAAACGCCGCCGCAGAGATCGTGTCTGTCTTCGGATGGGAATTCCGGCTCCGATCGGACGGAGGAAATGGAGTACAGCGAGATGGAGGCGGCGAACAGGAGAGCGGAGAATATGCGGAATTGGAAAGCCATAGCGAGCTCCGGGTAGGAGAAAGCTCGCCGCTTGAGAGGAGACCAGATCACGAATTTAGGGTTTGCGATTTCGGGTATAATATTTCGAGACCAGATCACGAAGTATTGGCAAATCCTGTTGATTTTTTTTTTTGGTATTCCGATAATCAATTCGAAATCGATATATGTCTCTAGTTAATTTTTAAAAACAAATTAAATTTTCGATAAATAAAAATATTAAATCTTACAATTATTATAAAACACAACCAATAATCTAAAAAAATTAGAGTTGGGTTACAATTCTTAATTCATATATATTAAATTTGGATACCCGGATATTTAGCCCGAATCACAACAGAAAACATCGTGTTTTAGAATTTTACTGCAGAATCGTTTAAGAACCGTTTTCTTTTACCCGAAACCATCCAGAAATGCCTATAGATACACGTACATAAGGTGGTTCACGTCCACGTGGACTATACTATATATGAATTATCTTTTATATTTATAGTTATTGTATTAACTGGTCTAGAATTATGTGTAGCTATATCACAAGCTTATATTTTTACTCTGTAATATGTAAATTCTTATAGTATATATTTACTTAACATTAATAAATTTCTTCGTGAGTAATGAGTATGCATTATCATCGTAAGAGTGTTATAATGATATAATTATGTGACTCCTGTTGGATCATAGAAGTCCTGACTCATTAACTCCATAACGACAAATACCTACAAGAAGGAAGGGTAGGTGTTTAGTCCACGATTCTTTTTCGACGCTCTAGTCAATTTTATGTATTATGAAGTGGTAATCCTACTAAAAAAAACAATGAACTTACTATTTATAAGAGATTTTCACCGTCTTTGAGACACTCCATGCTTATGATTGGCATGGGGTGGCGGCTGTTGTTAGACTCCCATTGTCTAAGAAATGCGGCATATGATGACACGTAGATAATCAGTTGGTACATTTTGATGACAAGCAGATCATCATCTAACGTATTTTGGTATATTTCATTTCCTCGTCGCATGCAATGATACTAATATGTCATACAGTGTTTGTTAAATAATGGCAACAACTATTCTGTTAGATGATGTCCAATCATGTTTAATTAACACTGGTCTAATGTGAAAATTCAATTATCGTTCGTAAGATTCCGGCGGTTTTTAGCTCATAATTATTTGGAGCTTAAGAGCATCCACAATGGGAAGAGACATTTTGAATCCCATTTTGAGCCACGTCATCGCCAACTCACCAATATGTTATAAAAATATTAAATTTATTTGAAATGTCTTATCTCTTCCAATGACAAAGACATTTTAAAATGTTCACATGATATAAATCACCCATTTAACAATAGAGAGATGTTAAATAAACCAATAAAATATGGAGAGATTGTAAAAAGTTAGAAGTGTCCATGGACAACTTAGATGAAAGAGAATAAGCATTTGTGTGGACAATTAGTGGAGAGACAAAAAATGTCTCTCATTCTCTCATCCGCAAAATGTCCATCAAAATTTGCCCATTGGAAATGCTCTAACAACTCCGATAAATATTTTTTTAGGAAAATACTTTTATAAGAGCCTTTTTAAAACAATAGAAAATAGAGACTATTAAATTATCGCAAATCATCATTTATTTTATAATTTAGAAAGGTGTGTTATAGATAATTCTCTCCTAAATAATTCAATATATTTACTGATTCATCATCAAATGTTATTTTTATATACTATTTTTATTTACAAAAAAAGGTTATTTAGCTTATGATTTTATTACTTTAGGGTTTTTTTTTCCCAATAAAAGGAATGAGATAGTAGTGACGGTTCTAAGCCCATCGCACTACTTAATGCTCGAGCTCTCCTACTCACGATCTGGATTTTTTCCGACCAGACTTAGCGAGCAACCAGTGCACACACTGACCTCGTTAATGTAGACCCATCAGCAGCCTAGTATAGTCAAGAGGTCAGTCCATGCCTAAAGTTCTACTCGCCTCCTCATATGTTTGACGCGGTGTGTGCGAGGCGGTACCTGAGATGACGCCCCTAAAGAGTTTCGAACCTGGGCTCGAGTCATTTTAACATTTAGCCAATTTTAAAGTTTATGTTAATTACTTTTTCTTCTAAAACTTTATTTAATTGGATGAATAGTACCAAATAATTCAACTCTGTATTGAATTGTTACACATTATATTCTGCTATTCTAAACCCAAAAACGTTGTTATTAGTTCGACATAACTGTACTATTTAATTGGGCACCCAGTTTCTTCGTCTTCATCCGCCGCCACACCGCCGCCGACTGCTGACGTCACATCCAAGAAATACAGCATAAAAACCAACACCAAACACGACATCACCATCGGAATGGGACCAAAGATCCACAGAAACAGCGGGAAAGAGAAGTAGAACGCTCTCAGCCCGAGAGACCAGAAATAGCTGCCGCGATTCACCGTCGCCGCCACGTACGCCGCCGTCACCCGGCCGGACACCTTCTTATACGGCACGTTGATGAGGATGCTCGCGTGGCTGTAGTACCGAATCGACTGCACGGTGAAGAGGAACGCCATGAGGAAGCAGATCAGTATGCAGAAGAACTTGACGGCGGATCCGAGGCGGCTCCGGTCTCCGACGATGAACGATATCACGGCGGAGCCGGAGCTTCCGCTGGTCATGAGGACGGCGATGAGGGAGCTGAGCATGATGGCGGTGGAGGCGAGGAGGGTGGAGGCCATGATGTTGTTGCGGAGGGTCTGGACGGCGAGGACGCCGTTCTTGGAGACGTCGTCCATCATGGCTCGGACCCAGAAGCGGCGGTTGATGGCGTTGACGCCGACGACGGTGGTGGAGGGGTGGTGGATGATGCGGTGGAGGAGCCAGGCGTGGTAAGCTATCATTATGAGGAGACTGGTGGGGACCAGTGTGTAGTCTAGGATCGGCTTCTCCATTGATGTATATTTGTATTCTTGAGAAGGTTTTGATGGATGGTTGGAGAAGAAAACGAATCCTTTGTCTTACTTATAATAGCGTGATTCAATGCTTTCTCCATTACTGCGATGATACCACTTTACTATTTACGTATTGGTTTGGTGTAAGTAGGGATTAATTGTGTCGCAAGCATTTTTAGTGTAGTGTGACGTAATTGTTCAATATTTTAAGAGCATATATGACATACCATTATATAAGTGTGAGCGCATTACGTTTATTATAGGGTTAACGAGTCGTTTGTGATGTTTGACCACTTTTGAGTTTTGGTTTATAATGTTTTGACCACTTTTGAGTTTTGGTTTATAATGTTTTTTTTGTCTAGTTTTGGTATCAGATGTTTGCAGATTTTTCTAGTTTTGGTCCGACCGTTATATTTCGTCATTTTTTCCGTTAATTGACATGTGCAAGTCACGTGATCCACCATACACTTTCAATTTTGTTCAAATTTGGGAGAATTGACCCATTGAATTAGATTTAAGATGTTAATTCCTCAAATTTGATCTATTAAACCTAGTTCAATTCGCCCAAATTGAATTAGGTTTAAGGTGTCAATTCCCCCAAATTTGAACAAATTGAAATTTTAGGATTGATCACGTGACTTGCACATGTCACTTAACGGGAAAAAAATGGACGGAATGTAACGGTCGGACCAAAACTAGAAAAATCTACAAACATATGGTACCAAAACTAGCAAAAAAAAAAAACAATATGGATCAAAACACAAAAGTGGTCAAACATCATGCACCAAAATACTTGTTAACCATTTATTATATGTAATGTAAGAAAAAAGTATATATAATAAGTTTGCATAACATTGTTTAAAAATGGTATTTCCATCATGTTTTACAAATACCATACTTTTGATGCTATTTTTTGTATTGTTCTAAAGATGAACCATAGAGAAAAATTGTTATTAGTAATAACGTGATGCAAATTTGAGGCGCAGTTAAAAAAAAAATTACGCTTTTAAACTTTTAGATAGGTTACAATTAAGTCATCCTTAATGTAATACAATCATGGTGTTTGTGGAGAGTGATAGAAATTCCCCTTTAAAAATAGGAGAATGAAGCAACAGTTACTGGAATTGTTAACATTATTCTATAAGCAAAACTTGTATTGTGATTCTATTAAAATAAATAAGCAGTTTATATAAGTAAAAAAAACTGACCGTTAATAGAATGTTAATGCTGGTAGGAAGTAGTTAATTGGTGTTGAGTAATATCTTATCAGATATTAAATATAGAATTTAACATAATTAATTAAAGACATATTAAAAGGTTAGAAAAACAAAATGTTAACGTTGGAGAGTTCAATGGTTGAACTATATTTTTTATTCTATAATTAATAGTAAATATTAGGATAATTATACTTAGGAAATAGGAAGTTGTTATTAGAAATAATTAATTTTGTTTAGATTTAATAGGAAGTTGTTTAAATAGGGTAATTATGAATTTTGCTGTGATCGAAATTTCCGGCTCATTAAATGCTAATTAGAAGTTAATTAGGAAAAAGATAATAATTATGACAAAAAATTAGAAAAACGTAATTAATAAAAAAGAATCCGACTGACATTAATTACTAGTATGCCACTAGTACAAATGTGAGGCCTAACTATTGTGAGGCCTAAAGCCCTAGCCTTGGTAGCTTGGGCCTTAGGCCGGGCCTGATTACGTCTATCGTGTTCTTCGTCTAATTTATAAAGTTTTTCATACTAAATCGAACTGAACAATTTTTATTAGAATTGAAAACTTGAGGATAGAAATCCCATGAACTTGGGATGGAAAAACGATTCGTTATTAGCGTTACATGGGGAATATGAATTTCAACAAAGATCTATACCCGATCTCTAAATCGGGTGAGCTCGACAAAAATGGAGAACCATATTGAGATTCAGATTCGAACCAATGTTCAATTTTGAAAACAAAAAACAGAAAAATTAATTATTTTTTTTTTTTATGAAAAAAATGATAATTTTGACGAATAATGAGATTAAAAACAATGAATATTGAAAAAAAAAAAAAAAATCTTTTGAATATTTCATCAAAATGTAATCAAATAAACACATGTATGGACGTAAATAATTAAAAACACATGTTTGAACTAAATGATCACGTAGGTAAATATTAGAAACCAAACTATGTATTAACCCCCGTAATGAATGCTAAAAGCTTATGAGATGTTAATAATAAAATATGTTTAAGGTATATAATTAATTAAATTATTGGAGAACAAAAATAATTTAACTAAATGTTAAATTTAAATATTATTAATTAAAGTGTACATAAATATTTATGTGACACCTTTAAGAAATTTATAAATTATGTAAAATCATTGTGGATGTTCCCGGGCATATCAGCGGTTCGGCTCTGGTAAACTATAGGACTGCAGTCTGCACAGCAGAACCAGTTTGACAAGATAAAACCGGTATCTGACTGACCGTAAGAGAAAAGCACACATTTTTTTTGTCAAGAAAATATTAATTGATCGTGGCTGGACTCGACCTTACGACCTACGCCAGGAACATTGACGCACTACCACCTAATTGCATGTCTAGATATCTAAATAACAGATAAGCAATGGATCCTGTTGATCTGCGCTGAACCAGTTAGACCGAGAACCGGTCATCTTTCCGATTCAAGGTCCGGTCCGGATTTCAAAACACTGGATGCTAATAAAGATTATTCTAAGCGTAGAAGAAAATGTTACGTGTGCTACGCTCCTGATAAGATTCTAGGACTTGTTGCGGAAAAAAAAAAAAAAACAAAAACAAGCTGCAATTTTTTTTTTAAGAACGTTCCAAATCTGTTGTCTTTTTGATAGGTCCATTAAAATTAAGAAAAAGTCTAAAATTGCATATGTAGGGGTGACTGCATTCGGTTCTTTTGAGTGTTTGTGCTATTTTTAAAAAATGTTTTTCTATTGCCCATAAAAATAAACCTATCAGAAAATTATTACTATTAATAATATGATGTAAATTTTATAAAAAGAATTGTATATTACAAGTTAGAAAAGTCAGTGGTTTAGACGTATGATGTAATGAAAAATGCGAGTTACCCACGCATCACACTAGATACATGATCATCATAACTACACATATGTGAATGTAATCGTGTTGGAAACTACAATTTAAAATTATAAAGTGCAAGACACTGGTAAATGTAACTTTGATTATAATTAGATTTATTTATTATAAAAGTGGTTATGTATTCATATGCTTCTTGCTTTGTTAATCCCACTCCCACCAAACAAACGCACGAGAAAGAAACATAAAAGGCGACCGCCGACGAGGAATCGTAGTGGTATGCATGCTGTGGTCGGCCGTCGTCTCTGCGTGTTTGTGTATATATATAGATTTTATTTTATAAAACCGAGAGTTTTTTAACAATATAAATTTATTAAAATATACTATATCATATTGAGCATGATTTATTTTAATGAAATCTCTCTAATTTAATACAATCTATCTAATTTAGCATTTTCTAAGATAATAATTAGACGTTTCAGTTCGTCTCCTTAAATTTAAAAATTCATAACCAATATTTTATCTAACAGATTGTTCTTGTGTGATTGATAATTATTCTATGTGTGAAATGAACATAATATTAAAATATCCGTTACCAACATTTTATCTATAATTGACTAAACTAGTGTGAGTGCCGATTATTCTATGCTTCAAATGTCACGTTTTGATACTCCAATTTCATTTTTCGTTTTTTCTTTTTTTTTTATTATATTTGAAGCCTCAAATATACAACTAGTTTTTTTTTTAATTTTCTGTACATATTTTTCCGTCAAAATGGATTGAGAAATGACAGTATCGTGCATGATATCAATTACACTTGAAAGTACGAGTAACAATTAGTTATTAACCTTATAAAAAAATTTAAAAAGCTAAAATCACTCAATTATAAAGTAAAAAATAAAATTAAAATAGTGATTTGTAATTAAATTAAAGTTAGCGATTAAGATATTAACTCTTTCTCGAATTTAGGCCTTCTAATTTTAATAACTAATTAATTAATTATAATTATTTTCATACTTCTTCTATAGCGCCGAAAGACATAAATCTTTCAATAACAGTACAATCAAAATCAATTCAGCACGTGGGGACAATCCAATAAAGTCCCCTCCACTATAGGATCTTGCAAATTGTACAATATCTAGCATTTCTATGGTACTTTCCTTTCCTCACATGGCACCCAAAAACTAACTTTTTCATCCAACTGATGTCACCTTCTTCTATTCCAAACCACTGCATTTTTCTTGTCTTAGTGGAAGCAAAAGAAACACTATTGCATACCCAGTAAATAATTTTAGGCGAGTCTCGTAATCAAATAGCTATAACTTTTTTTCAATGCTCTAACAGTTTCAACTTATCTTGACAGTTGTGCACCTGCTGAACCTTCTCATCGGAGAGCCGGGTCCCAACTACGAGCTTGTACTGCTCGAATTTGAGTTGGTCGCATTTCAATGCCGCTTTTCTGCAAGCCTTTATATTTCCTGGGAAACCAAACACCAAATTTGGAACATCAACAACCCAATAACATGTAGAGAAAGAAATGTGTGCTGCTCAAAAGATTTCTGTCCATTTCACAGTTCAAAATTTGATTTTGTGGGCTTGATATGTGGAAAATATTCAGCCACCTCATCTAGATATTGTAATTATAGCCTTAGAGGCAACATCCTCGACCGGAAAGAATGGTGTTGTGGCGGAATCTCGTTCATTGATTAAGTTTAGAGATAAATTCCAGTATTTTTCAGGACTGAATGAGATGATCTAATATTCTGATTTGAATAACAGGCTTGCTTGAACTCCCACAACAAGAAAATTTAAGGCTTAAAGCATACTGAATCCCAAAATTTTGAAATAAAAAATTGATTTTGAAGCAGTTTTTCATCTACAATTGATCAAAACTGAGTACCCTTCTTGGGTTCTTTTGAAACTACGATCCAGAAGTTCTGTAATTCTTCCAGTGATTGTTCAAGAGTTGGATAACTTACCACTAAAGTCAAGTAAGTTGAACAAGACAGGACAATTTCCAATACTTGTAACGAGGGTGATTGAGGACCAAACTTTTTGGTATTCCTCTCGAGAAACTCTAACAATGCATAGGTTTGTAGTTGGATTTACATACTTCACTGCCAAAAAAAAAACACACACACACAAATTTGATGATTATTTCAAGATCCTGCAAAAGCCGAATGATATAGAGACTAGTTTATGATGTTTACCTTGAAAAGATCCAAATGATGAGCCAAGTCCACATTCCCCAAAATTCACCAGGATGCTGTCTTTGATTGCTTTTGTTATATTGAATTGGGTGAGTATGATTGGTTCGTCAACCCCAAGTTCTCGATTCGGATCCACGAATATCTCCATTACCATGTACCTGTTCTTAAATCCTACCATGATATTCTTATTCTACTATCTTAGTGAGTAACCTGCCAAATTCATTCATACTCAGCTTCAACTTTAAAGAACTAGAAATTGAAAACTTATTTATGCTGATTAGTACAAAAATGATCCCGAACCTGGCAGAATCAGCTTAGCAGAAGCATATCTATCCAATTCATCAGAGACTGAAGCATTAATTGTGACGAGGAAAGATCTTAAGTTATTATTATTATTATTTGGCCAAAGGAAAGATCTTAAATTATTAAAAGAAAAAAAGCCCATCTTTGGAAACTGCAGTTCTTTTTCAGCTATTTCACTGAAGCGTTTCATCGAACAGTTGGACTACAAGTAAGATTGACATCATTAATTACTTCTATGAACTGTATTTATCTATGAACCAGGGAGCTGCAGTGCAAGAGAATTCAGAGGTCAAGAATGGCGCCATAATCAAGAACGATTCATAAAGGAAATAAATTTTCCAGCTAATGCAGCATTGGATTTCGATTGAACTAGGAGGATATAAACAGATAGCCACATACCGATATTAGAAGTTGTTGGACGAAACTGTCGGTGATAGCGGCGGCGGCAAGGTGGCTCCGGGAATCGATAGATTCCTTGACGGCGAAGAGCTAAAGACTAATATAACGAAATAAGATTGTATTCAATACTTGGACTCTGAACCCTAATCTTAATCTAATTACAACATTTATCCTAAGCTTTTCCTTATTGATGATGATGATATGATTCACCAAATTAGTAGGGATAACAATATTTTTATATGATACGATCACCTACGGAAAAAATCTAGTGCAAACATATGAGTAAAACGACAATACAATAGTAGCATGAAAATGATTCATACTAGGTAATTTATATGTTGTGTTTTTGTATTTATATTTTATTACACAACATATGATAATGCAATAAAGTTGCTGGAAAATTTAATTCTATAGTATTTTTTTTACAAGTCATGTTAAGCTCTTAAAATTCTAATTAGCTGTTCCATTTCTAAAGTTTGGCAAGTCTCCATTAAGAATTTTATAAAGTCTTATATATGAATTCATGACTTTTACTATAAAATGTTCGTTATTTTGACATTTGCTTAAAATATCACTTGTTTACATACAACTTAACTAGCTTATCCGGTGTTTTGAATGTTGGATCGGCAGTCAAACTGTGAACCGATCACCTTGCGGCCTCGGTTCCCAAGAAAGACCGAAAATGCAAATTGAACTCGATATGTTCAGTAAACCAACAGTTGGACCGTGAAACCGTAAGAGGTTCGCTGGCTCGAATGTACCCTTGGTTGGGCTTGAAAGTATAGGGCTGATTTTTTTTCTCAAAACCAATTGAATCGGTCTGAAGTCTGAAGCAGGTCGGATTAGGAAACATGATCATACTAGTTCGATGCTAGATTCGTTTTTTAGTCTGTCATCAACACAACACATCTATTTTTTTTTTTTTTCCTGAAACCAATTGAATCGATCTGAAGTCTGAACCATGTCGGATTAGGAAATATGATCATCCTGATTTGATGCAAGATTCGGTTTTTAGTCTAAGCTTAACACAACACAATAGCGTAGCATGAAGTAAACACCACGAAAAAATGTGTTCCGTGTTTGTAAACATAACACGTATAGATACATAAGTTCTTTTGTGGTAAATACTGAACAATATTATTAATTAAAATCCATGAAAATCATAAATACACATGACTATAACAAAATAAAAATGATAAGGGTAAGAGTCAGCATACATGTCAGTCAAGATAATTGGTTTAAACCAAATTCACGACACGGTAATGATAGACGCTTAAGAACAAAAACCATATCCAGATAATAAAACATAGAAATGGAACAACGTAAGCATTCTAAGAACGATAAAGACCATATGTTAACCAAAAAAGGTAGTGACGGTAAAAAGGTGATAATACTAAGATATATCCACTGTGAATCAAAAGGATGCAACCTGATCACATCATGAGATAACATGTTAACCCTACAAACATGTCGTCCGGAAAACTCGATTATGGATAAACAAATGCGTGGATGCGGAAAATGCAGTAAGAGAATGGATCTCCATCAACACAAAATTACACACATGCCTAAACTCAATCAAGCAAAACCATATAAAGATGGTGGAGTAGTTAAGGGTTCTTCGGTGGTAGTCCTGGCCGGAAACCACTATACTAACACATCCATGTCCGAGTAACATTCCAAAATGACTAGTACTATTTGAAGATGTCGAAGACAACAATTGATTATCACGGATAACAGGTTTAAAGGAACTAGACTCCTTAAACAAATATAGATCGCAAAAGTGAGAGTGGATGAGATTGCCTAATTGGCTAAAGGACCAGTGAGATTCTGAGATGTCAGTTCCAACATTAAAATGAAGATTAAAAATGGTGGGTTGATGGTATTCCATGGATGTGGTGTAGAAGATTGACGTTTCAATTTGACTCGATGAACACAATAATAAGCAAAATGTTTACTTCGATCTTCTAACATGTATAATAAGGTGAGAATGTCGTCTATAGAGACGGTTGGACAAACATTATGGGTACCTTCGTTTTCAAAGTATGAAGATAATAATTTGAATTT
Source organism: Clarkia xantiana subsp. parviflora (assembly GCA_036873135.1). Taxonomy (NCBI): domain Eukaryota; kingdom Viridiplantae; phylum Streptophyta; class Magnoliopsida; order Myrtales; family Onagraceae; genus Clarkia; species Clarkia xantiana. The sequence continues at coordinate 53,045,551 of JAPTYO010000001.1, forward strand.
GCGCACCACCGTAAGAATGAGGCTCAAATAAGGTCAAAATGTCAAATATATTCGGCTCCAAATTTACCCATATCATGTGGCGCAAAAGAGCAGCCTACATAATATTAGATAATATGTTTAATTTGGAAACAATCTAGGCCCATGACATAAATACATAAGAGTTGCAATCTATAAAAAAAATGTGAGGTGTTCTTAGGTGGATCCCTCGTAGTCACTATCCCTCGTATAAACCACTACATCATTTTGTTGGACTTGACTGTGGGGGCCATGGGCCATGGGCCATAAGCCCAAGTCAATATGGGTGAATGGAATTTGAAAGTTGCTAAAGTCACCTTGGCTGGATATACTAGTAAATGCTAGTATATATTTTGCCAAATATCTTAAAGTGGTAACTAATTACTAAATGAAAGGTTATTTATATACGCGCTTGCGCGGGGTGCAAATCATCGGATCCGAAACACCTCCGTCAGGCTTGGCTTGTGTGCGAGCCCACGACGTGCATACACGATCGAACCCGGTTTTGCTAAACGTAATTTTTGTTTATTGTCATAATCGAATTTGGAAACATAATATTCTGTCAATATAGCAAACCGAAATTACCTACTTTAATGATGTCCAAATTCATTGAACACTGCTAATATAGCAAGTGTATTATGTATATCAAATATACGTGAGATTATATTTATACGCAGTAAATATATGGTTAGATTATACGCTGTCTATATTTGGCTTGAGCAATTGCACTATAAATATATGATATTCCCATTCCGAAATTACTCTAAAAAAATTTCGAAATTATCTCTCAAGTTTCGGCCACTTGCGGCGACATAGTGCTCCAGTTTTCTCACTTCTGTTTTTCGTGACTTCCTGTTGCTCAAGTTTAATTCTTGTTCCGAGATTCATTCTATTACTGTTTATGTATCTGAATCTCACATTTTCTTTTGAGTTCAGGTATTGTTCGGTTCAGTTGAACGAATTGTATGCACGATTCTTGTTAACGACGATGTTGTAACCTGGGAGGTGATCGTCCATGTTTAAACCTCGTTAAATAACCTGATGGTGAGGTTGTGTGAAATTGCCTTAAGGAGACTGTGATTAACACATGCCTCAGTTAAAGATCGTCTTTCCCATTCGATCTACGAATTGCAAATTTCGGTTTTCATACACATACAAATTACTCGTTAATTATATGTTGATTGCCGAATAATAAAAATTTAGACGTTTGTCCTATATATTTCAAAATTACTTTTTCACCCCTATTTTTCGACTAACACATTGATATTTATTATTTATAAATTTAAAGATATTTACATTTATTTATTATTATTATTATTATTTTATAAATTTGAGAGACGAGTAAGATACTAAATCACGTGCAAACGTGCAATAGTGTGTACCCGAAGGGAGCATGAAGCAGATTCATCCACGTGTCCGTGACCAGTTGGTCAGAGGTGTTCCAAAGTCCAAGCAAAGCATTGAATTTTAAACACGTGACAAAGTCACCCACTAGCTGACAAAGTCACCCGCATTTAACCCGCATTTCACTGCCATTTCATTTCATTTACATCTACTCTTCCTCCTACTTCTGCTGCTTCTTCTCCGTCGTCAACTCCGCCCTTGCCGTTATAAATACCGAGCCCGATTCTCAATCATTGCCCTTGCTAACGGAGGGTCGCATTGCTGAAGCAGAGCGTCTTCAATCTTGGATTTTCTCGCGAGGAAGAGAGATCGACGGTTCTATTGGGAGACGCGAAGCGATTGTCAATCAAGTGAGTAGCTCCTTTCAAGAATTACTATCTAGGGTTTTGTAATTTTGGGAATATTGTTGGGATTTAGGTGGTTTTGAGCTTCTTATTGTTCACCTACCTACCATTTTGAGGGTAAATTCCATTTTTGCTGGTTATTGAAGGGTTAGTTAGGTAATGTACTGGATTTGGCCATGATCGGTTGTATTTTTGGGTTGATTTGCTTCTGTACCTCATATACGTTGCTGAAAATGGTGGTGCTTGTGCATTTAATGATAAAAACTAGAATTCTCAGCTGTTACTGGTCACTGAGACAAAGATATGAGCTGGGTTCATCTTTGACACACTTGATCATGCTATAATTGAGTGATCCTCTGAGTAATTTAGCAGAAAGTAGAGAGAAAACATGTGAAATTTGTTCCATACAATAAATTTAAGTAGCCAGTATCGAAAAATTGATTAAGTTGTAATATTGGGATATGCAGACCTTTTCTGGGGGCAAGGTCCATACCTGGGAATATAACTTTGTAGAGGAAGCAATGGAGGTATGTGGAAATTCCATGACAGGAGGGCCTGCAAATGTTATTTATCTGTCAACTATTTTAGGCAGGGAAGGGTCGATCCCAGCTCATAAATGTTGCTGGAAATGCCAAAACGAGCATGTTTGTGGGAACATGTTCCGTTGCAAACTAACAGGAATCACTCACATTTGTGACAAGAACTGTGACCAGAGGATTTTGTACGATAACCATAGTTCCATTTGCCTCGCTAGTGGAAAGATCTTTCCTCTTTCTCAGGCTGAGGAACAAGCTGTCAGAGGTGTTCGAAGGAAGCTCGATGCAGAAACTTCTTCTACCACTGACAGCTGCGGTTTTAAGCGCAGGCGTGATTCACAGTTCCATCCTTCTCCGTTTGAGAAATCTTTCTCTGCTGTCAGTCCAATCTGCAGCCAAGTGGGAGACGGGATGGATTTGAGCTAGATGTCTATATATTTAACCATGGGAAACATTCCATTTCATCTTTCTTTTTCTTTTTCGAGGGTCTTGTTGCTTATAAGAACTTTATCTTCCTTTCCATGGGAAATATATATATCAGTTCAGACTATTAACTATTATGTGCCCACCTCTTGTAGGAAAGACTATTCTACTCTTACTTAATGCAGTGTTGGCTATTCTGCTCGTGTTACTATTACTTCGGTCTATTCAATTTGTGCGACTATTTTTTACCACAGTGAATTCTGTCATTCTGAGTTTGCAGTTGCCCTGTTCTTTACCTATCCTTCTGGTGTATTTGTACTTAATATCTGTATAGATGAACTTATTGTAGGTTTGGTTGAAGGGAGAGGATGAGGGTAGTTCTTTGTAAGTTTAAGCAATCATTTCCTTGTAAGTTGTAATAGTTAGGATTCTTAAGTAGAGAGATGTGAGTTTCTTTTACCTTAGCTAATTTGTGTTATGACTCCATATGACTTGTGTTAATTACAGGTTTCAAGTTCTTCAGACCAAGGGTAATTAAGGACTAACATTTAGTAGAGATAGCTTTTGGTTGTTGTTTTTGTCAATATCTGAATCCTTCTTTGGCTTCTGATGGATGTTAACTCTATCTATATTCAAATTTTGCAGGGTTGAAGGATTTACAAATCAGGAGTTCTCTTTCTTTTTTATGTTTGTTGTGATTCTGATTGATGTTACATCATTTGAGTCGGTCTTTCTGATTCCGGTTATCTTGTGTAGTTGACAGATACTATGATGGCAACCATCACACACATCAAGAGGGACTGAAAAAAAGAAGATTGTATTGATGGAGTTTGATCTAGTCACCTGAGTTTACTGCTCTGTTGAGTTCATGATCCGAAAAATGTCTATCCCGGTATTCTCAGTGAGTGACTCATATTGGAAAATGATGGGAAGTTGATCAAAGAATCTGAAGTACCTGATAGAACAGCAAGGATTAGGTCTGATTCTGCAAATTCTTTGATATATGCATCATACATGTCTTTGATGTTCTTTGTTGCCGGGTCGTCCTTGATTACAATTGTGTTCGGGTTGTTTCTTTGTAATTGATGGGTAAGGTTCTTCTGTTTTGATGAACTGCTTTTTGCAGTTTATGTAAAACTCTGGCTTGAATCTTGATAATACAATGGATTATCTTCCTCTGTTTTTTCAGACAAAAAGAAGCAGTTCATTGAGTGATTGATTGAAAGTTAGCAAAGAATATATACTGTCTACTATAAAGCTGATGTGTACAGAATCTAGATAGCCTCCTTTTTCAGTGACCTAGATTGAACCCAAATTGCTTGGTTTTTTCGTCTTAAACCCGACATAACTGAGATTCACTTGATTTATTCATTCAAATCTAAAGAAAGGAATGGCTTCTTGCTTCTTCACCTGGACTTCAAACATAAAAGAAATACTAAACCCAAAAGCCTCACCTTTGCTGGAAATTTCATCAAAGCAATCCCAAATTCTTTTGATCCATTTATATGCTCAACAATGGCAAAAGCACAATATCTAGCTAGGTACACAGATTTCCAACAGCCTCAGGATCACAAGCCCGAAAAACACTTTAGAAATGAAACCTAGGATCAATGCTTTCTTCATTGTTCTGTCCCTTTTCTTCTATTCCTCCCATTCTGCCACATTCACAATAACAAACAACTGTCAACAAACCATATGGCCCGGGACTCTATCGGGCTCAGGAACACCACCCCTTCCCACAACTGGGTTCAGGCTAGATTCGGGTCAGAGTGTGAGAATACCGTCCACTCCGGGCTGGTCAGGCCGGATTTGGGCTAGAACGGGCTGCACATTTGATGCATCGGGTGTGGGCACTTGCCTGACAGGAGACTGTGGAGGCAAACTCGAGTGTGATGGCAATGGAGCTAGCCCACCCACTTCCCTCTTCGAGATAACATTGGGCAAAGGAAACGATAAGGACTTCTACGATGTCAGTATAGTCGATGGCTATAACTTACCTCTTGCTGCCGTGCCTCAGGGGGTGTACGGTTCTTGTAATGCCACGGGCTGCACCACTGACATCAATATAGGTAACATATACTAATCAAGACTCATTATGAAATATGAACAGAGCTGGCAATATTTCCCTCAATGAAATCTATCCAAACAAAGCCTTACACAATAGCACGCAAGATATCAGCATGAACACGACAAACATTCATATTTTGTTGGCCCTAAATTCAAGAACTAGCAAAAAGGATTCAACTTGTTGATATATATATATATTCTGTTTGATGAATCAAAAGGTTGTCCTAAAGAGCTTCAAGTGATTGGAGGTGGAGCAGAGCAAGGAGTGGTTGCATGTAAGAGTGCTTGTGAGGCGTTTGGGACCGACCAATATTGCTGCAGTGGTCAATTTGCTAATCCAACAACATGTCAACCATCGATTTACTCAACCATATTCAAGAGAGCTTGCCCGAGGGCGTATAGCTATGCTTTTGATGATGGAACGAGTACCTTCACTTGCAAGGCATCTAACTATGTGATTGTATTCTGCCCTGATCCAAATGGGTCAGTAACTAATTGCTTTTTCAAATTTTGAACTCCTATTAGCTTTTATCATATGCAAGATGAAAATGCAGTAAATCTGAAGTTTGTGAGTTACCTTGCTGCAGGGTGAATAAAACTGATGTGGCAGTGCCACCTCCAACAAGTGTCAACCCGACCCATGGGCTGACACCACCAGCAATCGAAAACCCGAATCGTGGGTTACCACCCCCAGCAGTTGATGACCCCACTAGTGGGCTGCCACCCCCAGCAATTGATGATCCAACCCGTGAGATGCCAGCACCAGCAATCGCAGACCCGACTCGTGGATTTCCACCTCCAGCAATTGATGACCCGAGCCCTGGGTTGCCACCACCAGCAAATGCAGACCCGAGTCGTGGGTTGCCACCTCCAGTAACTGTTGACCCCAGGTGGGGACTGCTACCACCAGTGATTGACAACCCGACCCGTGGATTGCCAGCACCTGCAATTGACGACCCGACTCGTGAGTTGCCAGCACCAGCAATTGCTAACCCAAATCTTGGATTGCCACCTCCAGCAACTGTTGACCCGATACAAAGGTTGCCACCACCAGTGATTGACGATCCAACTCGTGGGAGAGCTGTAGTGCAGATGATGTCCACCTCTAGCATGCTCCTTCCATCGACTATACTGACTCAACTCCTCATCCTTGCCTTGCTCGTTTTGAACTTCTCTGCATATTCAGCAGAGTAGTTGAAGAGCAGCAGCACACCTTCAAGACCTAGATTGTCCAACGCAGACAACAAATTCAGAAGGATACACTAAACAAGTCAGTAAGAATGAACAAATAAAGTATACTTACCACAGTACAATATTTCCAGAAACCCGACTGATCTTTCAAAGACGAAATGATCTTCTGTATTTATCGCGACATGGAGGAGATAACTGTTCAAGCAGCCTCTCTGTACAATTAATTAACAGAATTCTAGACAAAATACAATCAAAAGAGATGTAGAGGTATAACTCACTTTTTCTGGTTGTAATCAAATGATCTTACCCAATCTCATGGAAAAAAATAATAATTGCTACATTACGGTAAAAAATAATTTTACACTACAGGAGGTTTAGCATCAGATTGTACTCTTCTGTATGCAAGACTTCAATGGATGATGAAATCAATAAGACAATAACAAAAAGAAATATAAAATTTGTATTTTTCTAAAACTACATCTCACTTTAAACTCATAACTCACGGTACAAACTAGAAAAGCCCTTCAAAGTGCCGGTGCCCGTCTTTCATTTCTTTTTGGTGGCTTTTTTGGTGACTCGAGTCTTCTTAGCTTTCTTTGAAGCCTGTGGTTTGCTCCCTGCTGTTTTAGCTTTCTTACGAGGAGGACCCTGTATTGAGACTTTGGGTTTAGCTAATTGTGGAATGGTATTTCTAAGATATAACTCAGTTTTTTAAATGTAGAAATTGGAAAGTATGAGAATGCCGAAAAAAAAAGGTTGTGTCCATACAGATGATTTATCAGCTTTCCTTTTCGCCTTTCCATTGGTCTGTTCATCACCACCCTCATTTTTATCGTTTCCGTTAGGTACAGATTTTGGCACCTTATCAGCCTCATCATCAGAATCAAATGAGTATCCCTCCAATGTTCCTGTTGAAATTTTGTAATGACACATTAGTAGTTATTAACAATAAAGCAAACAAGATAATGCTAATCAGCAAAGTTTTCTTGGGTGCTAACCTTCAACCATGGTTTCTCCCTCTTGGAAATCTGATTGGGGGTCTAGCTGAATATAGTCATTCATGATAGCTTCCACCTGCTCAAGAAATTGGGCTACTTTCATTCTTCCAACAACCACATTTAATTTTCAGCAAAAAAAAAAACACCTTTAACATTCCAAATACAGTTGATACAGAGAAAATTCATAAAAGAAAGCAAATAATTTGAGATAGAAAAAGATGTCTGTTCGGAAGAAAATGATAAAATCATAATATAAAGCCCAAAATGGACACAAGCAACCAACCTTAGCTTCTGATGGACCGAAGCTGACCTGAAAAGAAAAACACACACAAGTTACACCACTGACTGCCTAAGCAGGTTTCCAAATAAAATAACGTGTATGTGCACAAAAGAGAGATTCTGTCGATGACTCACAACACAAAATGTCCTGCAAGGAAGAATTGTTGTTTTATAAATGGTTCCTGAAATATTCAAATAAAGTTGAAGTTATCACACATGTCATAGATCAAATAAATTTGCTATGTAAAATGGAAGATCTTCCTACAAGATACTCATAGAATGCACCGAAAGTTTGAGATTATTAGGATAGTGAAAAGTATAACTTCCATCGTATCTTCCTGACACGTGTTAACTTAGATCTTGAATGTTATTTTCAACAAGTAGACAACCAACCATCAAGATGAACTGCACGAACTACTGGATATTAGAAATTCAAACCATATCTAATACGCACCTTTTAAATCTAGATACATATCCTGGTTTCCAGATGGTGTATCAGAAATCACTACTCTCCCCACAGCGCCCATGTCACCACTTAAATCTACAGAATCCCCTTCACACTCTACAAGTGCCTGCGAAAAGTATTATGATAAGACTTTGTTCCTTGACATTATCAACTATAAATATGGTAAACTTCTAATATTTAGTCTTTTTTATTGGAGAAGATTGGATAGGCTATAGATTAGCTCAAACAACATATATCGTATCTTAAGAAATATTGCTTCAACTCATTACAAGATATTACAGCATTGCATCTTCTCACATCAACATCTAATATATTGAACAATCACATGATTTACATTACCTTAGTACGCTGGATTTTCTCAGACAGAATTAGCGGCAATCTTGAGGAAGAAGCCTGCAGCAAGCATATAAGCTACCACAAATTAATTAAACGTTCCTTGATAGTTTAACTATTGTCACATATATTCTTGCCTGAGGTTCTCGTTGCTTGTCATGAATCTCTTCGTCGATATTGTCCATATCCGTTTCATCCACTGTAAAATAATTAAAAACCAACCACATAAAGCACACAGATCAAGGATGACAGTAATATTATATATCTATGGATGTTTTTTTTTCTAAAGATATATGGATGTTTGAAGAGCAATAAATCATGCACTGCATCTTACCGTTATTTTCCCTTGTTCCTGGTTTCTGCTCTGTATCCTCAACCTGTACCTCTTTCTTCACAGTTTTTCTTCTGTAAACCTTTTTAGATGGAGTACTTCCAGCATCATCAGGAGGAAATCCTTCCTCTCCTTTTACCATGTCATGGAATTCAGAAGTTTTCGGCTGTGATGATTCTTCTACATGATAACTCTTATCTTCATTCTCACTGCCATTATCAGGACATGCCTCTGAACCGGAGGATATTGTACATACTGGATACCCCTCTGTCTTCTGAGAGAGACGTGGTTCTAATCAGCAAACAACGAAAAAAAGATGCAAGCTAGTTGTTTGCTTCACTACGGTATTATAAGCTTCATGTGTATGTAAGAAGGGAAGGAATGCAAAATTTGAGTAAATAGGCAAGGTTATAAGCAAAGCGACCTAAAGGGAAAAAGTATTGCACCAAGAGGATATGAAGGATAGAAATTCATGAATTATTAATAAAATATAAATAAAGTTCACTAAAATTTCTAGATCAACTGCAGTAGCATCAGAGAAACTTAACTAATTTTTATGAGATAAAGTATTACCTCAAAGCATAAACTCATTCCAAGAGTTCAGTCCATCAATGATAGATGGTGTTGAAACTACTACTGGTGCTACTCATATACTAAAACTTTTTACATAAACTAGAATGCTACAGCTAATTTTATGAAGTAACATATCAGACGAGTAGTTCTATACAAATAACCAAAATGTGCTCTACTAGGATTACATTTCAGATTTTTGGTTACCTTGTTATTTCCTAGTTTAAATTAAGACACCTCTCAGCTACTATCTTGGTATACAGGCAATCAGTGACCACTCCAAGTAAGATTTTTTTTTTCGTGTGCTCAAGTCCATGTTAAATATGCTAAACCCCAAAAATGAATGTCAGGAATAGAGTGAGTGGAAGATCCGAGAAGATTGTGTTCTTTTTTAGCTGTCTAAAAACAAGACCTATTCCTCCATGTTCTTAGTATTGATCACACTTAATTCCTTTACGAGAGTACATATATATATTTCTGCCAGATTGAATTTCTCTTCTATGTAAATATATTCAAACATAAATATTTTCTTGATCTATTCCACCTGCTTTTCCCCGGGCACTTCAACCATTGGTTCTGCAACTTCCTTATTCCCTGTATCAAAGAACTACATGAGATGTATACAAGGATAAACAAAGGTCTTGTATTAGCTTTTGGTTGTATAAGTGCGCATAAAGTGATAAATAGGAAGAAGATTGAGATTGATTTTCTAGCTCTGCTGTGAGTGAATTTTACTTGCTCAAAAATCTATCTTCATACCTTCTCTGTTTTGACTACTACTGTGCTTCTCGGATTGTGTATCCCCTACATCCTGGTTAAATTTAGGGGACTTGGCTTTTGATGTCTCAGTCCCAACTACATCTTTGCTCGGGCTCTTTTTCACAACTTTCAAAAATTTACGCAAAGGCAATTTGTCATGATCAACTTCATCATCTTCCGAAGAACTACCATGTGGAGAAATCTCAGAATCCGAGGACAGCGTGAGAGCTGAAGCACTTGGTGGCTGTTCAATGAATGAAGTTCATTAGGTTTCCACAAAACGAAATTTACGCAGAGGTTACTTACTCTAAATTTTTTCTCCAAATCAGTATCGGCAGAACTTAATTGTGTATGCTGCAAACTGCCAGTTAAAGACTCCATTTGATACAATTAGAAACTACATAAACAGGTGCAACTGACAATTACAGCACCCAGAAAATGACATGCATTAAGAGAGAACGAACGGATCTTTCAATAAACCTGGAAAGAACGGAGCCAATCTGGAGATCCCTCCCTGGAGCTGCTCATTTTTGTTAAACCTGCTGATATAGAAACTCCATATTCAAGCTGGTCTAATATGAACTTCAACAATAAAAGACTGATTTAGAATTACAACAACATAACACAATCAACACCAATGGCTTCCTTAGAAAGGAAAATCCCTAGTGGAACAAAATGAAACAAAAAAGAGGCGACCTGTTCTAGGTATGAGGAATATTTTCTTACAGACGCAAAACTACAAACACGTAACATACGTTCACATTTGGGAAAATACAACGACCCCAAAACTGCTTAAACTAACTTGCATGTGATTATTACCACCAAAAAAGCAGAAAAACATTTAATTTCCAGCTCTGTGAGTCCCTAACGCTACGCAGCGAAGCAGAAAAATGCGTTTGATCTCTAGCTCATTGGGTCGTCGCACATGAGCAAGGAAATATCAATAGAAGCTCGAATTACTCTGATTTGAAGCTCAAGAAGTAAGCTAAGCTGGGAAATTGTCAATTTGACTAGTGATGAACTAAACCCTAGAATTAACGATATTAATACAGAAACCGCTGCAGCTGACGAAAGGGGAGGAAACGGAACACAGGAGAAGCATCAACAAGCAAGCAATTAACACTAGCATTAATTCAAAAGGGGCTGAAAATCGATGAGGTACCGGAGAAGAGATGAGCTCGGAGTTTCAGTTTGCCAGAAAACGCGGGAAAGCCATTGATGGCGCTCGATCTAGCCGATTTTTATTTTTCTGGTTTTTCAATTTCAATTTGTATTTAGTGGCCAATTTTTATTTTTTACTTTTTTATTCTTTTTGGAGAAATTGCAAAAATACCCCTACAGGTTTGAATCGTCTCAAGACTGACCCATATATCTATTAATTTCTGAAATGTCTCCTCTACTTCTTAAATGATGAACCAACACCTCAACTATTTATTTTTCTTTCCAAAGGAAGATTCATTATTATTATTATTTTAATACTAATAGAGTAACCACCCTAACATAATCAATCCAACAATAACAACATAATCTTGGCCAACAAATTAAAAGCATAAAAATAAAAAATAATTTCAACCAAACTAGATGTCTAATATTTCTATATAAACATAAACCACAATTTATTTGAATGTCTAAATATCAGCTAACTATTTGTTATTTTTGTTTATCACGTGTTGTGTTCGTAATTATTCCATCTAAATTAGACGAAATCGTAACAAAGCTAATTGTATACATATGAAAATTAGTTAACCAAATATTAAAAGAAAACTTCAGCTAATATTTTATCTCATCACACAAATATTAACTTACAATTTAATAACTAATCTTAATTATTATAAGAATAGTATGTCTTTAAGATAAAATAAGAATAGATTTAGTAAAACCCATAAATATTTAGCATCACAACAATTCACAAATAATCGCATTACCATAAGTACTGAATTTGAGTCTAATTAGCAAAATAATAATTACACTTACACCCCAAGTAAACAAAAACGCACGCACGGTTTTCCACACAGGAGTCATAAAGTCACGTGGCGATCAGGCGTTGTCTGCTTCTTGATGATCATGATCTTCGTCAGCGCCGGCGGCGGCGGCGGAACCGGTGATGTCGAAGGCACCGGCGGCGGCCAGGGCACTCCAGCTGGGGAAGAGGGGGTTAAGAATGATATCAGTGAACTGAAAGAGCCGCTCCGTCAACTCCATTATACGTGCCTTATACCCCATCATCTCCTCCACTCTCTCCGCCTCGAGGTCACCGAGGTGGGAGCAGAGCCGCTCCTCCGCCTCTTCCACCGCCGTCAGCCGCTCCTCCGCCCGCTGCAGCTTCACCCTCAGGTGAATCTCCCTCTCCCGGCTCTGCTTCAGCTCCTCCTCCAACTCTATGTTCCTTTTCAGCAGTAGCTCCGGCGATGATTCTGAGCTCACCGCCTCCGCCGCCGCTGAAGTTGATGCCATTTCTATTTTCTACTTACTTCTTCTCTTCTATGTGTTTGTGTATATATATATATATAGAAATGACACACGATCTAATTATATAACGGTCCGACCACAATTCAACTGTATTTAAGTAACATGTTTTATCATTTTTGACAACTTCAAAAGAAAATTAACTGTCTAGAGTCTCTCGCGTGATCTAAACGCTGCGATTGGACTTTATATAATTTCATAGACGGTCTAACTGCGGCAGTCAGAATACAATCAAACTGTGTTTATAATTTATATGATACTCTTTTGTATTTTTTACAATAATAAAATCAATTAATTGTCTTGACACATTCTAACCGTAATCGAACTGCTGGATCTGACTTTATATATTTATTTATAGGAGTGAAATTGGTCATCCAATAGGAGGTTTCCAGATACATGCTTAGCAGGTTTTTCAAATAATATGGAAAAGTATTTATGGTTAAATGAATTGTTTTAACTTTTTATATAATAGCCAAAATGGAAGTATATCTGGCTTCTTCTTTCTTGGTCAAGTATTTGCCTATTTGGCTTTTCGTTTAAATTGCAATAAAATAGAATATTAAATAAGGAAAATATTATTTGGTGGATTATAAAATAAAAGTAGAGAAATAATTTTTATAAGTGCCTCTTTTACAATTTATATTAACCTAATTAATTATATTAATTAATATCAACTAATATAACATATATTGTATATATTTAATTAGCATAACGGTCGGTTCGTTCCCACGGTTACCAAAGCTCAAAATCTGAACCAAACCGAACTAGAGCAATAAACCAATCAAAAATCAAACTGAATATTTCGGTTTTTTCGGTTTGGACCGTATCGGTTTTCACCAATTTTTCGGACCAACCGGATTATGATTTCACTGCTTCCCCAACGGGTCAAGAGAAAGCAACCATTTAAAAGTGGAAGATCCATCTTAAAAATCAATTGATAATAGAAGAAGGTAACGCACTTACTTATATAGTTGCTCTAACATTTGTAAACACCGGTAACACCATTAAACTTATGGTGGGTTTCAACACAATTATCATATCTTAGATTTAACTTACTATGTAAGGCATCAAAAGATACATGGGAACACTGATTTTAACAAGTCTACTTATCAACTATAATATAATTTAACCCTATTAAAGGGTTATATTTACAGATTATTGTATGAGTTGGTTATTTACTATGGACAGTAAAACAATTCAGACCACAAATAGTAGAAATCCAAACATTATATAGCAAGATGTGAATATAGTGACACAGTTAATCCTTGATTAAGTTCAATACTAAATTTTCAATTATAATAGACAGTGTCATTTGATACGCTTGTTTTCAAACATATAATATACTTACAAATGAACAGAAAAAACTCAAATATTACAAAGCATAATAAATCTAATGTCGACAATATTAATATAGATATTTCTTTTGAAAGAAAAACAAGACGCCTCAAAAACTTCAGCTAATATCTTATCCGACCACTCAAATATTTACTTGCAGTTTAATAACTAGCCTTAATTACTATAAGAATAATATTTCTTTAAGATAAAATAAGAATAGATTTAGTAAAAACCGTAAATATTTAGTATCACAACAATTCACAGATAATCACATTTTATTTTATCATAAAAGTACATGTATTTGAGTTTAGCAAACTAATAATTACACACCAATTCACAGATAATCACAAAAACGCACGCACGGTGATAAAAGTCACGTGGCGATCAGGCGTTGATAGCTTCTTAACAATCCTGATCTGCGTCAGCGCCGCCGGCGATGGCAGTTATTGGTCCGGTGCAGCCGTGAAGGCGGCGGCAATAACAATATAACCGGCCTGCAAGAGCTGCTCTGTCAACTCCATAATCCGTGCCTTATACCCTATCACCTCCTCCACCACCTCCGCCTCGAAGTTACCGAGTTGGGAGCAGAGCCGCTCCTCCGCCTCCTCCGCCGCCGTCAGCCGCTCCTCCGCCCGCTGCAGCTTCACCCTCAGGTGAACCTCCCTCTGTCGGCTCAGCTTCAGCTCCTCCTCCAACTCTATGTTCCTCTTCAGCAGTAGCTCCGGCGATGATGATTCAGAGCTCACCTCCTCCGCCGCCGCTGAAGTTGATGCCATTTCTACTAACTTCTTCTCTTGTAGTCGTATGAGTTTATTATGTGTTTAACTTTATTTAGGCGACACTTATATATATATATATATATATATATTTAACAATAATTAAAGATAACTACTAATTAGTTGTCTAGAGTAGACACATTCTGACCGTAATTAAATCGTCATTATCAGATTTTATATAATTTTTTTAGGAGGGAAATGGTCATCCAATAGGAGGTGTCCACTCTATACACATGCTTAGCAGGTTTTTTCAAAAAACATGGAAAGTATTTAACTATTTATGGTTAAATGAATTATTTAACTTTTATGTTGGGATGTGGCATTGTTTTTTTTTTTTTTTTTTATCATTATATATTTTTATAAAATGGGAGCAATATTAATTTATATTGTATACTTGCATCATGCATCCATCATTAATTATATATATATATATATCATAATCTTGTGGCTCTAGTTTTTTTGAACAATCAGTCATTTTGTATGTTGGAGCACTATTTTATGGTCATCAATTATCATATCTCAGATTTAACTTAGGACATAAGATATAAAATGATACGCGTAAGGTTGGGTTTAATATGTCGGCTTCTTAATTATACTGTGTTGTAATGTTGTTGGTGGAGGCTATGTTTGCGACGTAAGTGCATATGTTAGTTGTTCAATAAATCTAGACGGAAAAAATCACAGACCGTAAATAGCAGAACCCAAATATTATGTAACGGGATGTGAATATGAATGACACAATGCACTAGTCGTTTAATTGTATAATACGCTTGTAAATACGTAATAATTCGAACATTGTGTAACATAATGTATATAAAGTCAACACTATTAATATATATATAAAAAAAAAAAAAAAAAAAAAAAAGGGGACGCGGAAGATCGATAAGTCTCTTGGGAATCCTATACGGTCGTTTGCTTCTTCCTAGTTTTGTCCAAAAGCCAGTACAGGGACAAGGAAGGAAGCACAACCAACCACAACCATAACTTTAGCACGCAATTCCAATTCCCCTACTTTATCATAACGTTTCCTCGCATGACATCTTTTTCATCATGTTCTATATTTTTCTAAGAGATGATATTATCTTAATTATAGATATATTTCTTTTGGTATATAAAGAGAAACTCGAACTAATGGATCAATAATGTACTTAACATATAAAACGAGTCTCCCTAAGCGGGACGCAATGCGTATTAAAATTTATATACCGTAAAACTCAAATCCTAATCAAAGTGTCTGCAACATAATTGACATTTCGATAAATATGCATAAGATTGTTTCTACTAAATTTGAATAACAGATTCCGACGATTCAAAATAATAAGTATAATTTCAAATTAGAGACTATATCAAATTAGATATTATATCAAATTTGATAATTTATTATTATTAGTTGTATTTCATAACTCTGAGTTAATAATAATCCGCTCGTATTATATGGTTCGTATTATATGATAGACCATCACCACTTCCTTATGTTCTCCCGTATATTATTAATTACATTTCTATAAGTTTTACATGATTAGAATATTGTAATAACATCTTTAATGATTTTTCGTAACATTTTAGTCCCATCTTATGTTTATAAATTGTTATAGTAGTATTATTTACCGTCAATTTAAAATGATACGAATATATTTCTACAGTATGATATCGTCATCAGTTATGTAATAAAAAACTATATCCTCTAATTTTCTATTTTATGTTGGTGTATTGTTAACAATACAAAGATTAGCATTTCATGACAGAAAAGGGTGATATCATTAGCATTTTAATACATTAATAATTATCCATTAATTAATTGTAGTTTCATAAATAAGACACAATCTTACAAGATAGCGTGGGTGGCTCATTGCTGACCTGGACATCCAAACCGATTGAATAAAGATTATGAATTCACGAGAAAGATTGCGTATGAGTATGTGGAGGAGTGGTGTGTCTTCCACTAATATTGCAATCCATTCACATCATATACGGAACCCTTGTTGAAAATAATTCATCATTAAGCGTGTGACAATACTATGCTTTTTATTATGTTTGACTAAATTAATTAATTACACCGACGTTTGTTCATTTGTTGATTTAATTTAATTTAATTTGTGGTTCAAAATGTTCCAAAGTTGATTGGATACATAGATATACTAATACTTGGGGCAACCAATATTTTTATTCGGTTGGTTGAAATATTCGGTACCTCATTTGTCGTAATTGCAACTTAAAAGAGTATTTCGTTTATTTTGTTAAAATGGACATTGAAAAAAAAAAATGACACGTGTTATACACGTGATTTCGGTTATGTAATAAATTTAATATAATTGTACAAAAAATATGTTTTAAAACCTTAAAAATAAAAAGATAGGTGACCATATATTAAAGACTAGATTAATCATAAAATAAACGTATGAAGTATATTTAAATAAATATAAAGTTACACAAGAGACAATGTCTATATTAAAATATTTTATATATTTGATGATTAAATGGATAAAACAATTCCACAAGATAACTGAAATACTAAATAATTAATAATTTGGTGGAAAAAAAAAACTCAAACCTTATAATATTTTTGAGGAATCAGGTTATTTTATAAAAAAAAAAAGTTATCATAAAAATATCACGATTTTTTTCATTACCTATTATCAGTCATTTTTTTCTTTATAAAATTCCATATTTTTGCTTATAAAATAAGATGCAACATAATGTTATCCAAATATCATACTTTTTGATAGCACATACACGCTTAATTCCACTAAGTCACTAGTAAAATTCTATTAACATGGACGTGAATCACATGCCCATTTCTACATGGGTACATATCCATAGGGCTAAAGCAAAACCCATATTATACCCCAAAAAAAAAAAAACATAGGTTAGCATTTTTTTTTTTGGGCACGGCCGCCGGTCAGGCCTTAGTCGCCTGCTGCTTCGACCCGACCGGCGTAGCGACGGCGACGGTGGACTGCAGTAGCTTGTTGGCCTGAGACAGCTGAGCCATGAGTGCCACTATCCGCGCGTGGTAGTCACGAGCCTGCTCCACCGCCTCGGCTTCGAGCTCGCCGAGCTGTGAGCAGAGCCGCTCCTCCGCCTCCTCAACCACCTTGAGCCGCTCGAACGTTCTCTCCAGCTCGAGGCGCGCCGTCTCCTCCCGCTCCCGGCTCCTCCGCAGCTCCGCCTCGAGCTCCTCGTTGCGTTTCTTCAGCTCCGCCGCCGTATCCCTGCCGAGGCTGAAGCCGAGCCCTATGGCTCCTCCGGTCACGGCGGGGCTTGAGACGGCCATCATTGCTGGAGCCATCGTAGACTTTCTCTGACTAGAAATTTATTTGTTTTTTGTTTGGATGAGAAGAGAAATGAAGGGGAAGTGGGAAGATTTTATAGCCGTGATTCTGTGTTAGTGGGTGTGTCTAGGTTCAATGAATCTTGAACAGTGTATGGAGAACCGGTTCGGGCCGGCTTGGTTTTTCTTTGTCGGCTTCTGTTTTAACGTGCGGACTAGACGATGAAGGAAAGTCGTTTGTTTGTGGTTTTGGTTTGACCAACGAAACTTCTAGTAGCCAGTAGGCAAAGTTTCCTTCTTCAATGACATTTCACACGATACATAGATTTTCTTTAACACAAATAATAAGATAGTGGTGACGACTTAAACAATATTATGTTACGTATTGTTGGATCTCTCGATTATACTAGATTATTGGATTTTTCTACTATGCTTTGGAAGCACAATACTTTTGGTTTTTTTAATACTATGATGGACTTAATTGTAACATAAGTAAAACTTTAAAAGTATGGAAAAGTATGAATTTTTTTAACTACACATAAGATGTGTATTATACTATTAATAATATCAATTTCCCTATGGGGTTCACCTTTAGAGCAATAGAAAAATAAAAAAATTAGTGACAAAAGCATGGTGCTCCAAGAGCATTGTAGAAATGTCCTAGATTATTAGTAAGGCTACGTTTACTTCACAATGGAGCTACATTGAAAGAAGGGTCCATCAATTTTTTATTAGGTGTAATTTTTACTTAAAAAATTGTGACTATTATCAATTTAGGTATTTAAATTCTTAAACTAATCTCTGAATTTTTTTTATACTAGTTATTAGCTCTAACTCAATCTTACCTCCACTCGATAGAAGTTCACGCTTTGTTATTGTGTATGTGCTAATTATTCATTAAGTTCGGTCGGAAAAAAACACGTACAATTGTGGGAAAATTGTATACTAATCACTACTAAGTACTAAGTAGTGACACATTTTCTTTTAATTTAGGCAAAAAAAATTGTAAAAAAACAGCTAGTAATTAAACAATATTGTTTAATGTCCATGAATAAAAATTTAGAGTAGGAATAAAGGTGATTATTTTTTCTTTCCGCTCTCTTCGTATTCAAATATTTTTCAGATTTAAAATTTCGAACAGTAAATTATTATTATTATATTTATCGGGCATAAAAAGTGGTCAAAATTGAACATTTAGGAATATTCGTTCCTTGTTAAAAGGATTCGAATTTCCCATCTCGCAAGGGCCCTCCACATTCTTGTGGGATCTAGCTTATTTATTTATTAAATTGAATCATTATTTAAACTTATTTTTTACTAAGTTACACTTACACATATATAGTGTAACATTATTCATCTACCGATACTCATTTAAGTTTTGTAACCGATACAATCTCGAATACAATCAACTTCGAGTGACACCCCATCTCCACAATCTCCCCTCTATCCATCACCACGATATTTTCCGACGTCACTATCGTCGATAGTCGATGCGCCACCGTGATTTGCATAAAATTATTTCCGCTACGAACCGACTCCAATGCCCTCACCACGCTCCTCTCCAACTCCGTCTCCCCATCGAGAGCGCTTGTTGCCTCGTCGAGCAACAAAATCGGTGGCCGCATCAATAACGTCCTGGCAATCGCGATCTACTTCTGCCCACCCGACAGCTGGCACCCAATTTATCCGACCAACGTGTTATAGTTGTCGGGTAGGGTAGAGATAAACTCGTGAATGTTATATTCATTAGTGACATTTGGTTTTGGCACAAACATAGTTTATCAGTGATGAAATGTCATAGGGACGACTACTTCATTCATCACTAACATAACATATTAATTATGGCAATTTCGTGACTAAAGTAAGTTTATCAGTGACAATTAAGTAAAATCGTCACAGTGATTTTTACTGACGGCAGCTTTAGTAACACCTAGTGACGGCTAAAAAAACTATCACTGATCATATCTGTGACGAATTTCTTGAGAAGTTGTGACGATATTAGTGTCACTAATTTTCCGATTTGTTGTATTGTAAATATAAGTATTAAATGAAACAAATTTGAAACATTTAATCACATTTTGAAACGTAGGTACCAAACTTTCACGTCAAAAAAAAAAAAAATATTATCTGATCACATTGTGCAAACATAAGTGTATATCTAAACAATGTATTAAAAACCATATATGTATATACCTTTTTTAGGGCATGCACCATGCCTTTAGGGTCATTAATATTGCTCCCGAACGCGTCGAGAGCCTTCCCGAGCAACAAATACCCTACGGGCTGCGCCATGCCATGCACAACAGACCCGAACGTCCCGAGCCCCATCAAAACCCAGTCGAGCGCATCTGCGTAACTTAGAAGCGTAAAAAACGACACTTCGTTACCTTTTGACGAAGAATCCTCCATAATCGGACCAGAATCTCGAGTTGTTATGAGAGCGTGGTGTGGAATTCAGTCATTTGTACGTGTTATATATAACGTTGAAGAAAACAGTGCATGGAAAGGAATATACGTGGATATGCTTTGGTTGGAGGTATAAAAATAACGTAAGTATAATGCGTATGTGTTCGTCTCTGGATATTGTTGCCAAGAGCAAACAGACAGTGTAGAAGAAGACGGAATAAATGTATCAGCTAATTGTAATTTGTACATAGGTTTTAAGAGTATCAGCTATTTTTTATTTAAAGTCTCAGATATTTGAAACTTATCAATCAGTCATGACTTGATTAACCTAGTTAGGGAGCACAACTTAGCTCGAACCCGTTTCAAGCATGTTCACCTGATTTGAAAACTATGTCTAGCATGAATATACGCCAGGGCGAGCATCCTAGCTCAATCAATTGAACAATAAGCGATTTAGAGTTTTGATCGGTTATGGTGAATCATGAAGCGTGCCCATGCCCGAGCTCATCTCCCTTACATTGTCTTCTAGATCAGGTGAACATGTTTGACATGGATTTAGACCAATACAAACTTCCAGTTCAGTTATTAAGTTATAAGAGTATTCACAGTGGTTTTACATAAATTGTATTCTTTAAAGTTGCTACGTAGATATTTATGTACACTTTAAGTAATACGTAAATTTAATACACACGTAAAAAATATTTTCTCTGCAATCATATTACTTAAATATATTCCTTAAATATATTTTATTATTAAATTTTTCAACAACCACCAATAAGATATTAGCATTAATTATAAAATGAATTAATTTATAATAAAAAATTGGTTACGTAATACATAGTGCATTACTTATATTTAATGAATGTTTTATGTAAAAACATAAATTTACGTGTGAGTCCCATCTTTAAGGAATGCTATGTAAAACCACTGTAGATAGTTTTTGTTGCTTTACTTAAATAAACATGTAGGACCCACGTTTACGTAATCTTTACGTAATACCACTGTGGATGCTCTAATTGACTGATAAGTCATACTATGAATAGTAAAATTTCAATTTAAAAAATTGAGATTCTTAATTTTTTTAATATAATTAGAGATTCTTAAATCTCACATATCGATAGCCCCTAAAATGTACTTTTCTTAAAATGAAACCCAAACCAAAATAAGACGGGCCGATACTACAACCAGCCCATTGAGAGCCCAACTTTGTGGTTCATACTTCTTTCATAATGAAGCCAGCCAGCCGAGCAGTGGAATTCCTTTGCGCGAGGATATATATTATCGTAAATTTTATGTAAAGAGGAAGGAAATGAATTAGTTGCTTCTAGAATCCAGATATTATTCGGGAGTAGAAAACCGTGTACCGTCCATTTCAAATTATTCCCGCGAATCCACGCATTTCCACACTTCTCTCGATTTACTCGAATTTCACAACTCCTTCACCACTCTGATCTGATTCTCCATTTCCGTGCAATCGATTCATACAAGCCCGATTCTGCGGTGATCAGAGGTAGAAATCTGGAAGCGATCAAGATGAACGGCGGTAACCACGGCGGCGGAGTGGCCACGGAGCATTCCGGTACTTGGGTGATGGGCTCCCCAGTGCCGCCCCAGACGCATCCGGTGACTCAGCATACTTCCTACCCCTGCATGAGTAACCCCACGCCTTCCGTCGCTGTCAATCACAGCAACGGCGGTGGCAGTGGCAGTGGCAACCCCTACGTGCATGCGTCTCCGGTTCAGCCAGGTCCTAGCCGCCGTAAGTCGTTACATGTGGGTTGATTTCGGGTAGCGTAGTGTTATTTTGTTGAAGGATGTGTAGGTTACTCAATTGACACGGTGTTGCAGGTCCGATGGATAGGGTTTATGATATGTTGAATCGGTGTGGCAAAAGATTAGATGTTGCTACTAGGAAGGCTGAATCGCTAGCTGACAGTGTCTGGAATCATCGTGAGTCTTCATTGAACTTTTAGTTTAGTTTTCTCTACTTCAGCTGCAGTAAGCAAGTAACTAATGATTAAGTAGAGTTAGATGGCTAATTGGCGCGCTTGATCTGATCTGCACAATGGATTGATTCAAATTCTTGATCATCTGTCAGATATGAGTTGTTAAATTACATCTCTAAGACTTACCAAACTTCTGTGTCGATGTGGTAGCTAAGATGATCATGTTTGTCCTATTTGCTCCAGCTTTATTTCTCGACAAGCCTTTTGTGTTATTAGGACTGGTGCAGTATATAGTTTTTCATTGATCATACAGACTACATAGTTGGTATGCCTTGATATCATAATCTGTCTTTCTCACAGGTAAGTTGGATATGTTCGATTTTCATTATAAACCTTTGTAGGAAATGATCCATAAGAGAAGGTAAAGGTTGCGAAGCTTATGTCTTAGAAATTAATTTCTTGCTGACAACTTGTAAGGAAAACCTCACTTCCTATTATGCACGATACCGGTTCCACAAATCCATGGATTAGGTTAGGTTTGATCAGTTGCGAACTCTGTATCTTGTCCTTGAAGAACACTATGTATACTTCATCTATTTTGGGAAGTTGAAAGAGTTTGTGGTTCGATGACAGAGTTCAAAATTTGTTCTTGTGACAGTTTCTGGGGTGGTCTCCAATCTCCATTATGCATGTTAATAATCTTCTGAGATTCAATCTCTGCTGTTTCATACAGTCAAAACAGGCCCTAGCGTTGCTGATGCAGCAATGGCTAGGCTTAATCAAGGGACCAAGGTTCTGACAGAAGGAGGACAAGAGAAGGTATTTCAACATACATTTCCCACAATGCCCGGTGAAAAGCTCTTGAAAGCATATGCTTGCTACCTCTCTACCACCACCGGACCTGTGATCGGTACACTCTATCTGTCAAACAACAAACTAGCTTTCTGCAGCGACTTTCCCCTTTGCTACTATTCCTCCACTGGGCAACAAGAGTGGATATATTACAAGGTATTTTCTTTCTTCTCATAGTCAGGAACATATATGCTGTTTCGGGATAATATTCCCAAGCTGTTTGATTGCTCTGTTTTCCAGATATGGTTTGATTAGATGCATTATTGTATTGAAGTAGTATAAATCTTTCTCTGTTATCCTGCTGCCAAGAATTTTGTGAATGAACATATATTGATATGTAGTAATGTAGACCCTGTGGGTATTAGTAATGCTTCTGCTGTCTCATCTTGTGTAGGCTCCATTTGTTAATAAAAGTAAAAGGGAATAGAACCTAAAAACTGTCTAGATTTTGCTCCGAGTGTCAGTTTGGTGTCTGAATTTTTAAATGTTGATAATTAGTGTCCCAATTTTCAGTTTTGTGCCTGTTTGGTTTTCCGTTAGTTTTTGGGTTAATTTTAACAGATTGAGTTGAAAAGACTATTTTGCCTTTTTTTTTTTAAAGCCTCCATTCCGGCCACCCACCTCCGACTCCGGACACCCACCTCCAATCGGTCGGAATCGGCCAAAATCGGCCGGAACCCTAAGTCCTAAATCTGAGCTCCTTAACCCTAAATCGACCGGAATAGGCCGTAATCGGGACGGGTTTGACCCTAATCGGCCGAAATCAGGGTGGGTTTGCCCGTAATCGGGGTGGGTTTGGCCGGAATCGACCGGAACTTTAATTCTGGTCAGGGAGTATTTTTGGTATTTTGAAAATTGTTCAACCACGTGACCATCACGTGACCAGATTTCGTTCAACTTAACCCAAAAATTTAACGGAGACACCAAATAGCAACACATATGAAAATTAGGACATTGAATTTCAACCTCAAACACCAAACTGACACATATGTCAAAATTGGGATAGTTTTTAGGTTCTATTCCCAAGTAAAAAGAAGATGTAGTTGTTCCTTCACGAGGCTCCTATTCTTCTGATGTAGATTGATGGTTTATTGCATATGAAGTAAGAAGCTACATAAAACGATGGCAAACCAATATAATTGACCATCAAATATTCCATTATGCTTATAACACGATGTTGGTACATATTTACCTTGTATTCTGCAGTTTAATTTAGATGCATTTGCAAATCTCTGATTTGGTTCCCAGTTCTGCATATACTTTTCGTGTTACATTTTAGTTAATCATGAACTTACTACTATTCTCATGCCTTAGTATTCTTAACCCTCTGTAATGTATAGGTGGTGGTGTTGCTCGACAAGATAAGCTCGGTTAATCCCTCTGCAAACCCGATCAAACCTTCTGATAAGTACATCCAAATAGTCACAACGGACGGGCATGAATTCTGGTTCATGGGATTCATATCATACCAGAATGCTCTCAAACACATCACCAAAGCGCTGGACCGCCCCATTTGCCATTGAATATCATGTACGTATCATACCATCAACTGCCATAATCTACTCTGTTGCAATTACGTTGTCTTGCTTTGTTTAATTCTAATGTGATAATAATGATATATAACTCAGATGCAATATCGCGTGTTCCTTAAGCATGGGTTTGAGAAGTTTAAAGTTAAAAGATCTTTTGGTCCATGATGTTTGACCACTTTTGAGTTTTGGTCCATATGTTTTTTTTGTCTAGTTTTGGTACCATATGTTTGCAGATTTTTCTAGTTTTGGTCTGACCGTTACATTCTGTCCATTTTTCCGTTAAGTGAAATGTGCAAGTCACGTGATCCACCATAAACTTTCAATTTTGTTCAAATTTGGGGGAATTGACCCATTGAACTATGTTTAGGATGTCATTCTCCCAAATTTAATCATTAAACCTAGTTCAATTCGCCCAAATTGAACTAGGTTTTAGTGTGTCAATTCTCCTAAATTTGAACAAAATTAAAAGTTTAGAGTGAATCACATGCCACTTAACGGAAAAAATGGGCGGAATGTAACGGTCGGACAAAAATTAGAAAAATCTGTCAACATATGGTACCAAAACTAGTAAAAAAAACATTATGGACCAAAACCCAAAAGTGGTCAAATATCATGGACAAAAAGATATGTTAACCCTTGTATTTATTATTATATTATGTCATTGTCATAATCTGGATGGCACTTAGAATATGGTTTTAGAACTAGTAGAGCTCCCCTTTTTTAATTAGTATTATTTATTACAATAATTATATGATTAATGTAGCTGTCGTGCTCTTGATGGGTATAGTTGGATCTTGATGGCCAATATTAAATTAGTCTCTGGAATCACTTTCGTGTTTGTTCTCATCTACTTTCCTTATTCTGGGATATTTTATTTTATAGGTAACTTTCAACAAATGTTGATGGTGATGGCCATCATTTGATGAATTATTTATCTAACCATTCAGTCAAGTTTTTGTTACTATATACACAATAAATGTTTTACTTTTTCGGGTGATATAGTGTGAGTGAAGATTATTTTAGGGTTTAATTATAGATAAAAAAGACTCGTATATATTTTGTAAAATGAAAAGGTGTGATATATTGTCAACCACATAGAAGATATGACTTGTTTATGATAATGCAAAGTAATAATGCATGGTGACCATTTTTGGATGGGGTTGTCGCTTTCTCCAAATTCATAAAAGACATTGTGTGTTATGTCATTTGCAATAATTCATCAACTTTGCCCTAATTTACTTAAACCTATCATGTAATGGTGGGTTCACGTCTTTATTAAACAGTTCGATAGTCTTTGTACTTTCTGAAATCGAGGAATAGATCGCGTTTTTAAAATTATTTTTTTTAAAATTTTTGGTACTCGTTGTGGAGTTTTACTATAAGTGTTATTTAAGTGTAGGTAAAACTGAGTCAAATTATATCAAGGTATCTACTTTGATCTTAATCTTCTCTTTTTAAAATTAAAATTTAGGTTATCTTCGGAAAGATGCATTGAATCTGAATTGTTAATTAATTATTATATTCTAAGCTTATTGAACTATACGTGGGAGTTAGGTACAACATATCAATCATCAATCATGGGTCAAAATGGTATAGAGAAGAGATAGTAAGTCCAACCGCGTATCAAACCATGTGTATCATGAGTCATATTGTTTTATTACTCGGTGGTAAAAGTTGGGAGAATGAATAAAGAAAATCGAAATATATATATATATATATATATATAGATAAAAAGATCATATGGTATTTTTATTTTTTTTTTAACGTTATACCTTTAAAGAAAAATTAAGTATGTGGCATGTAATGGAGATTGGATGGTTTAAAAGTTACACCCCACCGTCCACTTTTTCTTTCTATATGATTTATTTATTTATTTATTATATTGATGAAATATTTATATATTTCCTTATGTTTTTTTTTTTTGGTAACATATATTTCCTTATGTGGAAACCTTATCAACCTATTTCTTCATCTAAAAACATATTTGTAAAATAATTAATGTACCTCCTAGATTAAAAAGAATAATTATTTTTGTCGAACCGATTAAATAAAAGAGATAAGTATAGAAATTATTACAAATTTATGAGGCCTATATTTATTCTGCTGCAAAGGCCGAAGAACAGGTGGCGGCTTCTGATGGGTCGTCGTCGTTGAGTATCACGGAGTTTCTTGCAGAGAATATCCGCTGAACTTAGAAACGCGTTTCTTTCAAATAACGAAATTAGTTAATTAATTAAATATAATAATAATAATAAATAAAAAGAGACCAAAACCCACACGCCTTTCACGTTCTTCTGTAAATGCCACCATCCCCATCCATATCACTGCCCAGAAAAAAACCCTAAAAAAATATCAAGAAGAAAGAAATTCAAATGAAATCGGAAAAAAGGTGAAAACTTTGGCAGCAAAATAAAAAGATAATAAAACCCCACCTAAGGTATTGCGTTTTCGCACACAAATAGACACATCAAGAAGAAAGGATCGTCGTCATTTTCCTCCGTTACTCTTATCCCCCTCGTTATTGTCGTTTCTGTTCTGGTTGTTGTTCCACGGCCATTTTCAATTCAGAATCTGGGGAATTAAAGAGAAATTCTTGCTCGCCTGGTCGTTAATCCAAGTGGGTTGGTCGCCATTGGGGAGCTGGAAGATTAATGAGAGATGTCGATGTCCAAGGAGCCCGAGCAGGTGATGAAGCTGAGAGGTGGGTCAGTATTGGGTAAGAGGACCATTCTCAAGAGCGACCATTTCCCAGGTTGTCAGAATAAGCGCTTGACCCCTCAGATCGACGGCGCCCCCAACTACCGTCAGGTTTGACTCCCTTTCTTTGATTCTGTTTTCACTTGACACAATTGGCTGTCTTGATGCAAATGCAATTCGCAATGTTCAAGCATTCTACTTATAAATCATTTTTTACCCAATTTCATATGCTGGGTGCTTCTTTGATGTTGCTGGCATTGCCAATAAGTTTAAATTCATAACTTCGCCGCTGTAACATCTAGGTCTTGAGACTTGATTTCGTACTCTGTCACATTATGGTCATCTATTATTGTTTCTGGTGCATTCTAAGTTGTATTACTTGCTAATAGTCTTGAGTTCCAAATTCCAATAGGCTGATACATTACATGTCCATGGTGTTGCAATTCCAACCCTTGATGGGATCCGGAATGTTCTTAAGCATATTGGAGCTCAAGTAGATGGGAAGAAGCGTGCTAAAGTTCTTTGGATTAGTCTTCGCGAAGAACCGGTAAGATATTTATGCCTTTACGTGTGCTATTAAGAATGTTAGCACCTTTGCTTGCTGTTTCGAATATTCAGATGGGATTTTACTGAATGTCTTCTGCTTTGACCTGTAAACAGGTTGTGTATGTTAATGGACGCCCCTTTGTTTTGCGGGACGTCGAAAAACCATTCTCCAACCTCGAATACACGGTAAACATTGCTTTGATAAACATTAAATTTGTAGTATGCATTAATGGTGGTGAAAGAAGTTTTGTGGTCCACTGATGGTAATATAACTATGTCTAAAATTATTAGGGAATAAATAGGGATAGAGTTGAACAAATGGAGGAACGGTTGAAAGAAGATATCATGGTGGAGGCTTCAAGGTAATTTTGGAATCCATTTTGCTAATGATGATCATTTTAGATATTGCTTTAGTCATTTTTGGACCATCATTTATCATAGATATCATAATTCCAAATTTTTATTTGTCCTAGCAGATATGGAAATAAGATTCTTGTCACCGATGAACTGCCAGATGGTCAAATGGTGGATCAATGGGAACCGGTTTCTCGTGATTCCATTAAGACCCCTTTGGAGGTATATATACTTTTAGTTTGACGTATTAATTTGCTTTCCATTCCATAGATACCGCAACGAATCTTCTTTCTCTTTGCAGGTTTATCAAGAATTACAAGTTGAAGGTTACCTTGTTGACTACGAACGTGTTCCCATAACCGATGAAAAAGCACCAAAAGAGCAGGATTTTGATACTTTGGTCGGTTTACTTATTGCAATCTCTAGCATTTATGTAATCAATAGATTTTATTTATTTAAATTAGGCTGGGTTTTAACTTTTAAATTGCATATCAGTATAATGTATAGAGGCGCTTACATGCATGGAACTTTCAAGAAACTTATGTATAGTGTATAGACACCATTACGTATATGGATGGCAGTTATAACTATGGTAGACGCTAGTCATGTAGCTAGGTTGGAAACTGGTTTTCCTCAAACACTTTCCCGATCTTAATTGTTGACATGAACTTATACATATTCTCTGAAATTGCAGGTTGATAAAATTTCTCAAGCTGAAATTAAGACGGAGATAATATTTAACTGTCAGATGGGCCGTGGAAGGACAACAACTGGAATGGTCATTGCCACTCTAGTCTATTTCAACAGAATTGGCGCTTCTGGTAATTTATCATATATATATATATATATATATATTTATACATGCTCGTAATATCAACTCTTATTTACGTACATCTATCACTTTGATTTTATGAAGTTATGACTCTCTGATCTGGGTAGTTTCTGTAAATGTGAAGGTATCCCTAGAACCAATTCAGTAGGAAGAGTTTTTGATGTTGGCTCTAGTGTGACGGACAATTTGCCAAATACCGAGGAAGCAATTCGAAGAGGAGAGTATTCAGTGATAAGAAGCTTAACCCGGGTTCTTGAGGTATTCAGTGCTTGTCCTATATTTTGTACTTTGTTAGTCTATATATTCTCTGGATATACACGTCAGGCTGGTCCTTAGAAGAAATTTATTGATTTATTTTTCTCTTTTAGGGTGGTGTTGAAGGCAAAAGGCAAGTCGATAAAGTCATTGACAAGTGCTCCTTAATGCAGGTACATATAAATGTTTTTTTAAATGTATTTGGCCACAATTTCCTTACTTGACCCATGAAAAAAATATACATTTTTCTTGGAACTATCAAATTCCGGTAACATTCTTTGCTTGGATTTCTGCATTTTCTTGAAATATACTTATGAGTTGGCTTGCAGAACTTACGGGAAGCAATCGGAAATTACCGCAACAGTATTTTGCGGCAATCAGATGAGTTGAAGAGGGAGGCTTTGCTTTCATTCTTTGTGGAGTACTTGGAGAGATACTACTTCCTTATATGTTTTGCTGTATATATCCATTCTGAGAGAACTGCTCTCCGTTCTACATCCAATGGTCAGAGCAGTTTTGCTGAATGGATGAAAGCAAGGCCAGAGCTGTATAGCATACTCCGAAGGTAATACTGCTTCCTTTTTTTTTTTTTTTTTTTTTTTTTTTTCTGAGATATCCTCTCTAATCTTAACAAAAGAAATTCTTCCTTTGTGGTATTGTCAGGTTGCTAAGGAGAGATCCAATGGGTGCACTTGGATATGCAAGTCTAAAGCCATCACGGATGAAGATGGTAGAATCTGCAGAAGGGCGGCCTCATGAAATGGGTGTGGTAGCTGCCCAAAGAAATGGGGCAGTTCTTGGTAGTCAGACTGTTCTTAAAAGTGATCATTGCCCAGGTTGTCAACACCCTAGTTTGCCCGAAAGAGTTGAGGGCGCTCCAAATTTCCGAGAAGTTCCTGGGTTTCCTGTTTATGGTGTAGCGAATCCAACCGTTGATGGCATTCGATCCGTCATTTGGAGGATTGGTAGTGGAGTTCATGGACGCCCAATTTTTTGGCACAACATGAGAGAAGAGCCTGTTATTTACATTAACGGAAAACCATTTGTGCTTCGTGAGGTTGAAAGGCCCTTCAAGAACATGCGTGAATACACGGTATAATTATAACACGTTCTTCCATATAAGGAACATTTGCTTTATTTGGATTGTTGGGTTGGATCCTGTTGCAACTTTATTCATGAGTCTGATGGTGGTACCGTGTTGACATGGCCAGTCCTTGTGCTGGTTGGTCAGTTCATCTTATATGGTTCAAAAAGAAAATATTTATTCTTTGTTTGACAGAGATATATTTTGAGGAGAAAGATTATGCATGCAATTGTGATAGATGAATTATTTTCATTATTTGAATTTGTCAGGGAATTGATCGGGAGAGAGTAGAAAGAATGGAAGCTCGGCTGAAAGAAGATATACTTCGCGAAGCTACACGCTATGGAGGAGCTATTATGGTTATTCATGAAACTGATGATGGGCAGATATTTGATGCTTGGGAACATGTGGATGCTAATTCAGTTCAGACCCCTCTTGAGGTCTTCAAAAGCTTGGAGCTTGATGGGTTTCCTATAAAGTATGCGAGGCTGCCCATAACCGATGGCAAAGCTCCAAAAAGTTCAGATTTTGATTTGTTGGCAATCAATATTGCCTCTGCTTCAAAGGACACGGCTTTTGTTTTCAATTGCCAGGTCAGATCCTCTAAAAAAATGAAATCTTTCGGTATTTTTTTTTTCTTTCTGAGAAAAGAGCTTCATGGTGCCGTTAATAATATAGTCTTCTCATGTTTACAGATGGGTAGAGGAAGAACTACCACAGGCACTGTAATTGCGTGCCTTTTAAAACTCCGTATTGATTATGGGAGACCTATTAGAGTTTTGGTCGACGACCCAGTTGAGGAAGATGGAGATGATTGTTCTTCCTCAAGTGGAGAGGAAAATGGAGGCAACACTGCTATATCATCTCCCCAATTGGATAAAGAAAGAACAAACGAGCAGCAGCAAAGCCTTGCTTTTGGAATGAATGACATTCTTTTATTGTGGAAAATAACTAGGTTATTTGACAATGGTGTGGATGCTCGCGAAGCACTAGATGCCATCATTGACAGGTGTTCTGCACTTCAGAATATCCGTCAGGCTGTTTTGCAGTACAGAAAGGTGTTCAATCAGCAGCATGTGGAGCACAGAGTTAGGCGGGTGGCTTTAAACCGTGGCGCCGAGTATTTGGAGCGGTATTTTCGGCTGATTGCCTTTGCTGCATATCTTGGCAGCGAAGCATTTGATGGGTTCTGTGGACAAGGTCAATTCAAGATGACTTTTAAGAATTGGTTGCACCAGAGACCTGAGGTTCAAGCCATGAAATGGAGTATAAGATTGAGGCCCGGGAGATTTTTCACTGTGCCTGTAAGTTCTCTTTTCTTCTTTGGTGGCCAAGACACCCTAATGCAGAATCATAAATCAAGAAAAATCCATCTGATGATTTTTAAGTAAAAAGTTTTGATTTTTATGCGAACAGGAGGAACTGAGAGTACCACAAGAGAAGAAACATGGAGATGCTGTAATGGAAGCAATTGTCAAGGCTCGTAGTGGGTCTGTGCTTGGAAAAGGTTCTATCTTGAAGATGTATTTCTTCCCTGGTCAGAGGACTTCTAGCAACATACAAATTGATGGTGCACCCCATTTTTATAAGGTATTATTTTTGCTGAGAATGTTTTTTCTTTTTTACTTGGTCAATCATTAGGCACTGCTGACCAATCATAGTTTGAGCTTCAGATGGAACCCATGTCCTATTTATGACCAATAAATGCTTTGAGCATTCAATACATGTTTTTTTTTTTTGCATTAATCTTTTCGCCCCTAATAAAATCTTGAAATTGCTTTAGGTTGATGGATACCCTGTCTTCAGCATGGCCACGCCAACGATCACCGGCGCTAAGGAGATGCTGACATATCTTGGTGCCGATCCTGGGGCTGGAGAAAAGTCTCAGAAAGTGATAATAACCGATCTAAGAGAAGAAGCCGTTGTTTACATCAATGAGACACCATTTGTATTGAGGGAACTAAACAAACCCCTCGATACACTTAAGCACATCGGGATCACTGGCCCAGTGGTGCGTTTTCTTGCTTCCTTTTTCTTTCTTTGGAAAATCTTTCATAATTTTATGGAAGCGAAGATTTACCTTTTTAAGGAGAATGATCAGGTTTCCTGAAATATAAAAAAAATGCTACTTTCTAACCAAGTTTTTCACATTTAAATTTAATATCTCTAGATTAACCTCGTGCAAGAAAAATTACCTTTTCAGGAAAAAAAAAACGAACGAGTATTTTCTTGATGGTAAAAACTAAAGTTATTTTCACCTAAGTTTTCGAAATTACACTTGTGCAGGTGGAACACATGGAAGCTCGGTTAAAGGAGGATATAATATCCGAGGTGGGAGAGGGCAGTGGAAGGATGCTCTTGCACAGGGAAGAGTACAATCCTGCATCACACCAGTCTACTGTGAGCGGGTATTGGGAGAACATTTACGCAAATGACGTAAAAACCCCTGCGGAAGTTTATGCTTCTTTGAGAGACGAAGGTTACAACATCGTCTACAGAAGGATTCCATTGACTCGGGAGAGAGAAGCATTGGCTTCTGATATAGATGCTGTACAACACTGCAAAGATGAGTAAGTAGCTTATTTACCTTGTCGGGATTAATATAAAAGGTTAAGAATGTATAAACTGTCTGAGGTTTGCCCCATGTGAGATTTTGGTGTCTGAAGTTTAAATTGTTGATATCAGATGTCTGAAGTTTCAACTTTGTTGAAATTTGGGTTTTCCGTCCATTTTTTCTATTAAATTTGACAGAATGGTGTGAAAAGTCAAAATTGCCCCTATACTTTTATGTTTACTCCGGCCACACCCTACTCCGGCCGACCGCCACCCAACTAGAGGCAATTTTGGGATTTATTTTTTTATTGGCTCTGTCAATTTTAATAGCAAAATTAGACGGAGACACCAAATTTCAACAAAGTTGAAACTTCAGACTGTAAATATCAACAATTTAAACTTCAGACACCAAAATCTCACATAGAGCAAACTTCAGACAATTTATAGGTTCTTAACCCTAGTTATTATCGAGCTTCCCTGTTTTGGAGCATTTATGTCTTTTTTCAAGAAAGCCGGTCATTTAAAATGAAAGTGGCTTCAGTTCCGCAGGGTGCTATCTTTACGTGTCGCATACCGGGTTTGGTGGAGTCGCCTATGCAATGGCAGTAACCTGTCTGAAACTGGGTGGGGAGCCTAGTGTTGAACCTAAAGTCCCAGAATCATTGGACAGCATGACCCTAAATCCTTCGCCTGAAGGGTACTTTCCGTTTAGGAGCTCCAACGAAGAAGCCCTCAAGATGGGGGACTACAGTGACATACTTAACCTCACCAGGGTCCTCATCTATGGCCCTAAGAGCAAAGCAGATGTTGATGTCATTATTGACAGGTACCCTTTTTTCCTTTCAAATGTCAAGTAGACCGATTTTGCAAGAGAGTTACATATATATCTGATTAGTTTAGGGCTGATATTTGAGTAAGAGTTCACTGCCTGCCCCTACTCGGATTCTGTTATTAGAAAACAAACTGCACTTTGAGCATGTGGTAAAGAAAAAAAAATCAAATTTTTTCTTTTAAACTAACTACAAAGTACAAATTATGTTGATTTCTGGAAATCGTAAACATGATGCATTTTGGGGAAATCGTAAACATTGCACGGATGTTATTTGTGCATTTTTTTTATCACGTTTTGATTGAAAAATGAATGTAGTTTGCACTTTGTTATGAAGTTGAAAGTTTTGTTTATTGTTTGCGATAACTGAAAGTTCGTTTTATATTTTGTAATTAGCCGTGAACAATGGTCTGTTAATTACTGCTTGACCTTGGAAGTCGACTCTAAGTCGAGTCCACGTAGCCATTACCTCGACCCAACCAACCATAGCCAAAAACCGACATCTTATTATCCATTCCTTTTGTCTTGCAGATGTGCAGGTGCGGGACATTTGAGACACGACATTCTTGACTACAGGAAAGAGCTGGAGAGACTCGATGACGAGGAAGACGAAGAGGAGCGGTCTTTCCTCACCGACATGGGCATCAAGGCTCTACGGTCGGTACCTTCTTCCAACCGTTTCACTATCATTTTCATATTTTACGTAAAAACTCGTTTTTTAACAAGGCCATAAGTTTCGCCAATCATTGTCATATTTTACGTAGAAACTCGTTTTTGAAAGAGGCCGTAAGTTTCGCCAATCATTGTCATATTTTACGTAAAAACTCGTTTTTGAATTAGGCCATAAGTTTCGCCAATCATTGTCATATTTTACGTAGAAACTCGTTTTTGAATGAGACCGACCATAAGTTTCGCCAATCATTTTCATATTTTACGTAGAAATTCGTTTTAGAATGAGGCCGTAAGTTTTGCCAATCATTGTCATATTTTACGTAAAAACTCGTTTTTAAATGAGGCCGTAAGTTTCGCCAATCATTGTCATATTTTACGTAAAAACTTGTTTTTGAATGAGGCCGTAAGTTTCGCCAATCATTGTCATATTTTACGTAGAAACTCGTTTTTTACTGAGACCGTAAGTTTTTGCAGGCGCTACTTCTTCCTCATCACGTTCCGGTCGTACCTCTACTCGGGATCAGAGACATCGTTCGCTGCGTGGATGGATGCCCGGCCGGAGCTCGGACATCTCTGTAACAACCTCAGAATAGATAGGTAAAAGAAAGAAACAAGAGAGACAAAGACAGCTTAGTTGTTTTGCTTTGTTTTTCCTTTCCCCCCTCTATATCATATATATGTTGTACAGTTGGGGAGTGTCGTTTCATTCCATAGATGTGGAATGTTGTTGTCGTTTTTAGGTGTTCTTCTGTTTTGTGGAGAGGATGTACATAAATTGTCCAATGTTGAAATATTTGTAGATTTCATATTATGTTTACAAAGTATCCCTTGAACTATCAGGTATTGTATACCCCCCTAAGTTCTTGCAAGTGTAGTATTCTCTTTAAAATATCTGTTTTGTGCGTGTTTATTAGGATCTTTCTACTATGCTCCACAAGTACTGTGCTTGTGGTAATATTTTTTTTACATTTTTGAAGCAATAAGAACATGTTATTTTTCACTTTTTCAATGTATCGTATTTTTTTTTGTTACACATATCTTAGGTTTTATTAGATGTTCAAAAATATTTTTATGTTTCATCAATTTTAAGAGAAAAAAAGTGAAAATTAGTCAATTTGATAGTTGAGACGCCGAATATCAATATTTTAAATCCGGGATAACGATATATAGTTAAGACTTTTTTTAGGTTCTTAATGCAATGATTATAAATATAGAACTTATTATGTCATTTAAAACTCTTAACATCTATTTTAAATTTTTTTATAATAAAAAAATAATCTATAAATCAGAGTTTTGTAGAATAATCTCCAGTTGTAACAGAGTCAACTAGTAACGGTGGTAAATTGTTGTGTATGAATATTTTTCATACAGAAAATAGAATTCAATAACACACCTTATAGAAAGCAACTAATTAGAGATACTTCATTGCATTTAATAATTTTCTACTTAGTACCAATCTTAATTAGATCGTAAGAATTGAGCAAACAAATGCTAATACAAATACTAGGTTATTATTATATCTTGAATGTCGGCGCCGACTTTCGCCGGCGTACCACGTCACCTCACAGAGAAGCAAGCTTACGAGTCTGTTGGGCAATGACATCGGCCGTTGAAGGGCTATCGTCCAAGATGAAATCGTAGCCGTCGGATAGCTCGGGCATATCGTGAGCCTGGAGTTGCCAGAAAAGGCCACCCACGCATGCACCCCCGTCCTTTGCACTATTGTAGATAGCATTGAACATCATACCAAAGTATTTGTCCCTTCCCTCGATGGTGAACCCTTGAGTCTTTGAGGACTTTCCGAACTCGGTCACCACAAGCGGCTTTCCGAGGACCGTCTTCGAGTCCTCGGTGTGAATCTCGACCCAACGGTCCACAAACGCGGCTTGATCAGCTTCGTTACCGTTAGATAACCTGTATTTGAAGTATATCTCGTTAATCGATAAGTTACGATATTATAAAACTGTACATATCAGACCGAAACTGTTTTTGGCATTACGTTTTCGAACCGGTTCTAAACAAACCAGTTTTTTTTAATAATAAGTTATTATCAGTTCATTCATTTTAGGGTTAATAACTAAAAAACAATCCAAGGTTTTCCCATGTTAAAATTAGGTGTCGAAGTTTCAAATGTTAAACTGTAGTGTCCAAGATTTCAAATGAGTTAAAATGTGGTGTCTCGGTGTGATTACTTTAAAGAAGTCAATTCCGACGAAACCGTCTGTCAAATTTGAGCTCACATACACACTTCTTTCTCGTCATCTTTCCGGGACCGTTATCTAAGAAGTTGGTCACATCCGTGCAAGTAAATCTCGCTCTGTTGTCCTTGAAAAATGGCTCCATACCACTCTTCTAGAAACTTTTTTTTAATGTTCAATTTTTGGGTGAAATTTGACGATTTTGTGAAAAGTAAAGAGTGATGGATTATGAGTGGGTGGGTGGGTTGATGAAAATGATTGCATGGAGATGAAAAAACACGCAGAGACACCAAATTTCATAAAAATGAAATTTGGGACGGTCCATTTTAACATTTCAACTTCAGACGCGTAATTTTAACATACGGTAAACATTGTACAGTATTTTAGTTATTAACCCTTCCTTATATCAGAAAAAAGAAAATTTACCATTGCTCGGGATAGAGGTGGATCGTGGCGAAATCAATTTCGGGGACTTGATTATTGGAAATGAAGTCCGACCCGACGAGCCACCCGTTGGGGTTAGCTTGTTGCACCCGTTCGGGGACCGTTTGGCCGTAGAACCCTTCGAGTCCGACCTCTAACAAATGGTTGCTATCGATGGACTTCACATGTGCTGCCATCTCCACCACCCAGTCCTGAAACAAACAAGTCCTTATGTATTGTCAATCTAATAGCAACGTTAAACGACATTTTGATCACCTATGGATAAATATAGGACGTTTGATTGATTGGTTGTTTCGCAAATCTATGTTTCAAATGTATACGACTTTATCCATTCGATTGCAACAGTGAAGTTGACATATACTGAAATTGTGAATGGATAAGTGTATTATGGGTTGTAAAATGTTTATTTATTTTCGATATAGTTTTTCGAAATATTATATCAAAATATCTATTTTTTTTTTTAATTGTTTGCTCTACAGTCTACTCTGATTTTGTTCACGTAAAAATAAATTTCTGACTTTGTCCATGACATGATTATGATATCTAAACTCGTAACTATGATATAAAATTTTGAAAAATTAAGAAATACTCTAATTCCTAGCTATTGGGATGGCTAAAGAACCGGTTCCGAATATAATCAGCTTAGACCAAACCAGTTTGAAACATGACCATGTCAGTCCGAACCAATTATGGGATTAGACTGAAACTAGTTCACTAAAACAAGTTCTGAACCGGTTCAGAACCAGTTCATGAATGGTTGTTTCTCTTGATCAGAACATTTCCAACCAGTTCTAAACCTGTTCAGAAACATTTTCCTAGAACCGATTCAGACTGAATCGATTCAACTAGACCCGGTCCGGACCATTCTGGTTGGACTGTTTTTTTTTTTTTTTTTTTTCAACATTTATAGACTTGACCCGTCCTTTGTCTATAAAACATCAACATCACTCACAATATATACACAATGACATACTCTTATAATTAGAGTGACTTTACGTGGTCCTAATGAAACGTTTGCTATGATATATATAGGATGCATCACTAGCATGACCCATGCACATTCTCTTTACGTGTGTGAGAGATGCCGTAGACGCATGCATCACTTTAGCTACATGCCAAAAGTGCATGATTAAAAATAATAATCGCAAAATTAGGATTTTTCTTAAAAGGGTCCGGATAAGAAATGAATTACGAACAAATAATTAAAATTTAAAAATTCAAATGATACAAATGTAAATTTTAAAAAATCAAATCAAGAATAATTATTACACTTTTTAGAAAAATGATATAAAATTCGAAATTTGTATTCCAATATATACTGAATGTTTGTATTTATAAGAATGTCCAAAAAAATAACAAAATGTATACAATATTATTTAGGGTATTTTTTTATATTATATTATACCTAACACTTAATATATATATATATATATATATACCTGAAGGGATTTGCCGGTGGAATCGGATTCACAGCGGGGTTCATTCATGAGTTCCCATGCAAAGATGGTTGGGTCGTCCTTGTAAGCTACTCCGGTAATTGTATTCACCCTCGTCAGAACTGCCTGCAAATTCCCAACACACACTATTATATTATTATTATTATTATTAATTCTTGGCCAAAAAAAAAATATATTATTATTATTATTATTATTATTATTATTATTATTATTATTAATTAACCTGCCACTCTGTCTGTACACGACAACATACTATCACGCCGCCAACAATCGATAACAAACATTTTTTTGTTTACCAAAAAAAAGATAACAAACATTTTTTTAAGTTGATTTTTTAATATAAAAAATTAACTATATAATATACATGAGAGAGCTTGAAAAACAAAATTTTTATATATGTAATATAAACAAACTGAATTTCCAACCGCATAACAAAATGCAAATTATACTTATTTTTATATAAAATGTAATAAAAATTATACATGTAATATCCACACGATTGTATTTATATATATTATGCAATATGTCAAAGTGTAAATATGCAATTTCTTTCACGTTTGAATAAATTAACATATATAGTTTGCGCTATGCTATTGAAAGTTCATTTTACTTTTTAATTTAAAAACAAAAAAAAAAAGGGAATCATGTCCCTTTTTTCATTTATTTATTTTGTTGAGAGCACACAATTCAGCTTCTTTTTCTTTTATAGTATTAGCTCTTAAAAAACATGAAAAATATAGTAATTATAATAATAATAATATTTCATATAGGGAAGTTCATCCTGACATATTTTGTTTTTTTTCTACGTTATATAAAGTGTGCAAGTGTACAATATTTATCCAATTTAGAGAAATTAAAATAATTTACACTTTACTATCCACTTAAAAGTTTACTCTACTTTTTGTGAAAAGAAAATGTTCCGTTTGCTTTTTCTTTTTTCCCGAGCCGTTTTTTTAATTAACCCTTATAAAAAATTTAAAATATAATAACAATAATAATTTATTATGCATGGGAAATTTCATCACCTTGACATGATCCTTATAAAACCCTTTCACAACCGAGTTAGTGTAAAAGTCATCTTTCCCGTTAACGTTCTGGCCACGGTCTCTCGCCCACTGCACGTACTGACTTCTTCCTCCAAAGTCATCCCAATTGTTCACCAAACTCAATATCACATAAATATTATATTTTTTCGCTTCCGAAATTACAAAGTCCAATCCCTGAAAATAAAAAAAATAAAAAATAAAAAAAACCCAAATAAGTTACTACATATATAATATATAATGCATGTAACATGTTATAAATTGTTAAAAGTATAAATGTTAAGTTTCACCTATAACCTTAATAATATTTTAGTACAATTAGCCAATTTAAAATTTCACATAGCTAGTATCAGACTGCACAGGTTCGAATTTACGCAGCGTCGAGTTTAAATTCTTATTTAATTGAAAGTTTCATGTGATGAGCATTCAAAATGTTTCAAGCCCACACATGAGAGATAATGCTGAAGTATAAAGACTAAACTATGCATTCGCTTATCACCTTAAGGTTTTAGGACAGTTGGTCAAGTGATTAGTCTAAACGTTCACAGTTATTTTCAAGGATATAGATAAAAGTATATGCAACAACCTTAAACACTTGTTCGTCGTAAGAACCGGGAGACGTCTGCAGGGCTCGGTACCGGTTCCCGTCATTAAAAGCCCATGTCCGGACCATATTCAACCCGTTTTTCGACGCTTGGCTAAGGACACTCGAGACTTTATCGAGTGAGGACGGGTCCGAACCCATGTACATCATCCAATACGCATTGAACCCGTTTAGGTATAACGGTTTCCCGTCCTCGGCTAGGAAGTGGAGCCCGTTAGCTCTCGGGAAGCTTCCGGAAACGTAGTTTCCGGTACTAGTGGTGTTGGTCAGTGGTCGGGAGGTAGCTCCTTGGAAGAGGGCTAGAAGAGCTAGCATGGCAGTGAAGATATGCATGGTGAGAACTGAAATTTTAGGGTTTAGGGTTTGTAGATTGATGAAGTGTTGTGATGAATGGAGAATGAGAATGGGTTTATATAGGGGAGAGTTTGCAAAGTTTTCAATATGTAGCAAAGATTTTGGTCCAATTAGAGAAGGTGAGACGTGATAATTCTCTTCCCATGCAGCAAAGATTGGCATCTTTATTATTATTATTATTATTATTATTATTATTATTATTATTATTATTATTATTATTATGGGTAGAATATTGTTATTATTTTAACCATGGCGTAGTAGTTTAGCGTTTCGTCTATTTATCAAAGTATCGATTTTGAGTAATGAGAATAGAAAAATATTCATAACTTGCATTTTACCTGTTACAGGCTGACATCGCGCGAATAAGAATTATTATGGGTGTGGAGAAGTACATGACAATGGTGTTTTCCTACTAATAGGGGGACCTTAGGACAAGTCATGCATGCCTTCATTAGATGTATTGCGTTTGAGCCCTGAAAATTGAAAAAAAAATTCATGGTTAGCACTTTAAATTTTATGTGCTGATCTAGTGTAAGTGAGAATTATAATAAATGTGAAGAAATACATATTAAGGATGTTGCACTACTCATAGGGGCCCTCTAAGACACGATGTGCATCCTTAATCATTTATCAGAGTTATCGTGGATTTGAGTATCGAGAATAGAAAACTTTTCATGGTCAACATTTCGAGATGGTCAAGTGCGAGTGAGAGTTACTTTGAATGTGAAGGGTTGGACCAACTGGTAAAGCGAGTTGTGTTCTTCGTGGGCGACCCGAGGTCGAAACCCGCCGGAAACGCCATCTTGGGGAGGATTTTAACATTAACGCTCCTGGTCCGATCTTGCGAAAACAATGTAAATATATATATATATATATAAAAATAGAAGTATATGTTATGGGTTTTCTAGGAGACTACTTAGAAAAATATATAATAATAATATGTCATTTTCGGGTCTTGGTTTTAACGAGGGTGGATTGGTTGCACGATATTTGAAGTTTGGGTTTATCTGCACTTTTTGCAGTGCCAGAGAAGTTGTGAAACCCTATGAAGATAACTGGATAACTAATAAGTTAGTTGAAGTTGGTTTGTGACATTGTGTATGTAAAAGATAGGATAGGAGTATGCTATACAAATATACAATAATGTTCACAACTTCATCTAACTATATATTAGCGCTAGCTAGTGTAAATAATTAAGAGTAATTTCTTAAAATGTGAAAAAAAGTGTGAAAAAACCATAGAAAATTAACAACTGCCACATGTCAGTTAACAATTTGACATAAATTGGAAAGAGAATCATGCAATGCATTGCCATGTGGCATGTGGCAGCTCTATGGTTTTTTCACACTTTGTTTCACACTTTCTAGCAAAGCCCAATAATTAAGCTACTCACCTTATGTATTTGTTATAGCTAATTAATGCAATTATCACTTATATATTTACCTGACTCGGTTTGATTGATGAGTTAATTATTTATCTTAACGGAAAATGTTATAATTTTTGTTCCCGGTTTTAGTTTTATATATATATATCATATATATTAATACTAGTTATCGATCCATATATTACATGTTATTTTACTTAAGTGAGAATCGATGTTATATTAATATTTTGTTACCCTCCGTTTATAAATAATATATTAACTAAATGTATATATTAATTTTTATTATTTATTATCTTGTTATATAATAAATTAAAAGTTTCTAATATCACATGCTATCATAAACTTTTTCAATCTAATTTCACATAAAAAAAGTTGCTTGTAAATCATAATATCTTATATATAGGTTATAATTTTTTTATTTATTGTGATACTTAAAATTTGAAATATGATACTATATATCTAGAATTACGTAATATTATAGTAAAATAAAAAAAAGCATATATATATATTTATTAAAATAAGATACATTAATATAATTTATTCTAATTATCTTTTTATATTAGTATTATTAGAGCTTAAAAATTGCCTTCACGTGAAGATATTTTTAGTAAAGAAGATTAAAAAAAATTAAATTAATTGAAACCTCAAATGAATCAATTTAAGCGGTTGTGATTATTATGTAACATATATAATTTAAGAAAGTATATTACGTTAGATTTTATATGGATAACCCTACATTAATTTATTTTAAAAAATAAGGCACCCATCTTCGGTCCAATTATACACAAGCTTCATGGAGTTGGACCACGTGAGCTGAACACTTTTGACAGTTTTCTGTTGAGGGGCCGACATTTATTATTTTGTTCCGTCTACAACTCTCTATAATCATACAAACCAAAATTATTAAGCACCTATTTATCCTTCATAAATATTTAAAAAAAAAAAATTACATTAAGCACCTCATGCAAACCACCATATCAACCATATATATATACAGTCTAACTATTCACCCTAATTAATTAGAGGTTTTGAGTTTGAGATTCACTAAATGTCTGAAAATAAAAATAAAAAATATTCATAATTATCAACATTTTTCTTTATAAGTTAAATCGGATTCGAATGTAAATTATTTTGGGTATTAAAAAAATATGTGTTACTCCTATTTTTAATTTTTTTTACGGAGTGTTCTTAAAAGGACTCTCGTTATGAGGGACGCACTTGTAGTATGCTTATTTTACACCTGTATTATTCATCATCCGTATCGGATCAGATTATAAGTAATAAAGTACCTAAATATGTTTTTCATTTTTAAGATTTCAACGTAATTTAAACGACTGGCACCTTGGTTAAGAGTAACGTGTTGAACCATTATACCATATTGCATGGTTATAATAATAATATAGACTAGAGCTATAAACGAGCCGAGTCGAGCCGAGTATCTGGCAAGCTTGACTCGACTCATTTTACCCGAGCTCGAACTCGGCCGAGCCTTAATTTTTCGAGCTCGAACTCGACTCGGTGCCATACTCGACGAGTTCGAGCTCGACTCGACTCGGCTCGATAATGTTATACTTTTTTTTCAATTAAATCGTAAACGGTGCACCATAGCTCGAACTCGACTCGATTAGACTTTTGGCTCGAGACTCGAACTTGAACTCGACTTGAACTCAATATATACGTATATAACATTATTATTTAAAGCTCGAAAAACTCGAGTTTGGACTCGAAATCGACTCGAATAGACAAAAGTAAAAAACTCGATTAGACTTGCGAGCCTTTCGAGTCGAGTACCAGTGAACTCGAACTCGACTCGGCTTCAGAAAAAAGCTCGAGCTCGACTTGACTCGAAAGTTAGCGAGTCGAATTCGAATATCGACCGAGCCGATCTCGAGTAGCTCACGAGTAGCTTGACTCGTTTACACCCTTAATATGGACCATACTATCATATATATAACGGCTAATAACGGTAACCGTTATAGGAGTTGGATTGTCGGAAATATGCTGTGGTTTCTTGTTGGGCTAGAAAGAAGCCTCAACAGCAGCATGGCCTATAGGCTATTGGCTTGCCTCTCAAAATTGCCATATCATACGATAGTGATGTCATAGTTTTATAAAATTTAGTTTAGATTTAGATTTATGGTCGGCCCAAGACTATACAACTTGAATCTACGATATGGGTAACTAATAAAAATGTAAGATTTTAAAAGACAATATTTTTTAGAATAATTTACTAGCTAAACTTTAGGAATTTAACCAATTTACTAACTAAACTTTTATACAAAGTTGCAATAC
Source organism: Clarkia xantiana subsp. parviflora (assembly GCA_036873135.1). Classification (NCBI taxonomy): domain Eukaryota; kingdom Viridiplantae; phylum Streptophyta; class Magnoliopsida; order Myrtales; family Onagraceae; genus Clarkia; species Clarkia xantiana. The sequence goes on from JAPTYO010000001.1 coordinate 53,089,449, forward strand.
CCAACTCTGCATAATTAATCATTAAATTAATTACAAAATTTGGATGTTATTTGTTGTCTTATTGATTTAAATTTTTTGTGTTGATAAAAATCAAATAAAGTTAAAATTTGTTAACTGATATTTGGGGTAAATTTATAATTTACTAACTGATTTCTTTGAGAAATTACAAATTTTCATCCCATTTAATATCAACTTAGACGGAATTAGCGTACTGTTTTTCTGCATAAGCTCAACTACGAGTTTTTCTATAATCAATCGGATAAATTATTATTCTAAAGGGAATAGAATCTAAAAACTGTATGGATTTTGACCTGAGTGTCAGTTTGGTGACTCAATTTTAAATTGTTGATATTTGGTGTCCCAATTTTCAGTTTTATGCCTATTTGGTTTTCCGTTAGTTTTTGGGTTAAATTTAACAGACTTACTTAAAAATACTATTTTGCCATTTTTTTTAAAAAAACCAATCGACAATCCGGCCACCTACCCCGACTCCGGCCACCCACCTTCGACTCCGGCCACCCACCTCAATCGGTCGGAATTGGCCGTAATCGACTTTAATCGGTCGTAACCGCCCTTAATCGACCGGGAATCGGTCGGAATAGGCCGGAATCGGAGATGCTAAGCCCTAAATCGGCTGTAATTGGCCTTAATAGGCCGGGAATTGGCCAGGAATCAGCCGGAACCCTAAGCCCTAAATCAGTCGGAATTGGCTGGTCGGGGTACTTTTGGAATTTTGAAAATTGGCCACTCACGTGACCATCACGTGACCAGATTCCATCCAATTTAATCTAAAAAATAGACAGAGACACCAAATAGCAACATATATAAAAATTCGGACAGTTATGGATCAAAATTGGAATAGTTTTTAGGTTCTATTCCCTTATTCTAAACATCAAAGTTGAGTTAGAAAAATCTCTAAATAGCCGAGTTAAGTTATCCGTGTAAATTTCTCAATCGTCATTGTATGAATACATGTATGTATGTATATGTGAAAGCATCAAAGAGTTAGTAGCATGGCCTTTCTAGCTTCTTCTCTAATACATATAAGGTTGGTTTGAATCTCCCTGCACAATCTTCCTTCCACTAGCTGTACTGGTAGCAGTAACTTGGGCTTCACGTCAACTACATAACATAGAACCGATTCAAAATCCCGCCTCTGCACCACAAAGAATCATAATCATCAGAGACGGTTAAGAATAAAGACGCGCGTCTTAACCAACAACTTCTGTCCTATAAGCTCGAACAGTCGGATTTGTAAATAAAAACTTTCAGAACGCTCTTATTCATATTTTAACAGAGATTAACTAAAGATTTGTGAGAGAAAGAAAAAAAAAATTACTTGTTCGATCGACCATTTTCCTTGGAAAACTTGGAAATCGCCTTCAATCATGTTGAACTCGATATCCCGCCTAATTCGCCCATGAGAAAAGGTCTCGAGTTCTTTCTCAAAACAGTCGACGATTCCTTTAGCGTTGAACTTTAGTCCCCAAGCCAAGTTCTGCTCTCCAATCTGCATTGTAAGAAGAGAACAAGATCGGAGTTAAGGTTTACAGACAAGAAAGATTGATCCTGAAAGAACTTGCCGGAATCTGGATTTGTAATGCTAAATTGCTCCCAGTTACTCAAAGTAAACAACTAATTTCTGCTTCTGTGCATGTAAAACTTATTGACATGTTTATCTCAGCAGAAACATTGGATTAAATGAGAAAAGGAAGGTTATAACAAACCACTACTATCTGTCTTATACTCTTAACAATTTGATGCATTTAAAATGTTCTCTTTGGTCAGAAAGCACCAGAGAAACTTGCTAGAACCTGGGTTTGCCAATCAAAATGTATTCAAAATGTTGATATTTAGTATTCTAATTATCAGATTGATTGATTTTAACATTTTTCTATAAAATTGACTGAATAAAATACGTTTTTTAAGAATTAAATAACCTAAATCATGAGAAACAAATTTGATGCTTTAGTAAAGTGAAAATAACATATTTTTGTTACTTAAAAGGTTAATTTTAATGTCAAAATCAATAAAAAATGAAAATTTACTAATATAATAGTTGAGATAACAAATATCAACATTTTAAATCAATAATAACATTAGCAATATGTTTTATAGTCAGACACATGAACAGAATGTCCTCTCCCAGACAAAGCCATAAGTCCAGAATTGTGAGTTTCTTGTTTTGAATTAACGCATTCAAACACATTCAATTCATCAAAGGTGATAAATTTACAGCTCAAATCACAAAAGTGTATGTATACCTGATAGAGTCTAGCAAAATTCTGCCTCTTCTCCATCAATCGGCTTACAGCAAGACCCGGAATGAAATCAGCTAATTTCTCATAATCCGTCAAAATCCCCCAAATCACATCAAGATTCGCGTCGATTTCGATTCTGGCCACAACCCTCCTCGAGTTCTTCCCCGTACTGGTGATCTCTATGCAAACCTCGTCCCCGGAGACAGATTCAGCTCCGCCGTCGAAAGGGGTATCCGATTCCCTATAGTAATCGTCGTCAAAATCTGAGCTTTCATGGCTGAGCTTCAAATAATCGTCTTTCTGGGAGCAGCGGTAGATGAAAGGCGGTCTCAATTTGAGGGGTTTGGGTGGAATCAGAGTGGAGAAGAGGGATTTTGAGGGTTTAGCGGAGAAGGGGATCGGAGATGGTGAAGTGGAGTTTAGTGTTAGAGAAGGCCCCCGCGTATTTGCGCTGTGGCGCGACATTTCGTTTGGTGAGCTTCTTCTCCAATGGCGGCTGTTGAGAGTACGTGTAAAAGAGAGACGCTGCGTGGTGTGTGTGGTGTGATGGTGGCGACTGGAGTGGTGCGTTTGGGACCTCAAGTTTTATTCTGTTGGGTGTTCAGCATGGAAAAAATTGAAAAAACATTATTATTATGGAATAAAAATTGGTCGGTTCGTAAATACACTTGAATTTGTAAGAATTAAATTGGGTGTATCAATTGGCCAAAAAAAAAAAAATTGAGTGTATCAAAATTTGTATAATAGTTTAGATTTAATTAATTTTTTTTTCTCTTAAAATTTAATTTATCCTCATCATTCTTAATAATATGCGTATTAACGGCTCCATATTCAAATACATTTGTTGAATTCTACAGAATATTAAGGGTGTAAAATAGCATTTTAAGATATTTACGCATCTTTATAAATTTACGTATAATATATTTTAGCATAATAACATATATGTACATATAAACAGTGTAACTTCAGTTGCGGAGAAGGAGAATATTACACTAGAAAATACGTGCTTTTGCTGCATATTCAAGAATACATTAGTTGAATCAGTATAATTATACTGTAGAAAATAAAACATGCGTCTTAACCAACTGTTTATAAGTCCAAACTTATTGGAAAAGCATCAACTAGACTCTTATATCTCAACATATACAACACTATATTTTAGAAAGAAAAAAAATCCATATTGATATAATACACATAATATATAGTATTAGCTTAAACGGTTACTTGAAATATAAGTTAACAAAGACTCTACATTATTGGATATAAATATTATTTTAATATTGACATACATCAAAATTCAATATTTTAATATAAGATAATTATAACTTTTTCTTAATAATACTTTGAATTATTTTTTGCCAGAAAAAAAGTAAAAATTATGAACACGAAAAGTATTATAATGTCATAATATTATTCTATCATAAAAACGACATTCGCATTAAAAGTTAATTAACCAAGGGAGAGAATCATATTTTTTTTAGAATATATGCGTGATTTATTTCATTTACATTAATAATATTTTCACACAAAGCAGATTACTTAATTAATGACTATATATAATTTAATTTTAAGTGAATTTACATGTCAGAATAGCAAAACTCACACTAATATCTAGTGGTTGTCAATATCATCTTTATATATGAATATGAATATTTCACAAACTTTAAAGAGAGCTTTGATAGAGATTGCACTAGCGTTTTAACTAAGAGTGGCTCATGCACTATATCATGAAGAAATAGTATATATATATGTATAATTTTGCTATATATATATATATATATAAATATATTTATAAGATGATGATTCACTAGTAGCTAACCCTTCAATGCTCGGAAAGCTAGGGTTCCGAGGAGAGGTGAATATTCATGTTACAGAGTCATATACTTATAAAAGAAAGAAAATACATAAAGAAAGCCATGCATATATATATAGCTGATAGACACACACCCTTTCTATGGGCACTCTTATAAGGTAACGTGATGAACAAGTAATTAAGTGTCCTACGCGAGGACGACCACGGTCTCGACCGCACCCGAGGAATGATGAATCACTTGCTCGATCGGCTCGGTTTCTTCACCTTCCCAAATCTCCGGCAGCGCTTCTTTGATGTTGTGGATGCTGCTCAATGCGTGGTCCGCTCCGGGCACCAGAACCGAACTACCCACCTGTTATACATTCAGTGACGTATTCAGGATTTTATAATGCGGGTTTTGGAACACTGAGAGAAAATCGACTTACTATGACGGTTTGGAGTCCCGCTTCTTTCCCACTCGCAATGTTCCGAACACTATCGTCGAAGAAAATCTGGAATCAGGCAGTTCTTGATATTAGGGAATAAATATATTAAAAAAATGTTTTTTATTATATGTTGATTAAGTTATATTAGGAATTATTTCTATTAAATTATGTTTTTACTATACTGTACTATTTAGATAATATAAATTCTCATTTTTCTATATGGTATCAGAGTCTAAATAAGTTAATATACATTATTATTCTTCTATACTCGATTAGTTTTTTTGTAATTTTTCACAGTTTAGGGTTTACTGTTTTCTGGGGATCGACATTCGCGATCCTAGCGGCTGCTTCCATGGCTTCCACAGCTGGTTTGCATAGGATCCTTGACTTGGAGCCCAAGCAACCGCTATCTGCTTCGTTCGAATCGATAGGTGGGTTTAGGGTTTCGAAGCATATAACGCCTTCGAAACACCCCTCCAATCCCATCTTGTTGAGAACTTTTGCAACATGATTTTTATCTGCATTGGTGAAGATCTGAAACGCAAAACCCGACTCGCGTAAGGTAACACCCCCGATATTTCAAGTACGATGAAACCCTAAACCGAAAAGATTCATAAAACTTACGATTTTGCGAATAGGCATCGAAAGCAGGAGGTTTCTCAGGACCGGGTCGGGTTTCAGGGTTTCGTAGGGTAGTCTTCCATGAATGTAAGCATGGAACTCATCATCGTCGAATTCGTATCCAAGCGCCTAACATTAATAATATTAGTTTCGACTTTAAATATCGTCGTCGAATTTAAAAAAATAAAATAAATAAAAAATCAAGAGATTCATGTATATATATTATACCTTAAGACCAGCCATGGTTGTGCCATGTTCCTTATACAGCTCTAGGCACATTCTTGGGACTTCACTTTCTTCAATGTGCAAGTGATGCAGCATATACTCTACCATATATTCACATCAATCGGTTATTTTTTAATCTATTTATAGTTCGTTATATATATATAAAAGTATGCCATATATGAAATATATGTGTCTTTTTTTTTTGGGCATAAAAAAAAAAATATATATATATATATATATATGTGTGTGTGTGTGTCCAAGTGTTGTAACATTATACCTTCGATGTTTTTCCGACAAGCCGAGTTGAGACCCGAGCTCATGGGGTACAAAGTGTCATCCATGTCTGTGTATCATAAAAACTATATCATATTACCTTCCATATATAATATATATATACACATTAAAAACAATCATTACAAGAAAATCAACAATTTATAAAAGGAAATTCTCGCTTGTAAATAGCAGTTTTTAGATTCTATAAGGGATTTGAAAATATATATGCATGAAAAACAAGTTTTTTTTTTGTTAGAAATCAATTCGTTAAAAAATTCTTGAAATTTATGCGGGTTTTTAATATCTTCTTTCGCAATAAATAATTCTGTCATAAACAATTAGATTTCTTGCGACGGGTTATAACTTACCGAAGAGCAAGCACTCGTACTTGGCTCCGTTCGACATGTTGACACCGTCCATATCTTCGAAAAATATACCTGCAACAGTTAACGTTCGATTTTTATCAGAACAATCAAAAGGATTTGTTGTGTCCTAAAAAACCCTAGCTAGTATATTAATTCAGAAGTATTAGAAGAACAACACCAATAGACACCATAAAAATGAAATGAAATGAAATGAATGCACAGACAGGACCTTTAAATGGAAAATAATGCAGAGCTGCAAATGTGAAAGATATATGGATTGGATGATGGAGCAATGGCATTGAGAGAAGGGTGTTATTTATAGTGGGAAAAGCAAAATGGGTCCCTTATTCCATTAGCTAATGGGAGATGTGATGCCTCTGACTAGCTATAGCTGATGTGGTGAGCATATTTTTGTTGCCACTACACTCACCATATGGCCTTTACTTTTTTTACTAGGATGATACCATATTTTCTGGGTTAAGGGTCAACTTCATATGTTATATTTGTACGAAATATATTGTTTATATCATTTTTTTTATCAAATTGGTATGACGTTTCCATTTTGTACCGTTTTCATACATCCGTTAAAGTTCCGACCATTTTGGCTGTTAAAGTCATGTGCCGTGCATGTGAGTGGCCATATCCGACGACCCAACCCAGGGTTGGACCTATGACCTAACCATAGGCTAGATCCGGCTAGGTCAATTTGGGTCAAGGGTTCGATATTGAAATTTAGGACTAAATTGAACAAATTAAAAGTTAGGAATGTTTTAGAGGGGCTAAATTGAACAAAATCAAAAGTTTATGGTCACTCACGTGCACGGCATATGACTTTTAACGGCCATAATGGACGAAACTTTAACGGAGGTATGAAAACGGTACAAAATGGAAACGTTTGGTACCAAATTGGTACAAAAAAACATATGGTATGAACAGTGTATTTCGTGCAAACATATGATATGACGTGGACCCTTAACCCATGCTTTCTAGCTAATAATATATTCCGAGCTACTATCATTAGATCATTGTTTAGAGAACAAACCGGGATATCGGTCGGATTGCGAATCAATCACACAAACAGTCTGATTCAAGTAAAATAGTAGAATGCATAATGAATTGAGTTCAAGTGGTGACAATTAAATTTAACCGGATCATATCGATGTCGGTTTGCCTATTCAATTGATAAAAATATGAATTGGACAGGGTCTATATGTTTATAAATGAAAATTTTGGTTGAGCCTATTTTAACTAGAATCAGTTGAAGCGGGTCGGATCGTGAACAGACCACCTTATCTATTCAAGATCCGATCCAGATTTCAAAACATTTCACTAGACTATCCTTACTATAACTTAATTTAATCTCATTGAGTCTATTGTCTACACTTTAATCCAGAAACATGTTGAAATTAATCTACCCTTTGATGTGTACAATGTCCCCTCACGAACAAGGTCATTTTTTATACCCCTGATAGCCAAATCTGGTTTGACTGAATTTATAATTATTCTCAATTGAGCTTAGAAAATGAGTAATGCATTATATATATATATATCTCCTTGGTTATATAAGATTTAATTAAATCATAATTGGGGTTTTACATAACATAATATTGAATGGATTCAAATGAAAATCGTGATCTTCTTTACTAGAATAATATATATAGTGAACTCTACGTGTTTAGAATAATACTTTACGTTGTTATACATTATGTTACGGGTCACTGTCTCTTTCTGCATACACACATAGCATAGGATAAATGCTTTTTAATTCATATCTACGTATACCAACTGCACTTTGCTTTGCTACTTTAGAGATAATGCATGCCTTTCCATGCCATGCCATGTTAATAATATAAAAAATATCAGCTAAGAATTAATTAATTAATTAATTGGAGTAATATATATATTCGCTTTCACTTCCTCCTATTTATAGAGCCTTCATTATCGATGATTTCAGCTTAATTAGTGGTTGGATTGTATCACACGTCACAACACAATTACGGTTTAGCATCACCCGATTGAAAGTAATACTAATTGACCTATAGTTTACTAAAATATGCATAATCAGTGAATGATTAATTTAATTATTATTTATACTTAAACATTTTCTATCAAGTATGAGGTATACGGTATGACTTTAAATGACGTTAAAGAGATTTGAAGTTTAAACAAATTACTTAATTAGCTATTTTAAAAGATCGAGTTAATAACTGAATAAGAGTATGAGTTTTTTAGTAGAAAAATGAATATTATTAGAACAAAATGTTGCACCGATTAAAAAAATCGGTCTAACTAAGTCTAAAACATATAAGTTGAGATATCTAATTTATCGAGTAAACACTCATAATATCTTTCGAAGTACAAAGTTGAGCTTCTTTAGGAGGCACCTTGATAAAATTAATTTCTTGATGAACGTCAATCCTAGTCATGGCGTCAGCAACTGAATTAGCTTCTCGATAAACATGTCTAAGTTTATACCTCCTTAACTTGAGTAAGAAATTCCTACAATCCAAAACGACATATGTAAGTTTCAAGTTAAAAGAACTATTTGACATAAGTTGTTGAACGACCAAAGCATCAGTCATAATAAACGGAGACTCAAGTACTAAACTAAGACCAAGAGAGATTCCATCTCAAATAACTCAAAATTCTACAACAAAATTATTCGCAAATCTTGAATTTCTAGAAAAATCAGAGATCCAATTTCATTATCGGTTAGTTTACATATAAGATTTTCACCAATTCAGTGATTGTATATATATATATTTTTTTAAAAAAAATAATGAAGATTTCGCTTCTTATTGATATATTATTTGGTTGGTTAATCATGGAAGAATAATAATGGGACAGTTAGGTTCCTTATCCAAAATATTCTAATGGTACATTAATGTCATGTTGTCCACCTTCTTAACTTATTTATAAAATATATTCAGGAATCCAATAATTGCAGTATAATTGCAGTGGCAAAGACATTACATTTTTATAAGTTAAATATTATTTTATTAGTCAAAAGTAGGCATCACTTTAAGATCAATGAATAATTTATTCAGACATTATTTCTTGTATGTGCTCTTTAAACTTGTTAATATTTTTCAAAGAAAAACTACACATTTTTATCATTGTTTGTGAATGGATAAATTAGATAAGCATCAAATATTGGAACCAAGAATATGGGGGAGATTAGGCACAAGTTGAGTGGATGTTCCAAAGATTGGGAATTGGGTTCTTAATTCATGGAAGAATGAGGCATATGCTTTATTATGTTTATGTAACTGCTATTCGAGATTAGATCGGTTAATAATTAAATTCGACTCGTTAAATTTCGACTCATTAAACTCGTCATTTCCATTTTTTAGCACGTTTTGTTACCATTAATGATATTTAACTAAAATTCCACTATTTTTTTTTACATATGCTTCAATTTTGTATTATTAATTTCTTATAAAATTATTATTTTATTTTTGGATAAATACTAACGTATTTATATATAGTACAACATTCACTATATAATCATTGAAAAAAAATCACTATAAAATATGTACCCATCCTGTTTTGCAATGAATTTTATAAGAAAAAATTGTACACATTTATTTCCATTAAAAATGAAGGTGGAAATATTAATAATAGTTAAAAATTACTTTTATTATCAAAAATTTAATTGAATTTATAAATAAGTATGCTTAATTTTGTATATTATTATGTCACTTTATAATTATTAAGTTAATTTAATGTATTAATTACATAGTTGACATATATTTTTTGACCAACCATAGTTGACTTATATAGATAATTAATAGTTATATATATATATATATATATGTGTATATTTAGTTGACTTATTTTATATTCCGCACATAGGACGAGTTCTTATCAAAATTAAATCATCAAATGTATGTGTATGTGTTGGGCTTGTCCATTAGACTACAAATTTGGGCTGAGTAATTTGCCACCGCCCAACTAATGGGTCAATCTTCCTCTTCTCCATGGTTCTGCTACGCTTTCTCAGCCCCACGCGCCGCCGCCGGAGGCCAATTAGCGCCGCTGCCTGACCAAACTCTCTCTCTCCTCGACGAATGTCTAGCTTACATCTTCGCGTTTCTTCCCTCCAATGACCGCAACAGCTGCTCCCTTGTCTGCAAGCGGTGGAACTCCGTCGATTCCAGATTCCGGCAGCGCCTTCAACTGACCGTCCGGTCGGATATCTCCGCCGTCCTCCCCTCCATCCTCTCCCGCTTCCCCGCCGTCTCCTCCCTCTCCATCGATTGCTTCGGTAGTAACGCCAGTTCCATCGACAACAACGTTCTCTCTCTCATCCCTTCCCGCCTCGCCTCCCTGCGGGAGCTAAAGCTCCGTTACTGCATCCGAGTCTCCGATGACGGACTCGAGGCGTTTTCCCTAAACTGCCCTCCCCTGCTGTCCAATGTCTCCTTGATCTGCTGCAACTTCACGGCTAGGGGCGTCATTTCACTCCTCCGTAACTGCCCGTCTATCCGTGACCTCACTCTCCACGTGCTGCCCTCCCGCCGAATCGCCGCCGTGGATGTCGCCGAGACTAACCCGAAGTTTCAGATCCAGCTCGAGCGGCTCTGCATCATGGTCAGTCACGACGAGACCATATTTACGCCGTTGCTCTGCTCCGTCAAGTCATCGCTGAAGACTCTCGTCGTCTGCTGGAGCGGCGGCGGCAGCTGGGACTCTATTATGGAGGATCTACACTCCCACGGCGACGGAACCACCGCGATTACCGAGATTCGGATGGAGCATGTCCAGATCGGCGATTCAGGACTGGCGGCTATTTCGAAATCGTGCCCTGGATTAGAGGCTCTGTACCTGATCGGTACCTCGGAGAACTCCGATCAAGGAATCGGCGCAATTGCGCGTTCATGCAAAAAGCTGAGGAAAATCTACATCGACGCGTGGTGCCTATCTGGACCGGGATTAAACAGCCGGAGCATTGGCGGCGTCGGAATATCCATGATCGGATCGAAAGCCGTGCACCTCAAGGAACTGGCTCTGGTACACGTCTCTATCAAGGTCAGCTCTCTTAATCTGCTGGCAGCGAATTGCTCATCCCTCGAGACGATGTTCCTCTGCAACACCGAGACCGGAGACCCTGAGATGAAGGTGATCGGAGAGGGATTCACCGCCCTGAAGAAGCTCTGCATACAAAACTGCCTGATCTCGGCGGAGGGAGTCACGGCGGTGGTGCTAGGGTGCCCTAATCTGGTGAGACTGGAGCTCGACCTGAAACTGTGCAGAGAAATCATGGACGAGTCAAACTTGAGGCTCCTAAGGGGCAGTTTAGTCATTTCGGTGGTTTCGAACTTCAATTTTTGAAATATAGTACTAGGGTGAGCAAATTACCAGTTGGAACCGTAACCGGTCCGGAACTGGATCGTAACCGGTCCAGAACCTGATCGGAACCGGCTATTTGGATAGGTTCATGGTAGATGTAATTGGTTCTGATACGGTTTTGGGATAAAATTTTAAGAATCGGTATTTACGGTTCTGGTTTCGGTATATATAACATGTAGGTGTTCGTCTGTTTGATGGTCTTGCGTATATAAATAGACGAATGTTATATATAGACGAATGTTTGCAAGTGTGCTTACGGAAAATATACAAATTGAGCTTAAGTTTCCAAAGTGGGCCTTTCTTAGTGTTTACCTACGGCCCATATTTGTTTTCGGCGGAAGCCCATATTTGTTTAGTCAATTGAATTTAACTGAAAGCAAATCCAGTATGAATTACTAAAGAAAGTTTGGGCCCATATTGATGGTTTTTAGTGATATGTTAACTATTTTTTTTTCTTAGTGGATATCACTTATAGTATGTTTGCTCTATTCATATTCCTATCGTATAAAGTGTTGGTTATGAATATGTATTCATTCTTATAGTTGAACCATTATCGCTTAGTTAAAGGTAACATGCTAAACTATTAGACTATATTTACATGGTTTATATCAGCTAAGTTGATACTACAATTATTTTCTCTAATTCTCTTTTAGGTTGGGTTATTATATCATATAGATTATACAGTGAAGGATTAAGAACCTAGAAACAGTCTAAAGTACAGGTTATATCGTGATTTGGCACCTCAACTTTTTTGTTGTGATTCGATGTATGAGGTGTTAGATTTGTTCATTTTCACTTCTTCGCCATTAAATTGACGTAAGAAATACAAGTCTTTTAAGTATTAAATAAACCTAAATTATGAGTAACAAATCTAATACTTTAAAAAGTGAAAAACAACATATTTTTATTTAAAAGTATCAATTTTAACCTCAAATTTAAAAATGAAAAGTGAAAAGAAATAAATCGAATGTCTCAAATATAGAATTACAAAAAAAAAAAAAAAACTAAAACACCAAAATCACAACCTTACATATAATTCAAACTCTTTTAATGATTTGTAGGTGGGTCATTCGATATAGTTAATTAGTCTTTTTATTTAATTTCAAGCATATTATGTCTAGTCCTTCTTCTTATTCTTCTATCTACAATAATTGAGTTTTTAAATATCCCTTAATATTTTATTTAATAAAATTATCCTTTGCTTTCTTCCTCTCCCAAATTTGTTATTTATTATATATATATATATATGCCAAACTAGTCAAATTCCATGGACATTTTTTTAACCATATATGCAATGAAATTGGTCTCTTTCACCATTTGTAGCAAAATTTATAATTTTCTACACCGCATGAAAACGATACATATAGAACAATTTCTATTGTCCAAGTTATTGAATGCAAATAGTTACTATAATTGTATCGTCTAGGTTTAAATATATGAAGATAGTCAGTGTCATATCCCATTTGAAGATTAAGTGGTTACTCATAAATCAATAAAAAAAAATATTTGTTGTAAATTAAAAATAAAAACCCCATTTACACGAAGATAATTTGTCATGTTTATGTATTAATAATAATTGAGTGTCCATTTTATATATATTTATATGCTAGAAATTAACAGGTGAACGTGAAACATTGTTAAAATCCAACCGAACAGTACACTGAAAAAATTATTAGGTTAATAGTTCAATCACAATTCCCCCTTAATTTAGCTTTAATGCTATATTTAACCAATACATTATCGATTGATTTAGTGAAATAATAACCCATAATATATCAACTTTTATAATAATACGGTTTAGTGGTGCAACACTTTATCGTTTAACCAAAATTTCATATTCAAACTCTGAGACAGAAAAATATTCATAATCAATACTTAACAACTTTATATAATGACCCGGTAACCATAAAAAAATATTTTATAATATTATATCGAAGACATAGGGATGGTTGGATGCGCATGGAATCGGTCCAAATAGAACCGATTTTTTTCTTGGCTTTGGTTTAAGGTTTTAAAAAAAACTGTCTATTTGGAATCGATTCGGAACTGTTCTAGTAAAAACTATTCCAATTCAGTCCATAACATGTTCAAACCGTTTTTATGAAGATTTACAGAAAATTCAAGAAATAAAAAACCAGTCTAAAACCAGTTTCGAACCAAAGTCAAAACCGATTCCACATAAATATAACGGTTCTTAAACTAATGCACCATTTTGAAAACTTGATCCGTTTGAAATCGGTTCGAACTCCAACGGCCGGTCCGGTTAACCGGACCGGTTTTTTTCAACCTTACTAAGACATGCATAGGGAAAACAATAATAATGGTGAGGAGATGAGAAGATAGTGACACGTATGTGGCTCCTACAACATCGAACGTCACCATCTCTTCGTACGGACCAGAAAGTTTCACCTCATTCATTTTCCACCTCAAAAAATTATTTATTTTCAAAAAATTATTATTATTAAAAAAAAAAATCAATATATTTAGTGTGATTGATGTCTCAGTTGCTCTGTCTTCTTCTACTCTGTTCGTTCTCTCCTTTTCCTTTCTGCATTCGTGCGCTCTTCCCTCACATCTTCCAATCCAAACAGTCCCTTAAATGGAGAGATAGCCATGTTTTCACAATTTCCCACTGATAATGACTCATCTGAGTTTACTAAATCAACTTTACTTGTAGAATCAGGACAAATTGCTAAATCAATTCTACAATTACCTATCTCTGTTTTATTTAAGTGGAATGAGGTATTTATAGAGTTTGGGCTCTTATTATCAGATAAGGGGTTAATCCTGTCTAGAATAGAGTTACTCTAGAATAATTACCTTATTAGTCGCGGATAAGTTAGGCTTAACCCTGTTTCGCGGATAATCGACATTGATCTGAGTGAATCCGCCCACTCGGATCGTTTTCCCGATCCGAGTGGTTTGATACACTCGAATCGATTGTGTCGTTTTGTTCGACTCGTCTTAGTGTGGATGCGTTATTCAAGCTCAAATTTGTACCTCAGTAGGACTTGATATGATAATGATTGTTAAGCCGTTATTGACCTGTCGATCTCTTAATTGGGCGTATATCCATCAATGATCACTAATTACAACCATAAAGTCTACATATTTGATCTTGACCGTCCGTTCTTGGTGGTCAACACAAGTTGTTGATGTAAGTGACACGAATTCAGACATTACGTGCTTCCGAATCAGTTTTGTTCTTGTTAATAATAAGATGTGCGCCGCAAAAGTCCGAACTTACGGGTGAAGACATCAACACACTTTTATACTTCAACATCCTACCGGTCAACTATGGGCATCGGCCCAGTCAGCTCGGCATTGACTATCTATGAGTCAAATATAATGAACTTCAACCATTTTCAATAGGAGATTAAGTTTTTTTATTTAAAATGGTGTTACCAATACTAAAACTTGTCTCTTTGATACCATGTTAAAAATAAGACGTTTCTATTAGTCAATTTTTTCATAAGTCCGAACTTGTGGTTGAACGCAACATATTTATACTTCAAAAGTTCCTCATGGGTATTTATTTTTTTTCTTTTTCTGAAAGTTAAGTTTCAAGGAGTTAAACTTGAAGCAAATAATAATAAAAAGTGTAGGATTTTAAAAGGATTAAATTGAAAACTGATCATATTTTTATGAGAGCTACATAGTACATAGTAGAATGAATAGTTTAGATTGCTCTTCTATTTTAAATCACACACAGAAACACTAGAAAATAAAAGACATTGATTTCTTGTTATGCCCACCTCCACATACATATCAAAATCAAGAAGCAGAGAAGAATTGAACTATTGAGGGTCGATACTGGTATCAATACATACATATATATGTATATATACAAAGTAATCAAATTTTTAGCAATTTTAACAGAGCTGATTCTGCTGAGGTGGCCATAGAAGATTCGGACCCGTACCGATGTAGTGGCTGTCGGATTTCATGTCTGCGTAAATCGACGATTGCGGATTATGATTCTGCTGCGAATTTACCAAAGAAGAATTATTGTTGTTGTTGTTATTATTATTATAGTACTCTGTTTCTAATCCCCAAGGGATTATGCCGCTGCTACTGTCGAAGAACGAGCCGTTACTGCTGCTCGAACTCGGCCCCGCCGGAAATTCCCAGAACCGGGAGGCGTCGTCGGCGCCGGAGAAAGATTTAACAGCCGGAAACCCGAAAGAATTCGCCGGCGGCGGGAGAACCGCGTCGGAGTTCGGCATCGGGTTGAATTCAGAGTATTTGCCTAATTGGGTAAAAAACAGAGGCGGCGGCGGCGCAGAGGCCGAGGTTGTTCTGTAGTTGTTCAATGAATGCATCGAGAACTGAGCCATCAAATCGGAGCTGTCGTCGGAGTAGTAGTCTCTGTTAATGGCGGCGGCGGCAGCCATGGAGGGGCATTCTTCCTTCATCGGGTAGCTCTGTTTCGAAACAGGGGATTGTCTCTGTTCAACCACGGCGGCGGTCGGCCGTGGATTCTGCGTTTTGGGCGGTTTTTCGCTCTCGCCGCCGGTTTCCACCTCGGAAAGAGGCTTATGAGTCACCGGATCGATCCCTCTTTGCCGCAGCTTCTTCTTCAGACATGAATTCCAGAGATTCTTAATCTCGTTATCTGTTCTTCCAGGTAACTGCGCTGCAATCTGCGACCACCTGAAAAACCAAACCATAAAAAAATGTCATTTTTAAAAGAAAAAATTGAACTTTTCTAAAATTTATTTATCAAGATATTGAATCCTAATTACTACCTGTTACCCAGAACTGCATGGAGCTCGATAATGAGGTTCTCTTCTTCTTGAGAGAATGTACCTCTCTTCAAATCGGGTCTCAAGTAATTAATCCATCTTAATCTGCAGCTCTTTCCACACCTCTGCAAACCTGCAAATTAATCAAAATTTGATCTTTACATAACATTTCCCAAAAAAATCATTTTTTTTCAAACATTTTTGTTCTACTAACCAGCTTGTTTAGGAACAGAGCTCCAGCAGCCATGGCCGAACTTGGTGATGTATCTGAGGAGCTTCTCGTCTTCCTCAGGTGACCAGAGGCCTTTCCTTAGCTTCTGCTTGTAGCAGCAGGAATGCCTCCCCATATTTTCTCCGACAGACAACTAATGACTTAGTCGGAGTGAAAAATGCCTTGTGTTCTTGAATTCTCAGGGCTGCAATGGCGGCTGTTCTTGAAGGCTTCACTTCTGTTGGGGGTGAAGAAGAAGAAGAAGAGAGACAATGTTAGTAAGCAGATGAGGAAGGGTTTGAATTAATATAAGAGGAGGCCTCTCACATAGAAAGTCATAGTCTTTTTTTTTTTGGTGAAAAGAAAGTCATAGTCGACTGTATTTGGGAACTTTCTCTTTCAATATAATAGTCTTTTTCTAAAGTTTTTTTTTTTTTTTGTGAATTTTTCTAAAGTTTTCCCCTATTCGTTTTTAGGGAAAATTACGTAAAAAAATATGCAACATGTTTGAAAAAAAATGATTTTATATACCAATATGTTTTAAAATGTACAACATGTTTAAAAAAAATGTCTTTATGGACTAATATATTTTAAAATGTAAAATATGTTTACAAAATATGGTAAAATGTCATTCCGTCCACTTGTTGTCACTTGTCCCGTTAACTAGACACGTAAGGCCACATTTTTTGAAAATTATAATAATAATTAAAAAAAAAGTATATATAACAATAATTATTAAAGGGTGGATGTAAATCATAATTTTTTTTAAATGCGCATATGTTCACTTAACGAGACTATTGACAACAAGTGGACGTTATGTCATTTTAACATCTTTTGTAAGTTTGTTGTACATTTTAAATCACATTGGTCCATAAAACCATCATTTTTAAACATATTGTACATTTTAAAATATATTAATTTATAATTTTTTTTTTTCAAACATATTGCATGTTTTACATACTTTTCTATCGTTTTTAATAAGGTTTTTTCGTTGGTGTCAATTATGTGTGTATATTACTGGAGGAAAAAAAAAAGTTGTATATTAATTAGGGTTGTGCAACAGATAAATTAGGCACGATGATACAGACTTTTGCTTGCAGCAGCTACTTACCAGTACCAATAATATCTTTCCATTAATTCTTAAACCCTAACTTAAATGAAATACTAAAACCGCTGAATTAGATCAAATAATAAATATATATTTTTGACAAATTAGGAAAATATCATTCAAGACTCCCGACCCTACCTTCAAATCTAATTTCATTAATTTTTCACTATCCTTCTGATTAATTAAGGGTATATTTCTATTTTTATGGAGAATACCTATGATAAAATATTTATCCCTCTAATACTATTATTCCTAATTATAGATAATAATTAATTTTCCTTTTATTGACCCATAGAAATTCAAGTGGCTCTCCTTTGGTAGCTATAGTTAGCACACCTAGTATGACACATAATATGTTCTGAAAAATATTAGCCAAGGAAATGAAGATGTTAGTTTTCCACTGTCTCAACAAATCTAAAAACAATCACAAATATACATCATATTGCAATTTGTTGTCTTATTTTTTTATGCAATTGCTGTCTCAATTATTTTTTATTTACTTTTCAATTTTCTATCAATTTTTTCACATTAAAATAAAATAGGCAAAAAAATAACAAGCATCATGAACATAATATTAATTACAAGTTTCCCAACTATTTAGTCCCTAAATATTAAAAAATACATACTAACCCTAAATTTGACCGTAGTTAGCCCATGGCTTAATTGACATATAGTTTAGTCCGTTTGTAGGTTCTTAACCAATATTTTTATTCTAACATATCAAAAATATGAACATGTTAAAATATTTATGTACATAATTCATCTTGTGAGATTCGATAAATCGATTTTTTTAAATTAAAGATAAATCGATGTTGATTTATGGTTTTTAATCATACTTGGTGAATATTCTTGTATTTCGCTATATTATATTTAGAGTTAATAACTAAATTGTTACATAAACTTTGACATAATTAAAAATTGCTACAAGAACTTTGATTTTTTTTTTCCAAACTTTATTTACGAGCAACATGCTATCACTGTTATAATTTCCGTAAAATCGGTCATGAAATGAGCTTATTTTGGTCACATAATGTCTTTTAATAGCCATGTTGGATTTGCAAAGGAATTAAATAATTTTAGCGAATAACTTCAAATGTACGCTCAATTAAATTGCACACTTGAAATTGAGTGGAGATCAAGTTGAACGTCCAAATAAAAATATTTCACTCTAATACTTTCAATTTACTGTTGAATTCATTTTGAGTACACATTAAACGAATTTATGTGGCTGGAACATGTTTATTTTATGTCCAATTTAATGAGAGTTATAAGGAATATATAGCAATTTACTCCTAAATTAAAAACTTAGAAAAACGATTTAAATTAAAAAAAAAAATCAAAATACGAGTAGTGTTTTATAATTTTTATTAAAATTCGGGTAAGTAGTTTGGTTATTCTATCTTTCCATTTATATGTTTTGGGTAAATTCTTTCAATATATATCATACTTTATAGTTTGTTGTCCACATTTTTTCGATAAGAGTTTTTTAGTGATTCCTCTTAAAATCGTGATGTCTTCTTGTCTTTGGAAAGTTCTATCATTACGGGGAAGATAAATACATTATACTTTCAAAAAGGAACATAATGTTATTATAGTATAGTTCGAAAATTAAAAAGATTTGATAATTTTTATATATTGATGGATATATGTCTAATTTTGGCACCGTCTAATTTCTAAGACAAAGAACACATGGATCAACTCAATCTGACTAGTCAAAATAAGCTTCGGACCGGCCCCGTTCGAATGGTCCAGCCCAGTCAGTCTAACTGACCTAGTCCGACTGATCTGAACTAGCCGAATTGGCCTAGTTCGACTGGGCTAGACCAACTGGTCGCAACGGCCAGACCGACTGATCCGAACTAGTCAGACTGACCTAGTTTGAATGGGATAGGCCAACCAGTCGGACGGGCCCAGCCGACTGGTCTGGACCAACCAATTGTATTGGCCTAATCCGACTGGTCCTGACCAACCAGTCGGACTTGCCCAGTTCTACTGCCTCCGGACCAACCAATCAAACAGGCACAACCCAGTCTAATCTAACACCGGGTCGACATAACGCTTAGGAGCCAAACAAGTCATTTTTACCTTATTCCACTACGGGATAGGTCACGTCTATCTTGATTTAAACTCTATTTGTGATTAAGAAGCCCAACTCCCTATAAATAGCCATCATCTAATCATTAACATGTTTGATATCTCTTTTTAGAATTATATATTGTATTTTTATCTCTCTAAAACCGAATCCGACTTAAACATCAAAGTTGGTTTATCAGGACACACTGGTCTACCTCTTCTTGCAGGTTCAATTAAGAGCGAAGGCGACGAGGAATGGACCATCAAACTAAAACACACTACATCAACGAAGCTTGGAAACGTCAGATTTCATCATATATATTTATATATATATAACTTTTTTTTCTTCTCAAAATGCATTCAAATAGTAGGGAGTAATGCATTCTCCTGCCGTTATATTATTATTCATGTGTATATACGTATGAACTGAGCAATATCTAAAATTGTTCAAGCTTTTAATATATACATCCATATATAATTATTCTAGCTAGCTGTCCAATTGTTATCTTAAATATTATAATAGGTGAGGAAAAAGACTTTCTGAACTAATTGCAATTTGCACCCAAGAGTTTTGGCAGCTTTTGCTTCTCTCACCGACATTTCAAGTATATATATATATCCATAATATATATGTATTTACAAAGAGGTGCACTTGTGGTAATTAACTATTGTTTTATAAACGATAGTTTATAGTTTTGTCCATTAATAATTTTAATTATGGGATGGAAAAATCGTTATAATTAGTATATTTTAGTCTTTACATACTAATTTGGTTTGAATGGTTATTATTATTATAAATGTGAAGAGACATGTTATGACTATCACACTCTTGATGAGGTTTTTTAGAATAATTTGTGGAAAATAAAAAAATATAAACTATATTTTTTATGAAAAAAGTTGCATTTATAACATCCAAATCCAAAAAGAAATTGAATTCTAACTTTAACTCTAACTCTACTATTTAGTATTTACACTACAAATGAGATATTTTTTTTATTGTAAATAAATGTAGATTACGTAATAACAACAATACAGAGTCAATACTTTGGCAAAAAAAAAAAAAAAAATACAAAGTCAGTAGACAAATTAGTCCCCATAGAAACTCTTCTGGGCTCAACAGAGCGGATACAATCTTTGAGCATTGACAAGATTATTGATTTAGGGAGAATACAGTGAATAATAATGTTGGCTTCTTGTTTGATAACTTCATTTGTTAAGGTATCCGCAACTCCATTTGCCTCTCGGTAGACATATCGAAATTTACATCTTTTAAAACTCTTCATCAATCTCCTACAATCAGAAATGACCAGCATTAGAATATGGTTCTTAAGCGCATATTAAAAGCACTATCGCATATCATTCTGTATACTTCTAGATCATTCAAATCAACATGCAATGATTAAATTTGGAGGTTCTTAATGATGATCAAGCCATCCCTAAGCGCCCACGACTCGAGATTAAAAGGGACAACCACACCTTGAACTTTTGGAACTCTTTTATTATGTCCAAAAGGTACAATTATTTATAGTTTAGTCCTTCTAACTTCTCACGGTTCCAAACCAAACTGAACCATCATATCATACGTTTGAAGGCAACCGACAGGTACTTTAAAAGGTGTACCAAAATATCTATCTATACTTGATATATGTGAGATAATTTTATATAAATATTGTTGAAATAATCTGAAAATAAGTAGATTTTTTTTTTCTGTAGGTGTAAAGCAATATATCTGCAGTACACATATAATAATTTGGGTCGGTCCTTAATAAAATGTTGATTATGGATATTTTTTCATTCTTAAAACTAATTAATAGATAAAGTACTGAATTGTTATTAGATAAAAAAAAATATATATATATAATAAGTAGATAATAGTTAGAGCTTGCAAATTGATCTAATGTTCCTCTAGTCCGCATTTAAGCATATATATTTATATTTTCAAAAAATACAAATAAAATAACTTACCACTATACCAAGCGAACGGCCAAAATTTCATTTATTTAGATTTAAACGATACATGATAGAAGGGACCCAATTAAAATTTGGATCCACATATATAAATAAATATATGGTATATATATACATTTCGACCGACAGATTTATAATGAAAGTTGAAAGCTACGATCGTTTGAATATACTTCAAATTATTTATATAATATATATATCATAACCAAGGATTTTCCAATTATTCACATTTAAAAAACACTTTTTTTCAATAAAAAGAAACCCTTAATAATCAATATTTATTTAAAAATACCATGTCTACAAATATTAGTTTACTTGCTAATGCACCAAGGAAGAAAATAATAAAGATCTCATAGCTAAATATTCCCTATCGGTATGAACCAATGCCACTTTGTTATCTACTAGACTTTCTAATATTCATAAATAATTGTTAATTGAGAATGATTAATCATAATTAATTAATGATTAAAAACTTTTTCTAGGAAACTCGTATTTTTTTAAAAGGTTTTATTTTAATTATTGATGATTATCGTTGATATTGCACCGAGCTGCGCCGGCTAGAAAGATTCCCTTTAATAATTTGGTCTACTATACATAAAAATATATGCATTTTATGTTGATATATTTATATATTAATTAAAAATTAACATTTTTGTAGAAGATGCAAGAAGAATGGGCAAGAACTACATCCACGAGGCACGATAGGGGTGCATTAAAAAACAACTTCTAGACAAAAATGTTATATGCAAAAGCTTATACCGATTTTATTATTAAATTAAAATAATAAATGAACTTATCTAAAAGTATATAATAAAAGTTTCAAAATGTTAGTATATAGCATAAAACATGTCATTTTTGTGTGTGAAAGTTACATACAAATTATAAACTAGACATATCGACTGAAATATCTTAAATCTCAATTAGTTTTACAAAGTTAATTTTACCTATAATTTTTTGGCAAAAAAAAGTTATATTTTTTATTTTATTTCTGCTAAAAAAAATATTTTTTTTTTCCGCGAGGTGAGCTTAATGCGCCTTAAGAGAGCATCATCTCTAGCATACTTGTTTTACACTTAAATTACAATATTAATTCGCATCACGTCAAACTGTAAGAGATAAAATATTAATTATAAATACTTTTTCCATACTAAAAAAATGTTGAACTTCTTATATCTAATCATGAAATAAAATATTTAATCGTTACACCATGGTTTTTGACCGAAACTATAGAAGAGAGAACATAAATCACATACAATTAGATACATGCATATATATCAAAGAACCCCAATTAATAAATATTTTCTCTATTATTGTTGAATGACTTTGGACACATACATACAAAGAAATATAATTAACTATTGAATAATTAAGAAAAGAAGAGTATCTTTGCCTTTTTATGTATGGAGATACAATGATCTTGTGAATTATATATTAATTATAACACTTTTGTCTGTTATTGTATGCAACACCACCATTATGGAGGCTTCCTTGACCTTAGCCATGTCTCATTTCACAGACCCAATAAGATCAAATGGATCATTTTCTTATAAATTAAACTTAAGCACCTATAATTAGTTATTTTTATATATAAAGAATCATATAATATGATATCAGTTTAGTTTAATAACCAGATATTTTGGATCTAAACTCTTTCGAGTTTTAAAAATGAAAAAAAATATTTATGAGCAGCAATTTATTTCTTATAAGGTGATCTGGTGAGAATTGAAATTATTATAAAGATAGAGCAAATAATTTTTTTATAAATCCTAAAATACCATAGAGGAAAAAAAAATTTCTTTATAAAGAAAAGTAACCACTTTTATGTTATTATTATTTTATCTCGAATTAATTAATTAAACCAATACTTTTTCCCATGCTATATATATGATAATATCATACACTCGTGAGCCAATAATATGACAGCACATCAGTTGTGTTTGTGTTCCCCTCTAGTTCTATCTAGTCAACCATTGTCTTCTAATCTTTTCCTCCTCTACACATTATTCATGTTTATTATTTATTATTATTATATTATATTATATTAACCATATATTATATATATAGATGTAAATGCTCTTAATTATAAACTATATGCATACTTCATGATCGTTATAAAGCTTCCAAAGTGGACGGCAAACTTGAAAGGGTTTAATCAGGGTTTATAAAGCTTTATGATCATTAAATTATACTTTTGCTACCACATGTTTGATCAGTGCAGGTTTTTAGTGCCATATATTTAGTTTTGTAGGCTTTTGGCGCCATATGTTTGAGAGGTTGTATATTTTTTGTTCTCCCGTTAGTCAACAGTTGGTTTGACCGTTAAATACTTTTATTTTATTCAATTTAGTCCTCAAATTTATATTTCTAAAATTTAATATTTACAATTTAGTCTCTATTGTTTGCACAAATCACCGTCCAAGGCCGCCGGCCACCACCCACCACCTTCAAAGCGGCCGACCACCACGAAAATGGCCGGCCACCACCACTTGGGGCCGGAAACCACCCCAATTGGTGGCGGCCGGCCCCAATTGATACAATTGGTGGTGGCTGCAACCCTAATCGGGACCGGCCACCACTAATTGGGACCGCCGGCCCCGATTGGGGCCACAGAGGGCTCTCAGTCGGAGCTAAGTGGTCTTGATTGGAGCCCTTTGGTGGCCCAATCGGGGTAATTAGAATGACCATTACTATATGCCCTCATACAGTAATAAAAACAATTACCATTATGGGAACAATATAATCGATTATTTTTAACCACGGTTTTACCCGTATCATTCAAATAATTGATAGGGAAAGATATCCAAGATTTTTGGGGCCTAGGGCATATGAAAATGAAAGAATGATTAGTTATCTATGAACATATATAGACGGCGCTCGATGGCCTTAGAATGAAGAAAAACACAGCTAGCTAGCTAGGTTTTCAAACAATGACGTACAAATAAAGAGAATAATTAGGATATGAGCTAGAGGTCCGACAAGCATGTGGCTAAGACTTTTTAAGGGTACGTGTGCATGGTTTATTTCGTATAAGGTCTCATTAATTGCATGCTCCACTTCATGTTATGTCAAAAAAGTCATAAATTAAATTTAAGAAACGCCATTATATCCTTATTACCTAAGGAGGCATATTATTCCATGGAGTGACAAGTTGGATATGATCATAAATTTAAAACTATTCTTTAACATTTTGAAAAGTTTAAGGAGAAGATTTTCTATCAATTTCTTTGTATAGTCTATGTTTCGATTTTATAGATCGATGTAAGTGTGCTATGTTCAGGGATGAAGTTAGGATTTGTCTTCGACGGGGTACGACTTAAAAAATGGGTAAATAATTAAATTTTTTTTTCCTATTTAGTGTTGAAGTATAAAAACTAAACTATACATTCAACTAACACCTTAAGGCTTATGACAGTTGGTTCATTGTTTAGTCTTAACTTTCACATGGTATCAGAGCGTGCATGTTCGAATCTACACATCGTCAGGTTTAAATCTCTATTTAACTAAAGTTCACGTGATGGACCTTCCAAATGTTTCAGCCCAATATGAGGGGGAGCAACCATATTTACAAGTGGGGGTTCCATCATAAAACCAATCGATGTGGTACTTCGGACTCACGGTGGAGTTTGTATTTCAATATTCCCCCTCACCGTGAGGGCTCTCTGATTTCAACAGACCATCTTCATGCCCAGACCCGACTCGGGCTCTGATACCATGTTAGATTCCACATTGGGCCGAGTCAAACCCAACGGGCCAACATAGAGCAACCGTTGTTCCATCCTAAAACCAATTGGTGTGGTACTCCAGACTCACAGTGGAGTGTCTATTTCAACACTAAACACATTCACATTCAGGATATGAACAATTCGGGCCGAACTGGTTCTGAGATTGGACTGGCGATCTAGTTTTGCTAAAACCAGTTCTGAACCGTTTTCTCCCAACCGGTTCTGAACCTGTTTAAACAGTTTTTTATAAAACCGATCATAACCGAATTAGTTCAATCAGTCCGGTCGGAGCGGTTTTTTCCATCAACTACTACCCATAGATATTATTTTACAGATTGTTGTTCTTATAATTAGGGTATGAATTATATGTAAAAAAATGGTTAGGTGGACAATATTCAACGGGGTTAATTGATTCGATATTCTCCAGCTAAGATAGATAGGTGTTTTATATCATAGTTGTCAAATTGGTGTTTATCTAGCTATCTCTCTCTCTATATGAAACCATTATTAATGAATTGGTGCATTATTACATTGTTATAGAAGAATAGAAGATAGGGTTTTTGGGGTTTTGGTAGGGCAGGATGAATATGTGTCAATAAACCAAATTGAGCCCACACACCAGAAGGACATTGTCCCTCAATTAATCATTCATGGCCATGCAGCTAGCTAGCTGCCCTCTATTAAGGTTCAGAAGTAAATCCCAAAAAGGTCCCTAAGCCTAGCCACTTCTCCCACATTAACTAGGGTTTGCATTATTATCTATAGGTTATAGAGTTAACAAGTGTTTTGGTCTATGATGTTTGATCACTTTTGGGTTTTGGTTCATAATGTTTTTTTTTTGTCTAGTTTTGGTACCATATGTATGCAGATTTTTCTAGTTTTGGTCCGACCGTTACATTCCGTCCATTTTTTCAGTTAAGTAACATGTGCAAGTCAAGTGATCCACTCTAAAGTTTCAATTTTGTTTAAATTTGGAGGATTTGACACCCTAAACCTAATTCAATTTGGGCGAATTGAACTAGGTTTAATGGATCAAATTTGGGGGAAATGACACTCTAAACCTAGTTTAATGGGACAATTCTCCCAAAATTGAACAAAATTGAAAGTTTAGGGTGGATCACGTGACTTGCACATGTCACTTAACGGGAAAAATGGACTGAATGTAACAGTCAGACAAAAACTAGAAAAATCTGCTAACATATGGTACTTAAACTAGGCAAAAAAAAAAAAAATCATGGACCAAAACCCAAAAGTGGTCTAACATCATGGACCAAAAAGACTTCTTAACCCAAAATATAGTTTTTGGGGTTTTGGTAGCAAACCCTGTCTATTTGACCTATTTAAGGGTAGCAAATTGTTCTAATCATTCTTGTTAATAAGCTAATCGTGTTAAATTTATGAAACCCGGAAATTTTCGTTTGTTCTACACATCAAGGACGAAGTTAGAAATTCGGGTCATGAAACAAAGATTGAGTTAGGAGCAAATTAACTAATATACAAAAAATTTAAGGGTAAATACAAACGTACGATGATTTTTAAAGTGTACGTCGAGTGTGAAGTACAATTTTACGATTTAACTAAACCGATACATATTCATGATATATTGTAATTCGGCCTGCGTCTAAATGATTTGAGTCACATATAAGTAAGTACAATCGGTCCCATTGATGGAAGTTACCCGATGTAATGATATGATACACAGAGAAATGAGGATTTGTGATTTGATAGCACTCTAGATCTCATAATATTGTGATGTCTCTTTCCTTATGATAAGGACCCTTCAAATACGTAACTGTTGAATACCCCCTTAAGCTACTGTAATTACATTATACTCCATAAACTATTCCATTATCTGGGCCATCACCCATCCCTTGAATAATGGCAGTTGAAACATTTTTAATTGGTCCTTAAGTTTTAGACCTTCCAAATTGGTTCTCAAACTCTTAATTAAAGTGGCTCACTTTTGAAACATTAGATCGATTTTTTACTTTGGAATTTTGAGTAAATGCATAAAAGTAAGACTTAACTATGAACAATTTCTAAATGATTTTTTTAGTCTTTTTGTTAAAGTTTGCTAGTTGGACTACTATAATTTTCATATTATATTAAAAAACATGATTTTTCTACCATGCTCTAATAGCACCATGTTTTTTGTTTTTTTATTACTAGAGTGAACTTAATTGTAACACATGTAAAACTAAAAGTATGAAAAAAATACGAAATTTTTTAACCATGTCTAATATTTGCATCATACTATTAATAATATCAATTTTACTTTAGGGTTCACCTTCAGGGCAATAGAAAAATAAAAAAAAAGTACAAAAAATATAATGTTTGTGGAGTATGATAGAAAGATTGTAAAAAATAGCTAACATTTAAAGTAAGAATTTTGGACGAGTCTCGCAATAAAGGACCTTTCTACAATGCTCTTGGAGCACCATGCTTTTGCCACTAATTTTTTTATTTTTCTATTGCCCTAAAGGTGAACCCCATAGGGAAATTGATATTATTAATAGTATGATACACATCTTAGGTTTAGTTTAAAAAATCCATATTTTTTCATACTTTTAAAGTTTTACGTATGTTACAATTAAGTCCACCATAGTATTAAAAAACCAAAAGCATGGTGCTCCCAAAGCATGGTAGAAAAATCCCGCAATAAACTGATATTCATTGTCGACTCAGTAGTAGAGGACCGTGGATTCAAACCAACCCGACCGAATGAAGAATGGGTCGGGTCGGGACCCATAACATTTACACTCAAATAGGGGAAAAAGGATACGTGGGCCAGAGGATCGGCATCCGTCTATAACGGGGCCCGCTAATGAGTATTCGGGGCTGAGTTGGGCCGTACGGTAACTTATGGTCACCATACAATGCATCCATTCTCTTTTTCTCTCCTCAATTATGCATAATAATAATAATAATAATAATACTCATTTATATATATATATATATATATATATATATATATATAATATATACATATATGAACCAAACATGCTATCCAAAATTAGGTTGTTGCTAAATTGATACATAGTCCGATGTTTTATGGTACACCAAGTTGTCGTAACTATACCAAAAAGTTATTTAATTATAATACAAAAAAGTGCGGAATTTCAATTCAATGATATTTATTTTATGATAATTATTAATTATTATTTTGCGTTTATGTTCATACAAAATGTATGTATTTTGTTATTGATTATTTGTTACGGCACTATAAAAATTAAAAATATAATATATTAGTAAAAGTTATAAAATGAAAGGAAGCAAATAAATGTACATAAGTAATTTTTTAGTGTGTTTAGATTTTAGGAATTGCCGATTGTGCTACACGACAAAATAATATAAGTTAGAGTCTACATAATTAATATTTATTTTAAACTTCATAATTATCAATTTTACCACATGTAGTTATTTGACTTAAATGAACAAAACTATATTTCTTCAGATAATCTAGACATAAGAATTGTCTAATTGATATAATTAAGAGAACAAAATTAAACTACTGTTAATTAATTTCTATTATTGAAGTGTAAACTATCAGTTAAATATTGATTACATACACATTTTACTAACCGGTCTTTCTAACGCAACTTTAACCATTTTTTAAGTGTAAAAATAATGATTAATTTCGGTTCGTGTCTTGTCGAACATTATCGAATCAATGTCCGAACACAATTAGTGTGTTGGTGGAAAAAACGCGACCACGCAAAGAAAAGAAGTGATGCTTCGGTGGAAAACTAGATACTCGCATTATCCTCTAATTGTTTATTAACTTTTTGATTATTAATTTTTTTCGTCTTCAGACGATTCTAAATTCATTCGCAATTACGTAATATTTTAGACTCTTCAATTCACGGTTTATATTTTTTTTTATCCGATTTAATGAATAACCAGCGCATGTATTGATTTCGTCAATATAGTTCTAACAGCATGTTAGTATAATTAAGATGCGAGTAGTTAAGTTATACATGTTTCTTTTTACGTCTGATGCAGTATATGAGTCATATAAAACCTGATATTTTAATTAGGTCACTATAAGTAGAGATGTCAATGGAACGGCGATTTTGCTGGTCCCTGACCCGCCCCACGGGTCGACTTGTTGGACTCATACACGTCTTGTACATCTTACGGGGCGAGTATTATGAGTAAAAATTCATGCATGGTGAGCTGCAAACCCCGCGAATCCCAAACCTTAAATCTATATCCAAATTAACCTTCGAATTCAAATCACAATCCAAATCCAAATACAAACAGCAAACACATCATATCCATTGAAAACTTGATTTATATATTAGTCCTAATTGTTTTGAATAGATGTTACATTAGTCATATTATTTTATAGAATATACGTAACATATGTGTATATAATAGACGGGTCGGGTTAATGGAGCTCCACAACCCTAACCTGAACCCGCATGTAGGAAATTAGACTCGTATATGTCCCTATCCCACGAAACACAAGTCGGCGAGGCTTACGGGTTGACAGTAACCATTGACACCCCTAATTTTAAGTAGTTTTAAATATTAAATTTTATAGTCAAACTATGTAAGAATAACCGTTCTTAATCATTAGACCACCACAACATCACAACATGTGGTGATTTATTTAATAAGGTATTACTAATTAACTTGAAACAAAAATTATAAAAGGAAAAAAAAAACATATTGATGCAGTAGCATGACGTCATACAACAGTGATTGTCGGCATACCCGTTTTTTAACCAAATCACAATCGATTATTTTCCTAGCTACTAATTTTTGTACCAAGTTGAGGCTTTTGTCTGCCATTATTACTCCCAAAAATTAAACTAACTTTCTGATTGGATTTATTGATGTTTCACCTTACATCTAAATCCATAGTTTTAGGATAATAATTAATTTCACGGAATGGTATATCAAAGTTTTTACTCTGCCTAATAGATACACAAAATGTGTACAAACCGTAAGCGTATTGCTTCAAAAGTATAAAAAAAATGATATTGTACCAAAAATCAATTTTGGTCAAACATGTTATACCAAAATACCGTTTAACTCTAATTATGTTTTAAGTTCAATTCGCATGATCTTTCTTATATACACATTAAAAGATCTAACATAACAATTACTTTACTTCGTTTATGTCTAGTTTAATATAAATTATAACTAATATCAGTAATTTACTCGAAAATTAGAAATTCCCGTAAACAATTTTATAAAATTAAAGTTTGAGTAGCGATTTTACTATTAACCATTTTTAACAATAAGAAAATAAAACTACCAACGGGCAACGGTTAGGGATGGCAACGTGTCCCGCTGACCCGCGGTGCCCCGACCCGGTTTTGACCCGTCGATCCTCGGGTCATGGGTCGGGGCAGGTCGGGCTCGGGTCGGGGCGGTCCGGGTCTTGAGACCCGGGGCCCCGTAGACCTGCCCCGAAATTCATATATATATAATTTTTTTAAAAATTTTTTTTTTATATTAATATGATCTAACATTTACTAAACAATATGGTTAATATAGTACCTATATAAATAACATGGACCAAATTACAAATAGATGTATATTTAGATTATTAGGATTTGTTAATTTGAATTTAGTGTTTGGATTTGAATTTGTATTTGTAATGAATTTGATGTGTTTGTTGTTTATATTTGATTGGTGTTAGATTTATGTTTTGAATTGATATATAATGTAATATTTTGACAAAAAAAATGTATTTAATATTGAGAAGTGAAGTGAAGTGAAGTGAAGTGAAATGAAAAAAAAAAAAAAAAAAAATTGTTCACATGCCGGGGCGGGTCGGGGCTCCGCGGGCCGACCCGCGAGATTTGTGACCCGACCCGGAAGGTACACTTGGCCGGGGCCGGGGCGGGTCCGGGGCTGCGGAAACCCGCCCCGCCCCGCCCCGCCCCGTTGCTATCCCTAGCAACGGTAACCATCATGTAAAAAGTAAAAAGTAAAAGAATACTTTCAAGTGCTTCTTCTATTTTGAGTATTTTGACTTCCCTTTCATAGCACAATGTTACTTCTTCTTCTTTCCTTCCATCACTAAAGTTTAAGAAAACAAAAAGTACGAAAGTTTGCTAATAAAGTCACCTTTTTATTTATTTTTTTAAATGCCTTTTGGTTTCCTTTATAGATTTGTTATTGAAAGGTGCATAAGGTGTCTTATGTCTAGTGGTAAGTTGGATACAATGCATCATGACTTATTATAAAGTTATGATTTATATATTTTCATTCCTTATTATAAAGTTAGGGTTATACTAGTAATTTTTTATATTAAAAAATACTTGAATGTTATTAACTCGTGTTTTTGTGCAGAAATTTATTTTTAAAATTAATATATTACAATAGTGTATATATGTGAAAAATATATGATATTTTATGTTATTCAAAATGTCTCCACATCTACTTTCACTTTCACATGAAAAATCGTTCATAAATATGAGTAATGTATAAAAAGTTTGATTACGATTTTTAAGAGTGGATAGTATTATAATAAATGTAAATATATTTTTTAGACACTAGTTAAAATCATATAATATTGTTTAATGATGTGGATTAGTCTGATGCATTTTAAAAGCTTAGAATCACTAGTTGTGCTACGTGGTACAAACGTATTTGAAACCATAAAACTCTAAAATTACTGTTCATCGGTAAGATTGTCAGTTTCACCACACAGTATGGCGAATCTAGGTTTTTGAATAAGTGGGTCCCACGACGATCTTTTGAACAATCATCTATAACGAACTAGATCGAGATCAATTCTAAACGGTATAAAAATACATTTTTAAATTTTTGTTTCAATTACTTCAAATTTATAATAAAATGATACAAACTTGCATCATAATACAATATGATGCTTTAATATTCAATCGTTTAATCGGTTAAAAGATGTTGATATTCTTTAATCTCAGTAGTGAGTTTCTTCAAAATTTTATGTTATATTAATCAATATACACAATTGGAGAATATATTCAAAACGATGACAATTTAACAAATAATAAAATCATATACATGCATGCTACATTCTTCATGCCACATTAATTCTCCACTCATATATTAGAAGCAGTTAACTTTATAGAAGCAAATTGTTTATGAATAATGATGTATAAAAGAAGCAAAACTGAATATACGCACTTAATTTACGTTTTTTTTATTTTAATTTTCTGAAATAGCAGATAATTAGGCGTCCGTACAAAAAAGAAAGAAAATAAAAGGTGTAATATGTATCGCTATCCACACGACTGGATTGGGTTAGATTCTGCGGGCTACTATGCGAATCACCTAATTTTCTTGCATTTACTCTTTATATTAATATTCTAAATTTATTTTACATTAAATAAAAAATAATATTAATATTTTGATTAAAAAAAAGAAGGAAGAAGAAAGAGTTAAGAAGGTGGTGTGTCCTCTTGCATTAATTTGGGCCCATTTTTATTATCCTTTAGCATGCATTAAATTGATGGTGTATTATTATTATTATTGCAGCATTGATTATAAGGAGCCCTCGTATGCAAATCATTGGATTGGATGCATGTGGAGATGATGCGTTCCAAGCCTCCATTGATGGACATGGACCTTTCTTTTGGTTCCTTCAATAACCAATGTAATATGTCTAATATATGGTATACACAGTTTATTGCTTTATCTTTTATTTACTAATTACACGTTTGTTTGTCGGTATTACGATATCTTAATACCGGTATTAGCTAATACATTGTTTGTTTATAGTTGGTATTTGTTAGTTAATACTTGGTATTAGCTAATACTCAATTATAGGAGGAATTTAGTATTAAATTATACCAACTAAAAGTGATGTACTAATTAATACCAAACTCAGTATTACTTATTTACCCCTAACCTTATTTAATATACAACAACTACCCTAACTTCGGCTCATAACATCGGACTTCGGCGACCTCCGGCCGGACTCCGGCAACCCCTGGCCGGACTCCGGCCACCTACGGCCGGCCTTCAATTATATCAATAATTAAAAAATTAATATATCTATTTAGGGGTATTTAAGTCTCTTAGACATTGTATTAGGATATCCTAATACAAAGTTCATTCAAACATTATATTAGGATATCCTAATACATGACACAATCAAACATTGTATTAGCTAAGCATGTATTAGCTAATACCGGTATTAGGATATCGCAATACCAGCAAACAAACGTGCCTCATGTTTAATATATGGTATACACGGTTCATTGCTTTATTTTTTAATCACTAGTTTCATGTTTAACTCCTACTAAGTACTGTTAAATGAAAAAAATAAATAAATTCAGAGCTAATTACTCTATACGGACTTACTTAGTATAAGTGTAAATTATTTTAAGTGTGGAGATGATGCGTTCGTTCGTTCATTCTTTTAATTCATTTCATAACTATGTAATATATGTAATATATGATCCAGCGGTTTATTGCTTGATCTATTGATTATTGTATGTCTAGGGTTCAAATTTCATTGAGTACTGCAAATAAAAAAAATATTCATAACTAGAACTTTACTTTATATGATCTGACTCAGTGTGTGAAAATTATTATAAATGTGAAGATTTTGTGTTCTAAGCATCCATTAAGAACATGGACTTTTCTTTTGGTGTTCCATTACCATTTTTTTATAACCACGTAAATATATATATAATACACAGTATATCTTTTTTTTTTAATCTCTAATTAATCATATATTTTAAGTTCAAATCACCGAGAATTAATACTGAAAATATTTATAATCAATACTTTACACTATATACATGTTGTGAGTCATATTATTCTAGTTACCCGTAGAGTAAACATGTTAAATGCACATTTTAATGAGGGACTCTTGTCCATGGTATGCTATGCGGAATTTTTTATATTTTATTATTATTTCCCTATTTTTCATATCTCTTATATTCCCATCTCACTATATTCCTCCAACAACATGAATAAGAATTTCTCCACCATCCATGATGTTTTTCAACTTTTTAGACACTAAATGATGAGTGTATTTTGAGTGAGAACTATTTTATTCACTCATATTTCATATTTATTTATTAAGCCCCAAATGTTTTGGAGTTGGAAATGTGTATATTAAGCCACTAATTAGGAGGGTGATTTGATAGTGAAAGAATGTGTGCAGTGACAATGCATGGTCCATTTGGGTGAACAATTTGGGATGGAAAAGAAGATATGAATTTTAATTGGTTAGGAAAAAATGATAATAATAATCAAGAGAATATCTAATCAAATGGACATTTTTAAAAAGTAATGTAAAAGCAAATGTATCTAAAATTATTAATTGGGGGACTTCACATATATATAATATAAGAATATGAGAAATTTGGTTTTATGTTATTTTATGACGCTATCTATTTCATTATTAACTTAATGAATTAATTTTAGAGTTAACAAGTGTTTTGGTCTGTGATGTTTGACCAATTTTGGGTTTTGATTCATGAAGTTTTTTTTTTGCCTAGCTTTGGTACCATATGTTTGCAGATTTTTCTAGTTTTGGTCTGATCGTTACATTCCGTACATTTTTTCTGTTAAGTGACATGTGCAAGTCACGTGATCCACCCTAAATTTTCAATTCTGTTCAAGTGTGGGGGAATTGACCCATTAACTAGGTTCGGGTGTCAATTCCCCCAAATTTGACCCATTAAACCTAGTTCAATTCACCCAAATTGAACTAGGTTTAGGGTGTCAATTCCCCCAAATTTGAACAAAATTGAAAGTTTAGGGTGGATCACGTGACTTGCACATGACACTTAACGGAAAAAATGGACGGAATGTAACAGTCGGACTAAAACTAGAAAAATTTGGTACCAAAACTAGGCAAAAAAAAAAAAAAACATCATTGACCAAAACCCAAAAGTGGTCAAACATCATGGACCAAAAGACATATTAACCTTT
This sequence comes from Clarkia xantiana subsp. parviflora, assembly GCA_036873135.1. Taxonomy (NCBI): domain Eukaryota; kingdom Viridiplantae; phylum Streptophyta; class Magnoliopsida; order Myrtales; family Onagraceae; genus Clarkia; species Clarkia xantiana. The sequence goes on from JAPTYO010000001.1 coordinate 53,124,499, forward strand.
AATTTTAATATATAAGACTTTTCTATTATAACAGATTCTTTAAAATGATATTTGTCTTCCATCAGATATCTTACCTTTTTTTTGGATACTTAAGTTCAAAATTCAAATACCCATGAATTGACTATTTTCTTACTGACTTTATATTATTTAAAAAATATGATTTTTTTTAGACCTCTTGTTTATATCTCTTATCAAAAGTGATATTCGATAATATTTCTCTAAAGGATCAAATTTTTTTACACTTTACTCCTTAATTACAATGTAATTATTATAAGTGTGTGGATTACAACATATTAAGGATGATGCTCTTCTGATAACCCTATACACCTAGCAAAATATAAAATCATCTTTCAACTTTATTAAGATATGATATATATACAGTATATTACAAATTGGATCACTTCACACCTTCATTTTTTTTTTTTTTAAAGAGGCCATTAGTTTTATATTACAATAATCTATTTGATCATATGGTAGTGGTAGTGCAACGTTTTCATCTTCCCTTTTTAAACACCCTTTCGTTTTCCTAGAGAGGATGACAACCAATTAGACAAGAAAGATCAACCATCAAAACACTCCTTTTAATTATTGGGATTAGACTTTATTAATTTCCCATATTCTTAATCACATGTCCTTATTTGTCATTTCATCTATATGGCAAAGTTCTACACTCCTTGGCCTATACCCTTTTCCTTAATTATCACATGTTTAGCGCGTAACACATCAGTATATCTACTCATTTTTAGCGTGTACGAGGTCTAATTTCGAGTTTTTTTTTAAGTGAGGATTAAATTATTTTTGAGACAAAAATATATGAAAGATTATACTTGTGATTAAGATGATGATATGACTTCATTGTTATTTTTCTTTAGTGGGAGCCCCTAAGTGCATGTTCCTATTTGTGAATGGGAAGGGCAAAAAGGTCATCTTGTTGATGACACTGAATGTAACCCACTTAATAGGCACATTAAGCCAACATAAGCACATGCATGTCATATTAGATATATTTATTAGAGCCTTAAACTATATATTATTATATGTGCATTATTATAATTTAAAAGATATTGTCTATATAAAAGATCTATATATCAAAGAAAAAGTCGCACAACCCCCGGCCAAGGGGTCTAGAGTATTAAATTGTACGTCTTGTCTAGCATATATAATTTTGATTAGGGTATTTCTTATTTTAAATATATAATTTATAATTATATATAATTATATATAATTATATATATATATTATTTATGGAGGATTAAAAAACCTAGAGTTGCTAAAATCATTAACGGAACCGTAATTTGTAAATATATATGTTTTTCAGTTTTTTACAAAATATATTCACTATCAAACCTATAGTTGATGAATCATTAACTTTTAAGCTTAATTGTTTTGTACATATTTAAATTATTGTCTATCATCATCATTGTTAGTTGTAACTAGTATTATAGTGAATCCCCTAGCTAGTTCTAGCCTTTCAAGAGTTTGTTATAGTTGAGATTTTTCAACTATAATCCTAAATGTTAGTTATAAATAAAGATATTGAAACAAATTTAAGATGTAATTAATATATCATGTGTATATGATATAAGTTCCTTATATATATATATAATAATAATAATATATAATATATCCATATTTTTTTGGCCATTTCATATATCCATTTTGATAGAAAATATATATTGTAAAAAACTGAAAAACAATTAATTGTATATTTAGGGCAGCTAATTGCAATAAAAAATAGTTAAGACGGTTTGACTTTATCAATCATCATATAATTAAGGGATGATCAATGATGTAATTAAGTGAATCATATTGAAAACTTGATTAAAGGCATGGCCATGATGAAGGGATTCAAATCAATGTCCCTACCCTTAATTTTCTTGCATTAATTATAACACTTCCCTACCCTTAATTTTCTGCTTTAGGAAATGACACTATAGGCATCATGGCACATTAATCCTAATAGTATCATATGTCTCTATGCATTGAGTTCCCATTAATGTCGGGATTAGGCATTGATCTATCTCCCTAACTAATAGTGGAATGATGTTTAGAAAATTATTAGAAATTTGGCACACATCGCAACTTGAATGTTTATTGGACCAACTGAAAAAGTGAGTTGTAATATATAAAAGTGAGCTGATATAAATCCAACTGGATACACGGTTTTGAAGAGGATTTTAACATTAGCGTTCTATATAGAGTTAGAGTAACTTCTCCTTGTGTTTTTACTCTAGCACTTTTCCTAGGTGAGAACCGAGTAGAAACTTAAAATGTGTGTGCTGAAATTATAAAAAGTATGGTTTGTTTAAACAATTCCAATTCAGTTACGAAGTAGAGATATAATATATGTATTTTATTTTATTATAATTTTATTTACTATTGGATATTGTAATTAAAGAGTTGTAACTTTTGCTTATGTACTGTGATTTACGAAATTTTTTATATGTGAAAGTAAGATGAAAACCTTCTAAAAACGAAGGGATGTTAACGTGACAGATCAGGACGGAAGTTGGCAATACCATCCCACCCCCGAGACTTATTACATATACCATATTTGCTCCAAAAATCGTCTTGGGGAGAAGGTTTTTCTTATTTCAATAACTTTCGTTCACTAAGATTATTATCACATAATGACCCCATTATTTTCTAAAATTACATATATAAATGGGACGGAAGTTCAGGGGGAAATAACACATTTACCACCTATTGCCTTGCCCCACGGTTCTGTATACTAAATTTGTCCCACAAATCGCGGTAACTCCTTACGCGGGGCATTTTGCGGACGGTGCACCAAGAGATTCGAAGAAATCCGCGCCCATTGACACCCCTATATAATGATATTATAATTTGAGTTTTTTTATATTTTTAGAATCCCGCGCAAAGCGCAATTCAATAAGTAGTTATTTTGTTGTCACTTATTTTTTTTAATTAATTTGATTTGAGAAAAAGATGTTTGGGCTTCAGTTTAGAAGCCCGTTTAGAGAGACTGTCGGCCCAATAAGGTCGGAGTTCCCCGCGCGTAAATAGACAAACAGTGGCCTCTTAACCGTTACGTAACGACTCTAACAAACTTTTGAATTCAGAATATGCTCTCGGGACTCGCAAGACTATCAAGAGCCAAGCCATTCATCAACGATCAATCACCAATTCAATTCCTTTCTATATTCTTCCACAATCTATCGCTTAACCCTAACACCCGATTTGTAGAACCCCCGGGGAATCTGTTCATCGAGGATACGTTTTTTGCTCGACTGAAATCGCCACCCAATCTTCTCGAAGCAAAGAGATTGCACACCCTTTTGATCGTCAATGGATTGGGTACACACCGAGTTCTTGGTTCCCAGATTGTTAACATCTACGTTGGATTTTCCTGTCTCGAAGACGCACGTAAGGTGTTTGATGGATTGCCGGACAGAAGTAATATTGCATATAATGCCATACTCAGGGGGTTAGTCGATACGAGGCAGTTCTCAAGCGCGATTGATTTCTTCGACTCGATGGTTCGTCCAGATAATTTCACGTACCCGATTGTGTTCAAGGCTTGTTCTGCACTAAACGCGCTAGAAGAAGGCAGAAGGGTGCAAGAAATCGTTAAATCCAAGGAGGCTAATCTTGGGTGGAAGCCTAACGTTTATGTCTACTGTTCCATGATCGATATGTTTGCCAAATGTGGAAGCTTAGATGAAGCACGGAAGGTGTTCGATGAAATGCCTGAAAGAGATTTAGCCTGCTGGAGCGCGATCATAGCTGGAGCAGTCCATAATTCGGACTGGTTTGAGGCACTGCACCTCTTTAATCGAATGAGGCTCGAAGGAACGAATCCCGATTCAGTCATTATCACAGTGATTCTACCCGCGTGTGGAGGTCTAGAGAACAAGCGAATCGGAACAGCATTCCATGGCTGTGCAGTGAAGAGCTGTTTTCGTACCGATTTATACGTGTCGAACGCGCTTGTCGATATGTACTGCAAGTGCGGAGACACTAGTGGAGCCCACACGGTATTTACCAGCATGGCGGATAAAGATATAGTTTCTTGGAACATTTTGATTGCTGGTTACTTGCAGAACTGTCATTACCAGGAGAGCATCGAGCTGTTTCGGAAAATGAAACATTCTGGGCTCAAACCGAATGCCATTGTTGTCTCCAGCGTTTTTTCCGCGCTCGGGAAGCTTAAGTTCTTAAACCACGGAAAGGAGTTGCATTGCTATGTGCTGAAACAAGGGCTGGAAATGGAATCCGACGCTGTGTTAAGATGCGCCACGATCGATATGTACATGCACTGCGGGTCTCAAAGAGAAGCCGAGACCATTTTCAAGAGAAGTGCTGCTCAAACCCAACACGACTCGACCCAATTGACCATAAAGTGCCCAGAAAGGCTCGGTTGGGCTAGTGGGGACAGTTACAATTACATTATGATGTGGAACTCGATGATTGTCGGGTACTTTGTAAATGGCGAGACGGATCTAGCCCTAAAGATCTTTAGAAGTATTTGGAGGGCCGATCTGAAACCTAATCCGGTCACCCTTTTGAGCGTTATCCCGATGTGCACCCGAGTAGGGAACCTTAGACACGGGAAGGAGGTCCATGGCTATGCAGTCAGGACCCAGATCGGAGAAATCTCGGTTTTGAACTCATTGATCGACATGTACTCTAAGTGCGGTTCTCTTGACCTCGGAATGAGGCTTTTTGCGCTAATGGGGGAAAAGAATGTAGTGACGTATAATACCGTCATCTCCGCTCTGGCGAGCCATGGGCTTGGAGAGGATGCTTTCTTGCTCCTCAAGCAAATGGAGGAAACTGGAATCAAACCCAACAAAGTCACTTTCACGGGTTTACTATCGGGTTGTAGCCATACCGGTTTAGTCGACAAGGGTTTGTCTTTGTTCCGATCGATGAAACATATCTACAACGTTGTCCCAGGACACGAGCACTACTCTTGTATAGTGGATCTTCTTGGCCGAGCAGGACAGGTTGGTAAAGCATGGGACTTCGTAAAGGAAATGTCGATGGGTTCCGATTTGAATGTCTTAGGAAGCTTGCTCGGGGCTTGCCGGGTTCATAACGAGGTCGGGGTTGCTGAAGATTTATGGAAGAACGTTGCTGGGAGAGAAGATTTGATCAGTTCGGGTTTGTATGTGCTTTTGCATAATGTTTATGCTGCTGGTCAGCAAAGGAGTGAAGCTGTAATGGTTAGAAGAATGATGAAGGAGAAGGGAGTGGAGAAGGTTGCTGGGTGCAGTTGGATTCAGGTGGGTGAGTGTTTCCATAGTTTTCATGCTAGAGGTGGAAGCCACCCACAAGTTGATGGAATTTACAAGACTTTGCAATGTTTAGTTTGGGATATGAAAAGGCAAGAATCTATTCTGATGATGGTAGCTGATATTTGAATTTGAGTGGTGTTACAAATTGCTAGTTCGAGTTTTGTTTATAAATATTTTGCTATTTTATGTTTTATATGTTTATATAGAGGGTTAAAAACCTAATCACAGTTCTAAGTTTGTACGATGTTGCTTTTATGTGTCTCAGTTTTAAATTGATGCTTGTAGTTAATCCGTGTTTCGTTTTCGTTTTTTTTTTTTATTTCCCTCCATTTTTTTCTGTTAAATTTGATTGATTTTGTCCAATTTCTCCATAAAATTCAATACCAAGAGCATTTAAATAAATGATAGAACAAAATGACACTTTTACTTCCCTTTAACTTATATTATTTAGCGTCTACTTACACTGAAATTAAAGAACTTATGCAAAATTGAGATTCAGTTTAACTTAATTGACATAAGTATACATTAATTGAAGAAAATTCATACCCAAATTCGTCAAATTCAACAGAAAAAACGAATGGAAACCAAAAACATTGGAACACATAATAGCAACAATTTAAACCTGGGAGATGACTAAAAGCAACATGTGCAAACTTGAGAATGTGATTAGGTTCTTAACCCTTATATAATTGATAGTTTAGTTAGGAGTTTCATCTAATTTAGACAGAATGACTCACATATTCAACACTTGATAAACAAAAAATGCAATTAATTATTTGTTAGCTAATATTTGCGCAGTCGAGCAAATTACTACCTATTTTCTTCATTGAGTGCGTGGAGTTTCAGACTAACTAATTAACCTACTGTCATGAAACCTTAAGTTCCTCTCATGTGCGAATTGATGTATTTTTTATAGCACGTCACACGAAACTTTTTAATTAAATAAATTGGGAACACTTAACCATCTAACATAAATCCATAATGTCATTTTATGTGCAAGCTGACACATTTTAAAAGCTCATCATGTGAAACTTTTTAATTCAAGAAATTGAGTTTATAACTTAAAGCTATAGAATTTCAAACTTATACACTATAATAAGTGAAGACATTTATTTATACTTTATATTTCAACAATTCCCAACACCTTAATATTTCTATTTAAGAAAGACGAAAAAGTCTAACCGAGTAAATAAATTGTATCATGAAATAAAGTTAATAATTTATAATTAACCATATTTTTAATTACATAAATTATATTAGAGTTATTTAATAAATGGAATGAATCTTCATAATCCATATTCTTATTCTGTGATTCCCGTCAACTACGTAGAAACATCAGATCCGACAAAAAAAAGACCGATTATTTTAGTCGAAATGACGACACTTATGCTGCCATGTACATAGATCCCATTTTGTCGTCTTGCGGTCCAACCAACCCTCACGTGTCTCTCCTAGAAAGTGTAATCTTTATGAACAAACCTGGTCTATGAGCCATTTAAAGAAAGCAGAGTAATACCCCGACCGGTTGATTCGTTAAATTTTAAGTTAAGTTTTTCTTATATCGAGTTAAGTGTAAAACTCACAAGCCTATTTGAATTTTATATAATATATTATATAAATGTTTAATTCAAAGCCACAAACTAGAAGAAGTCCATCAATTCGTAAAGCAAGTTTTTCAGTCTGAGTCGAATTCGAATTCAAGCTAAGTACTTGTGTATCCATGTGATATGATGGGGTGATAAACTTCACATCATTTATCGAATAATATTTATAGTAGAATACTGGGTTATTTTTAAGAAAAATATACGCTGAATTCCATTATTATTAATGTACGACCGTCATTATTGTTTGTGTAAGACTCCATTGTTGTCGTGCCTATTATTATTGTGTAAAACCTCAATCATTCGGCTAAAAAAAATCATCAAGTTTAATGTTTCTCATTTATTTGGTATAAACATCACCTACTTAGCGACATTTATATTTCTCAGGATTAAACAAAATATAATTTTTACTATCTAAAAAGAAAAATCTCTAGTGAGAGAGAATTATAAATTGTATTTGCATCATTTTCGAGTTTAAGTATTTCTATACCGGATTGATCATCAAATCAAGAACTTAACAATAAATTTAACGAGCTTAATACAAAGTTGCTTCTTTGCATGATTTGCTTGAGTCCTAAAAATTCATTTGTTTTTGACAAGCAAAAATTGTGTAGACTTGCTTAGTTTTACCAGTTTGAGTTTCCAAGTATTGATTATGCGGTTTTAGAGCATCAACTTGAAAATTACATTGATGATATGCATCAACATGATAAATTTTATGCATTAGAAGAGCTTGGTAAATTTTAAGTGAACTTGCTCAGACATAAAAATATATTGTATTTGCGCAATTTTATTCGCTTATGAAGTTAGTTTTGATTCTTCTAGTGACGACAACAAACGTTAAAAGAGTTTTTTTTTTTTTTTTTTTTTTTTCCAGCTTTCCTGAAATAGTTTAGGTGACGCACTATTGAATAATTGTTTATTCACTTACATAGATGGGGATGTACGTAGAAAATTGCTACTGATGTTATTATCATTTTTAATTAATATGAAATCTCGAAGAGGACAATTGTAAATTTTACTATTTAGATTTTTTTGCTAGATTGTGAATTGTATTTGCTCTACTCTAATTAAATTTAGTTATATATTAAATCAATGTAAAAAAATTATATAATGTACCCCATTGTAAAAATCAGTTTTATGTTAAATTTGCGGACAAAAATTTAGATAACATACCCCATTTGAAAAATTATGGATACAAGACTGAAGCTAAGGTGCACCATTTGTGATATATATGAAGAATTTTAAACTCGTCGAGTTGTGCTCGAACTCGTTGAGTATGACAATGAGTCGAGCTTGAATATGAAAAAATTAGCTCAATCGAGTACAAGCTTGAGTAAAAAACCGTAAGTGAATCTTGCCAGTTATTTGAGTCGGTTTGCTTACACTCTAGTTGCAATTAGTATGTTCGTGTTAATAATCTTATAGTATTCAACTTACCGAACACGAATGATGAGCTTATCGTGTTATGTTTACAAATACGAACACGGTATACATTTTTCGTATATGTTTGTTTAGTGCTATCGTGTTGTGTAAAATTAGTTAGTTGTATATCTACATACGAAAAATGACTATTTAGAATTTTAAAAACTCTTTAAGTATGACTTATTCAAAAAAGTACCAAATCGAATTAACTACCACAATTTTATCATATGTATCGTGTTGTAATATATAAATACGAAGGCAATACAAAATTTACATTGCACTTATCTTATTCGTATTATCGTTTGCAAATATGTGCATTGGATTTGCCTAACAAAATGACAGCCGGCGTACATAGGCCGGGTGTTCTGTTGAATTCTATCAATGCGTTCATGCTTTACGCTCCTTCCGCCACTCTCAAGTGACACTGATAAGCCCTAGCCTCAGAGCAGCCATCGAATCTCGCGGCAATCCATGGAGGCCGACGACCCTCGAAACGGCGACGCGGCTCACCACAACCACCCGTCCAAGAAGACGAAGCTCTACCAACCCATCTCCGACGCCGAAATCCGCCAGGAATTCGCCCATCACGAACTCGGCGTCGCCCGAATCAACAATGGCAGCTTCGGATGCTGCCCTGAATCCATCTTATCTTCCCAGAGGAACTGGCAGCTCCAATTCCTCCAGCAACCCGACAGATTCTACTTCAACACTCTCAAATCCTCAATTCTCCATTCGCGAACCCTAATCAAATCTCTAATCAACGCCGAATCCGTCGACGAAGTCTCCCTTGTGGACAACGCCACCACCGCCGCCGCCATCGTGCTCCAGCAGGTCGGCCGGAGCTTCCTGGAGTCCAGATTCCGCCCTGGAGACGCCGTTGTGATGCTCCACTGCGCGTTCCAGGCCGTGAAGAAGTCGATCCAGGCTTATATCACCCGAGCCGGAGGAACAACCATCGAGGTCGAGCTACCTTTTCCGGTGAGTTCCAATTCCGAAATCATTGATGCTTTTCGAAAGGGATTGTGTAGAGGAAAGGAAAATGGTAGAACAGTTAGGCTAGCCATAATCGATCATATTACCTCAATGCCGTCTGTTCTGCTTCCTGTGAAAGATTTAGTTAGGGTTTGTAGAGAAGAAGGCGTGGAACAGGTCTTCATCGACGCTGCTCATGCTATCGGTAGTGTTGAGGTTGATGTGCAGGAAATCGGTGCCGATTTCTATGTAAGCAATCTACACAAATGGTTCTTTTGCCCACCATCAGTTGCAGTGTTCTACTGCAGAAAGGTTGAATCTTTATCCGATATTCACCACCCGGTTGTTTCCCATGAATATGGCAATGGCTTGCCGATTGAATCTGCGTGGATTGGGACTCGGGATTATAGCTCCCAGCTCGTTGTTCCTTCAGCTATGGAGTTTGTGAACCGATTCGAGGGTGGGATTCAGGGGATCATGAGGAGGAACCATGAGGAAGTTGTGAAAATGGGGGAAATGCTGGTTCAGTCATGGGGGACGAATCTCGGGGCTCCCCCGGAGATGTGTGCTAGTATGGTTATGATTGGCTTGCCTTCGAGTTTACGTGTTTTGAGTGAAGAAGATGCTTCAAGATTGAGATCATACTTGAGGGTGAATCATGGGGTTGAGGTGCCTGTTTATTACCAGGCTATAGGGCCCAAGGATAAGGATGGAGGTGTGATAACCGGGTATGTCCGGATATCGCATCAAGTTTACAATACGATCGAGGATTATCACAAACTCAGAGATGCAGTTAATCATCTTGTTGAGATGAGATTTAACTGCGAGATGATTTTACGCGAGTGAAAAGGTACGTGTTTTCCGAATTTGTAGCTTTGATAAAGTTCAGTTTATGTTCAAATAGGTCATCTTATATATGATGCAAAGTATTGGCAACTCGAATGATTCTATGGAGTATGTATTTTTGCTACAGCTTGTTCTTGTTGAAATTGCTTGATGGAATTTACTTATATGGGTTAATAACCAAATTGCTACCCAACCTTTGACGAATTTACAAATTGCTACCTGAATTTTCATTTTTATAAAATTGGCTATCTGAATTGTCAATTTTCGAACAAATTGTTAAATTTGTTTCAATTTCCGTCAAATTAGAAAGAAACCGAGCACATCTCCACTACGTGGGGTCTTTTTCATGTGTAGTCAATATGAATTCAGATACAAATTGAAAGAATTGCAACAAAATACTTTCAATTGGATGCTCAATTAAACGACACGTTTGAATTTAGCGGAAGTCGAACTGAGCATCCAATTGGAGGTGTTTTGTTGCAATACTCTCAATTTATGCTTAAATGCATCTTGAGTACACACGAAAAAGATCCAAATAGCGAAAATGTGTTCATTTTCTGTCTAAATTGACGGGAATTGAAACTGAGGTAGAAATTTGCTCGAAAATTGAAAATCCGGGTAGCCAATTTTTTTTTTTTTTTTTAAAAAAGTTCAAGTAGCGATTTGTAAAATGTTCAAAATTCATGTAGCAATTTGGTTATTAACCCGTTGGAATTAATATATTTTTTCACAAGTGTATGATTTCTTACCGGGAACAATCTCGAAAGGATTCAGACTGTGTAGGAACTTTTACTATGATGTTTTTGCATGCATCTGTTCATTTGGGACAAGGTTAAGGTTATTTCTCTGATTCTCTTCTCTTTCGGATAGCAGCTATTGGTATTAACCCGGGAATGCGGTGCACAAACAGAGACCAACTGTGATGTTCGAGCTCGGTCCGTGATGCTTGTGGATCGTGGATGTTCTGCAGCGACAAGAAATCCCCCGACCGTGTTGTTCGACACATTGTCTCGAGTTGTAATGACAATAAGTGTTGCTATTTCTTAGTTTCACAGAACTGATTGTATAATACAATTGAAGGCAATGATAAACTAGACCGTATTCTTATAGCGACACTTAAATGTCCTGTCGCTAAAGGTAGTATCTACGGTTTCATCGAAAATGCGCCAGCGATCTTTTAAGAAGTTGAGGCGGACATATGAAGAGCGATCAACGAAGCGTAGAAACGTCTTTAATGTTGATAAGATTGTCGTGCTTTCCCTTTTCGACGACAACTCCGTTCTTAATCAACGCGATCACATCTGCATTCTTTACTGTGGATAGTCGGTGAGCAACTATTATTGTTGTCCGGTTGAACACGACCTGATCCAGAGCATCCTGAACCACTCTTTCCGACTCGGCATCTAGCGCACTTGTGGCCTCGTCGAGGAGCAATATTTTCGGGTCCTTCACTATGGCTCGGGCGATGGCCTGCCCTCCTGATAACTGAATCCCTCTCTCTCCGACCACCGTCTCGTAACCCTATAAAACATATAAGAAGCAGCGACACGGGCTAAGAAGTGTCGCATAAAGAGATAATTGATCGAGTAGGAAGAATAGGTACAAAGAAATCCAAACCTGCTGCAAGCTGCTTATGAAACTGTTGGCGTTTGCCGATACCGATGCAGCTAATATCTCTGCTTCCGTTGCGTTTCCTTCTTTTCCGTATGCGATGTTTGCTCGAATCGTGTCATTGAACAAAACTGGCCCTTGACTAACAAGACCCACTTGTTGTCTATACCACTTTAGTTGTAGCTTCTGAATCGAAGTTCCGTCCAGAGTGATATTTCCCGAATTGGGATTGTAAAATTGTTGCAACAATGATATGACAGTTGATTTTCCACTCCCACTTTCGCCTACCAGAGCGATAGTCTGAAACCGAACGTATTACAGAATGTCGTCGATGGTTCATCGTAAAATCACAAAAATGTTGCTGAAGTTTTTAGCAACAAAAATATCGGGCGGAGGATAGTTCATGAAGTGGATATAAAGATTTAAGGTTAGCTGCGAACCTTTCCAGAGTGAATAGCCAAGTTGAGATCTCGGAAAATTTTAACATCGGGTCGAGAAGGATAGTTAAAGCTAACATGACGGAATTCGATTTCTCCTTTCACATGTTCAAGTGTTGATCCAGATTTATCACTTGGGTTGATCTCGGATTTTCTATCAAATAATTGAAACACGGAAGCGGCAGCGCTCTTGGCTTTGCTGGAATCGGGAGCTAGGGAGCTCGATTGGGTGATTGACATTGCAGCCATGGTCAGTGCAAAGAAAACCTGCAAAATTGATACTAACTTGAGCAACAAGTTATCTTATCGAACTAGTGACCTGCAAATAAATACTAACTTGAGCAACAAGTTATCTTATCAACTAATGGACTAATGAATAGTTGTTCGATTGTACTTCGAGGAATGTTGCCTTCCCATCATGAACTAATCGAACCCCGGCATAGAAACAAGTAGCATATGAAGCAAAGAGTAAGAAGAAACATACGCCGAGTCCTGTTCCACTAATCAACCCTTGTTTGATCCCTGTCTTCATCGGCGCCTCGCATTTCGTAGCATAAAGTTGCATAATTTTCTCTTCGGCACAAAACGAAACGACAGTGCGTATGTTCCCGACAGCGGCACTAGCCACTTGACTCGCCTCCTCGTACATCACCTGAATGCAAAAATATCGCGTTACTTAATTGAGAGTACTTGACATAATTGCATGATCTGTCAAAAAGCGTCAACATAATATAACAAACGACGCTATTAGGGACCCGATTAGAACCACAAAGATTTCGGGCTTGTTTAGGTAAGCAAGTCGCCTTAGGGGAACATCCGGGATACTTTTGGTTGTCTCGGAACTGTCGGGTTTTCTAGTTTCGCCGAATGATACAGAGAATGAGCGTCGGCTACTATTTTCGGAGGATCCCCGACTTATAGATCACATTCTTTGACTCGAATGTCTAGCACTACCAAAGCTAATCTTTGATTCAACAACATTCATGTCATATTTGGCTTTGTCTACATTAGTGTTGACTTGTTGCAGCTGTATAAGCTGTGCATAGGCGCTGTGGGGATCTTCATACAACATTGAGTGTGTTCCTGATAAATATAAATTGCAAAATGTTAATATGTAAACTATTACATTTCCGCATTGAGTCGAGCAAAACCTATAAATGGGTCAATATAGAGTAACTATTTATGCAAGTGAATTTTCATCCTACACCAATTGGTGCCGCACCGATTTAGATTTCCGCATTGAGCCAAACCGAGCCAAGCCTAACGGGTCAACATAGAGCAACCATCTATGCAAGTGAAGTTCCATCCTAAAGCTAATTGGTAATAGGAGGATGTGACTCACTTGCTTATATAGTACTCTAATTAACCCAACACCATCGGTGTAAGACTCCAGATTCATGGTGGTGTATGTCTAACATTATCCCTATCCAGTTAACACAATAGTCTTAAATCTTAGGGGTAATTGTTAAGGTTTATTTATATTTTAACATCATTCCTCAAACTGTTCTAAATGGCATCACCAACATTTGAAACTGCAAGTTCAATTACCATGTCAAGAGTAAGATGCACGTCGGCCTTAACTAACTTTCACGTAAACTCAAACTTGCGAGTGGATGCCTTATTCATACTTTAACAGTCTTGAAATCGGCGGTTTGTAACTATGAGACTTGTACTTACCTTTCTCAACTAGCTTCCCTTGATGAATTACGACTATCGTATCGGCATTCTTAACCGTGCTCAAACGATGCGCGATAATGACCGTTGTTCGGTTACGCATAACTTTGTCCAATGCCACTTGGACTATCCTCTCGGATTCAGCATCGAGCGCACTCGTGGCTTCATCGAGAAGTAGGATTCGAGGGTCTTTCAAAATAGCTCTTGCTATGGCTATTCTCTGCTTCTGTCCTCCTGATAGTTGTGTCCCATGCTCTCCAACCATAGTGTCCAGCCCCTGTTATATACCTTATCAAGTTTTCTAAAAAAGAAGCATATGAAGATTATGAGGCAAAAAAAGAAAAAGAAAAAAGCCAAGGATATCGAGTTACAAACATTTGGTAGTTTGTCAATAAAATATTATTTAATGATGTGTGTAAGCAAATATGACAACTAGTTGATTCTGAACCATTTTAAAAAGTTTGAATTTAAAAATTTCACCCTGTATCATTTTTTAGTGAGACTTATAATTCTGTAGATTACAATGCACTCGATATACTATTACCCATTCTTGTGGATCTTGAAATGTTCTACTAGAATTTCATTGAATCACATAGATAAACACTGTTGGGTAATATATGTATTGAACCCAAATTCGATAAGAACAGATATGCTAACTACACAGTGGTAATTATAAAGATTTTTGCTTAACCACCTTCATTACAAACTAGAGATGATGGAAGAAGAAAAAGAATAGTTCACGATGACGAGGCGGCGGACATGTGGAGAGCGATCAAGGACGCGTAGAAGCCGTCCTTAATGTTGATAAGAGTGTCATGCTTCCCCTTCTCGACGACGACTCCGTTTTTAATCACCGCGATCACGTCGGCATTCTTAACCGTGGATAGTCGATGAGCCACGATTATTGTAGTTCGATTAACCATGACTCGATCCAGAGCTTCTTGAACCACTCTTTCCGATTCGGCATCTAATGCACTTGTGGCCTCGTCGAGGAGTAATATTTTCGGATCCTTCACTATGGCTCGGGCGATGGCCACTCGTTGCTTTTGCCCTCCGGATAACTGGACTCCTCTCTCTCCGACCATAGTATCGTAACCCTACTCGGAAAAGTCGGTATCGAGAATTAGTGACGGTAAAATCGGCGATCAAGTAAAAAGAAATACAAACCTGTTGCAAGCTGCTGATGAACCTATTGGCGTTAGCCGATTCCGATGCAGCCAAGATCTCTGCTTCGGTTGCATTTCCTTCCTTTCCATACGCTATATTTGCGCGAATTGTTTCGTTGAACAGAATCGGCTCTTGACTAACAAGACCCATTTGCTGCCTGAACCACTTCAGTTGTAGCTTTTGGATTTCAACCCCGTCCAGAGTGATATGGCCCGAATCGGGATCGTAGAACCGTTGCAACAACGATATGACGGTTGATTTCCCGCTCCCGCTTTCTCCTACTAGAGCAACAGTCTGAAATAAAAAGTACAAAATTGTTCATGATATATATACATTGCAGATATGATGTAGGAATTCGAACTACATGCACGCTAAAATACACACGTTATTAAGACATGAGATCGTAACCATAGAACGACACTTACTTGTTCGGTGTGACGGGCGTGCGGTTGCGGAAGCGTAGATCGTCGGCGGCGGTTCGGAATCACGGCGGCGTGGCGGGATGCCGGTCGGAGAGGTGCGTCACTTGATCGGATCACACCTCGGTCTCCACAGTTGATAACCCTTAGACTAGAACTAGAGCTCTCGAGAATGTATATGGAGTATGTGTACGTGAGTTGTCTGCCTCTCTATATATTTGGACCTAGCATAGGTGCTCTATTTATAGACTCGGAGATAGACGAGCGGTTATACACTTTCGGGACTCGACACTTCGGTCCCCGCTCTCTCCATAACTCACATGAGCACCCCGTATGGGTGCATTTTCCTACATCTCCCACTCACACATAATGGGAGTGCTCAGTGTGCCAAGAGACATACTCCTAACACCTCGTCTGTCTTTCATACAGGGCTCAACCGTGCGACCGGCATACTTTGTGAGAGCTAGTTGTTGTACATCTGTTAGGAGTGTACAACCTCTCGTTGTGGACGAACAACTGGAGAATCGTAAGTATGCTTGTACCCTAGATCATCGAATCTCATTTAGGTATATCTCAAAGATCTCATTAGTTATACCTTGTATTCACAATCATGACACGAAATCATGAATGGTCGACCGGTGAACACAATTCTAAAAGAGATTCCGTTGACAATCTTCCTCTTCTCACGATTCCTTCAACACCAACCCGACTCGCTTTTCTAGACATGCCCCGCCAGGCCGAATCTGTAGGTAGCCTTTTGGAAACACACTAAGCTAGCGAACATCGTGCCAGGTCTCAAGTCTCTGATCGGAGTCGTGAGGGTACACAATCTGGAACCTCATAAGGATCCTGGGTCTCACACTACAACAAGCTGAGATCATGCTTGTGTAAACCCGTGGTCGAATAATAGCACACACGGTATGAAACGTGTGTCACAGCACTCTTCTCCTTTTCCCATGGAGTGTATGTCATTTGTCTGAAAGACAGTACTGTGCGGATGTCTGTTCAAATGCCGCATGCATCTAAACCAGAGTCCACTAACTCCCATCCCGCTCTAAGGTAAACTACGTGGAACTTCATTCCACTAAAGTTATCGATGACCGCATGTCAACGAGCGACTTATGAGTTCGAGTAATTAGCTCTCTAACCATCCACTTGACGATTTTAAGCTCAAAATCTTGTCTCATCTCCCATTCGTCACAAAGACGTAACGTCCCCTAAGACGCGGAGGCGGTTACTCGTGTGAGAGAGTTAACCTCTAGTTTACCCGACATACATTTGACAATTCGAGTGAATGCATATAGCAATCACAATAAACATGTGTGTATTCAAATCAAACGTATTGATAAAAATTGAACATCGTGAAGTGATCATTGGGAAAAATAAAGCAAGCTATCTCGATATCTACACAATGTTCAAGACCATTTGTCTTCATTGTGATCAAATGTCGATAAATTGCACGTATGCAAGGGCTTTACGGACTTACCGCTTATCCATCATTCATCGACTATCACTTCACATTCACCGTCCTGCATGCAACCATGCCTTATGCATAGTTATATTGGTCTATTGAATGTTCAAACATCGTTAGGATCCTCTTCGGAAAATACTACAGCACAATTACCAGTAGACTAACACTGAAGCAATAATGTGCGTCATCCGGAATATATATAGGAACCTTATAGACCAAATCTAATCATCAGTTGTTGTTGCGAGAGCACTAGCTTCATTCGCATATAGTGAAGTTTGCACTCATTTCTTAGTATCTGATGGCCAGTCAGTAAGAAACATTTCTCTAAGGAAGTCGTTACTCCCACTAGGAACAACTTCACTATATTTTGTCATACACATACGTACAACGCCTCAACAACCATCGTTCTCCGATCCTTGAGCATCAATCCAAGTCGAGCCATATGCCCGATTTAATAGCGGGTCTAGTGCACGTCACAACATGCACAAGACACCCGACTGAGCTCATCTTAATTAAGACATTTAGCGCATCAAGTCATGACCTTTATACAGAGTTAGCTTATCGAGGTAATAATATGATCAATCACCCAAGAAACATATTCTCTCAAATGATCTCTTAGAAACACAATTCCAAGATTATATTGATTTACCCTCCAGATATCAACTAAGTCTCATACTCATTTGATTAACTCTGTAACTACCAGCACGTACTATATGTCGAGCACATTTACTCGACAAGATCTTGTCGATGTTTTAATGACAGTCTTAGTCCGTAGTGACTAAAACATCTGACATGACTAACACATCGTCATTAATAATATTGCATCGAGGGAATAAAGTAGAATGCTAACGGACCACCATAGTCCAAAAGCTGCATTCTCATACCAGAATATTGAGAAGTGCTTCGATTCCTACTTTGATATTTCAAATGCAATATTTACATCCAAGATCAACGTGGTTGAGATCATGCGAATATCACGTTCGCAATTATTCGAGACACATCTCAAATTTTTCATGACATTTAGGACCTCACAGATCCATTGCGCTTCGCGTCTTCCATATTGTCCTCCATTTTCCTTAAAGGGTATTAGAAGCCACAATAAGCTCCCACTAGGATTAAGAACATTGTGCACACGCTCCCACTGGAACGATAACCTTTACTCATTTCGAGTAACAACATGAAAGTTCTTGCTCCCACTTGAACTAAGATCATGACCAAGATCATTTACATTCGCAACTGATGGTGAAGAAACGCGAGCATGACGAGAAACATATTCAACATCTGCAAGCTTGACGAGAAACACATTCAACATCTGCAAAAATTCTCCCACTCGAATGAAGTTATCTTGGTGTATTTAGCTCAAGAACTCAAAAATGGGTCATAACCCACTTTTCCCTTTATAAGGATATAAGGATAAACATGTTCATTTCGACATCTTTTAGTTTAGGCACAAACTTGCTCCCATTTTCGGACTTTTCCGGATCATAACATATATGAAGTGGTATGCAACTAATATTCAGGCACTTGATCAAGTTGACAAACATTCATCTCGATATTAGGTGGGTCCTCCTTGTGGAGAGACCCGGATATTAGGTGGGTCCACCATAGGTTATGTATTATTGGACCAATGTTGTCACTGACTCAACCATCTTAAGAAGCGTATCACCTACGTCTTCTAGCAACAAGCTTATGTTGCATAGTGCCAAAAAAAATAGTCAACATAATGAACTATCTCTTAATATGGCGTATCTTTACATGTCAAGTCGATGAACTAATCACCGTCTTAACGTATATGAGAACCAAAAGTTCTTTATCTATTCAATTCATCTACAAGACTCGCTTAGCCATCTGTAGAATATTAAATAAATATACAAGATACGAAACATATTTAAGCCTTCCCACAACAAATATGGGTTAGTATATGTCTAATTTGAACTTATTCTGGTTGCCTCAACATAAGGCTTCCGGTCATATCGCTAGCATACTTGCGACAAATAAATATTTGGATATATTGAAATCGTTGCAAGACGCAAGTTCGATATACAATAAATCCACTGGAACTAACCATATATACACAAACTCAATGTCATGGAAACATCAATTGAACAACTAGGTCTAACAGAAATAAAACTAAACATCGGCTATTCGACTAAACAGTAAGGCATTGAAAAACTTGGTTGTCTCATAGACATAGCTTGTTGATGCCAACGTATTCGGCTGAAGCTCGAGTGTTCCATTTCTATCATGCTTTAGTCGAGATGTCGAAGATCAACTAAATCTTCTCGTCCAAGGCTCAATCCTGAGTCACAACTCAAAGGATTATAATCATATATCGATCAAACTAGAAACTCAATAGTCTACTAGTTTAAGCACCAAGACATACCTGACGCTTTGGAGCGGTGCAATCTTTCGAGTAGTGACCGATACGGTTACAACTATAGCACTTTCTCTTAGCCATTTGGACACAACGCGGACGCTTCCGCTTGCCAATTTCATCAGTCTTTTGTTTCTGACTTGACCCATCATGCTCATCCTTCTTACCACGATTCCTTCTCTTAGGCTCCCTTTGAGCTTTGGAGGAAGTCGCCACATGCAACTCAGCCAGAGTACTCTTACTCTTATGCATTTCCTCTTCTAGCTTTAGAAGTCTCTGAACTTCTTCTAGAGTGGCAGCCCAATCAGAGCGGGATAACTGCATTCTGACATGCTTCCACGAATCGTGTAAGGAGTAAATTACAACCTGGAGTTTCTGCCTTTGAGTGAACATATGACCGGCGCGCCTGAGTTCAGCTATCATATCAGCCATATGCCAAATATGCAACTTCATGGAGTGTTCAGGATGCCTCTTATAGGAGGCTAATCTCATAGTCAGGAACTGTATCCTTTCTGTGGAATAGAAACCAAATTTCTTCTTCAAGTCGTCCCAAAGCGCCCTAGCACTCTGATAACCTTGAAATTCCTTGAACACACCATCATTCATAGCACTCAACAAAATGATGCACGCGGTGCGGTTTTTCACTTTCCAGGACTCATAGGCTTTCAAGTCTCGCCTCTGCTGGGCCGTATTCCCCGCTTTAGGCTCTTCCATGTCATTGGATATGGTCTCCAGAATTTCTAGCTTTTGGAGTAAGTACTGAACTTTCTCCTGCCAGACCTCATAGTTATCACCATTCAACTTTAGCGCACAGCTAAGTTCGGCAACAATCTTTTGGAGAACTGATGTCATCCTTTACACAAAATAGATAACATCTTATCAGGATCGTTCAACAAGGCATGCAAGAATTATTGTTCATTATACTTACACATGTTACACTCAACTTTCTTATTGACCGAATTAATTAAAGCAAGCATGCCCCGGAGTCAAAAGTTCACTATGTTCCCAATCATCGTCCAAAGTACATGCTTAGCGAGAATTAATTTTAGCCAATAATCAAGTCAAGTTCCAACCACATTGATTACGTCAACATGCAATCATGATTTAAGTTATACATGCAAGACTAACTACAACATGTGACATGTTAAACATGTAATAATCATTAAGCAAGTTGACACGCTCTCAATGTTTACTAACACATGGATTCTACACAAATCACCATGAAACATGCTTAGCACATAACAAGTATCAATCGAGTAAAACATGCTCTCATGATTGATATATAAAAATATACTAAACAAATTAGCATGGACTAAACATGAAATATTCAAACATGCTTATATGGATGATAATTTGGACATAATAAATCATGCTAGCATGCTTCTCAAATATTCATAAACATGGATACCATAAATCAACATGTATCATGCTTAGCAAAATCATGTCATAATAAGTAAAACATGCATGCTCACAAAATGTACGTATACATGGATGTTAAACAAATTAACAAGTATCATGCTTTATAAATAACTAAAATCTAGCACCCCATTTCAGATTTAACAAGACATATCTCGCATAAAAATCCTTTAAAAGACTTAGGACCCTCATGTAAATTCTCAAAAGTTACGTTTAGAGGAACATTCCCAGGTGGACCGAAGGGTTCGCAAGACAGGCCCCAACACTCCCTTTTCTTAGACAGAACCGTAGTTCCCAGGCCAGGGAGGAGGGGGCGCGGCGTCAAGTTTCCGCTTCAAGCTCGGTCTTTCTAGACAGAATTATTTCCTCAATTTCAACTCAAGAATATTACAATCGAGTCTCCTAAGACTTTGCGAAACATATTCGCTTGTAATTCGAACATATTCAAACTACGGGGGCCAACATGCAATTTTAATAAACTTAATGCTAAACAAAATAGCACTCCTAAACATGATACTAATAAAATTAAGCATGCATTTATTTGCTTTTAAAAGATTAAGGACCTTAGTGTAAAAGCAAAAAAAATTATTTTGTCCTTAATAATAATCTGGCCCGATTTAAAACAACTTGACCAAAGTCATCTTTTAGTAAATAAAAAAATAAGGCCATGCTGAAAATGGAAATGGGCCCAAGTAAAAAAAATGAGTTTGGCCCAGATTGAAAAAAAAAAACAGCTTTGTGTAAACAAAATACACGTGAGCCCAAGTAGCAAATAAAAAATCAGGCCCAAGCTTTAGAACGAAAGCTGCTCGGCTTTGAAACTCACGTGAGATGTAATTAAAATATTCTCACGTGACATTTAAATGGAGTCGAGACCGACCCGATTTTAAAACAACACTGACCCGCGGTTGTCTTCTTTTCTACCCGATTATCACGTGAAAAAAAACTGCAACTTCACAGAAAATAACCTCCATCCGTGCACCCACTACCCAAGCCACCACTCCCACTCTCTTTGTAACCGTTTTTGCTCGCAACCGTCACCGGCGACTCTTCACCGGCGACACCGTGGCAACCGTTCATCGGGAACTCTTTTCCGGCAACAAAAATGAAATTTACTAAAAAACATCGAGACCTCGTCGTAGCGGCAATGGCCACCACATTTCGTATGGAGGTGGCCGTTGCCTCTCTCCATACCATCGCCACAGAACGAATCGCAAAGATGGCCACACGAACGGAACAAAACGTGGTGGAAATTTCGCGGCAACACTCGGCCACGAAAACGACCGAGAATTTTCGTCGGTTTCATCGATGGGTTCGTCGGGGGTTCGTATCCCATGTGACCACTAACCTATTGGTGCGAAAATGAGCAACGAATACTCACTAATGGAGGGCCGGACACATCCGAAACGGTCGGAGTTTCAAAAACTCCGAAAATCGGTGGAATATCAGCACAACCGTCTCAACGACGATGCCGGAGCCGGAAACCGAACCTGGCTGCTCTGATACCAATGTAGGAATTCGAACTACATGCACGCTAAAATACACACGTTATTAAGACATGAGATCGTAACCATAGAACGACACTTACTTGTTCGGTGTGACGGGCGTGCGGTTGCGGAAGCGTAGATCGTCGGCGGCGGTTCGGAATCACGGCGGCGTGGCGGGATGCCGGTCGGAGAGGTGCGTCACTTGATCGGATCACACCTCGGTCTCCACAGTTGATAACCCTTAGACTAGAACTAGAGCTCTCGAGAATGTATATGGAGTATGTGTACGTGAGTTGTCTGCCTCTCTATATATTTGGACCTAGCATAGGTGCTCTATTTATAGACTCGGAGATAGACGAGCGGTTATACACTTTCGGGACTCGACACTTCGGTCCCCGCTCTCTCCATAACTCACATGAGCACCCCGTATGGGTGCATTTTCCTACATATGAAGATTTTAAGAATCGGTTATGAACCTTTCCAGAGTAAATAGCCAAGCTGAGATCTCGGAAAATTTGAACATCAGGTCGAGACGGATACTTAAAGCTAATGTGGCGCAATTCGATGTCTCCCTTCACATTTTCCAGAATCCTCCCAGAGTCATTGCTTGGGTCGATCTCCGATTTTCTATCGAGTGTTTGAAATACGGAAGCGGCAGCACTCTTAGCTCTGCTGGAATCATGAGTTAGAGAGCTTGATTGGGTGATTGATATGGCTACCATGGTTATTGCAAAGAAAACCTGCCAAAAAAGGCACTAACTTGAGCACCAAGGTTCAATTGCTGGTTAACCAAGCAATACAATCACGATGATTTACCCGGAAGACATCAGTGATTGTTGCGATCCCATCTTCCACGAATCGAGCCCCAACATAGAAACAAGTTGAATAGACAGAAAACAACAAGAAGAAAGATAAACCGAATCCCGTTCCACTGATTAACCCCTGTTTAACCCCCGTTTTCATCGGCCCCTCGCACTTCTTCGCGTAAAGTTGCATGATTTTTTCTTCGGCACAAAATGAAGCGACGGTACGTATACTGCCAACTGCGTCCGTAGCGACTTGACTCGCCTCCTCATACATGATCTACAAAAATTTAGTTCGGCGCCCATCATAACTACATGAAAATAGACTTTAGCAACACTGAGACTAACTTTAGGCGGCCTAGAAAAAGTATCACCTAAAGCTCCACAACACTTCAACCAAAGGAAGTTAGGTAGGCTATCGGGTATTGACATTTTAGTACCTTATTTTTTACCTTTAGATGTCTCTAAGTATTAAAAGTATGATTATTTAATGACGCATGACCCAATTCACTTAGTTTGGGGCTTGCATTAGCCCGAACCAAGCTAGACTTGATCGCCTAATATAGGAGACCATGTCTAGTACGAGCCCTGGCCAGGTCGAACCTCCTAGCTCACATTATCCGATCTAAACTCTACATTGTTCATGACCCAATTGGCCGAGCTAGATGGCTCACCTTGATCTGAGCTCGTGTTAGACATTGTCTCCCACTCCCAGACTAGGTGATGTGGTCTAGTATGGGCTCGGACCAATGCAAACCCATTAACTAGGTGAATTAAGCTCTGCTGTCATTGAGGCACTAAAAGGTAATATTCCCAACTATCATAAAACCTTAAGATACCTTTGCATCTGCAAATCCTTTCATGAAATGAACTTGAGTGTAACCATTAGCAAGGAGCAATGGAAGTAACCCAATGAGTACTAGTGCCAGTTGCCAACATGCCACGAAGGCGATGACTAAACCCGAAACGGCACATGCACCAGTCTGAACAAGTTGTGAGAGCGCGCCTCCCACAAGGACACGCACCGCGGCAGCATCGACAGACAACCTTGCCCCAATGGCTCCACTGGAGTGGTCGGGTTCATCGAACCAACCAACCTCCATATGAATCACCTTCTCAAAGCACATTGACCTGACCCTCTGGACTAGCTTACACCCGGCCACTGAGAAGAGGTAGGTGCACAACGTACGATACAGCCGATGCAACAGCGAGAACCATAAGCATTAATGACCAATACCTGGAGTCCTTCCGAAGCTCATGAGGAGGCTCATAGAAGGTCTTGATTATAATTGATAATAGAAGACCGAATACAGGCATGATTACTCCCGCGACTACGGCGAATATAGACCCCATAAGTAGGACCGGGATTTCGGGTTTGTTAAGGAATGCAAGTCGTCGAATAGGCACATTTGGGACATCTTTAGTTGTCTTGGAGATGTCTGGTTTTTCGGTTTCAGCAATGCCTAGACCAGATGGTGCACCGAACAAGTTTCGGCTACTGTTCCCAATCCCGGATGAACCCCGACTTACGGATCGCACTATTGACATATTTTCAACAACCTGTCTACCACCTCGGAGACTATTGTCCGATTCTAGATCGTTGGCCTCGTCCTCCTCGGTGTTAACTTGTTGTAACCGTATCAGCTGAGTAAAGGCGCCTTCTGGGTCTTCAAGCAACTTTGAGTGAGTTCCTGACGAGTTTGCAAAAAGTTACTTTTAAGAATAAGACACAAGCCTTAAACAACTTCTATAAAATCGAATTCATACTTTAACAGGTAAAAAGGGCTGTTTTCATTACCTTTCTCAACTATCTTTCCTTGGTGGATAACAGCAACTAAGTCGGCGTTCCTAACCGTGCTCAAACGATGCGCGACAATGACTGTTGTTCGGCTGCCCATAATTCTGTCTAAGGCATCTTGGACTACCCTCTCCGATTCAGCATCGAGCGCACTGGTGGCTTCATCAAGAAGTAAAATCCGAGGGTCTTTCAAAATAGATCTTGCTATGGCGACTCTTTGCTTCTGTCCTCCAGAGAGTTGCGTCCCCTGTTGCCCAACCATCGTGTCTAGACCCTAGACGACGCGAAGTAAATGCTAAAATCACAAAATTGATAGAAACACTACAAGAAAACTAGCTTTTCGTGACAGAAGAAATGATTTATTGCGACGCAAAAATGCGTCGTCATGAAACCAACAACGCCTTTTCCGACCTAAATACATATGTCACTTGAAATCATCGTCGCGAAAAATACTGCGACGCTTGCAGTAAAAATTCTTAAAATTTGTGACGTTTTAGCTTGCGTCGCCAGTGCATGCAAGTGGCAATACAACTAAGCGTCGTTACAATAATTTTTTTTTCTTGAAAAGTGTATTACCTAAATCAAAACTTAATGACGCTTTGAATTCGTCGAAATAATACAAGAATAAACGACGCTACTAAGATGAGTCGCTAAATTTGAATAAATTTGATTATTGTTAAGATTTTTACGACGCTTGTGTAAGCGCCGACAATGAAAAGTCATTTAAAGTTCTTTTTCTAGTAGTCGAACAAGCATATGAATCAAAACATGAAAGCGAAAATCTATCAACCTGTGGGAGTTTGTCAATGAAGTTTGAAGCATTGGCTAGTTCAGCAGCAGCTCTTATTTCTTCATTTGTCGCATTGTCTTTGCCATATGCGATATTATCCCGAATGCTAGCCGTGAACAAAACTGGTTCCTGACTCACAAGACCAATTTTGCTTCTGATCCATTTAAGCTGAAACTCTTTAAGATTTATTCCATCTATAATTACTTTCCCAGCTTGCGGATCATAGAACCGCTCGATTAGGCTGATTACTGTCGATTTTCCACTACCGCTTTGCCCGACTAAAGCGGTGCTCGTGCCGCTAGCCATGTGGAGGGAGAAACCGTTGAATATAAGCTCGTCAGGTCTCGCTGGGTAGCTGAAGTAAACATCTCTAAGTTCAATGTTTCCGTTGATATCTTGGAGAATCTTGCCATTGGGGCCGTAAGAATCGATCTCGGGCTTCCGGTTGATTGTCTTGAACATCTTGAACGCAGCCGCTTTCCCAGCCGCAAAAGCAGTTATGCAAGAAGAAGCCAGTCCCAAGGACCTGAAATCGTAACACAATGATGTTCGATCGATCAATACTACAACAATACAAGAAAATTGGTAATTTGTGACGACGTTTTTATCAACGCCAAATCTTTAAAATGTGAAATTTCTTGTGAAATTTCAATAGAAAGTAGGAATTTCAATTTCTTTTATCAAATGAATCAATACCTTACAAATTATAAGAATTTTCAAGGGATTTATTAAGTTTTGACAGAAATTCCTTACAAAACTCAAAATTTTGTAAGTGGTTTTCTACACAAGTTTCTAGTCAAGTTTTTTGTTAGGAGTCATTTCCTAAGAATTTTTTAAAATGTTGTATTTGTAAAGACTTTTCAACATTGCCTTACAAATAAGCTCATATGTCTCTCACAAATAAATCTCTCACAAATCTAGGTTTCTTGTAGTGACAGTAAAATTGGGATTTTGATATGCTAAAATCAAGTTTAGGCGACGCTTATATTGACATTCATATTAAGGCAACGCTTGAAGTGAACTTACAAGGAACTATACATGACACCAATGATCACACTAAGCACGTCTCCTCCCGTATATCCCTTTTCGAGAATCATCTTAGCTCCGAACCATATAGCCAATGCATAGCTTCCAAAAATGGTGAAAAAGGCCATCCCTTGTCCTGATCCGGTCGCTAAGCCTTCTTGAACACCCGACTTATACGCGGTCACGAGAAACTTATCGTAACTTGCTGTAGCGTGCTTTTCCCCAGTAAATGAAGCAACCTATACATAACATATGTGTCATGCCTTGACAAAACACAACTGGAGGTACGAGAATTGTGGACCGAATTTAATTTCGTCGATGAAAGTTGGTCAGCAAACTATATTTACTGACGAAAGTTAATCTTTTGGTCAAAACCTTTGCCAATGAGGGCATCACTGACCAAACTTTCTCTGACTAAATTTACTTTTGCAGACCAAAATTCTTTTATCCAACGAAATTTTTACTTTTACCGACGAATTATTTTTGTCGGTAATTCCTATATCTCCAGTAGTGAAACTGAAAGTCGAAAAGTGAAACGTACGGTTCTAATGGAGCCGATTGTTTGTTCAACAACGTTAGCTGCTTTCGCATAGGCGGTTTGCCCTCGGCTTGCCATCTTAGATGTAACGAGAGCCATAGTTCCCATGGCAGCTACAAGGGAAGGAATAGATGATAACATGACAAGAGTAAGTAGCCATCCCTTCATAAAAGCAGTGACAAATCCTCCAAAAAACGTCGCCATTAGTTGCACACATTTTCCGACCTATAAAGAAATTTGGACGGATCATTTGATCAATTGTTCTCTAGCTAGTGTGATTTAACATAGATTACTTCAAAACTATCCAATAGTTATATATAGGTAGTACCTTCTCGCCCATGGCATCTTGTATAAGAACAGTGTCACCAGACATTCGTCCGATAATTTCTCCTGTATTCGTTTCCTTGTCGAAGAAGGCAACGTCCTGCCGTAATAACGTTCGAAGGTACAAACCCCTTATCCGTGCCGCCTGCCTCTCCCCGGTAACCATCCAGCAACTCACCTCTGAGAGAAAATAATAGCCGAAACCGAACAAATGAAACTCATTCTTTACCAATCAAGGAAACGATAAGTTCTGATCGATCGACTTAGCAATGTACTTACGAAGAAAAGATGACACTCCAGATGCCACTGCTAAGTACATGAAGTTGACCGATACCTAACATCCATCGTAGAGATCCAAAATTAATCATGTAATTAATGTGAAATTTTAGACATACCATATGAATCCTAAACAAAATCCTTAAGCTATCTATTATGTGACAACAAATCCAAACAGTGGCGGATCTAAGAACCCTAGGGTTCCTAGTACGTTTTGTAAGTAATAATCAATAACGAATCGGATCGGTATATATTTATATAAGTCATTTTTTTATTAAAAAACACACACTTTCTTAATAAAGAGAGCATTGTTTTGAAAATTGGACTGTCGGTCCGACCATGAATCGGGCATACAAGCGGTCCGGTTCTAATAATAATCAGATTTTGCCTCATAAACCGGATTGGACCGGATCAGACCAGTGTCGATTCGCCGGTTTAAAAAATAAAAAAAATCTAGATTAAGCTGCGCAGACAGATTTATAAATTGAAGATTGGACTTGGCATATTCTTTTCCTGAAACCGGTCGAACCAGGTTGAATCGGATCAGACCGGTCATACCGTACCGGTCGAACTAAGTATTAAGAAGAATTACCAACAAGTTCCAATCCGAGGCCCCTAAATTGGTGAATCAACAATTTGAATAGTTGGAGTATCAAATATAAAAAAAAATAGTTAAGGTATTTGACCAATAGTTGAGGCTTCTTTTAGGTTCTTAACCTTTTTTAAATGTTAATCATATGGAACTTCTCTCTGCAGAAATTAAGACCAGCACACTAATTTGGTACCATATGATATTTTAGACAGACAACTGGACTAATGTCTAATTATTCTAAAACAAACCTTAAAGGTATTTAACACATGAAGAAATGATTTTTTTATTTCAACAATGAACAACTTAGAGTTAGTGTTAGAAGTTGATTCAAGTCCTATTTTATCTTTAAGTTATTTTATTTATCTTCAAGTTATATTCTTATTCTTATTAGGTTTACTTGTTACTCAAGAAAAATATATCTATATAGTTAAACTTTTTTAGTAGATTGCTTTTACTATTTGCTATATATGCGGCAGCTTTGAGATTCAATAAAAGTGATTTATAGTAATCACCATCCAATAGTTAGCTTAATAATTACTCTTACCTTAGAAACCTCATGAACAACATTCTTGTCAATCTGGTTCAGCCCAAAGGCGTCGATAAGCTGCCCGAACAGCACCGACATTAGAGGCAACGACATGCCATTCCCGACAGCACCCAATGTCCCCAAAATCATTAGAACAATGTCCAATGAATCTGCAAAAGAGAATAGCTTGCGAAAAGGGATCGTTTCGATTTTTTCATCAATCTCCTTCTCGCTCTTTACTTCCTCATTTGATCCGTTCCCGACCGTCATGATCCCGATTTCTGGCTGCTATCTGCAATTTAACAAAAAAATGTAGGACTTATTATGTTCTTAATCTCCAGAAAACTGCAGTGAGAATTGGCTAACACGTCCTCTTCACTTAAATGGAAAAGTTGATTTCAATTCATTACGTTTCCCACGAAAAACGTTACCCAGTTTTGACTTCTTACATATTATATTTGCAGATTTGATTATGATTGGCTGTGCAGATTATGATTAGCTGTGTGTAATATTGCAGATTAGTAGTGCAAACTACATGTTTATAATATTTTACCAGTACAATGCACGATACCGTTTTGCCCATTCTGCACAAAGGTAACACTATCGGGTAATATATGTATTGAACCAGATGGATAGAATTCTTTATTGGACCGAGCCAATCCCAACAAGCCAATATAGAGAAACCATGGATAGGAAGAGTTAGCCCACTTGTTTATATGGTGCTCAACTATTTCAGAATCTACTAATGTGGAACAAACAGACTCACTGTGGAGTTCACTTTAATACTCCCTGCACCGTGAGCGCTTCTTACTCAAGGCATCGACGGATTAAATTAGGACGGGCTGAGACTAAATTCAACAGATTCGATCCAATACCGTCAATCAAAATCGGCCTCGGATAATCAAAATCGGCCTCGGATACTGTAATACACCCTATGTTTGTGTACCACATTGGTTGGAAATAAGAGATTTTGATCATTAATAAGCAGTAGATGTACTACTAAAAGCCTAACCGGAATTCCCCTTTTCTGGGCCCAAATGAGGACAACTGGTAGGTTGGGTTAGGCTAGTGGGAACAGTCGCTCAGGTTTAAGGGTGTGACTGATTGGTATCAGAGTTGATCCGGTACCATAATTGCTCTTGCAGAGAAAACGCTATCGACCCCCGGAGTTCCGATCACCTACCGAGAGCATATACCATGTTAGACATTAGGTTGAGCCAAGCCCAACAAGCCAAGAAAGAGCAACCATCTATGGCAGCAATTACAAAAAAAAGCAACCATATAATAAAAAGATAGCATAAACACATATATGCCATGCCGCCAATTACAAAAAGCAACCATATATATAATAAAAAGATAGCATAAACACAGTAGTTGCTTGTAAAAATTTCTACATAACCATAATTACAAAATGAAGATGATGGAAGAACAACAAAAATAATTCACGAAGTGGAGGTGGACATGTGAAGAGCGATCAAGGACGCATAGAAGCCGTCCTTAATGTTGATAAGAGTGTCACGCTTCCCCTTCTCGACGATGGCACCGTTTTTAATCACCGCGATCACATCGGCATTCTTAACCGTGGATAGTCGGTGGGCCACGATTATTGTAGTTCGGCTAACCATCACACGATCCAGAGCTTCCTGAACCACTCTTTCTGACTCGGCATCTAAAGCACTTGTGGCCTCGTCGAGGAGCAATATTTTCGGATCCTTCACTATGGCTCGGGCGATGGCCACTCGTTGCTTCTGCCCTCCGGATAACTGGACTCCTCTCTCTCCGACCACGGTATCGTAACCCTACAACAACATAATAATCAGCGACAAATTAAAAGCCGTCACTAAAGACGTACTAAGTTGAGTACAAATCAATGTGAAGAAATCTAAATTAAACCTGTTGCAAGCTGCTAATGAAACTATTGGCGTTAGCCAATTCGGCCGCAGCCAAGATCTCCGCTTCGGTTGCATTTCCTTCCTTTCCGTAAGCAATATTTGCGCGAATTGTGTCGTTAAAGAGAACTGGTTCTTGACTTACAAGACCCATTTGCTGCCTAAACCACTTGAGTTGTAGCTTTTGGATTTCGACCCCGTCCAGAGTTATAAGCCCTGAATCTGGGTCATAAAAGCGTTGCAACAATGATATGACGGTTGATTTCCCACTCCCGCTTTCTCCAACTAGAGCGATAGTCTGAAACCGAAAGTACGAAAATATAGCGTCATTAAATTACACTACTAGAAAAACCGGTATCAATGGAAATACCGTCGCTAAAAGGTTTGAGGATAGTTCATCAAGATGTAAGGATAGTTGTGAACCTTGCCAGAGTGAATAGCCAAGCTAAGATCGCGGAAAATTTTAACATCGGGTCGAGAAGGATACTTAAAGCTAACATGACGAAATTCGATTTCTCCCTTCACATTGTCAAGTATCAAACCAGATTCATCACTTGGGTCGATCTTGGATTTGCTATCGAGTAACTGAAACACTGAAGCGGCAGCGCTCTTGGCTTTGCTGGAATCAGGTGTTAGGGAGCTCGATTGGGTGATCGACATGGCAGCCATAGTCAGCGCAAAGAAAACCTGCCAAAAACACTAACTTGAGTCGCAAGTTTTCTTAACGAAGCAACATACTGATGATTTCGTTCGAGTTTTACCCGGAAGACATCAGTGAATGTTGCCTTCCCATCTTGAACTAATTGCCCCCCAGCATAGAAACAAACAGCATAGGCATTAAAGAGTGCAAAGAATGATAAACCGAACCCGATTCCACTAATCAACCCTTGTTTGATCCCTGTCTTCATCGGTCCCTCGCATTTCTTCGTGTAAAGTTGCATAATTTTATCTTCGGCGCAAAACGAAGCAATTGTCCTTATGCTACCAACCGCATCTGTAGCCACTTGACTCGCTTCCTCGTACATCCGCTACAAAAATCCCCCCGAATTTGTTAGGCCGTTTCGGGAAGAAGTAAATGAAACTTACAGTTCTAAAATCTCGAAGTACTATAAGGTGAATGCTCAGCTAATTAACAGTATTTTTTTTTAATACAAGATTGCTTCTGCAATTTCAGGCTGAGAGCGTTAAAGTTAAATGGTACCTTTGCATCTGCGCTGAAACCTTTCATGAACTGAACCTGAGCATACCCGTTAGCAAGAATCATCGGCATTAACCCGACAACGATTAGCGCCAACTGCCAACACGCTACAAAGGCAATAATCAAACCGGCAATCGCAGATGCAGCGTTCTCTACAAGTTGTGCAAGTGCATCTCCTACAAGGGTACGGATCGATGCTGCATCGGCAGATAACCTTGCCCCAATGGCTCCGCTCGAGTGGTCCGGTTCATCGAACCAACCCACCTCCATACGAACTACCTTCTCAAAACACATTGATCTCACCCTCTCGACTAACTTACACCCGGCTATAGAGAAGAAGTATGTTCGAAGTGTGCATAAGATCAAGGCTGCCATAGCTAAACCAACCAATATTAACGACCAAACTTTCGAGTCTTTCCGGAGCTTATGAGGCGGCTCGTAAAATGAGTTTATTATGCTGGATAATAGCAGACCAAATATCGGCATAATCACACCCGCCATGATGACGGTTACCGAACCGATTAGAATGACTGGGATTTCGGTCTTGTTAAGGTAAGCAAGTCGTCCTAGGGGAACATCAGGGACATGATCTTTAGTTGTCTTGGAGATGTCCGGTACACCGAACGAAACGGAGAACGAGTGGCGACTACTATTTCCTATTCTGGAGGATTCCCGACTTATCGATCGAGCTAGGGAAAATATTTTACTTGACTGTCTACCACTATCGATACTATTCTCTGTTTCGACAATCACGCCAATGTCAGTCTTTTCGACCTCATTGTTCACTTGTTGCAGCCGTATCAGTTGAGAGTACGCGCTTTCGGGATCTTCAAGCATCTTTGAATGTGTACCTGAATTTATTTCAGAAATTTTGTCGCGTCAGTAAATGTAATATAAGAAGGAACGACGCTACTATGAAACGAATAATAGTAAGATATCTGCAACACTTAAGTAATCATCTCCTACCTTTCTCAACTATCTTCCCCTGGTGAATTACGGCGATCGTATCAGCATTCCTAACCGTGCTCAAACGATGAGCAACGATCACGGTAGTTCGGTTACCCATGATTCGGTCAAGTGCTTCTTGGACTACCCTCTCTGATTCGGCATCAAGTGCACTAGTGGCTTCGTCGAGAAGTAAGATCCGAGGGTCCTTTAGGATGGCTCTTGCTATCGCAACTCTTTGTTTCTGCCCTCCTGATAACTGTGTCCCATGCTCTCCAACCATCGTGTCTAGCCCCTACATATCATATTAAACCACAAATCAGAAAAAAAAGTATTACCTCGATCTAGCGATCGAGGTACGCGGTTCTTCGTGGATATGTATGCTTTCTTCTAAAAACCTATTACAGTGGGTGAGATGCAAATTGAACATTCCTAAAAGATAAATAAGATATGTTTCTAATTGTATGATGCGCGGAAACCAAATCGACAGCTGAAATTTTA
Source organism: Clarkia xantiana subsp. parviflora (assembly GCA_036873135.1). Classification (NCBI taxonomy): domain Eukaryota; kingdom Viridiplantae; phylum Streptophyta; class Magnoliopsida; order Myrtales; family Onagraceae; genus Clarkia; species Clarkia xantiana. The sequence continues at coordinate 53,157,866 of JAPTYO010000001.1, forward strand.
ACCGTTTTACCAAATCGCTGTCAGAATTTTGGTTTTATAAATTCCGCTACGGAACTCAACTGTTGATTTTAGACCAGAAAGCTAACACGGTCACTTTGTTCGTTAAGTGACTAAGTGATGACGGATGTAGCATTTTGGTCTAAAACCGAAAGTTCAGGTAGCAGAATTTAAAAATAATAACTAATGTTCAAGTGGCTACTGGTAAAACGATTAAACTTCATATAGATTTTTTTTGTTTTTTTTTCAGTTAGGTGTATTCAGTTAGTTTTTTTTTTTTTTTTGGCCAAAAGGTGTATTCAGTTCGTTGGAACCAAAAAAGTCACGCGAGCGGCACATGACTCTTTTTGCCCAGTCATGCAGAGGTAGCTAACTTTTGGTCTAAAAACGAAAGTTAAGGCAATGTAATTAAAAACAACAACCAAAGTTGGTGTGACGATTTTCAAAACTAGAAAAGCTACTTTTGGCAACACCATCTCCTGCTGTTTTTTTTTTTTTTTTTTTTTTTTCCGCGATAGTCCTAGGGGCCCTCATCAGGAGGGCAGCACCAGTAGTATGCTTGCTCCACACCATTGTTAATAAATTCTTGAATGCCCAACCAGGTAGCGGAATTAGCAAATTATTTGAAACTAATCTACGAACCTTTGGTAGTTTATCGATGAACTTTGAAGCATTGGCTAGTTCTGCAGCAGCTCGGATCTCTTCACTCGTCGCACCGTCTTTTCCATACGCGATATTATCCCGAATGCTAGCCGTGAACAACACCGGTTCCTGACTCACAAGACCAATTTTGCTTCTGATCCATTTAAGCTGAAACTCTTTGAGATTTATGCCATCTATAAGAACTTCCCCGGCTTGCGGATCGTAAAACCGCTCGATTAGGCTGATCACTGTCGATTTCCCGCTCCCGCTTTGCCCAACTAAAGCCGTACTTGTGCCACTAGAGATGTTGAGAAAGAACCCGTTGAATATCAACTCATCCGGTCTCGCCGGATAGCTGAAGTAAATATCCCGGAATTCGATGCTTCCGTTGATGTCTTCTAGGACCTTGCCACTGGACTCGGAAGAATCAATCTCGGGCTTTCTATTGATTGTCTCGAACATCTTGAACGCAGCTGCCTGACCGGCCGCAAATGCTGTCATGCAAGGAGAAGCCTGTCCTAAGGATCTGAAATCGAAACACGAAAATGAACAGTATGACTGTGAAAATTAAGACTAACCACTTGAACAACTGTCCTAAAACCTTAAGGTGATAGGTTAATGTACGGTTTAGTCTTTATAACATTTCTCCTCATGTGTGGGTTGAAACATTTTGAAGCCCAAACACGTGAAACTTTAATTAAATAGGAGTTTAGACTCGGCGTTGCGGATATTTGAACATGCGCGCTCTGTTACCATGCAAAAGTTTTAGACTAACCACTTAACCAACTGTAAACCTTATGGCGATAGATGAATGTGTACGGTTTAGTGTTTATACTTCAATCGGGAATCAAAATCAAAATCAAAATCTAATTCAAACTCACATCGAACCAGTCAAGACGGCGAAGATCACATTAATCACCTCTCCTCCGTTATATCCTTTTTCTAAGATCATCTTTGCTCCGAACCATATAGCCAATGCATAATTAAAGAAGGCTATAGAATAGGTCACCCCGAGTCCGAACCCAGCCGCTAGGCCTTCATGAACACCTGACTTATACGCGGTTGCGAGAAACTTATTGTAGGTCGCGATGGCATGCCTCTCCCCGGTGAATGAAGCAACCTGTATATACGCATATCTTTAGACGTTCCTTAATTGATTACGCGAATACACTACAGGAAATTCAGGAATTACTGACGAAATTTGTTTGTCGGTAAAATTCAAAATTTTGCCGATAAAATATTTTATCGGTAAATGTGAAATTTCGTCGGGAAAATTTCCGTCTACGCTGCCACTGAAGGATTTGGCCGACAAAATCTGGTCCAAAAAATCGTTGGTAACAAATGTTCTTTTACCAACAAAATTTCAGTCGGTAAATCTATATATATGAAAACTGGATATGAAACTTCGGTAATTTACCGTTCTAATGGAGCCGATTGTTTGTTCGACGACATTAGCTGCCTTCCCGTAAGCACTTTGTCCTTGACCCGCCATCTTAGATATAAAGAGTGCTACAGCTCCCATGGCCGCGACAAGGGGAGGAATTGCTGACAACATAACGAGGGTAAGTAACCATCCTTTGATAAAAGCGATGACGAATCCTGCTATAAACGTCGCAGCAAGCTGAATAAATTTTCCAACCTGTAGAACCAATGTAATAAAATCCTCAAACCCACTTTTCTGGACATGAATCACATGTACAAAGAGGTTGGTATCTGCTAAAAAATTAACTTGGACCTAAGTCAAGTATCATAAGCGAGCTAACAAGCTTTAGCGACGCTATTTTCCGTTACTGTTTCCGTAGTAGTGTTATTAGGAGCGCTCAACGTCTTAAAACAACCCAATAATTGGATAGGGTATATACGAGTCAAGTCAAGCCGATTATCTGTCAAGGTCAACTCGACTCGATTAAAAATTGAGATGAGTGTCTATCAAGCTCAACTCGACTTGAATAAAAATTATTGAGCTCGAACTCAAACTCGGTCGAGCTAAAAAAAATTGAAACTCGAACTCGGCTAGCTTACGATCTTGACATAATCCAACTTCTGTACTCGTAACCTATTATCCATCAAAATAAGTTAGAATTTCTCAAAACTACAAAAATCTAGGTCAACTCGAACTCGGTTGACTTATGTATATTATAAAGCTCATTTAGGCTCGCTTTGAGCCGCGTATTATCAAGCTCGAACTCGACTCGACGAACAAAAAAGTCAACTCGAAGTTTGTCAAGTTAACTTCAAATTTTGACCGAGTCGGTACGGAGAAGCTCACGAGTAGCGGGACTTACCCCCTAATTAAATGGGACATATACTAGGAATCCTATTGTAAATATTATTGCGTTACCTTCTCGCCCATTGCGTCTTGTATAAGAACAGTGTCGCCAGACATTCGTCCGACGATTTCTCCGGTATTTGTTTCCTTGTCGAAGAAGGCAACATCTTGTCTTAGTATCGTTTTAAGGTACAAACCCCTAATCCGCGCCGCCTGCCTCTCCCCTGTAACCATCCAGCAAGCCACCTCTGAATAGAAAACAACAACAGAAACTATTAAAGTATAAAAATCAAACTACGCATTTATCTATCATCTTAAGGTGTTTTAGAACAGTTCGTCAAGTGGTCCGTTACACAAAAGGGAAAGTTGAAGTATAAAAATTAAACTAAGCTTTCACCTATCATCTTGAGGTTTTATAACACGTAATCGAGTGGTCCGTTTGAAATTTTACAATACCAATGTCGACTATCGTCTACTTACGGAGAAAAGACGCAACTGCAGACGCCACAGCCAAGTATACGAACTTGAGAGATATCTAGGTTAATCACACACAAAAAATAGTCAATCATCAAATTCAAATATGATTTTCTTGAGAGATATCTAGGTTAATCAAAAACAAAAAAACAAAGGTTAGTTAGTCAATCATCATCAAGTTCAAACATGAATTTCTGGTACAACTAAGTCCTTATATATACCTTAGAAACCTCATCCCCAACATTCTTGTCATTCTGGTTCTGCCCAAAAGAGTTGATTACATTCCCCAGCAATAGAGCCATTAGAGGTAGTGATGTGCCATTTCCAACAGCACCTAACGTTCCCACAACCATTAGAACAACGTCCAATGTATCTGCGAACGAGAAGAGCTTGTAGAACGCGATTGTCTCGGTTTTGGCATCTTTCTTGCTCTTTTCTGCCTCTTTCTGATGATTTTCAGTCTCTGCCATGCTTCTGATTTGAAGAACTGGAAGAGAAGAGAATCTGTTTTTGAGTACAATAATTGATAAACAACACATAGTTTATATGGTCATTCTCATTGCTTGGTCAGCAAGCAACTTTTGACTAATTGATTATATATATATACATCTGCAATCGTTGTTTTCTCACTTCTCAGTTTAAATTGGAATAAAAACAATGTCTCTATCCTAATCAGTAGATTAAGTCTGTTACATAGCACATACTGGGCCACGCTACAAGAAAACTAATTTTGAGAAAATGACTTCTCATGAAGCGAAAATATGTATTCACGAAACTAACTGTTTTACCAACACAAATATAATTGTCATTTCTGACGTAGCGAAAAATATTGTGATGCTTATGTCGGAAACTCTTTACAAAGACGTGTTTTTGCTTGCGTCGGTAGTAGAATACAACTTGGCAACACTACTGAGTGTTGTTATAATAATTTTTTTCTTAAAAAATGTAACGTACATAAACCAAATCATAATGACGCTTTAAATTAATTCTTAAAAATAGTACAAGAAGAAATGACGATACTATATAATGTCACCCAATTCGAATAGTACTAAGATATCTGCGACGCTTAGGCAAGCGTTGCTGCGAGAAGTTTACTAAGATGTGTCACCGAAATCAACTCCTTATATAAGCATAAGAGGTTACTTATCCCTTAGAGAGTAAGGAACATAGCAGATTCTTAGCTTTCTTTTTCAACATGACATTGAATTCAAATATTAAATCATTTTACAATTTGAATTTTTTTACTTTATTGATTCCCACATCTGACTTTTCAGAGTTCTTATTGCTTGACACAAAATATACGGCAAGAACGTGGACTAAGCGAAAATTTTATAGCAGTTCCAGTTTATTTCCATTGACACATTCATGAAGATAAAGATTTGCATCACTGCCTTACAGAACAAAACTGATGAAACACATTAGAAAATTTTATCTAACTCGAAGCCGACATGTGAAGAGCGATCAAGGACGCATAGAACCCGTCTTTAATGTTTATAAGAGTGTCGTGCTTTCCCTTCTCAACGACCACTCCGTTCTTAATCACAGCGATCACATCCGCATTCTTAACCGTGGATAATCGGTGAGCCACGATTATCGTTGTTCGGTTGACCATGACTCGATCCAGAGCTTCCTGAACCACTCTTTCCGACTCAGCATCTAATGCACTTGTGGCCTCGTCGAGGAGAAGTATTTTCGGATCCTTCACTATGGCTCGGGCAATGGCCACTCGCTGCTTCTGCCCTCCTGATAACTGAACTCCTCTCTCTCCGACCATTGTATCGTAACCCTACTCGGAAAAGTCGGTATCGAGAATTAGTGACGGTAAAATCGGTGATCAAGTAAAAATAAATACAAACCTGTTGCAAGCTGCTGATGAATCTATTGGCGTTAGCCGATTCTGAAGCAGCCAAGATCTCTGCTTCGGTTGCATTTCCTTCCTTTCCATACGCGATATTTGCGCGAATTGTTTCGTTGAACAGAATCGGCTCTTGACTAACAAGACCCATTTGCTGCCTGAACCACTTCAGTTGTAGCTTTTGGATTTCAACCCCGTCGAGAGTGATATGGCCCGAATCGGGATCGTAGAATCGTTGCAACAACGATATGACGGTTGATTTCCCGCTCCCGCTTTCTCCTACTAGAGCAACAGTCTGAAATCGAAAGTTCAAAATTCGATTTAAGTAATTTAACTAACATGGTTTGCAACTATGAAGATTTAAGAATAGGGTCCGAACCTTTCCGGAATGAATAGCCAAGCTGAGATCTCGGAAAATTTGAACATCAGGTCGAGACGGATACTTAAAGCTAATGTGGCGCAATTCAATCTCTCCCTTCACATTTTCCAGTATAGTCCCAGAGTCATTGCTCGGGTCGATCTCCGATTTTCTATCGAGTATTTGAAATACGGAAGCGGCAGCACTCTTAGCTTTGCTGGAATCAGGAGTCAGAGAGCTTGATTGAGTGATTGACATGGCTGCCATGGTTATTGCAAAGAAAACCTGCAAAAAAAGCAATAACGTGAGCAACAAGTTTCAGTTGCTTATTAACTAAGGAATAAGGTTATATGGTTTACCCGGAAGACATCAGTGAATGTTGCGATCCCATCGTCCACGAATCGAGCCCCGGCATAAAAGCAAGTTGCATAGACAGCAAACAACAAGAAGAAAGATACACCGAATCCTGTTCCACTGATCAATCCCTGCTTAACCCCCGATTTCATCGGTCCCTCACATTTCTTTGCATAAAGTTGCATGATTTTCTCTTCGGCACAAAACGAAGCGACGGTTCGTATACTGCCAACTGCGTCCGTAGCCACTTGACTCGCCTCCTCATACATGAGCTGCAAAATTTAGTCGAAATATGTAAGGAACCCATAGGGGGTGTAATTGAGCTGAGTCGAGCCGAGTATCTGGAAAGCTCGACTCGACTCATTTTACTCAAGCTCGACCGATCCTAAAGTTTTCAATCTTGAGCTCGACTCGGTATTATACTCGACGAGTTCGAGCTCAGCCCAACTCGGCTCACCAAATATAAAATTGTTCAATTAAATCATAAATGGTGCACCTTAGCTCGAGTTCGAACTCGACTTTAACTGAATATTTATATAATATAATGTAAAACTCGAAAAAAAAAAAACTCGAAGTCGATTTGAATTGACAAAGCTCGAATAGGCTCGGGAGCCTCTAAAATCGAGTACTAGGGAACTCGTACTCGACTCGGTACTAGAAAAGTCTAGACTCGACTCGAAATTTAGCGAGTCGAATTCAAATATCAACAGATTCGATCTCAAGTAGCTCACGAGTAGTTTGAGATTACACCCATCACCATACCTTTGCATCTGCGCTAAATCCTTTCATGAAATGAACTTGAGCATAACCATTCGCGAGAAGCATCGGTAGCAACCCGATGATTATCAGCGCTAGCTGCCAACACGCCACGAAGGCGATGACTAAACCCGCAACGGCCGATGCACCATTCTGAACAAGTTGTGAGAGAGCATCTCCCACAAGAGCACGAACCGCGGCTGCATCGGAAGACAACCGTGCCCCAATGGCTCCGCTCGAGTGGTCAGGTTCATCGAACCAGCCTACCTCCATATGAACAACCTTCTCGAAACACATTGTCCGGATCCTCTGGACTAGCTTACACCCGGCAATGGAGAAGAGATACGTGCACAATGGGTATGATATCACGGATGCAACAGCAAGAACCATAAGCATTAATGCCCAAAACTTGGAGTCATTTCGAAGCTTATGAGCAGGCTCGTAAAAGGTGTTGATTATACTCGACAATAGGATACTGAATATAGGCATGATTACTCCGGTGACTATGGCAGCTATCGACCCCATTAGTAGGACCGGGATTTCGGGCTTGTTAAGGTAGGCAAGTCGCCGTAGGGGCACATTGGGGAGATCTTTAGTTGTCTTGGAGCTGTCTGGTTTTCCGGTTTCAGCAATGCCTAGACCAGATGGTACACCGAACGAGACAGAGAACGAGTGTCGGCTACTGTTCCCAATCCCGGATGAACCCCGACTTATGGATCGCGCTAGTGACGACATCTTTTGACTGGACTGTCGGCTATTCTCCGATTCTTGATCGTTGGCCTTGCCGTCCTCGGTGTTCACTTGTTGTAATCGAATCAGCTGAGTAAAGGCACCTTCTGGGTCTTCAAGCAGCTTTGAGTGAGTTCCTGATGAATTTGCAAAAACAATTTTGTAATTAGCATGACCATTAACTGTCTCATAAGTTGAAACTTCTGAATAAAGACATTTGACGCGCATTTAAAGAATAAAATGCGCATCTTAAACAATTGTCCATAAACTCGAACTTATGAGTAAAGACATTCAACACGCACTTATTCATACTTTAACACATAAAACAGGTTGTGTTCATTACCTTTCTCAACTATCTTTCCTTGGTGGATAACAGCAACTAAGTCGGCGTTCCTAACCGTGCTCAAACGATGTGCGACAATGACTGTTGTTCGGTTGCCCATGATTCTGTCTAACGCCTCTTGGACTATCCTCTCCGATTCAGCATCGAGCGCACTTGTGGCTTCGTCGAGAAGTAAGATCCGGGGGTCTTTCAAAATAGCTCTTGCTATGGCCACTCTTTGCTTCTGTCCTCCGGAGAGCTGCGTCCCATGCTGCCCCACCATCGTATCGAGACCCTAAGATTCAAACTTTCCTAGTTAAAGTCACTACAACTTGAGATTCGAACTCTCGGCTCTGATACCAGATATATAGAAATAAGACGTACATCTTAAGCAACTCACTCATAAACTCGAACTTATGAGTGAAGGTCTTCGGTATACTTATTCATACTCTAACAAGAAGCATATGAATCAAAACATGCATGAGAGAAAAAAAATGTGTGAACCTGTGGCAGTTTGTCAATGAACTTTGAAGCATTGGCTAGTTCAGCAGCAGCTCGTATTTCTTCATGCGTCGCACCATCTTTGCCATACGCGATATTATCCCGAATGCTAGCCGTGAACAACACTGGCTCTTGACTCACAAGACCAATTTTGCTTCTGATCCATTTAAGCTGAAACTCTTTGAGATTTATGCCATCTATAAGGACTTCCCCAGCTTGCGGATCGTAAAACCGCTCGATTAGGCTGATCACTGTTGATTTTCCACTACCGCTTTGCCCGACTAGAGCCGTGCTCGTGCCACTAGTCATGTGGAGGGAGAAACCGTTGAATATAAGCTCGTCAGGTCTCGCTGGATAGCTGAAGTAAACATCTCTGAGTTCAATGTTTCCGTTGATGTCTTGGAGAATCTTGCCATCGGGGTCGTAAGAATCAATCTCGGGCTTCCGGTTGATTGTCTCGAACATCTTGAATGCAGCCGCCTGCCCGGCTGCAAATGCGGTCATGCAAGGAGAAGCCTGTCCCAAGGACCTGAAATCGTAACACAATTATGATCTTTTTGTTATAGTATGAATAAAAGTGTGCTGAATGCATTCACTACAGATTTGGGATTAGACAATACGAAAATCAAGTTTTGGCGACACTTATAGTGATGAGATATAACTGATGGGATCGTCGAACTGAATTGAACTTACATGGAACCCGTCAAGACCGCGACGATCACATTAAGCACTTGTCCTCCCGTATATCCATTTTCGAGGATCATCTTTGCTCCGAACCATATAGCCAATGCATAGCTAGCAAAAATGATGAAAAATGCCACCCCTAGTCCCGATCCGGCTGCTAAGCCTTCTTGAACACCGGAGTTATACGCGGTCACGAGAAACTTACTGTAACTTGCTATTGCGTGCTTCTCCCCGGTAAATGAAGCAACCTATATTGAAAGTTTCGTTATCACTACCGGAGATATGATAATTACCGACAATAAATAATTTGCTCGGTGATACTTTCGTCGATGAATGTCTTATTTACCGTCATAGATTAAATTCATCGGAAAAATAAATAATTACCGACCAAATAATTATTCATCAGTATTTGAACAACATATGCGTCCTCATGTCTCGAAGAAATGAAACTGAAAGTCCGAAAGTGATCAAACGTACAGTTCTGATGGAGCCGATTGTTTGTTCAACGACGTTAGCCGCTTTCGCATACGCGCTCTGCCCTCGGCTTGCCATCTTCGATATAATGAGAGCCATAGTTCCCATGGCAGCTACAAGGGGAGGAATAGATGATAACATGACAAGAGTAAGTAACCATCCCTTGACGAAAGCAATGACGAATCCTCCAACGAACGTTGCTACGAGTTGTGTAAATTTTCCGACCTGCAAAATCAATAGGACATGAGATTTAGACGGACCACTTAACTAACTGTTCACCTGCTAATTATGTGAACTTGTGGTAGTACCTTCTCGCCCATGGCATCTTGTATAAGAACAGTGTCGCCCGACATTCGTCCGATGATTTCCCCGGTATTTGTTTCCTTGTCGAAGAAGGCAACGTCTTGCCTTAATATCGTTTTAAGGTACAAACCCCTTATACGCGCCGCCTGCCTCTCCCCGGTAACCATCCAGCAAGTCACCTCTGAAGAGAAAACAATAGCCGAACCGAACACAAATTAAACTCATTCTTTACCAATCAAGAAAAGCTTAAGAATTCGTATCTATATATATGGTGGACTAAGCAATGTATACTTACGAAGAAAAGATGACACTCCAGATGCCACTGCTAAGTACATGAATTTGAGGGATACCTAATTAACATCAATTGTAGAAATCCAAAGGTCAGTTAGTGATTATCTTAATCATGTAGTTAACAAGTTACATTTGGATTAATTATCGAATTACTAACTGGTGTTTGGGGCAGTGGAACAAATTGGTAGCTGAAGTTTTTTTTATTTGAACATTGCTAGCCAGCTCTGTTAGCATTTCTCTCTAATTTGGACCGAACGTGTCACATGTCTAGCTTATGATCAATAACAACGTGGCAAATTACTAGTTGTTGTTTTGACAGTCAAATAAGCTTGTTCATATTTTGTCAGTCGAACAAATTGCTAATTATTTTCTTCATTACGTGCCTAGCACCGGGATGATTCCGTCCAAAAAAGACAAATTTTGACGGAGCAAGCAAACTATTCGCATGTAATAATTGATTGATCAAAATGTTCAAAAACAAATTGCAAATTTCTAGTTAATGTTTTGTTAGTCAAACAAATAGCTAGCTAATGTTTTGGTCTTCGAACAAATTGCTTGTTATTACGTGTCTAGCACGTGGATAACAATGTCTAAGAAAGACAGAAATCCTGACGAAACAAGCAAACTTAGAACGATATAACTGAGTCCTATAACTGAGCGGTCAAAATGTTCAAAAACAAAATTCAACTAGCAATTTGCTCAATTGCCCAAACATGTTATCAATTCAATAATTAACCTATTATTATTACTACTTACCTTAGAAACCTCATGAACAACATTCTTGTCATTCTGGTTCTGCCCGAAGGAGTCGATAAGCTGCCCGAACAACACAGTCATTAGAGGCAACGACATGCCATTCCCAACAGCACCCAATGTTCCCAAAATCATTAGAACAATGTCCACTGAATCTGCAAAAGAGAATAGCTTGTGCAACGGTATCGTTTCGGTTTTCGCGTCATCTTTCTTGCTCTTTACTTCTTCTTCTTGATTTGGATTCTCTGCCGGAATCTCGTCTTTCGATCCATTCTCTACCGCCATGATCCCAATTTCAAGCTGCTATGATCTGCAATTTAAAATAAATGGAAGGCTTGTAATTTTCTTTAACAGAAAACTGCAGATAGCTTGAATTTTCAACTTCACAGGGAGCAGATAAAGATAGAAATTCATACCAAACACAGTAATTACTTTTGGTCACCAACAAAAGAAGGGAGTAGGTAAGAAAGAATACTTCACTTTCATTGTTTTGCATTTTTTCCTTCATATGGAAGACAGTTCGAATACACATGCTCCAATTATTTTTGGACACTACTAAAGAAAGACAACTTAAATAATTGTTGATTCAAACTACACGGAAATTAAGACATCCACGCTATGATATCATGTGAAATTTCAGATAACCCACTTCGTCAATCGGTTTAAAACTTTAAGATGATAGGTGAATACGTGAGTTTTTTGCCAGTAAAATACTTACAATATTGAAAAACAAACACAATCTGAATTACAATCAAGCAACAAAAGAGATACTAGAGGAGATGGGACACAAACAAAATTAACTGGATATGTCTTCTTTCTAGATTGCGAAGCAACCCAGTTTGTGCATTTACGACAAAAAGACTTCCATATAACTCGCAGGATATTCTGTTACTATATAGCTGAAAACGTGATTTAATCTTTATTTTTCAATGGGACGTCCGGTAGTTAACAGATTCAGATACTTGGCCACACAAAAACACAGATTTAGATTTTCCAACAACTTATTCAAGAATGTTACCAAATCTGTGTTTTTGCAGAAACCCACAAGCCATGTAGTTTCAATGAGAATCAGAAATAGATAGATCAACAAAAGAAAGCTCTTTTAGAAAAAGAGTATGCATTATCAGTATACACAGAAATACCTTAGTTGGTGACAAAATCCGTTGGAAGTGTACCGAACCCAGTAGTTGGTGAGTTTGATATTCCACTGACTGAGAAAGAAAGCTTATTTATATGGCTATCTATTCTCATGGATTGATTGCTCAGCAAGGAATTCTGACTTTTTTCCTGCCTTGTTCTGCAATCATATTCTTCTTCCCAGATGAAGAAGAAGAAGAGAAAGTAGAAATGCAGATACCCGCTTTCCTGGCAAGAACCTTCAGTTTATGCTTTTTGTGAACTTTTCATATATTCTCTACTTTTTTAATTATACACTTTAGATTTATTTATTTATATCTATATATATTTATTATTAATAATATAATAATGTAGCCACGCGTACTTTTAACTAAAATTTCAAATTTAATTTCTGGTGAACTATATGAAATATGAATGAAGGAGAATCAGTGGGACACCAAATGAAAAAAAAAAAAACACTTTTTTTGTTTACATTAATTAATTATTGCATATATGTCTGTTATAAGATTATTAAACCATTTTATTCGAATAGTGTGGGGTGGAATTTCAAGATAGAGATTCTAATTCAATTATTAAATCATTTTCCAGTTAGACTGTTCCTTTAAAAATAAATATATTTCAAAAATATCTTGATCTCCACGGTTTACTTTTTTTAAGGAGTTCTTAGTTGCTGGATTGATGCAAATAGGAGCAACAAATGTGCAGATTATGATGATAAGATAACGCCGTTAGAAACTACTGCCACTAGTGATATAAAACTAATACGTCGTGCATCGATATCATATTTGAATATATATAAAAGAAATAGTATGTTTCATAGTAGTATAATTAGTTCCTTGCTTGACTTGTCCACACATTCATATTCCTTTCCTTGAGCAGAAAGACAAAAGGCCATGACATAATGTGATAATGATATATATGCGGCCGGAGCTCTCATATATATCAATAATAGTTTAGTGTGAGAAAATTAAACAGCTAACTCAACTTTACTTTTACTTCAGTAAATAGTTTACTTTAGTAAATAGTTAACTACTTTTTCGTGAATAAAAAATAGGTATTTTTGTTTAATTTGATCTTAAAAATTTAACGGAATTTGTCACAGGTTCTTCAAACGGTCGATAAACTATGCTATCTAAATCGATTAATTAAGTATTGGTGGGTTTAATTATGAATTACTTATTTGCTTTCAGTAGAAATAAAATCAAAATTTGAGCTGTCGTTATTTCTCCTGATATGATTTAAAAATTTATTCTCATAGGCGAAGGGCGCTAGTCCATTCAATCACGTGACTTTTTTTTGTTAAATTATACAGAGGTATCTAGTTACTCATTTACAGAAGTTTGATTAGCTATTTTATTTTTATTTTTTTTAAAAAAAAAATAGTTAATTAATTTTAGTTGCATTAATTTTCTAGTAAAGTTTAGCTAATTGTTTAATTGTATGGTTATTTAAAAAGGTAGTTTCTTTGTCTTGTAAATGAGAGTTAAAATGTAATTCTTCAAAGTTGTCATCATTAATTGTATCATGGCTGTGCCTGTACGTAGGCCCATAGAACCCAAGTGGAGTCGGTGAGTCACCATTATGTATATTATATGGATCATGCTTGCTTAGGTGTTGACAGAGAAGATGGCTTTCATATTCAATTTATAAATTGATTGCTTTCAAAGCTTCACTCACGTTGCCACTATGCTTTCTTTAATAGCCAAAATGAATCCCCAAAAACCCTAATTATAATACTAGTAATTAATGCAATGTTTATGTTCTGGAATCCCATTTTCTCTTCTTGTTTTTAAGAAATTAGTCGGTTATTTTACACATAATTAACCGTTTTAAACGATTTAATATGATATATATATATAGTGGTTCAGTGTTTCACAAAATGTTATTTGGCAAAAAAAAAAAAAACTAGAAATATCGTATTTGAGTTTTGGAAATGAACAAATATATCTATAGAAAGCAATTTATAATCCCCTACTTACTCATTTTATGGATAAAAATTATTATAAATATGGAATAAATATGCTATATATTAATATCTTCCTGATGAGGCTCGTTTAAGACGCGGAAAACTATAAAATAATCACCTTTTAGTCATTACTTTATACACCAGACTGAGGAATATAGAATCTCCATATATATATAGAGTGTTTTTGTTCTTTTGATAAGACCCTAAGAGCACTTCCAATACTAGTAGTAGTGCCTAGTTCCTAGTTCCATGTTGTAAATTTATTATTGTTCCTAGTTCTATGTTGTAAATTTATTATTGTAGAGAGTGCCTAGTGCCTAGTGCCATTTACTGTTGGTCCCTACTGATAATGATTAAATAGGCACTTGCATTTTCAATAGGAGTGCCTTGTTCCAAAATGGGTGTGGCTAGTTCCAATTTTTGCCACTGGACGCTGACTAGGCGCCACTAGGCGTGACTAGGATTACTAATATTACTGTTTTGCCATTATTGAGTGAATAGTGAAGTGGGACAGTGCCTACTAGTAGGAACTCCCAAGTTACTGTTCATGTCGGTGCCAACTTTTTAATATTATTTTATTCGATTATGTTGCTCATCTCATTGATTGTATATATATTCAGTTACGCTAAGTCAGATAGACAAAAGCCGTAATCAGTCATTTTGAATATTATGTAACATAAATAACGACACGAACCAAAATTACTACTTTTTAACTTTGAATCAATTTCGAAATTTCCATATCTAATTTATTTATATGTTACCATGTTGAATAACCGTTAATTCTAAATTTTGAAATAGTATAACATTTCAAATTATTAAATATGGAAAATAATTACTACAAAATATTATATTATTTTAATGCATATATATTTTTATATATTTTACGTATTATATTATATTATATTATTATATGAAAGAAATATATTTTTTACGATAAATTATTATAAAAATTATACTTTTAGAATGATGTATATATAATATATTTCTAATTTACATATATTGGAAATCATATATAAAAACACATGATTAATGCAATAGTCAATTTACTAATATGATCATGGATGTACATAAACGTGAATATGTTGATGATGTTGAATTAAGATATGTCAATCAACGTATAACAGATATACACTGATTATGGTGAAATAATAGATTCAATGAATTTGATTGATCAATGTTATTATATCAACAATTATACTTATCAATCATTCTGCATGCCGCATGAGTACTGCACCTAATAGTAATTTTACCTTGGTCAAGTAACGTATAATTATTGCAATGAATTGACAATAGAGAACTATGGATATGCACGAACCGGTCGGGCCCGAATATGTTCCGAACTGGATTGGTACTAATTAAAACAGTATGGTCCGGTCTGGACTGAATTTGAAATTAGCACTAAAAATTTGGACCGATTTTGGACTGGAACTGTAAAAAAAGTCTGGTTCGTTTCAAAACTGGTCCGGCCCATTTTCCTATACAAATTTACCCTAATTAAAAGAAAAACCGATCCTCCGACAAATCTGATCCAGTTAAAAACAAGTTCAAAACAGTCCGGTCCAGTCAAAAATCAATTTTTTGAGAAGTATATTACTGGTTTTTGATCTGGTTCTCCTCTCGCATAATTGGTCTGTTTGGAACCGGTCCAGTCTATACCAATTCTGAACCGACTGGACCGGTTATTTTCTTATCCTTATAGAATGTAAATTTTTATTAAAAAAATCGATTACATTTTTATAATTTTGTATATATTTTCCCTTTTTTTTTAATTAAAACATATAATACTTGAATCTCATTATTTATTCATGTCCGTATTTGTAAAAAAAATATGAATATATAATTTATATATAATGATGATATATAATTTATATATAATGCAAAAATTATATTTAATTATGAAATTATGTGGGTCCCAATGTAGAAGTGGAACTTGGCCTCCACTACTGGAGAGAGTGCCAATTTTACAGTGCCATTTACTGTAGTAAATACTGTAGCAGTGCCACTTTAATGAGTTGGCAGTGACGTGGCTGCTGATGTGGAGGCACTAGGCACTTCCTATTGGAACTGCTAAGTAATTGCACCCAAAACAAATATACAACCCTAAGTTACGGCCTACGGGTCACTTTGATAATGTAAATTTGATTTGCAAAACTGCAAATCAGATACGTAATGTAATTTTTAGGAGTCTCAGTTATTTATTATTGGTTTTATTTAGTCTTAACTATTCTTTATTTAACTTATTAATCAATTATGATTTAATTCACTTAGTTGAGCAGCTCGTCTTGCCCAAGCCCGTGTAAAAAATATTTACTTAGTATGTGAAATCACGTCTACCATGAGGTTCATGAGGTTGAGGGTGAGCTCCATAAACTCGGCTAATTAAGCAAATACTAATTTAAAATTGGGTTTACAAGGGTTAAGAATACAATAGGGGCCTGAATGTTTGCCCATATTGTCAAATGGGTCTGAATTGAAAAAACGTATTATTAATGGCCTGAATTTTGAGTTTTGTTGATAATCGAGTTTCCGTCCAAATTTGTTGTTAAATGTAACGGAAATACGTGAAATGACAGAATTACCCTTTTGTAATTATTATACAATTATCAGTTTAATTAATGAAATGTGAAATGTCTAAAATACCACTGCACACTAATTATGCCCTAAGGCCACCACGGCCACCGACCACCACCCCAGCTCCGGCGACCTCCGGCGACCCAAAAAAGCTCTGATCGGAGCTCTGTGGCTCCGATCGGAGCTTTGTGGCCCCGAATCGGAGCTTTTTGGCTCCGATCGGAGCTTTTAAGGGTCGACGGAGGGGGTGGTGGTTGTCGGAGTTGGGGTGGTGGTCGCCGGAGCCGGGTGGTGGTGGTCGTCGGAGCTGTGGTGGCTTAAAGGGTATCTTCGTCTTTTTAGGTCAAACATGTGAGGGACACACTCTGGTCAAAGGGCATTTTCGGTTTTTCAAATTATTTTCGGTCACATGTCAAGCATGTGACCACTTTCCGTCACTTTTAATAGAAAAAATAGACGGAGACCTCACTTATACACAAAACTCAAAATTCAGGCCCTAAATAATACGTTTTTTCAATTCAGACCCCTTTTGGCAACATGGGCAAACATTCAGGCCCCTATTGTGTTCTTAACCCCTTAAAATTTTGATCGGATATGTTGAGTAATAGAGCTCGCTAGGGGTGAGCTCGGGCCGGGACGGGCGGGCTTTTACCTGAGCCCGAGCCCGAGCCCGAGCTCAGCTCGCCTAGGTCCTGGCTCGCCCTAGACATGCTCCTAAATCACGTGGATATTTTTAGCATGAGTTAAGGCTAAAATGAGTTATCTAAGTAAATTGAGTAATTAGAGCATCCACAATGGTTTTACATAAATTGTATTCTTTAAAGTTGCCACGTAGACATTTATGTACACTTTAAGTAATATGTAAATTTAAGACACGTAAAAAATATTTTCTCTGCAATCGTATTACTTAAACATATTCCTTAAATATATTTTATTATTAAATTTTCCAACAACCACCAATAAGATATTAACATTAATTATAAAATGAATTAATTTATAATAAAAATTTGGTTACGTAATACATAGTGCATTACTTAAATTTAAGGAATGCTTTATGTAAAAATATAAATTTACGTGCGGGTCCCATCTTTAAGGAATGCTATGTAAAACCACTGTAGATAGTTTTTGTTGCTTTACTTAAATAAACATGTAGGACCCACGTTTACGTAATCTTTACGTAATACCACTGTGGATGCTCTTATGACTTATTCATATCATAAGTCACAATTTAAATAATCTATGCTATAATAAATAATAATAATAGTAATAGAAAAAGAAAAACTCTTAAGTTAAAAGTCGCACTCGTTGATGGATGCTCCTAAAACTAAAATACTATTTTTCTTAATTAACTATATAATATTTTTTATTGGGTTGGTTCCCTATCCATAGATTTGGCCTACATGGATTATGAAATGAATGGTTTAATTAACTTATATTATTATATTAGTATTCATCGGTTATTTTCAAACATTTACAACCGGAAAGTGAAAGCAGCTAGTAGTGGGAGTCACGACACGACATAGTTGATTGTAATTTCGACCCGACAAAGTGGAGTTTGTGAAGTGTCACAGAAAATGATAATTAGAAGAACTAACAAAAAAACATGTCTATACTTGGCCGTGATGTGTATAAGCGGTCTCATTATGTCAATTTCGCTCGCTTGTGTATTGTATTTTAACAAAATGTGAAACAATCACACTTAAGAATATAGTAGTATTGTCGAAGTAAATTCCGCACCAAATTTCAATCTACCGAACTGAACCGTACCTAAACTCATATATATAGAGAAATATCGAACACGGTGGTTGGAAAGATCGAGCACGACGATCAGAAAATATAGGGATTGTGTCAGTTTTTCATGTTGGGCCGTATTTGGGCTGACTTCCAAAACACGACACGAATCTGACACGACAGGAACTCGTACTAGGAAGTAGAATTGTAAGCAAAGCTTCTAGAAAGGACGAGGAATTTCGGATGAGCAAATGAGAGGACAAAAGTATATAACGATGCACACATAAGTCAAAAGGTTCGAGCAGTGTTATCAGAACCGGACCGAGGCCTGAACCGGCAGGGCCACCGGTTCCCGGTTCGGCCGGTCGGACCCGGTCCGAACCGGGTCCGACCGGTTTTAGTAAAAAAAATGCAAATTTGCATATCCTCTTTGTAAGTTAACCATTCTGTAGGTTTTAGTCCGGATCGGGGCCTGCCTCTCTATAAGTTTACCCTAAAAAAATTTAATTTTTTTTTTAATTTTTTTTAATGAAAAGAGTTCGAACCGGTGAACCGCCCGGTTCGCCCAAAACCGGCCGGTTCGGTGAAAACCGGACTTCAGAACCGGGTTCGCTTACATCCTCCGGAAATAAGCAAACCGGACCGGTGAGGGGTCCGGTTCCGGTCCGACCGCGGTCGGACCGCCGGTCCGGTCCGGTTCTGATAACACTGGGTTCGAGGTTTGCTAATCATCAGTCCGTTGATTTGCATTCCTTACACGTACGAGGGAGCATCTTATATAGTGAATTATTACAGGTGAGTAAAGTGAAATGTATACAGTGTTGCTATAAAATATGATTTGTCGGTTTGGGACAAGTAGGAGGGCAAGTGAGTCAAGTTATTAGGAATTTACTCGGTTAAAACTCAAATCCGACTTGAAGAAATTTGAGTCGAGACGCGTTTTTTTATATGTTAAGTTGAGTTCGAACTTGATTAATACTTAGCACGATCTACCCACGGGCCTAATTAAACCAGTTATATAATATATATGTAAATCAGTTGAGTTCAAGTTGATTCGACTTTGATTTTAGTAGTCATGACTAATGAGAAATGATAATTTATCGTAGGGTTAAGAACCTATAAATTGTCTGAAGTTTGCTCCATGTGAGATTTTAGTGTCTGAAGTTTAAAATGTTAAAATTGACAGTCCCAGGTTTCATTTTTGTTGAAATTTGGTGTCTTCGGACGTATTTTCCTCTCCCTTTAAACATTTTCACTTACCCTTTCACCCACTCATAATTCATCACTCTTTACTTTTTATAAAATCGCCAAATTTCTCTCAAAATTTGAACAACCGAAAGAAAATGTTTCCACAGAGTGGTGTGGACTGATTTTCAGCTACAGTAGAGTGATATTTACTTGTGCGGATATGGCCACCTTCTTAGGTGACGGTCCCGGCAAATGGACGAGAATGAAGCGTGCATGAGAGCTCTTATTTGACAGTTGGTTTCGTCGGGATTGACTTCTCTAAAGTAATCACACCGAGACACCAAATTTCAATAAAAATGAAACCTGGAACTGTCCATTTCAATATTTTAAATTTCAGACACCAAAATTTCACATTGAGCAAACTACAGACAGTTTATAGGTTCTTAACCCTTTATCGTAAGGTCAAAGGTGACAGTGTATGAGGCATAAGTGCCTCTACGTGGATGTAAGGGCATGTCATCATTGAGCAGGTAACATCTCTATGTACTCTGAGAGAACAACTACTATTGTCGCTAGTAGTTCTTAGGTCATGTGAAACTTCTGAAGATGGGCTATTTATGGTTGGAGAAAGCAAAGGAGGCAGTACAGACAACTGCCGATGATGAGTTAACCTCTTTTGACATGCCATAGTAAGCCGAGTTGGCCGGCGGGCAAGATACGTTGTTCATGGGGAGGATACTGTGTGCAACATGTTCATGCACACAATAATGTGAGATTCAGATAGATAATATAAGAGAATAAATCTCGAAACAAGAACAAAACATGAGCAGTCGATAGTCGAAATTAGAGGTGAAAGAATTGAGAAACTAATCTGCTTAGATATTTCGAATTTTAAGAGATGATTTTTTCGGGTTTTTGGAGTATCTTTTTCCAAAGGAATACCATATGTTCTGCCGCGTATAAAAATACCGTGCTCACGCAAGGTAGACTTTTCGACCCATACCTGTCGGGGTGTGTTTCAGATCCGATAATTAACACCTCTGCATAGAGGCGTATAAAAAGAGCCTTTTAATTAGCAAGTTGTTATTTGGCCAAAAAGAAAATTAGCAAGTTGTTACCACTTTAAGATATTTGCCAAATATATACTAGCTAATTAGTATATACTTGGTGGTGTGGGACATAATTCCCTCGGGTGATTCTCGGCAACTCCTATTAATCAAACTTGCATTTGGGCTTAATTACAAGGCCCATGCAATGCCAAGTTGTCCAGCAAATTATTGGACCATTCCCTTAGTTTGTTTGTCGTAAAACGATAGTGGTACGATATACTTTCAATAACTTTCACACAATCAACGCCAATGTTGGATTGTTGGATTGTATGATCATGAATGCAAACTTGAGCTTGACCACCCATGTACCTAGACCCGCAACAAGGAGAATTCATGGTTTTGGGTGAATTCGTGGTCTTGGGGGCCGTGGGGGGTCGAGAAGAGGCTCATTTTCCATGTCGGAGCCGGGAACAGTCGTTGATTAGTGAGGTGGAGTGGATATGAGGATTGGAGAGGCCGTCGTCCATGGCGGGCCACTTTGGTAGGACTTTGAAAGTGAGGTTTGGCGAAGAAGACGAGGAAGAAGAAGATGATGACTTAGCACTTTAGCACTTTAGTGAGCAGATCTGTCTTCTTAAGGTTTCAGATCCTGCCCCACTTTTTATATATTAGATTGTGTCTACGTTATTATTTTTACATGTGTTCCAAGATTTAATATTTTCCTTTTAGGTTCACCAAATTCCAGTAGTAGTGCTTTAGAAATAAAACCACAAAATTAATTACAGTAAGACAAGTGTCAAGATTTTTATGGTGAGGCACAATTTGGGACAAAAAGAGTGAGGCATGAGATTTGTATCCGTCTTAAATAGTCTTTTGTGTCATATATTTGCCCAATGTTGGATTTTGGTACTATATGTTTTATTTAGTAGGTTTTTGGTGTTATAGGTTTGTATTTTGTAGACTTTTTGTACATCCGTGAGTCAACGGTTAAGTTTGACCGTTAATTAGTTTTATTTTGTTCAGTTTAGTCCACAATCTTCTTCCGACCACCGTAGAAAATATTCTGGTCACCGCACAGGGCCGCAAATCTGTTGAAGAGCATGTTTCATTAGGCATTAGATCAAGGGTTAATAACCCAAAAAAAAAAAAAAACTCTACTATAGGTCATGTTGCTAATCGGTATTCCAAATTTAAAATGTTGAATTTTGGTGTCACAATTTTCAAATAAGTTGCTTTCCACTTTTTAAACGAAATTTGACGTTAAAATTTGTGTTTTAAGCAACAAAAATATGTTATTTTCCACTTTTCAGAAGTATCATATTTGTTGCTCATGGTTTATGCTTATTTGATGCTTAAAAATATGTTTTTGTTTGTCAATTTTATGAGAAAAAGTGGAAATCAATCAATCTGATGATAGTTGGAACACCAAATACTACATTTTAAATATGGGACAACAATAGCAATATTGCCTATAGTTGGGACTGTTTTTAGGTTCTTAAACCTATGTTGAAAGAGCATGTTTCATTAGGTTAGGCATTAGATCAAATATGCAAGAATTTTGGTAAGAAATAGAAAACTATGGAAACTTAACAAATTGTTAATTTGAACTAGACTAGTGAGACAGTAAGAGTGAGTAATTTGCTATTTAAACCTCAATCGCAGAGCTTAGAGCATTTATAATTATGGTTTAGTGGTTATTTTGTACTGCCAATTACTAGCCATGCGGCTTAGTTTTTCTTGAAGTTAACATTAAAGGAAGATTATGCAAAGTGTGAACACTTGGAGTAAAACTGGAAAATATGATTTTTTAAGTAAAAAAATGTGAGTAGGATAGATCAACAGTTCTTGAAATGGAAAAGATTTCATTTTTATTCACATTTTGCAATATTGCTCAGATAGAAAATTACTCATTCCATACAAGATCTAATTCTCTGTTCTTCATGCTTCAGAGATGTGTTCTTGAAATATGATGCACTGGTTTTATGGAATACTTATGCTGAAAAAAGATTGTTTTTTTGTTGTGGTGAACCAGCAAATCGGAGTACGTTATAAACAAGTTCAAAGAGTTGGGGAAGATAAGAGAGAAAGACGTACTGCAGATTTGGGATCAATTCAGCAAGCTTGATCCAAACAACTCTGGAAAAATAATGCTTACGGATATTCTGGCAAGTGGATGATCCTCCCAACAAAACACCAGATTTAAGGCATCCTAGTAATTGGCAATCTGCAGAAAACAACGAACTTCCTCAGTTGCGAGCAATATGCATACCAGATTCATTTATATTGGAGTTGCACAAAATTTTGCAAAAAAAGTGTATATTTGGTCCAATGTACATAAAAATTAGGAAAAATTCTCAAGTACTCAATATTGTAATGCCATTCTTTTTTGTCTATAAAGCAGAATTATTCATATTGATTCATCATTTAACTTTTGCCAACAGTTTTGTATAAAAAAAAGTTAAAGAATCTAAAAACAGTCTTAAACTATAAATTGTTGTTCAAGATTTAAAATATTGATATTTGATATTCTGTGTTTTAACTATCAGATTGGTTAAATTCCACTTTTTTTCTTCTTAAAACTGACTAAACAAAACGTGTTTTTTAATTATCTAATCAGCCTAAACTATGAGTAACAAATCTAAAACTTTGCAAAGTGGTAAAAATGTTTACGTTAGTTAAAACGTCAATATTGACGCTAAAATCAACAAAAACAAAGTGAAAAACAACCAATATGATAATTGGAACACCGAATATCAATATTTTAAATTTAGGATAGTGATTTACAACAAGGCCTATAGTTGAAAAAAAAACATGAAAAATCATAATTAGACAGAGTAGTTAAGACCTCTATTTCTGGGTATTATTGGACTTTTGATGCATCACAAAGTTATTTAGCAGAGACTCTTGAAACAATCACATCCTAACCACTCCACCAAACGTTATTGAATTTTATTCCATCTAAAGAATTACAGTATGAAGGCTGAATGATGCAGATGAATTCACAACATTTTTCTTAGAAAAGAATCTTTCCAAAGTAGGCAATCTTTCCACCTAACCTACCAAGTTTCATCTGTTCCATAACCAATCTGTTCAAAAGTGCTTCACCTAACCCTCTAACAGAATCTACTCATAGTTCAACAAAAGATATCATCATGTTGTGTTCTTTACCCTATGTCTTGAAACCATTGGTTGCATAATGCACCAACATTCTGCAAATATAGAACATTATCTACTTCTTGGAGTCAACAGAACAGTTCAGATCCGAATGGACATCGTTAACCAGGGTATCAAATTAGACTCCGTGATGTTCCCTTGTCGTTTTTGACCAACAAGTAACCTAATTGCAGGCCATCCCTAGAAACCTACTCCAGTTTATCATCTGCAACTTTCACAAAGAAGCAAATCAAAACAAATAAGAATAAAGCTACAAATACGTGAAAAATCGTATTTTATTTGGAAATGAGTGGTAGAATGAGAAAGTTAACAGTTTACTGAATGTCAACAAGTAATGAACCGTAGTAGTAAACGGGCCCGGGAAGGGGCAAAAGGGTAATTTCCATGAGGTTATGAAAACATTGGATGCAATTACCAACAAGAGTCAGAGTGTTACAGCTACAGTACCATAATGAAGATATTTATTATGTTGCCCCAACTGTTCTTCTTTCACAATCTGCATTTAAATCACATTTATTGAAAGAGAAAGAAAAGAAGAAGCAAGTAAAGGTGTCTGGTAGTGGTTCCTTAAATTAAGGCCTTAAAAAAGATGATGAATTGCAGAAGAAGAGCAGGCACTGTCTTCAATGGTGATGTTGATTTTCAGCAAAACCAAGACAAAACAATATAAATAAAGCAAGAGAATTCCCACACTCATTCACTTCCATTAATATAAATACCATCCATTTCTTTGTTCTATTCTTAAGAAACCATCCATGGAGAAAAAGAGGAAGCTCCTGCAAATGAACCTTTCCTCTCCCTTGAACAATGTGTTAATGGTTTTGCTCTTCTGTGCATTTGGGGCTAGAGGGGATGACTCTGAGTTAAGTTCTGCAGTGGGTGACCCAGGCATGAAGAGAGATGGACTCAGAGTCGGGTTCGAAGCTTGGAACTTCTGTAATGAGGTCGGTGAAGAGGCTCCTGAAATGGGAAGCCCGAGAGCAGCTGATTGCTTCGACCTCTCAAGTAATCAACACAAGACTGGAAGAAGAAGAAGACGAAAGCATAAACGGTATCACAGTGGGTATTTCTTCATTTTCACTATGTTTTAAGGTGCTCTGTTTTCTTGATTAATGTTATCATGGCTTACTAGGTTTCATTCTTGTTGTCACAGATTCTACATTGCAGCACAAGGTCACAGAAGCTCAAAACAAACTAGGAATCGGAAAATCTTTCCCAGGAATCAGCCCTGAAGCACTAACCAACCCCGACCTCTACGCTGCAGAAAAAGAGCTTTACCTAGGATCTCTATGTGAAGTTTCCCGTGCGAAAAACCCGTGGCATTTTTGGATGGTCATGTTAAAAAATGGCAACTTTGACAAGAAAACCGGACTCTGTCCTGAAAATGGGAAAAAGCCAGGACCTTTCGTTCAAGGAAACTTTCCCTGCTTTGGGATCGGATGCATGAACCAACCAAGTCTATATCATCAAAGGACTGAGCTTTTTACGAATAGTACGATGAGGGGGGGATTCAGGGGGAGTTACGATTTGGGTGTTGATGTTCGGGATGGACTTGCTTTTCCCGAAGGGGTTTCGTACTATGAGGTGGTGTGGGAGAAAAGGGTTGGTGTTGGGGGTTGGGAGTTTCATCATAAGCTCAAGACTTCGAGGAAGTATCCATGGTTGATGCTCTACCTTAGAGCTGATGCAACCAAAGGTTTCTCTGGTGGGTACCATTATGACACCAGAGGGATGCTCAAAGTTGTAAGTAACTTTCAACCCACCTACCATTTTCCCCATTCTTGCACCCCAAGCTAGGTTTAATGTCTAGTTTCAACTGTCCGATTCGAAACTTCTACCCAATCACAGTTTGCGAGTCAAATAAAACCCATGTTTTTTCTAGAGTTAAGAGCCTAAAAACAGTCTCAACTATAGGTCATGTTGTTCATCGTTATCTCAGATTTAAAATGTTGATATTCAGTGTTCCAACTATCAGATTTGTTACTTTCCACTTTTTTCAACTGATTTTGGCGTTAAAATTGGCGTTTTAAGCAACAAAAACATGTTGTTTTCTACTTTTCCTAAGTATCAGATTTGTTGCTCATGGTTTAGGCTTATTTGATGCTTGAAAAATGTGTTTCGGTTTCGTCAATTTTAAGAGAAAAAAGTGGTCAAAACATGGAAGAGTCTCTAAGGTTGTTCAAAATCTAGACTGAATCATCTATAAGCAAAAAGTCGCAACCAATTATTTTTCTACTTACTTTTCTCTTCTCTTTCAGCTTCCAGAGTCACCAAACTTCAAAGTGAAACTAACTTTGAATATAAAGCAAGGTGGAGGACCCAAGAGCCAGTTTTACCTCATGGACATCGGGAGCTGCTGGAAGAACGACGGTTCGCCATGCGACGGGGACACGGCCACTGATGTCACGAGATACAGTGAGATGATCATCAACCCCAATACTCCAGCATGGTGTAGTGCCAGCAGCCTAAGAAACTGTCCACCTTTCCATATAACCCCTGAAAACACAAAGATTTACAGAAATGACTCCAAGAATTTCCCTTACTCTGCTTACCACTACTACTGTGCCCCGGGGAATGGCGAGTACTTAGAGGAACCCGTGAGCAAATGCGACCCGTACAGCAATCCTCAGGCTCAGGAGTTGGTTCAGTTGCTTCCACACCAAGTTTGGGGCGCTTATGGATACCCAACAAGACAAGGAGATGGTTGGGTTGGAGATGGCAGGACATGGGAGCTCGATGTTGGTGGCTTGTCTAGCCGACTATACTTCTATCAGAATCCCGGGTCTGTTCCTGCAAGGCGGATTTGGACTTCAATCGATGTGGGCACAGAAATTTTTGTCAGTGGTGATGAAGAAGTGGCCGAATGGACTCTGAGTGACTTTGATGTTCTTCTAACACCTGCAGAGTCATAATTTAGCCTCAACACCTGAAACTTCTTTTGTTAGGTTCATCGGAAGAAACTTTTCCAAGAAGAGACCAATCTCAAATACAATCATCAAAATGTAAAATAAACTTTTCCAATGAAATTCCTTTCTTTAAATTCTGATACAGGAATTATATGTTGGCACTAAAAGATGCAATTGCATCCATTTCTTGCTGCATAAGAAGTGCGTCGATAAAGATGTCTAAATCTTCTCCCTGGAGCTTTTCAGCGAGAAGATGATGATATAGAAAAACTTAAGTTAAAGGTCACTTAGAGCTATTCAAACCTGCTCGGAACGAAGTTTAGAGCGATCCAAATGAATTCTTAACCTCTCAATCTCGTATAGCTTAGCGCACAGAACTTTGGTAGCTTTGGCCATGTTCTGTTCAAAGAGAAGCACCACAAAATAAGAGGAAAATCATTTACATGAATATGTTGGGAAGTAAGATATGATCCAAAAACCAGATACAACAATTAAGAAAAGACTCTTCCAATAAGTTGAATTCTTTACCATATGTTGAGATCTTTCGTCTTGAATGGACACCACGATTCCAGTGGGAATATGAGTTATTCTAACAGCACTATTGGTGGTATTCGCGTGTTGCTCCCCAGAGCCACCCCGATCTGTAAGTGTCGACTCTCAAATCTTCATTCCTCAACTGTACATCTACCTGCAAAGGCCATTGGTGGTAATTCAATCTGTTAAATTCCACATTGTGCCGAGCCAAACCCAATGAGCAAATAGAGAGCAACCATTTATACAAGTGCGGGTTCCATCCTTACCAATTGGTGATAGGAGGAGGTAGCCCACTTGCTTATATAGTGATCTCATTTACTAAACCAACCGATGTGGTATAATAGTCTCAAGGTGATACTTCAACACAATCTTAGCATTTATGAAATATTGTAAACCCTCCAATGAAATGAACATCGTCCTATCCATTGGAAACAAGAAGAAAGCATACTCATAAGGCAACATTTTGTAATCATGGAGACGGGTTTCTTCAGCTGATTATATCCCAATATAGGTACACAGCACAAAAGAAAGGAACAAACCTGATCAGCTTGTGGAAGAACAGCAACAAAGACAGCACTTGTGTGGATACGTCCGGATTTCTCTGTCACGGGAACACGCTGCCACAAGGAACTATGTCTATAAACAGTCATAGGAATTTTGTAAGGCCTTACTTAAAAAAAATAGGTGATACCTGTACTCTGTGTACACCACTTCCAAATTTCATTTTCCCATAAACACCAGCACCAGAAATTGCTGCACTAGCTTCCTATCAACGAAATTTAAAAAAACAAATAAAAAAAATCAAAAGGATTCTTTGTAAATTAGAAAATTCGACTTTCAGTCAGACAGATGCTAATAGCTTCAGGAAAGTGTAGTTCACAATTTTAAAAAAAAAAAAAAAAAAAAAAAAGAGAAGTAGAAGAGGCCACAGATGCAATACCTTGTAACCCTTGATATCAGATTCCGTTATGTCTACTATTTCAAACTTCCAGCCTTTCTTCTGCGAGTATCTCTCATACCTGTATGAATTCAAAGAGAGAAGCTTCCACCTAGGGCCGGCAATGGTGCGGTGAAAATTAAATAACCATGGTTATTCGCACCATTTACCGCAGTGGTTAACCGCATCATTATGGTGAGGGGCGGTTATGGTGATGAATCTTGTAACCGCAATGGTTATGGTTGTGGTTATGGTATTCAGTCTATAACCGCGGTTATAACCATCACCTCTATATATATATATATATATATATATATATATATATATATATATATATATATATATATATATATATATATATATATATATATATATATTACTAATACCTATATTGTTATATATATACATTATTATTCAAATATTATAATTCTTATTTTGTTCCCTTTCCCACCCGCCATTTTTTTGTCAATATTTCTTATTATTAGGTAAACACGATTGTATGTGATGGCGAATGAGGATCGATGATCGCAAATGATAGCCAATTGAAGATGTGTTTTTTTAATTGAGTAAAACAATGAAGTTATTTTTAATTTGGATTTCGTGTATGAAACAATGAATGTGTATTTACTTTTCTTGTATGAAACAATGATGTTGTATTAGTTTGAATGATTGTGATTAAATGGTTTAATCGTGGTTAAAAACCACGGTTATGGTTATGGTTATGGTATGAAGAATCATAACCGCAGTGGTTATGGTTATGGTTATGGTATGAGTGAAAAAAATATGGTATGGTTATGGTATTAGTGCTATTCTCACCGTACCCTCACCATCGCCAGCCCTACAGTTCCACTAATATTCTAACATGTGAAAACAGCTAAAAAAAGCTTAATTGACCTTTTGTTACTTACATTTTGAATATGTCCATTGCGAACAAAGAAGCTTCTTCCCCACCTGTTCCTGTATAAACATTTAGTTAATTCTCATGAGTATATTTAGTAAATCTAGTTTCAGGTGAACAAGCTTACCTGCTCTCACTTCCAAAATGCTATCTCTTTCATCTGCATCATCCTTTGGTAGCAACGACTTGAGAAGCAACTTCTGTAGTCTTTCTCTTCTTCCATAGCCTGTCCCAATTCCTCAGTGACCATATCAAGCATTTCTCTATCGTCTGGAGACTCATCTATCATGGAATTCAAGCCATCGATTTCCTGTACATGAGAAAGAGAGGTGGACTAATAGGGAAAAAGAACTTCAATAGCCAACTATTTTCCCAATTATCCGAATATTAGCAAATGGGTGTCTATGCTCTCTGCCCATCAATTAGCCAAATTTAAGAGCATAAATAAAGGTGTTAACTGTAAAGTTGCATAGAATACTCAGAAGAAAGACCAAGGTTCTGTATAGGACCTTACCTTTTGTTTGGTCCGCAACTCATTGATAAGCTCCATCGAGAATCTTAGTTTCCGAAGCTCCTTATTAGCCCTTGAAAACTCAGAAGGCGATGTCTCTGGCTGTCTTCAACCAAACAAATTAAACGAAGAAGACAGCGAATTATCCTCAGCGCACGGGAGGGGGTGGAAAAGTTTACTCTTTTTTCAACTTCTACACTTTTTTGCAGCTACTATTGCTATAAGAATCTTTTACTACCAGCGAGCCAAAGAGAGAGGATAAACAAAAACCCGAGAAAATGACTATAAGATTAGGGTAAGCAAATACCTGGTTCATGAAGTTTTGCAGACTAGAACTCCGGTACTCAATAGCAGATAGCCTTTGCTCCATTATCTTCATAAGCTCAGGTGATAGATGAGGTTCCAGTTCTGCAAGTTTCCAGAATTGCAAACAGTAACTAGTGCCATAGAACAAATTTGGGCATCAAGATTCACATTTTATTGTATCATCAATCTCGATAAGTATAGTTTTGGCATGATCCATTTTGAGCTACTGATTCATCCTACTGAAGCATAAACATCTTTGTCAATTTCCAACTATTGGAATTACTAATTAGAACCAGGCAATTGTCTAACTGAATATAAAACACTGAAACTTATCGGATTCGTCCAATTCATTCATGAAACTGCAATCTCTGAATCATTCAAAAGAAGAACTTTCCAAAGAAAAATTCATGCTTCAGATGGGAAAATCAAATCATGCGTACCAGCAGAGTATAATCGGAGACTGGAAGGCGGAAATCGAGCGCTAGCTTTTAGACTCGATAAAGGAGACTCAGCTTGCTTCATTGAGTGCACCAGATTCATCAACATGATCCTTCGAATGGATCCCATTGTCTTGCTATTCAAAAGTTTCAATTTTGTAATTCCAAAGCTGCATAATCAGCGCCAATCGATTCCCAATTTCAACTTTCAAGAACTGCAGTAAGGTTTTAGAGAGAGAATTACCATCTATGTCTTTCTATTACCACCCAACGCTTTAGATTTAGTTGAAACTTACCCCATTACTTCTTCTCGCGAACTCAACTATAAAGTCGTTGGATAGTGACAAAAAAAAAAACGGTTATCTAACCTTTTTTAACTAACCAATCAATTACCCTTTTTATTTTTTTTGCCTCCTCCATACATTTTATTTGTATAATTTGCAAAACAAAAAAAAAAAACAAATAGTTAGTCACATGAAATGTTTTTCCTCGATCTCACTTTTATAGATTTTTGTTCTAGTAATATTTGATTTAATAGGATTCGAACTTTTGTTTTTTTTTTATAAGAATGGATCACAATTTATTTTACCAGTTGATTCATACAATTCTGTAAACCTTTGAAATTTCATTTGAATTTTTTAGCACAATCATTCATTTCAAATAGTTTTTCATTGAGTAATTGGACTATTCTTTTTGGACAAATCTTGTGTTTAACAATACATTATCAACGACACAACTAGAGACATTGTTTTCATTAGTACTTAAATCCAAGGATAGCAGGGAAGCCAGTGAACTTCAACCATTGGTTGCCCTGAAGGAACATTCCAGGGGTGAACTGCATTGCCTCTTTTCTACTAATAAGACCCTTATTTGCCTTCCACTTCACCCTTCCATCAACCCTAGCACCCGGACCACGGTTCGCGTACTCGGCAAAGTACCCCAACTCGTCCCCGTTCCAGGGCATGTACCCCTCGGGCTGAATCAAGTCCCCGATTGTCGTTTCCATGACAACAGTTCTCGCGTATTTCTTCCACGACCTACCTATTAGAGAATAAATATATTTTATTATATTCTGATTAAGTTATATTATGAATAGATATATTTTCAACATATTACTACCGAGATAGCTCTTAATCGTGAATCTCTCTGGAAAAAGTTTCTCCTCTGGGACGATCTTGCAGTTATGAATGACGATTCCGGTCGTCTGCGCCCTTTCCTGCCTACCCTGGGCCAAGATGGTGTTTTTTTGCCCGGGGCCGCCCTTCCGGATGATGATTAAAGAGTTTTGGATCACAGTGGCGGAATCTCCAAAGATGAAGTCGACTGTTCCGGAAATGACGCAGTTACGGAAGAATTGCCTCTTAGACTGCACATACAAGGTGTCTTGGTAGCCGTCCATTCGGCAATTGAAAAATGCCGCCCGATCGCCTTGAACTCTGAGTGCCACTGCCTGATGGCCCGCGAACCCGGCGGTGTTTTGGAAGCCCATCGCCCGACACAGGAAACCAGCTCCGATAACAGCTGCAAAATCCATTCATACTGACTCGATTAATGAAAGTGTTGAATTATAAAGGTTAAAGCATAAATTCACCTAAAAATTAAGGTTTTAAGACAGTTGGTTAAGTGATTAATCTAAACTTTTACATAGTATCAGAGCACATATGTTCGAATCTCCGCAGCGCCGAGTTTAAACCTTTATTTAATTAAAGTTTCACGTGTTTGACGTGAGGGGGAAAAACTCTTATTTATAAATATGAATATTATTACGGTAGAAATGGAAATATTTTTTTTAAAAAAAAATACTATTTAAGCAAGATTTGAAATGATGAACTCACAAAAAGTGGAAGTCTGCCATGTCGGAACTCCGGCAAGTGCGAAGTTCTTGTGGCCGGTAACAATAGTCCTCCGCGGCCCATCTCCATACATAAATACGTTGTTCATGTCCTTATCGACGGTGATATACTCGTCGTAGATACCAGCTTTAACATAAATAACCCATCTTCCCTTATTACCCTTCGGGTAAGCTTTAAGCGCCGCCGCGATGCTCTTGTACTGCCCACTACCGTCCTTAGCCACCACCGCATTCGCCTTGCCATGGAACGCAGGGATTCTGCCGAGAAGTTTCCGGTCCTTGTATTAGAAAAATATATTTTATTATATACTTATTAAATTATATTAGAAATATATATATTTTAATATATTATCAGATTATTATTATCTTATTATATTGTTATTAGATTTATTTTTGTATATATATATATATATATGAGCTTTGATACGGTTTTCGATTCACGATTGTGAGTTAGTGGCAGGGGTGGTAAATAATATAAACTTTAGGGTGATATTGTTACCCACTCACAGTCGGAATGCAATCGGAATGCAGTGATCAGAATCTTTATCTTTTCTCTATATATATATATATATATAGGTATATACTCAACCATATATAAGATATTAATCCATTCACATTCATTTAATAAGCATATAATAAAATATATTTTCCTAATATATTTATTTCCTAATACCTTGGACGACATCCAAAGAGGGAACTTGTCCTCGTCGAGTTGGAAAAGGCGGCGAGAGGTCGGATTGGTTAAATTAATCTTAATGTTGAAGGAGCCGAGGACCTCGTCGAGCTTTTCTAGAATGGCGAGGGCGTTGCCGGTGAGCTGGGTGGCGTTCATGATGTTGTTGGATATTAAGGTTTGGTGCTCGGGTTCGGGGATATCTTCGACGCAGGCCGTGTGGTAGGAGATCACGGCGTTGAGCCAGTTCTGGAGCTCGGCCACGCGGTCGTTCATGGTGTGGAGGTCGCTATCTCCGACGTAAGACAGTGCAGCCTGTAGGTCATCGATTGCGTATTCGTACAACTCTCGACAATCCTCCAGCGACATCTTCAACTGTTCACATGAATAAAAAACGTTATAACTCTTTGAATACGATATGCAAAATTTAAAATTTAATATATTAGTTAGATATATAAAATTTAATGTATATATATATAATATAATATTATTTCGTGTATTTTTAATGTATTTAAAGCTCTAAAATTTCAAGTTATAAACGAACATAGAAAAAATGAAAAAACCAAATTGCTACCTCGATTAGAAACTGCTACTTGAACTTTAAGTTTTTAAAATTAGTTACCGAAACTTTTAATTTTCAAACAAATTGCTACCTCTTTTACCATTTCCGTCAAATTGATAGAAAATGAGCATGTTACAGCTACATGTATCTGACTCATTGAACAAAAAAATATTTTTAGGGTTAGACCGCGTTGAATACCGTGGGATTCGTTGCATTTGGGATCAGCGACGCGGAGTAGTTCAACGAGACGTTCATCTGGTTGATGATGGCCTGGACGGTTGCCTTGAGGAGCTCCTTCGGGTCGGTGGTTCCGTCAGGGGCCGACTTACTGAGGCTCTGCATGCAGAGCTCTCTGTAGTCGGTCGGCTTACACATGGAGGAGATGGCTTTCATCTCCGGACTCAACTTATCGAACCCAATTCCGTTGTTTTGTTTAACCCCAATCACCATCCCGATAATCATTCCGATCCCTAAGATCATCGAAATCGCGGAGATAATAACTTTACTGTTCATACCCATTTTTCCTTTTTTTTTTTTTAAATTTATGTTATGTCGGAGAAATTATTGAATATCTCCACCTCGGCGAAGCGTATACATGCCGGAGATGAGATATCGACAAGATTTTCCGGTGATGAAATGGAGGGAGTGAGCTTTTAATAGGGCATGGATTGAATTAGCTGTCGACGTGGTTGATGGAGGGGTTAATTAGTTTTGCATGGATTTAGGAGCACGTTGCATGGCTCCTATGTTCTAGTGGTTGTTAAATTACGACAAACATGATCACCTCAAATTTAGGGGAACATTATCCTCCCAGGAATCATTTTTTTTTTCTTTGCAATCATGACCAGATATCTACTGCTTTTATATTGTGTATGGGTGAGCATCGACCAGTCCTGGAACAGGACCGGTCATGACCATTAAAGTCCATTTCGGTCCTAGACCGGTTTAGGACCGTTTGAAACAGTCTCGGTCTTAACGGTCCCGATCTTAACGGTTCTGGACCGGTTCAAGGCCGTTATGACCGTAGGTCCATTCCAGCACTGGATTTTTAAATAAAAAAAAAAAATTTAAGTTTTTTAAAAGAAAAAATTGAATTTATTTTTTAAGTATTAATATATAAATGTGTTAAATCTGAATTTTTTTTAACATATAATATTTTGTAAATATTATTATATTAAATATGAATTTTTTTAATATATGATATTTTTAAAATATAATTTATAATTTATTCTCTCCTCCTGTTAAAAAAAAAAAAAAACTCATCTTCAGTTCGGTCCTGAACTTCATGGACCATAATGGTCCTAGATCGAATTGAGTCCAGGACCGTTAAGGACAAGTTCAATGGACTCGGTCTTAAATGGACCGGTTCTTATCGGTTCTGTCCTGGACCGGTCCTAGTGGACTTTGCTCACTCCTAATGAGAGTCCTTAATATAGACCCTTATATGGGACACGTGGCCGGGAAGTAGAAGACATTTTACATGTACTCCGTGACTGTGAGTCAGTAAGAAAAACTTGAAAGGAACTTGTGATGTTTCCAACTAATTCTCAATTCTTTTCTACTAATTTATTTTATTAGTTGAAGGAAAATACTAAAAAAACTTAATTCTCATGTTTCAAGTGTTAATTTACATTACATTTTTACAAGTGCAGTCCGGCTGATTTTGAAATATAAAAAATGCTATTATATTTAATTCCAAATGTCTTTCTCCATCTTTAGGAGGTCTTATGATTGGACACGCAAGAGAAATTTCCAAATGTATGCACTAAGCATGATATGGTTACTCAAAAAAATACTATTCGAGTGGGATCGTCTCCTACACCACATGGGTGGGATAAATTGAACTTTGATGGTTCATCCATTGAGAATTCTGAACTTACAGGGTGTGGAGGCTGTGTTGAGAAATGAGTTTGGAGAATGGACTAGAAGATTCCAAAGAAGACTCGAGTTCTCAAATAGTCTTGTGGCTGAAATCTGGACTATAAGAGAAGGTTTACTGCTTGCTAAAGATTTGTATATTTAGTCAATTTATGTTGAATTAGATGTAAAATAAGTGGTAAAATTGATAGTAGATGATACCCATGAAGATAGAAATCAAATGCATTAATTGCTTGATTGCAGGAATCTCCTCCTATCTTTCAAGCGATTTAAAATCACATATATCTACCGAGAGGCAAATAAGGTTGTAGATTATCTTGCCAATAAGACGTTGAAGATGAATGGTCGTTTGTCATTTTATAAGATATTGCAACTGTTTTAAACATTTAATTATGTTTGATGCTTTTGGACAAACGGGTGTTTGTAGTTTAGTTTTATTATAAGTCTTTTCATTAAAAAAAAAAAAAACGGTTAAACCCCAAGTAGTTAAATTTAAACCGCGTGCTTTTATGATGCTTTAATTAGAATTTCAGCGATAAATCGAAAAAAAAATTCAACGAAATACCTTCAATTAGGTGCTGAATTGAAAGACACTATTAAAAATTGGGTGTATGTCCAATTGAACGTCGAATTGAAAGAATTTCGTTATAATACTATTAATTTCTAACTTCTAAGTGAATTCATCATGAGTATAAATCAAAAGACCTCACGTAGTCAATATATACTTATTTTCTATTAAATTTGATGGTGTAATAATTTGATATGTAATTAGAAGTTCCTATAACTAATTAAAAAAAAAAAAAAAAAATTAAAGTTCATGTAGCAATTTGTAATTGGTGACCGGAGAATTCTCAATGTCCCACCACACCGACGTCTTAGCCTCCATGTACGGCGTCTCCGCCGTGCCTGAATACTGCATTCTCGGATATTGCTGCCGCCGGTGACCGTACGACTCTCTTCCTAGTTCCTCCCCTAAAGTAGAATCTTCTTCCAAATCGTGATTTGCAGCTTGAATTTGTAGAGAGATGAGTTTTGTAGGGACATGTATTGGCTTTTATGGTTATTATTATTGTTACTGTGCGATTTTAGTTTTGTCGACACTGAACTTGTGATCTTCAAATTTTGCGTGACAATGACAATTCAATGCTAAAACTAAAAGGGTGTTAATTAAAGAGAATAATAATGTATCTTTTCTTGTATAGGAATGGCAATGTATTAAGATTTTTCTTTGGTAAAAAATGTATAATGCTATAACGAAATGCTGCGGCGATTCAATGCAAATTGATCCAATTAAAATGTTGTACATATATATGTATGAAAATACATATCATAAATAAACTATATATCCCAAAAAAGAAAATGAAACTTATGTTATTTTTTCTAGTCATTAAAATATACATATAAAATGACTTATATATTAGTTCTACATTAATCATACAAAAATATTTTTTGTACAAATTGTTCACACACTTAATTATAGCATTTGTCTCTAAAGTTAATTCTTGTAAACGTTATTATCAGTTGTAGGCCCCAGTTTTTACGCGTTTTTCAAAGCACAATCGGTTTATAATTCAGGATAAATTTTGCAAGACACAGTTTTCCTTGAATTTCATTTATGCTCACCCCTATCTTTAACACGATTTTTAGACTCGAGTTAATGTATACGTAGTTTGTTTAAAATTTCGTAACTATAATGTACAATAAATTGATTAAATTGTAATATAAAACCCTAATTTTATTTACATCGATCCCTCATGTCTTCTGGAAGTTCAACTTAGCTATAGCAAAAGCAAACACAGCCGCACAAAGCAAGGGAAAAGCTACAAGAACACCCGCCACAAGACCCAACTGGTCATGTCTATACCCAAAATAACTCTCTATGAATGAACTTATCACTGTATTTTCTCCATAAACTGTAATCTTCTCATCACTATCTCCATATTGTGAAGTAATGAGACCTCTAAGACACCACGATAATGGACACATCCAATAACCCCATACCCACCATCCCGGGATTTGCTGAAAATAACAACATTAATACGTTACAAATGATAAATATATAGTGCACCCCATTTTCGAATTTCTGAATGTTTTTTAAGATTAAGAATCTAAAAATAGTCTCAAATATAGGTTATGCTGCTAATAGCTGCCTCATATTTAAAATGTTGATATTCTGTGTCACAACTATCAGATTTGATACTTTTCACTTTTTCCGAATGATTTTGGCGTTTTGAGCAAACAAAAACATATTGTGTTCCACTTTACGGAAGTATCAGATTTGTTGCTCCTTATTTAGGTTTATTTGTTGCTTTACAAACTTGTTTTTCTTCCGTCATTTTTAAGAGAAAAAAGTTAAAATCAATCTATATGATAGTTGGGATACTGAATATCAACGGAACATCGATTAGCAACGTGGCTTATAGTTGGGACTATTTTTAGATTCTTAACCCTAAATTTCAGAATGAGCTTGGGCTTATCGGGAACTTACCGGTTCGGGTATAAGGTATCCTGAGAACAAGCTAAATATGGTGTACCAGAAACTTGCAAAGACCGAAGCAACTTGGTACGTCGGGGTCAGCGACACGAGCATCATGCCGAAGTAGTTGTAGAACAACAATGTACAGAACATGGTGTAGAAGTACCAAAACACTTTGTAGAAAGACCAGTAGAATCCGACAGCCGGGTACGTTATCACCAAGAACAATATTGATTCTAGTAGTATGTAAGGTATCTCTATGGTTACCTGCAACAACCTGTATTAATACATATGTACAATGTGTATGTGTATTGTTGAAGGAAAATAAAATCATACCTGTGCAAATGTATATGCCTCTGAGGAATACATTCCGCAAAATCTTTCACGATACACAACGGTTCGCTCGTTAGCGATGAATGGTAGAACGGTTGAACAGTTTCCAATTCCCGTAAATACCATGAAAACGTATAGTGCTCCTAGAATGTTGAAAAGATCCTGTTCATCCTGGCTACATTTGCAAGAAATGAATTTTCGCGAAATTAGGGTTTTATAGCGACGTAGGTTTAGGGTTTATTATTGTTCATATGTTTAGGGTTTATTGCGAAATTAGGGTTTTGTATTGCATACATTGTCTGCCCTTTTTGCCAAAGGAGAGCCCCAAATAACACCGAAGACGCGAAGATGAACAAAAGACGGGTCAAGTTGTATTTCGGACTTCGCCAATAGGAATGGTTTTGCTTCCATAGGCAAGCTTTAAATTGCTCCCACTTGTTTTGCGAATGCTCGGAAGAAAATGTTAGTTCTGCCGATCCGGTTGTCGGTGAGCTCAATTGGGTCACTAGTTCTTTCGTTCTCCTGCATATACATTAGCAAATTGTTGATTTCGATTCAATTTTTGGTTGTTCGATTCACATGATGAAGTTATTAGCATTTCTTACGCGTATAGATGAGAATCGCGATAAATAAGGTTATAGTCTAAACCAAGTCGATCCTCAGCAGACGTGCTCGAGATGTCGAGCATCCATGTGGCAGGGTTGTAGTTCTCTTTGATCTTCGGCACACCCGGGATACTCTGCAAAATAGAAATCTAGTCCATCAAATATTGTAATTCCGTGTTTTACGAATAATTTGGGCGAAACGCAATGCGATTTTGATGATTTCCGTACCTCGAAATACTCAATAAGGTTGCTTGAATGGTGGCCTAGAGGGCCAGAATATATCATCTGCCCTCCTCTTTTCATGAGTACCAACTACAATATGCAAAGATATTAAGATTAATGTATAACACTGTAGGTAACATACTACATCGTATTAGCGAATTTACCTCGTCGAATGCCTCGAATATGTCGATACTTGGCTGATGGATGGTGCAAACAATTGTTCTTCCAGTACACACGATATTCTTCACCACTCGCATCACTATAGCGGCGGCTCGGGCATCTAACCCGGAAGTCGGTTCGTCCATGAATATGATAGATGGGTTTGATACAAGCTCTACTGCTATAGTAAGCCTTTTGCGTTGTTCGATTGAGATGCCGCCGAGCCCCGGTAATCCTACTAGAGAATCTTTGATTTCATCAAGCTCCATCATTTCAAGAACTTCAGCCACAAATTCCTAAAAAAAGGTTGAAAATTAGTTCGATGAATGTCGAGTCGATTATAAGCGAATTTTTTTTCTAGGGTTTAGAGTGAGTTACATCTCTTCTTTGCTTGGTAATCTGAGGTGGTAATCTTAACCGAGCGGAGAATATCACGGATTCCTCGACTGTTACCGACGGGGAATGTATGTCAGTCTGTTCACAGTATCCTGCTATTCTTGCATAAGTAGCTTGGACCTGTTAAGAATAAGACGTGTATCTTAACTAACTGTCTCATAAACTCGAACTTGTGAATGAAGGCTTTCAGCACGACTACAGATTTCATAATCAACACTTAATTACCATAAGAAAATATATAGATTGTTTATACCTTAGGGTATCCTCCCACCCTTATGTCTCCTTCAATTTCGCCGCCGGTCTTTCGGCCGGAAAGAACATCCATCAGTGTTGTCTTTCCCGCGCCACTAACGCCCATCAAAGCCGTAAGGATTCCGGGCCTAAATGCCCCGGTAATATCGTGAAGAAGCCGCAGTCTTTTATCGGGAAACCCTTGCTCCAAAAGATTCTAAAAGGTGAAACAACAAAAGAAACCCTAAATCTCAATTGCAACAAAAGAAACCCTAAACCCTAGCTTTATCGCATTTTTCGAACATTGTTGTTACCTTAGGAGTATCGACGTAGTACTGTATGTTCTCGAATGTTAGGGTTACAGGTTCGAAGGGCAAAACCATCCCTTTCTGAGTTACGTGTTTCTCGTGAAGCGGATTTTCTGAAGATGTCGGATGAGATAGTGTTTCTTCGGATATAATAGTTCGAGATCTTCCTGGAGCTGCAATTACAAACCAGATAATGGAGGTTTATTGCTGGTACTAAATTAAAATACGGAAGATTCGAGCTTATAGAAGCTTTTCTTGCTCTCCAAGGAAAAGAGAAAGATCTAACCTTTTGAGAAGCTTAGAGCACAAGTAAACGCAGTGTTGAAAACCAACCAAAACCCGACTAAAGCTGCAACAGAGATCCAGTAGAAGTAGCCATTGTAGTGAAGACCGCGTTGTTGGAGTAGTCGATCCCCTACAGTGATGTTACCAGGTGAACCCTAGAATGCAAAGACAATTTGTGAGAAACCCTAACTGCTAAAATCATCCACTTTGCAAGAAATTTAGTTGTTTGTGAACGATCTAATTGCAACGGAAACAAACCCGTTTATGAAATTTTTTTTGAAAATCGCTTGTAAATACAACATTCTATACATTTCATAAACGAGAGAGCTCTAATAGAAAGACTCGCTAGAAATATTCAAAATTGCAAAGAAAATCCATTACAATGATATTTATAAGAGATTTTCTTAAAAACCTAATAAATTCCTAAAAAATCCTTATAAATTCTAAGGGATTATTTCGTTTGAAAAATTTTCAATCACAAATTGCCGATTTTCTTGTAGTGATCAGTGAAATAGTTAGCTCTGGATTAAGCAGTCAATAATTTCACCTCTTGCCACCTCGGAGCGAGAAACTCGTTGACAGAGACTCCGATCTCGCCGTATGACAGTGGAGAAAGCCAGAAACCCCATTGTAGAAAGCCAGGTAGAGATTCTGCCAACATGAACAAATTCGATCTCATGAGATTACTTGTTTCACAAGAAACTATAACAGAAGTATTTATAAGTTGATGAGTTTCTATACTTTTAGGAATTACAAAGCCTCCAAATAGAAATATTATCAGTATAGTGAATAGGCCAGAAGTCGCCGCAACTGTCGGATGTCGAATCAAGGCAGCGATTAAACGGAACAACGATATGGAAACTTGGTGTAGAAGAAACAGAATGAGCAACTGATAGAAGAACCTGAAGTAATAAACAAGAACACAATTAAGTTTCTGTAGGTGAAAACGTGGTTTAATCTTTATACTTCAACAGTATCACCAAAACCCTAAACCCTAAAATCCTAAAATCTAAATGAATCATACCTTTCTGGTTCGGGAGTGTAGCCGATCGGGTAATATGTAATAGCCGTCCAAATAAACGTATCGAGCAACGAAAACGGGATCTTCAGAATCGAAGCTGGAATCGTATAAGCCCAGGCTGGATATAAGTGGAAGTCTCTTTGCTTATAGAAAACGCCGAGTCTAGATGAAGTCAGTGCCAACTCGGCTATTCCGATGACCAAAATTCGATTGAGAGCAAAGAACAAGGAACCCATGTAGATATTCGCGTGGAGGACGTCAATTTTCATCCTCGTTCGGATAAACACGGTATCGGCTATGAATCCAACAACAACAAGCTGCATTGTAATGAAAAATGTTATGGTTATATGATTGTTACTTTGTTAGAGGTGTTCCAAATTAATTTTTATGTTTAAGAATCGAATCACAGTCTCGTGTTTAAATTATTGCTAATAGGTGTTTCAGTTTAGTTTCCGTTGTTTTTGGTATTGCGACCGTTTTTTAAGTCAAATTTGATAGATTTTAGTCAAATGGCTCAATAAATTTAACAGCATGACCATTTAAACTTTAAAGAATAGAAAAGAACAAAATGGTATTCTGCTTCATTTAAGTTATATCAGTTAGTGTGTACATACACTAAAATTGAAGAATTTATAGAAATTTGAGGTTCGATTAACTTAATTGCCATAAATATACATAAATCGAAGAAAATTCATACCCAAATCTGTCAAATTTAAAAGAAAAAATGAACTAAAAACCAAAATGCAACGAAAACGAAACTCAAGACACCTATTAGCAACAGTTTAAACATGGAACAATTAAAAGCAACATGGTCCTACTTTTTACGGATTTTTTAACAGAAAAAACGGACGAAAAATAAAAACGAAACATGAGACATCTATTAGAAGCAACAACGAAATCTGAAACACCTACTAACACTAATTTAAACATGGGATAGTTAAAAGTAATATGATGCTAATCTGGGACTGCATTAGGTTCTTAACCCTACTTTTTACGTATTTTTTTGTTTTTTCCAGAAATGCAGCAAATAATGTTATGGTTATAGCGATTACCTGACTCGATTTGAAGATGTAAAGGAACGAGTTTCGCTTCATAAGTAGCCATTCCCGGGCCAGGCAAGCTTTAAACAACTCCCACTTTCTTAGAGAGTAAGTATCGAATGACAAAGCCTCTTTACTATACTTGGACCGATCGATCGGCTTCGATAACTCCGAGCTAAGCTCGTTTCCGATCGGGAATTTCTCGAACCTCTCCGCAAGCTCCTCCGCCCCGATATAAACATAGGGTACTTCATGGTGCATCCAATATTGTGCTTGATCCTTTGGTGAAAGGACTTCTTGGAGGAAGTCAGCTATGCCTTTCCTTTGAGGGCATTTAAACCCGCAATGTTCGAAGAAATCGAGAACTTTTTCACGAGGGCCGTGGTATACGATTCGTCCCTCCGACATCAGAATAACGTCGTCGAAGAGATCGTATGTCTCGGGTGCGGGCTGGAGCAACGATACGAGGATTGTGAACCCGATTATGTGGGCGAGTTGTTGAAGACACGTGACGATCTGGAACGTCGTTGAGCTGTCTAAGCCGGTCGATATGTCGTCCATGAAGAGTACTCTCGCCGGACCGACTATCATTTCCGCTGAAAAACGACGTTGTTAAAGAAATACATATCAGATAAACCAGTAACGTATATTATATATGTATAGGAAAATTGTTAATGAAATGATTGAATAGTTGATGGACGCTACTTAAATGTAAGGGTTAAGAATCTAATCATAGTTCCAGGTTTGCACTATGTTGCTTTTAAATGTCTTAGGTTTAAATTGTTGTTAATAGGTGTTTCGGATTTTGTCTTTAATAAATTTGACGGAATTTTGTTCATGGCTCCATAAAATTCAGCAGCAAGAGCATTTAAAGAAGAGAAAAAATAAAATAAAAGGGAACTTTTGTTTCCTTTTAACTTATGTCAATTAGTATGATACACATACAATG
This sequence comes from Clarkia xantiana subsp. parviflora, assembly GCA_036873135.1. Lineage (NCBI taxonomy): Eukaryota > Viridiplantae > Streptophyta > Magnoliopsida > Myrtales > Onagraceae > Clarkia > Clarkia xantiana. Next base: position 53,200,963 of record JAPTYO010000001.1, read on the forward strand.
AAATTGAAGAATTTATGCAAAATCGAGGTTCGATTTAACTTAATTGATATAAGTATACATGAAATATAGAAAATCTATACCTAAAATCGTCAAATTTAAAAGAAAAAACGGACAGAAAAGCAAAAGTAACGAAAATGAAACATCGGACACCTAAACGCAATGTGGTGCAAACCTGGAATACGTAAAAACAATAATTTAAATATAAAACATGTAAAAGTAAAATGGTGCAAATTTGAAACTGTTATTAGGTTTTAAACCTTAAATGTATATCTTCTATATAAAGTTCAAAATTGTTGGTTCTGCCACATGGCGAGCTATCAAGAAACTGAATACAAAAACTTTAGAATTGATTTTAAAAATTAGAATCACCGGTTTCGTCATGTGTTATTAACGAAAGAGAACTATACTACGATATCGACCTTATCATCCATGGCCAAACCCTAAAATACGTACCAGTAGAAACCCTTTTCTTCTGGCCACCAGAAACCCCTCGATTCATCGGATCGCCAACTATCGTGTCCGCGCAAATATCCAACCCAAGAATCTAACATGAAAAAACAACATACCAACTAGTTCAATCAAATGAAACAACAAAAGTTCTTGTTACATCAAAAATATGTCTTGTTGGAAGGAAAAATTGTACCTTTAGAATGTAGTCAGTCTGCAATGTTGTTTTTAGTCCTTCAAGTGATGTTGCCTGTCCAAAAACATGATCCCATGTTTTTTTTTTTTTTGTGTTTACTAAAATCTTATGTAACGAATAGATTACGATCGATAAACGACGGCCCGTACCTTCATGTAAATATCTACGTCGGGTTTCGGACAGATTCCCGCTTGCTTCTCGCGCCGAGTGATCTCCCGCATCATATCTGCAAATCCACAAATCTTAGTATTACAACGACATGTTCCTTAATTTCATCGAAAATACAAGAACTGTAATTGATGGGTACCTGCCCTTTGGCCAACACCCTGACACCGGGCCGAGAAATCAAGCGTTTCCCGGACAGTCATCTCGGAAATGTGAAGATCGTACTGACTAATGTATGCCGAGGTTTTCTGGGGCACGAATTCGTTAAATTTGTGTCCGTTGTAAGAGATGTCTCCGCTTACCTGAGAAAATTATTTTGACAATATAATGTAAAGTTATCATACATACTCATTGCACAAGTTTCTAAATTTCACAAGTTTCCAAATTTCAATTTTCTGTATCACAAAAATTGTCATATCACAAACACTTACTATGATCACCAAAGAAAGGACATATTTTTCATCAATTAATATTTTTTTTTTTTTTGCCGAAAGGAAAGTCATCTTATTCCGTAAATAAAATCTCAATCCGGATTACAATCCATAATTAATAGAGAAACTAAAGGAGATGGGGGTGCAAGCACCCAATTGACAGGGCACATCTCCTTTCTGGATTGAATCGCAATCCAATTAGCACTTCTATTAGCGTTCCTTCTTATGAACCTCCATGAGATTCGGAGAATTTGGCTAGCAAGGCTTCGAATGGTATAAACGATGTTGTCGAGCCGCCAATCAACATGTTCAAGTTGACTTGGCCTACATGGATAAAACTAAAAGAGTAGACAACATGTTCAAGTTGACTTGGCCTACATGGACCAAAAAGGTAGATTATAATAAGTTTGACCTTTGACTTTGTCTTCTTGTGAGGTAGAATAATGTCAAAGATCATTATGTCACTTTTTGACTAATATATATAACGACTAAACACCCATGTAAGCGTTACAAAAACTGATCATATCATTAACTGGCTATGTTTGTTAACTATTTATTATTGGACAATACTATGTAAATAGGTTGGTAGTAATACTTTTCGATACATAAAAAAAATGGTCATTTAACAGAAGTATTCGACCATTTGGAATGAAATAAAATGTATAAACAATATTTTATCATTTAAATAAACCGACACGGCTTAAAAATAAATTATATCTAAAACATTTTGCAGAAAAATAAAATAAAATTGGTCATATACTCCTATATTCTTCTTAAATGCAAAAACCCACTTGATCACAATTAAGATTTGATGTTTTAATGACACAATAATTAATGAGAATTATTATTATTATTATAAAATATAAAAATAAAATAAATTATAACCTTGAGAGATGGGTCAGATTTGGCAGCCAATGCCTGCAACAGGGTGGTCTTCCCACAGCCAGGAGGTCCTAGCAATAGTGTCATTCTATACATACATCAAATTTAGTATACACTAATTAATTTGTTACACCATATACATAGGGAATATATATATATACTAACCTTGAGGGTTTGAGGATTCCACTAACTCCTTTTAAGATCCTTATTTTGTTTTGAGAACTTTGGCATACAAACTTGCTTTTCCTAACCTACTCAAAATTAAAGGTTAATAAAAATTATTAATAAATACAAAGTATAATATGCATTGCTTACATAATTAAAAATAAATGAATTATACATTAATATATAATAAGTAAAAGTATATGCTTTTCTTCTAACCTACTCAAAATTAAAGCTTGAATATTATTAATTAATAAAAAGACATGTCTTTGCACAAAAAAAAAAGCATAAGAGCATCCACAATGCAAGACAAAAATGAAGGACAACTCCTCCATGTGGCAAGATGGATTGTTCATTTGCACTGGAGATGGACAAATTTTTTTGTCCAATCCCTCCAATGAGGGATTCACTCTCTCACATCCCATCATTAATATTGTGAGAGAGTATAGTAGAAAAAAATATTAATTTTATTATTATTTAAAAGAATATGTAGTCCAAGTTGGTAGACACCGTTAAGTAGTAATAGACAACCCCAAGACACTTTTTTATTTTATTATATGTTGATTATGTGGCACTTATGTGGCATAAAGTGGGATAGAAGTTGGGGTAGTGCATTGTTGATGCTCTAAAAAGACAACTGCTGAATATATATATATATATATATATGAAAATTTATATTTTTAGTACTTTAATATTTGTCATTGAATTTTTATTATTTTTTTAATGGTGTTTCAAAACTAAAATATCTACTTTTTCTTTCTTATTTACTAGTTAAAATTAAAAAAAAAAAAAAAAAAAAAAAAAAAAAAAAAAAAAAAAACAGCACGTACCCATACGTAACTAGGGAGACTCTTACATATTCCGAAATAAATAAATAAATATATATATATATATATATATATATATATATATATATATGTCAAATATTATTAGAAGTGGGAGATTCTTACAAAGATGATGCTCTTGAGAGTGTTCCAAAGAGTAGGGAGAGGCTTCCCTTGAACTATTTCGTACTCCGATTCAACTGTTACATCTCGATATCTTACTTCTATCGCTGGTAAATCAAGTCCCACCCTAAATTTAACAATAAATATAAATTACTTTTAGATATTTACATGATAGATATAGGACATGATAATAGACTAAAATGCAGTAATTAAATTAATTGAATATATATATATATATATGTATAGTAAATTCAGTTAAACTTATTATGTGTCTATCTGTATGGAAGTAGTGACTTTGTAAGTTGGTAACAATTAAAAACTAAATTTTGAACTATATAAAATTTGAAGAAAAAAAACATCAACTTGTCAAATATTTTGTACGATATTTGATATCCAACTGTTGCAAATTCTTTTATATTTGAACTCACACCCTTTTAGCATAAAAAAATATCCAAATCAAGACTAAAATAGGTAATATAGACGTATATTCATTTAATTTTTTAAAATATTGTCGGTTGTTTTCTTAAAAGAAGAATAGTTCAGATAAGTAAGAGTCGAGCGATGATGCCTTTATATTATTTTGAAATCGGTCGGATCAAGTCATTATGACATTCTTATAACGACAATTACGTTTAAATATTTTTCAGTTGTTTTCTTAAACTAAAAATAGTTTCTAATACACATTTTTCAGATAATTAAGAGTTTGATCATACCCTTATATCATTTTAAAGTGGTCTAAATGTGTCATTTTAACATTCTTACGACGAAAATTACGTACATACGGGTGCATGTATCTAACATTTTTATATTTTCATACAACATTTTGTCAACTTTGAATCATAAAATACGGAAAATTGATCCTTAAATTCTGCAAATCATACGATTATCACTCGGTCGTGTTTGTTTCAGTGATGTAAAAAAAAAAAAAAAAACTTTTTTAACATATATATAATGTAAAAACTGACGTTAGCAATAAAGAAAAACGCAGTAAAACAAAAAAAAACGCATTAAAACAGTACATAATAATTAATTACGTAAATTATTCTGACCGTTCGATTCGTTCCTTGAGTTTCTGCAGAAGCCGCTGGTTGTCCTCCTCCACCTTCTTGATGAGACTCTCGACGAGCGAATGCCGCTCACGTCCACTGAGCTCCGTCACGTCCACCACCCGCATTCCGCCGCCGCCGCCGGACGCTTCATGCTCTCCGGAGACCGTTCCTGCATCCAACACGGCCATCTGGAGCCGCCTGAAAGTCGGCAGCCGGTCGATAGCGGCCCACTGCAGCTCGACGTCGTCGTCTTTGATAGACGCGGATCTGTCGTCGCCGTCCATATCGGCCGGAGTTTCTCGCCGGCGCTGCAAACTCCGTTTTAGTTGCTAAGGGTTGGGGGAGGAAGAGAAGTGCAGTGAGACTTTTCTTTCTACTATTTTAGGAGAGTTTGATGATTGCAGATCTTAGCCTCTCTAACTATATATATAATAATGGCATGGTATAGAATAGAACTACATAGATATAGTTTAATTATTAAGTTATATTATTTAATTATTCGTTTGATTATTTAATTATTATTTGTTTACTTATTTAATTAACATTTATTTATGCATAATAATAATAATAAATATAACTAATGTATATGTGGACGATTGCTGGCAGTTGTAATTTAGTGCTGAGAGCATTTACTTGTATATATATAAGTTATCTTGAATAAATTATTTCTTATGAAAATTTCTTTTTTAAAGTGTATGTGGACTATTGTTTTCTATTATTTTTTATAAATTTTCCCTCACGGGATAATAAAATAATAAATTAAAGTCAATTCACTCCAACGGTTTTTGCATGCATTTACATACAGCTAGGCAGCTAGCTATACATATCATACGTCACTTTTTTTGGTGGAGTGTTGATTACAAATTTCCCCTAATTATGACTTTATTACGTATATTACCTTATTTAATAAACTAAACGATGTAATATTAGTCTCGATAATGTGTATTTAATCGTCATATAAATTACATCGGGTAATAAAAAACTCGTCAAATCAAATATTCGCATGTTATAAGATTAATTATGTTTATATATATTCATCTCAAATTATGATCGAAATTATTACCATGTATTATTCCTTTTATAATTTTCGGAATAAAATAATCTAAATAAAGTATTTATAATAGATAAATTCATGTTATTGAAAGATAGGCCTCGATATAATAATAAATTAATGAAAGTATTATTCGTATTTGTAATATAAAAATATTCATTTTATGATGTACATGTACATAAATAAATATTAGAATTTAATACGATGCTTTTGCCTCTTAGCAGTGCTGCAATTAAACTTTATAATCTAACATTACATTTTATATATCCATTTCAAAGTTACAATTCATCCTATTGAATTGTAAGACTTCCGTGATTTTATATTTGATGTATTCTCACATTACAATACACCAAATTACACTCTTAAAAAATCACATAAGTTAATAGTAATTTTTTATGGTTATGTAATGTAACACACTTTTATAAAAAAGTTTTAGAGGAAAATAACTTTTAAGAAAAGCATGCGAGTTTCATGTGTCTTAGATTTTCTTATTTGGAGTACTAATTATTTGAAGTGTGATTATTAGTCACTTATGACTCGATTTACTTAGTCTCGTATTGACTTGAGCTCATGTCAAATATATTCATATGGTCTAAAAGATTATGTATGAAACGAGTCTAGGCTAGGCGAACCCCCTTAGTTCACCTTAAACGATCAAGACTCTAAATCAGTATTAATTAACCGAGTTAGGAAATTGTCCTGATGCATACCCATATTAGACATAGTCTTCTAGACCAGGTGAACGTGTTTAGTATGTGTTCGGACCAAGACAAGCCCGTAAGAACCTAAAAAAACTCATACCATTGATGCTAATTCCTAATTTTCATGTATTCATAATGATAATTGTTTATACCTAAAACCTCACATGTCTAACATGAATAATATAATACATTATATATTATCAACACGTGGCGGGTTTAATTATTATTAGTATATAGTATGAAAATTATAACTAACTTGACTTTGACAAATATTCGGCAACAAAAGAACAAACAATTCTGTATGAACTTGAAATAGGAGATTCTGAAATTTATTTAAATTATTATTGAGCTATTATTATTGAATCAAAAACTTTGGGCTAGCCATCTACAGCATGAACGCGTTCAATTCAACTCCTCGTTGATCGACTTCCATATTCAAAGCCATACAACTATATATATTATATATATATTTATTAAATAGTTTTTTGTGTCATATGTTTAATAAATGTTGTTTTTGGTGTCGTATGTTTTTTTTATAAACTTTTAGGTTATATGTTTGCATTTTGTAAACTTTTGGTGCATCTGTTAGTTAACTATTAAATACTTTTATTTTGTTTAGTTTAGTCCTCCAATTTATATTTCTAAGTTTTAACTTTTACAGTTTAGTCCCTATTATTTTCTCTTGTTACGGTCCAAATCCGCAGGCCAACATCTAAGGTCGCCGACCACCACACAAGACCGCTGACCACCACCTAAGGTCCCCAATCACCATGAATCGGAGCTGGAAACCATGAATAGGGGCCAGCTACCACGAATCGGGCAGGCCGCCACGAATCAAGGTCGGGCACCACCAAATCGGAGTCGACCACCACCAATTGGGGCCGGCCACCACCCCAATTAGTGACGGCCAGTCCCGATTGGTGGCCACCACCTCAATCGGAGTCGGCCACCACCAAATTTCGGTCGTTCGACCCCGATTTGAGCCATGGAGGGATCTAGATCGGGGCCCATTGGCTCCAATTGAGCCACATATGATTAAGTTGAACAAAATAAATGTATTTAACGGTCAACTTATGGATGCACAAAAGTCAACAAAATGCAAATATATGGCACCAAAATACCATTTAACCTTATAAATATATATATATATATATATATATATATATATATATATATATATATAATATAATTTGGGGTTATGAACCTAATCACAGTTCCAAGCTTGCACCATGTTTATATATGTATGTCATGTGTTTAAATTGTTGCTAATATGTGTCGATGGTTTCACTTTTTTATTCCATTCATTTTTCTGTTAAATTTGACGGGTTTATAATTTGGGGTTCGATAAAAATTCAACAAAGAGAGCATTTAAAGATGAGAAAATAACAAAATGTACTTCTACTTTCATTTAACTTGTGTCAACTTAGTGTGCACATACACTGAAACTGAAAAACTTATGCAAACTTGATGTTCAATCTAACTTAATAAACATAAATATACATGAATTGAAGAAACACATATCCAGATCCGTAAAATTTAACATAAAAAACGGAAAAAACAACGAAACGAAATAAAACCCGGTACACCTATTAGCAATAATTTTAAACATTGACACATAAAAACAATATAATGCAAAATTAAGAATGTGATTAAATTCTATTAACCCTATAATTTACATATCTAGAACACGTTGTTCTTGTGCATGCATGCTTCCGTGTGATTCCCGTATATATTTGTCGTCACCTTGATTTCTTTTCTTCAGTTTTTTTAAAACGTTGATTTCATATATTCGTATAATATGGTGTACCACAAGAAACGTATAGTTCTTTATGTATTTATTATGGAAGACTATTTTGTAACGCAAATATAAAAAAATAGTTGCAAATATAATATTGTATTTTAAATATTTTTAAGGGAATAGTTTCTAATAAATAAAATCGTTAGAAATATTCAAAATCATGAAGTAAATTCTTAGTTTTTCAAAATTATGCTATTTACAATAAATTTTCAGTAAAACCTAAAGCTCGGTTATGGTGAGTGTATACTACTTCATTTTCGTGTCAGGATCCACTAACGCTAAGGGTTCCCAACTTAGTAGTATTTTTTAAATTATTGCCGATAATTAGGTGTGATTAATTATGTTTCCTATAACCATCGTTAACGTTGGCCAAAAGAAAAAACCATCGTTAATCACTTCCTAACATGTTGGCCACACTGAAAGAAACATGTCTAATTTATTTCCAGAAATAATAATTGTCCAACCTTCAATCATGTAATTATATACAAGCATTTCAGCCAAATTTAATTATATGACTGAAGTTGGGTAACTATATTCCAGGGAATAAAATTAGGCATGTGTAACCTTTTTCTTTTCTAGCCAAATTATATTCCAGCCTGATGGGCCCTGGCAAAGGCCGTTAGGCCCCTTAACGATTGGCAAACGGCGACTAGGCCTAGTGGGCTAGGAGCTGGGCTGCTGAAAGGGGGAGGGCTCCGACGGAAGGAGGCCCCGATATTGAATGGCCCCGAGCAAGTATGGCTCCGATAGGGAAGAGTAGGGATGGCAACGGGTCTCGGGGCCCCGCTGACCCGCGGGGCCCCGACCCGGTTTTGACCCGCCGACCCGCCGACCCGCGGGTCACGGGTCGGGTCCGGGGCGGGTCGGGCTCGGGTCGGGGCGGGTCTAGAGACCCGGGGCCCCGTAGACCCGCCCCGAAATCCAAATGTATATAATTTTTTTTTTTAAATTTTTTTATGTTAATATGATCTAACATTTAATAAAAAAATATGGTTAATATAGTACCTATATAAATAACATGGACCAAATAGATTTATATTTAGATTATTAGGATTTGTTAATTTGGTGTTTGGATTTAAATTTGTATTTGTAATGAATTTGATGTGTTTGTTGTTTATATTTGATTGATGTTAGATTTATGTTTTGAATTTATATATAATGTAATATTTTGACAAAAAAAAATTGTATTTAATATTGAAAAGTTAAAAAAAAAAAAAAAAAAAAAAAAAAATTGTTCATATGACGGGGCGGGTCGGGGCCCCGCGGGTCGAGCCGCGGGATTGTTGACCCGACCCGACCCGACCCGAAAGGCCCATTTGGCCGGGGCCGGGTCAGCCAGGCCGACCCGCGGGGCGGGTCCGGGGCTGCAAAAACCCGCCCCGACCCGCCCCGTTGCCATCCCTAGGGAAGAGCCCCGAAGATATCGGACCTGGACGTAGTCGGTCCCGATATGGGAGTTGACACCACTCCCCGATACCGAATCCTCAACGATGTAGCTTGGGAGCCTCCGATAATGATCGAGACTCGCCAGTAAGAGCCCAATCCCGGAAATCTCGCCATGATTACAATAGTGGTATAATGGGCGAGATATGTGGGATAATGGATCACAATCCAACCGCCTAATCAGGTAACTGGGATAGCCTTTCCTCTATAAACGGAGGGAAGTTATTCCAGATTAGGGTTACGTTTTACACATACACAAATACTGCTTGCTTGCTCTGTTGACTGCCGTACTTACGTTAAGCATCGGAGAGGGATTCTGGGCCACTGCCCTCTATTCCCCTTCTGCAGGATTGCGAGGAGCTAAGGAATCCGTCACCGTAACCGGAGCTCCTGCCGTGATCCAACACAGCCAATTTTTTTTTATTTTCTAAATGGCCAGTTCACTTCAATTGTAATTCTATATAATCGAGAAATTAGTAGTTGGATCGAGTTCCACACGTGGGATGTGAACCAAATCAATAAAAAAACGACAACTAATTAATGCTATGTTAAAGATAAATATCATAATGTAGAAAATAATATGTAGTTCTATTTTTTTCTCTATCTGCATTAATTAGATCTAGTGGCAAAAAAAAAAAAAAAAACATTGGTTACCACAAGAATTATTTTTATTTACTATTAATAAATGAACATAATAGGTATATCTAATAATAAATATTACATAGTATAATTAATAATAAATAAAAATATTTTTTTATACAATATAGTATAATTGTTACTAATGTTTCTATATTTTTCTAAAAATTTATTGGTCGTGCTAAACCCTAGAGGGCAATTGACACTTGTTTTTTAAGGTTCAACACGTTCAATAGATTTTTAGGAAAATAAAATAAAATAAAACTAGTGACAGAGAAAGACGCGACAATAATGGTTTTTAAACGAGTCTCTCTTATATTAATAGATACATGGGACTTGTATTACATTTGTATATAAAAATTATGTTTATAGTTATTTTTTAAGAAAAAAATCTATTATGCATAGTGTATTCTAGACGGTGATTTTATCTATTTTCATTAATAAAGAGTGTAACCAAGATGGACAGAATATGATGGAAATTGATTTTGAATATCTTAATTGCCAAAGTTTGAGTATCTTATGAGATTTTTAATAAACCAAATATTCTTAGTATTAAATATGTAATGTAATATGGTGTGGTGGTTCTGCGTCCATAACCCGGTGCAAGTAAGGATTAATCTAGGTTTAGAGCAAGTATGCTACATGTGATGCCCTCTTAATGGAAATCCACCTAGGACCACCCGCGAAAAACTCAAATATATATATATATATTCTTAGTGTACACAAGGACTTCAGTTCTCTATTCACACTTCACAGCATATTTGTTGGTCCTATGAAGCCCATTTTTAGGCCCATCTTTGTTTTTATGGCCCATTAAGACCCCAACCTTTTTGTTGGGCCAAAACATTAATCCCTCCATTTTCTGTTCGTATTTGGTAATAATCACTTTTTGGGCCGAAACATCTTCGCTTATTGTGGCCCATTAAGCTCTCTACCTCCTTAACAATGGAAAACTCAAGTGCCCCGAATATTTGATATTTGGGTTAATTATTAAATTGCTAGCTTATTTTTAACCCTCTTAATAAATTGTTAGCTATTTTTTTTAAGTGACTCAAATTTTATGTCTACAAATTGCTAGCCTCTTTAGTATTTCTATTTAATTGAACATAATGGGTTAATGCACAACACGTGATGAACAAAAACATATTGCTATCTGATGTTTGGACAGTTAAATAAATTGGTAATTGGTGTTAGAGCAGTCGAACAAATCACTAGCTAATGTTTAGGCAGTCCATCGATTGCTAGGTATTCTTTATCACATCCCTTGTACATGGGTGATTCCTTAAAAAAATGAAAATTCTGACAAAGTGAACAAACTGTACACATAAGATAGATGAGCTCACGTGTCCCTTTTGTGGATGATTTCATCCAAAAATGATGGAAATATTATTATAAAGCTAGCAAATTGTACATATAAGCTAGGATAATGTAATTATGTAATTTGATATAGAAGTTTAGTGTTACAGAAATTTGGGGTTCAAATCCCTTTAAATGAAAAAAAAAAAATTCATGATTATCATTTTATTTTTTACAGATTGACTCAATGCGAGTAACTGCTAATTTAGGTGTAGAGCAAAATATGCTACGAGTGCTGTGCATTTTCTAATGTGTCCCCTAGAACTACCATACGAGAAAAAAAAGGGTTAGGAAAACATTTAACTAACAAATTATTTGACTGTCCAAACTCCTAACTAACAATTTGATTATTAACAATTAATATTTCGGTTTGGACACACATTTTCAATGCAAACGGTTAAACTCTATTTTTTTTTTGGCCAAATATAACGGTTAAACTCTATTGAATACCAAAGAAAGACAAATAAAAAAACAACGGTGGGTCGGTGCGGTGATATGGTTAATAATGGAAGAAGCAACCGTCCATGACTTTCGAGTCACATAAAGTTGGCGAGTCCCTTGATTTAGGCTTCAGTTACTAGTATGTCCAATTGACTCCAATAATTTTTATTTTTTTATTAAAATATTACTATTTTTTTTCCACAAAAGTGGATATTTGTTAAGCACTTGTCATAGAAAAAAAATCATTTCTAAAACTTGAACACATTTTGAACTCAAGAATTTTGTTAATTGATAAAACGTTAAATCGTTATTTAAATAACATCGCTATTATTATACAATATTCATTGTGATGCGCATTATATGCACAAATTTCATGATGGAAGGAATATTTAATAGGGTTTATCCCCTATAGAATATAGATTATAATAAATAAAATGAAGCATCTAATTCTAATCTAATCTAACCTTGTCATAAATATCACAAGCGTCCTAGGGAATCCCTTCGAAATCGAACTTTGTGTATATATTGGAATGTGCACGTGCATATATAATGCAACTTGCAAGTTGCAACACACTTATCGAATATGCGAGAAAATCAAACTAAGAGTGATATGAGTGATAATAAGTTTAAATTTAAAGTAATTATGTAATATGACGTAACGATTCAACGTTTTATACCTTAATAAAAGGATAGAGTTTTAATCTTCGCTAACACCATAAAAATGAAAGATATTCATGATCAAATTTTACCCTTAAGAGCATCCACAATGATTTTACTTAAATCATATTTTTTAAAGCTGTTACGTAGACATTTATGTACACTTAAGTAATACGTAAAGTTAAGATACACGTAAATAATATTTGCTCTGCAGTCGTATTACTTAAATATATTCTATAAATATATTTTATTACTAAATTTTCCAACCACCACCAATAATATATTAACATTAATTTTAAAATGAATTAATTTATAATTAAAAATTGGTTACGTAATACATAATGCATTACTTAAGGAATATGTTACGTAAGAGGATCCTATTTTTAAGTAATGTTATGTAAAACCATTGTAGCACGTTTATATATATTTTACATAAAAAAATATATTAAACAAACATTTAAGTAGTATTATGTAATACCATTATGGATACTCTAAGAGCTGACGCGGTAATAATATAAATTAATTTAAATATAGAACAAATATTACGATCTTATAACCATAAAACAAAAAATGCAAATTACAATTTCTAGAAATGAACCAAATTCGAATCCTACTAAATACCCAGTTTCTCATTTCTAAATAGCACTCATTTCCTCAGAATCAATATTATATATAATAACACAGCCAACATTAGAAATAGAAGGATAGGATATGAATAGGATATAGCATCAGTGCAGCAAGGCACCAATAGTAAAAACAAACCAAATAACCAAACAAGCTGATTGTTCAACCAAACAAACTACTAATCATAATAACAATAATCTCAAGTAAAGAATCTTCTTCTTTAAGATTGAGGCTTCTCCCACTTGAGCGGCTTCACCACCTCCCACGTAAAATCAGCATCATCCCTTCCGAAATGCCCATACGCCGCCGTTTTCAGGAACCTCCCATTCCCGCCCCTCTTAAGATCCAAGTTGATCGAGATCATCCCGGGCCTGAAATCGAACGTCTCCTTCACAATCTTCAGAATCTCCCTGTCGGGAATCTTCCCGGTTCCGTAGGTATCGACGAAAACCGACAAAGGCTCGGGGACACCGATAGCGTAAGACACCTGTACGATACATCTCCGAGCGAGCCCATTCGCGACGATGCTCTTGGCAGCTTGTCGGACAATGTAGGCCCCGCTCCGGTCCACCTTGGTCGGGTCCTTGCCGGAGAAGGCACCGCCTCCGTGGGCCCCCCACCCTCCGTAGGTGTCGATGATGATCTTCCTCCCGGTGAGACCGGCGTCCCCGTGGGGACCACCGATGACGAACCGACCCGATGGGTTGAGATGGAAGATGGTTTTTTCGTCGAGGTATTTCTCGGGGACGACGGGGTTGATGACGTGTTTTTTAAGGTCAGCGGCGATCTCGTCGTTAGTTACGGTCTCATCGTGCTGGGTTGAGATCAGGACAGTGTGGACTCGGACCGGGACCATTGCACCGTCCTCGTTGTAGTACTCGACGGTGACCTGCAGGGACGAAGCCAGAAAATATTTTCGGGGAGTTAGGGCAACAAACTATTTTAAAAATATTTTAGAGGCAAATGTAAGGTTTTAATGGGTCAAACTGACAATTATTACAAATTTTAGAGTAAAAATTGCACATCACAAAAAGTTAACTCGCATCACTGGACTGACCTGGGTCTTTCCATCGGGCCTAAGCCACGGGCATGTCCCGTTCTTTCTAACCTCGGTGAGCTTAGCACCGAGCTTGGTCGCTAGGACGTGGCTCAGAGGCATCAGTTCGGGGGTTTCGTCAGTGGCGTACCCGAACATGTGGCCCTGATCACCCGCACCGATCTCTTCGGGGCGCTTGGTGAGGTGGCCGTGGACTCCTTGGGCGATATCGGGGGACTGCTGCTCAATGTTGACTAGGACCTTGCAGTGGTCGGCATCGAGACCCACGTCATCGGACACGAACCCGATGGTTCGGCAAGTGTCACGGACGATTTTTTCATAGTCCACATTGGCCTTGGTCGTAATTTCACCGAAAACCATGACCATGTTGGTCTTGGTGCAGGTCTCACAGGCGACCTTGCTGTCGGGGTCCTGCTCGAGGCAGGCGTCGAGGACTGCATCGGAGATCTGGTCGCAGAGCTTGTCTGGGTGGCCCTCGTTGACGGACTCGGAGGTGAATAGGAAGGTCTCCATTTCCTTAATCTGCAAATGATCAACTGTTAAGCAAGATAGTAACACCTAACAAGATCTCAATTCAGCAATCTCCATTTCTTCACATTTATCCAACAGAAATTTACAAAATAGAATCATACTCGAATTAAGCATCTACCTAGAACACTGTTTTGAATCATTATAATAGTAGTTGGCCAAAAAAAATCATTATAATAGTAGCCTTACTTCAGCTTCATCATCACTAGTATTATCTAGTCACACACAAAGAAATCTGCTACAAAGCAAGAAACTAACAAGATCTCAACTCAGTGATGTCCATTTCTTCTTGTTTATCCAGCAAAAATTTACAAAATAGAATCATACTCAAATTAAGCATCTACCTTGTTTTGAATCAGTAAAACAGTAGAGCCTTACTTCAGCTTCACCATCACTAGTACAATCTAGTATTACACAAAGAAATCTGCAACTAAGCAAGAAACTAACAAGATCTCAATTCAGTGATGTCCATTTCTCTAGATTTTCTAGTCAGAATGCAAGTTTAAGTAATCAAAAGGAATATCAAATGCAAGAAAACGCAAATTAAGCATCTAAACTATAACATTGCTTTGAATCTTCTTGATAGTAGCTTTACTTCAGCTTCATCATCACGATAACTATCCACTGATAAACCGACTAGAAAAATTAGAGACGGATTTGTATCTGAACAGCAACTCAAACTTGACCTAGTACAGATCTAGCTTTCAAAGCAGCACTGCCATGGCAAAATCGACAGCCTCGGTAACCAGATCCAATCAACAACACGACGAAGCACCAAATCCACATTTCAACTAAAAACCACAACTATTTACAAATTAAACAGCCAAAATCATCCAGATCTCTGCATATTCGACAACCTACATGATATACTGCATTTGTTTTTCAATTTTCTCAAATTCGGAGCATGAAATCAAAGTTCAGATCCAGCAATAACGTTAAAGAAGAAGATTCAAGGCAAGGAAACGGGATCAATTTAGTGAAATTAAGAAATTTACTTGATTTCGTTCAAAGGAAAAGGAGCAGCAACCAAGATATTGTAGATAAAATGTAGGGAGGGAAGGTGAATCGCAATGAGTTAGGAATCAGTGGCGGGTATTTATACAGGGAAAACGGCGGTCATTACCGGGTACCGGAAAGAGAGGTTTCGATTCATTTCTATGAGTTGGTGGAAATATTGCTTTTATTAGGAGATTTCTTTATTCGTGGGAGACAAAATGTAACCGTTGGATGTCAGTTTCAAAAGACTCCATTGGAAGGGGTTGGTGAATTTTTTTTTTTTTTGGTAAATGGTTGGTGAAGATTGAAAATATTGCAAGTAATTATGATTTATGTAATATATATAATATAAATAAGCCAAAACTGGCAGATGTGATTTAATAGTTGGCAGTGTTCATTTATATACAGTTAGATTCTTGAGTTACGAGTTTGAATCATCCTTTAGGAAAAAAGAATCGGTACTTAACGATCAACTATAGTAGGGTTTTGGTGGTGCTATGGCTCGTGCATGTGCAAATTGTTCAAATATATAATAACGTGTTTTTTTACCTTCAAAACTCTAATTTGCTCTTATCCGCAACTACTAACAAAATCTCGTCTGTTTTCCCTTCTTTTAACTACTTATAAGTTATATATGTTTGTCCAAAAAAACACAAACTAGCCACGGAACGGGAATATGATTTATCGATCGGAGATCCATGATATAAATAGTATCTACCTAAGGTATGTATTCTTTTTTATTTTTTTTTTAGTTTTCGCGGTGTGTAATTTAGAATAGACCTCATTAAGAAGATAACACATATAGCATGTTTGCTCTACATCTAGACTAATCTCAACTGACATTGGATCAGCCTGTAAAGATAAAATGCTGACAAAAAAATCTATTCATTTTCAGAGCATTAGTGTGATTTGAAGTTAGTGCATTCATTATTCATATAAGAGTTTTTTTTTTTGCCAAATTCATATAAGAGTTTAGCTTGATATATCCAATATGTTTTTTTTTTGGTAATATATCCAACATGTATAATCCATTTATTATGGATCATTAATTCGGAATAGATGGATGAATTACCGGCAGTAGCCAGTTCTTACCAACCCTAGCCGGTGCTTCGGCTTGACGGCTCAAGCTGGATGAACAGAATATGATTTTTGTTTTTATTTTTTTGGTATTGAGTTGGTACACAATGCTAACTCCAGATCGCAACAAATGCGCGTGTCATACACTGCACTTCCCATTCATAGAGTCGAGAAAGAAGGAAGGGTTGTTGAGAATTTGGGAGGTGGAATGCAAACTCGGACAGTAAATAAATAAATAATACCTTTCTTTATATAGTTATTATTCCTTATTTCTTTCTCTTTGTGGTCATTTTTTCATATATATGTACAAGCGAAAAATGAATATTAATTCCTTTAATTAAGTAGAAATCAGAGTTTTCTTGTTTTCTTGGGGAAAATATAATTATTTTCCAAAAATATAAATATTGTAAAAAAAAAATTAAAGACCATTTTTATAAGGGAATTTATAAATCTATTTGTATTTTTATTCCAAAGGGAAGAAGGAAAATACCATTTTGTCAACATTCTATATAGCTCTTTCTATTTCAGCAAAAAAAGAAAAGAAAAAGATAGCTCTTTCTTCTTTTTTCATTTGTTATTTTTTCAAGTGTCATAAGTCATATATATCTTAACAAAAAATAGTACCATGATATATATCTTGCCAAAAAAGAGTATCATATATATATATAGCTCAAAATAATACCCTTAAATGTCCATTTTTTACAATATATATACTTGTCTTTTCTTGCATCATCATTTATTTGCCTACTTAAATAGTATCATATTTTTATACAACAAGAACAATATTAACTTGCATAATAATAATAATAGTAATAATAATAAAGTAATAGTAAATTGCTGTCAAAGTATAAATTTGAAACTTTAATTAATGAATTAAATTACTAAATCATATTAGATGGTTTATATATATAATGGAGATACAGATACATGCATGGAATGATATATATTATTTAATATGCATAAGCTTAGGTTGTGAGCATGATAAAATATAGGATTAATCCCACGACCAGAGCTTTCTTTAAGATGGAGAGAAAGTGGAGACCATGACCATGTCACTCCTTCCTTTTTTCTAGTTGGATCACCTACACTAACCAAACACATACATAATTATTATTTAATCTCTAATTAATTAAGCTGATGCAACTAAATATCTCGGCTCAGCAACCGAGCCGCAACTTAATAAAATAAGCTAAAATTATGACGTGCCGAATCATATAATATAGTGTATTAGTTCAATAGTCCCAAATTAATCAAGATTAAATTGAGATTCTGTAAATATAAAAAATATTTATATTTAATTATTTATTATATACAAACCTGATGTTAGTGATAATTATTATAACGTAGAGCAAATATATATATATATATATACGTATACATATATAATATAATTGTTGTCCTACTGGATCAAGTTATAACGTGCCAACGGATAGAATAGGGGGCTTTGGCGTGTAGCCGGGGAGTGGAGCGCCCAGCCATGAGTTTTCAGTTATTTCCCACGCCCAACCACCGCGTGGTACTCACTTGCCTGTTGGTTTGGTGTAGGGGTGAAACCAAAATCCGGTTGGTCCGAAAAACCGGTGAAAATCGAACCAGTCCGGACCGAAAAACCAAATCCGAAATATACGGTTTGGTTTTTGGTCGGAATTTTTTTACTCTAGTTCGGTTTTTCGGTTCGGTTCGGAATTTGAGATTTGAGGACCGTGGGGACCGAACCGACCGTTATGCTAACTGAATATGTAAAATATATACTATATTAGTTGATATTAATTAATATAATTAATTAATTAGGTTAACAAAAATTATAAAATAATCACTTATGAATATTATTTTTTCTAATTTTGTTTTATAATTTATTTAATTATATTAATTGACGCTATTTTTCATTTCGGTTTGATTAATTCCATGAAAATAATGAGAATTTTAAACGGTGATTGTCAATTTTGGATTTTCGATTTAAACCGAAAACCGAACCGAAAAACCGTACTACGAATGGACGTTTTATTTTTCCTCATACGGTTTTTTGGTCGGATTTTTTAAAGGAAAAAAATCAGACCGAAAATATGGACAACCGACCGAACCAAGCGAAAAACCGGTCCGACCGGTCCGGTTTCACCCCTAGTTTGGTGACTATGATAATTAGTAAAAGTTAATAATTATATCAGATAGAAAATTTACCATGTGTGTTAAGAGTAAATTGCCATTTTGCCCCTTGTATTTTCCGATTTTTCTTTCATAATTTTTTACTTTTATTTCTTCTGACGAAAATTGCATTACCATTTGTATCTATATTATTGTTAAGTGATAATATGCATTAAAAAAAAAAATGATATAACATCACAAACTAAATCCTTTAAATTTTTACTGAAGTTCTTGGCCAATTTCCTTTTTACTGAAGTTACATGTTCTAAATCCTTCAGGGTTGTCATATTCCAGAGATCTATTTAAAAAAACAGTTGCACTTGATTTACATATCGCGTCAGACATATAAGGAGCGAGTAAAAATGTACTTACCGAACCCACTTCTTGACTATATATTAGGCTTCCAATGGATCTACATTAATAGGGACAATATGCTGCTAATTATTCATTAAATTTAGTTGGAAAAATTTTATAATGTTAACGAAAAAGTTCAAATATTAAATTGCGAGATAAACATAAATCCTTACTATTAATCTGTTCCTTTTCGTAAAAAAAAAATCATTTAAAAACTTTTCGATACGTTACAATTGTATCCTTGTAAAAGTGAAGATTGAGACCCATTACCCCTTAAATGGGCTCCAATTGAGGCCCAATTTAATAGCAACTATAAAGAAGAAGTATTTTTCAATTGAGGCTCGAAAAGACCTCTAAACAGTGGAAATTGGCTTTTTTTCAAGACAAGATAACGTGGTGATGAGCCGGGTGTACACAGATTTAGAGCGTAAATGAATGCAGTCATAGAAATTATGAAAGACGTCGTATTTGACTACACCCGGTGTATACTCGCGGATATAAAAAATGCTCAAAATGGAAGGATTTTATTCTTTCAGGGGGATGCGCACGTTGACCTGGTGCACATAGCTTTATAGATATCACCGCTACGCTACTTTACACACACTAAGGCAATGTCTAATGTTTACGATTTTTTTATCCAACATTATCTTTTGTTATTTAAATAATTTTTGTAAAGGATTAATTAATCTAATGATTGTAATATGAAATACTCTTTTACATTTCATTTTCTAACCAAATATTCATATTCGTGTCTTTGAAATTGAAAAACATTTATCGTCAACATTTTACATTTTACGGGCTAAACCAATGCAAACGTAAAAATATTTTAAGTCACACTAGGAAAAAAATAGAGCTACCTTTTATTATGAAAAAAATTAAATTTTATAGATTTACAATAAGGTAAATTTTAATTTACCCAATTTCATTTTCATCCTAAAAAAATGTTTTAAATTTTTTTTTGGTGCTTCTACTATGCTTTACAAATATGGTGTTCCTAGTACATAATTTTTTATTACTCCAAATATGAAACAATAAGAAAATTAACATTATAATTGGTATGATGCAAATTTCTTCCACTTTTGTTATTGCTGCTAGATTACTTTTGGGGCTTAGGGTATGATGCAAATTTCTTCCATTTTTGTTATTTTGAAGCGAACTAGAAATATCTCTTTTATATTTGAAGGATAATAATAATCCAAAGAAAATCCACATTGACCACATTGATTGGCCAAAAAAGTATGGAGAGTACTGGATTTGGGATAAAGGCCGACCAATCAGAGCAAGGCTTGAAAATCCCCATGGATAAAACTGTGGACCTCACCACACCCTATTAATAAACCACTCCCTTGATTCTCTTCTTCACCACCTCATACTCTTAACACTTACACACTTAAGTCCCAAAGCTTCAAGAGAGAAGATGGCCACAGTGACTCTGTCATCCACATTCGCCGGAAAGGCGGTCCTAAGCGCCCCGAAGGAGCTGACGGCAGCCAACCGTGGCAATGGCAGAGTCACGATGAGGAAAGCGGCACCCAAAAAGGCCGCCGCCACCACCAGCCCCTGGTACGGCCCTGACAGGGTCAAGTACCTCGGCCCATTCTCCGGCGAGGCACCGTCTTACCTCACCGGAGAGTTCCCCGGTGACTACGGGTGGGACACTGCAGGGCTATCGGCCGACCCAGAGACCTTTGCTAAGAACCGAGAGCTCGAAGTCATCCACTCCAGGTGCAGGGACAGATCAATTTTTTGTGATGCAATTTTTATTTTAAAATTTGTAATTATGATCGATTTAGCCTTTTAAAAATCTTACATTTGCCCATATGGGTTTTTTTATATTTGCCCCTTGCTCAAATCTTGCCCCTGAACACAATTCCTGGCTTCGTCCCTGTCCAGGTGGGCCATGTTGGGTGCGCTCGGGTGCGTCTTTCCCGAGTTGTTGGCTCGTAACGGGGTCAAATTCGGCGAGGCAGTGTGGTTCAAGGCCGGATCCCAAATCTTCAGCGAGGGTGGCCTCGACTATCTAGGCAACCCTAGCCTGGTCCACGCGCAGAGCATCCTCGCCATCTGGGCCACCCAGGTGATCCTCATGGGTGCGATCGAAGGGTACCGTGTTGCCGGTGGGCCCCTTGGGGAGATCACCGACCCGTTGTACCCCGGAGGGAGCTTTGACCCGTTGGGGCTCGCTGAGGACCCAGAGGCATTTGCTGAGCTCAAGGTCAAGGAACTCAAGAACGGACGGTTAGCCATGTTCTCCATGTTCGGGTTCTTCGTTCAAGCCATTGTGACCGGCAAGGGCCCACTCGAGAACTTGGCCGACCACTTAGCCGACCCGGTGAACAACAATGCTTGGAACTATGCCACCAACTTTGTACCCGGAAAGTAAAAAAGACGAACTTTGCAGTTTTTTTAAATTTCGTTCTGTAAAACTTGTTGTCCAAGGAAACTGCATTATCTTGTGTATATTGGGTTTCACTAATATATATCGCATTTTCTTGACAATCAATGTAAAAATCGCATTTTTCTAGATAGTCAATGTAAAAATTTGCAGTAAATATGATACAGTAACAAAACAAGCTGTAAAATTGGACATTTAAGGTTAAAATGCACAAAAACTAACCATTTGCATTCCTCTCCCAGCTACTGCAATCTGATAATTGTTTCTGTGTAACACAAAATGTCCGTAAAATCCGTCAGAAAATATGAACTGAATCGAATCGAAATTAATGGAACGTACGATCTATGAACTGAATTAAATCAAATTTTAAATTTACTGACCCGCCATAGGACCGAGCATCTAATGCCTCTGGCTCGGGGACACTGATGATTTGGTGAGCACGCTCTGCTAGTTTACCATCGTGGTTGAGCACCCAGCACCGAATTCGTTGATCAAGACCAGTGGAGAAAACCCAGGTTCCATCAGTCCAAACACCTTCAATCAAAGAAAGAAAAATT
Source organism: Clarkia xantiana subsp. parviflora (assembly GCA_036873135.1). Taxonomy (NCBI): domain Eukaryota; kingdom Viridiplantae; phylum Streptophyta; class Magnoliopsida; order Myrtales; family Onagraceae; genus Clarkia; species Clarkia xantiana. The sequence continues at coordinate 53,223,055 of JAPTYO010000001.1, forward strand.
ACAAATCAGTTTTAAAATCTCAATCTTGTAATTTTTCAAGCAAAAAACAGATTTTTTTGGCTAAAATGATGAAAAAATTGCATCTTTTTGCTAAACTGGTAAATGGTAAGGAATTGCTTTCTCCTTTTTACTGCAGAAATGCAGAAATAAACTACTGATAGACATTGAGTTCGATTCATGCTCGTTAAGAAGCGAAAAAGGCCGACCTTTTACAGCAGAACTATGTGCTGATTCAATTTTGTGCCGAGATAGAATCTGAATTCTGCAATTCGTCGGCTGCTTCTGTTCATGAGCAATGAAATTAACCTCAAAAGTAAGACAGTGAAGCGCTTGATCGTCTCCACCGCTAACTATACTGTACGAAAATCCATTTCTCGAGCTTTGGCTGTGTTTGGTATCTGAGACATGGAGGCAGTTGACTCCAGATTGGTGTATATTGTTCAAGATATGCAAAGGGCGAATTTCACAGATCTCAAATGAGGAAGAATCATCAACTACTGCATGATCGTCTATAGTGGCTTCTTGGTTTTCAGATTTCTCGGTTTCAATGTTGCTGCTTGGTGATTTTCTGGGAAATTGTTTCCTTAGAGATCTCCACATTCGTCCACCTTGGCTTCCCCGACCGGTTCGGGGGCGTTTCTGGCAATCAATGAGTTTTTCCAGATTAATGGTGGATAGCCGTTGCATGAAATCTTCGACACTTTCGGTCAAGTCCCAGAAGGCAATACATCCGTCTGTAGAACCAGTGATCGCGATATATAGATTTCGAGTTTCACCCATCTCTGCAATTTCAGATTAAAATCATAAATTTACTTTAGCCTAGTCAAGTTCTGATTTTTACCCTAAAAAAGTTAACTTTATGTTTATCATATTTACGAATACCGGATTTTGTCGGAACAACAGCATGCTGCAATGACAACACTGGGGATGATAGAGGAGCCAGTACTGCAACATCAAACCTGTACAATTTTTTCCAAGAAGCATACTGAATTTCGAAACCTGAGGAGATAATAAGTAATGCGAATTTTCAAGAATATTTAGTAGATTAATATTACCACAAACAATATGGCAAGACAAGAGCTCGAACTGAAAGAGTAGCATCCGAACAAGAAACCACAACAAAACAGACAGTTAACCTGATATGAAACAAAAACAGAGTTAAGAGTCCGAAACTTGGACCAATACTGCACACTGTTAAACTTGGAGTGAACATTAATGAATGACTGAAAAAAGTTTTTTTTTTTTTAAAAGGTAACTTTTTTTTCTGGGCACTCCCTCACTAAGTTTCATAGTTTATAATTTTTTTGAAAGATTAATACTTGAAGTTAAGTGACCGAAACTTGGACCAAAACTGCAATTTTTTTTTTTTCTGAAATTTCTGTTGCATTAACTCATAAAAATTAGAAGAGTACAAGAAAATGTGAGAAATTACATCCGTCTAAACATGAATGTGGGATGTAATTTCTCTTTCGGCTAAATCAAACAACGAAGGTGGTAGCCCCCTAAGAAGAAGAAAATTAAGAGACATTCTATCCCGATTCTTGAACACGGTCGCCAATTCATGCGCTAGCGTGTTGCCATCCCTCCTAATAAAACTAAATCTACTTTCTTCCAAAGTAGACATTAGTTGTTTGACATCTCGGATATGAACTTCAATATCCCAACTGCAATCTGTTAAGCTTGGAACGAACCTTAATGAAAGACTGAAAAAGTTACATTTTTTTTTAATAGGTAACATTTTCTTAAAAAAGGAAACTTGTTTTGGGCATTTTCTCACTAAGTTTCATAGTTTGTAAATTTTTTGAAAGGATAATACTCTCAAAGAAATAAAATGAAACAACTAACCTGGAACCGGCATGTTTAACAAGAAAAGCAGTGACAGCAAGGTATCTCCAGTCATCCTCATACTTATTTTCCGAGATCTTGGTACTTTCACATTTTGTAGTAAAGTTCTTGATCACTTCTGCTTTTTTCGGTGGCACTGAATTCTTAAGTGGCATATCAGTAGAAAGCCACTGGAAAGAAATTGATGATGATGACGACCCCTTTCTCACATCTGATTCATTTTTATCCGGCTGCTTCCCTATTCGCAGTAGCCACGATGTTAGAACTCGCTTGGCACCAACCGATATAAGCAACACAGGGTTCTCTCCGTTGTCTGTGAAACCCACATTCTGCAACTTCTCTTCTGAGTTCTCCCAACTGCCTGATATCGTGTGTATCTTTGACACGCAGCAGATTGATCGAACTGCAGATCCACCCACATGTTCACCGAGTAACTTTGATGAAGACCAATTCTCAGCACATTTACTGTACCTGTATTATTTTTAAAAAAAATGAAGAACATAACAAGATTGTTCATTTATATTTTTAAAGATGAATGCTACAAAATGTGAAACTTAGTGCAAAAATGGAATACTTTTCATTTTGGGAAACAACTGACTATCTCACTTGATCACCCTTTTCCTAAAAATGTAACTTTTTTTTCCCCTAAAAATGTATTTTTTTTTCCGCACTATGTAGAAAGTTCCCTTTTTTAAATGCTAAATAAATTGTATGAATGTCAATTACACCAATTTAGACAGTTATTTTACCTAGTTAGCCTCACTGTTCCATCTTCACAGCCAGTGACGACCCAGCTTGATTTATCATTTTCTCCTACCGGGAAATCTTCAGACACGATGCACAAAGAATGCATCTCTCTACCGTGGAATTGCATATGTAGATTCTGAGGAAGTACCGTATCCTCCCTCTCTTTTATCCAGATTCGACGAATGTGAATAATCTCATCCTGCAAAACAAAATAAAAATATAATTTTTCTCCCTGTTTTCTGTTTATTTTTGCTTTTCTACGAGAAATCTAAGGAAGAAACAAACCTTCACAAAAGCAAAGCAATTCATCGTATCTGGAATGTCGCCAAGATGGTATGAATGTGGACGCCTCCATCCACCGCATGAAACTTGCAGAACCTTGGACTCAGTTGATAAGTTCCATATGATAAAATCAGCAGATGAAAATCCAGCTGCATAACTAAAATCATCAACAGATTTATTATTGACTGAAACAGATTCAATTAAGCTCAATTCTTTAACTTGCTTCATCCCCACAAATCTGATTGTTTGTAGGTTCTTGTCGTACTCCAGATGGCATATACACCCATCAGCTCCTGTCTGAAGACGAAAAAAAAACATAGTAAATAAGACAAGAAATTGCTGTCTTTGCGCAGAAAAATTCGTCAAGATTACGTACTGACTGTATTTCGATCAGATCGGTTTGAGATCCTGATACTGAAATACTGGACAGAGTTGATATTCCATGTGCTCCTTTGAAATGGTTCATTGGAGATATCTTCAATTGTGGTGCAACCGGTGCATTAAGAAGCTCATCCTTCATGAATGGGAAAAGAAGCAAATTTCCACGCAGATCTCCACAAATTAGGACCTGAAGATTGCAATGACATCAAAAGAAAATAGTTTTACAGCATTTAATGATGAGATGTATTCAGAGTGTTAATGATGATTGCAGAAGGGATTAATCACCAAAAAAAAAAAAAAACCAGAACTTTGAGCATTTCGTAGAAAAAATCTAGAACGAAAAATGAACTATCTACCAAAAGCATAGCAAAGTGTAAACTACATTGATTTTCTGTTAAAATGTGACAAAAAATGCAGACGTTTAACTCATGTAATGTATTGTTAATGGAACCTACCTCCATCATGTTAAAATGCATCATTTGGCTGCCATACGTGTGATTCCTTCATGTTTCAATGAAGAAATTAACATAGTTTGCACTTTGCTATCCGGTTAAACGTTCAATATGCTATTTGTCTAAAAGAAAAGTTTCAGTTTGTTTTTTTCCGAACACTCAAAGTTCGGTTTGTTTTTTTTTTCTTGGTAATCAAACCTTATAAAAATATACCTCATCCTTGGGTGATGCATCCATACAAAAGAACCTAGCTCCAAAGCATGATGCAAACTCTGCTAACAAACAAACTCCAGAGGTTTCCAACTTCCATAACTTCATGACACCTCTAGGGTCAGCTGTGAATATAAACCTACTCAATAAAAAAAATTACTCTTTTGGACTCGTTTTATTTTGCAGGGAACAAGATATGTAGAAGACGAGGATGGAGAAACTAGAAAGCTCCTTACTTGTGACCCAGTGACTTGCACCAGTAGATTCCCAAGAGCTGTCGATCCATCTCAGCTGGCCAAGAGAATGTGGTGTCAACTTTAGGAGAACCATCACTATCAACAACTCTAACAACTGTTCCTCGCCCTTTACCATCTCCAACAGCAACCCAATCATCAACACCACATGAAATTCCAGGTGGATTCAAGGACAACAAATCCATACAAACAATTGGAACATTGTAATTGACTTGAAGAAGCTCAGTCCATTTTACACCATCATTAGCAGAAGATAATCTAGTTTGGTAGAGATAACCACGATTGGTTGTAATATAGAGGGTATCCTCATTTGAGAAACAAAGGCCACGAACATATTCACTTTTGCTGCAAAATTTGAAAGGGAACGTTAATATATGCGAACAAAGAAAACCCACATTGTAGTTTTTTTCCTTTTTCCGGGTTACTTCAAAGCAAAAACTTCAACCTGTTCATAAGCCCAGAGCTTTCGGTTGAATGTGGAAGACGTAGGTTGAATAGCTCAGTTTTCTCTGATGTTTCTGAACATCCATCTGATGGTTGGCCAAATGAGCTATGCAGCTGATGTAGCTTAATTCCAGAGTCGAAACCACCAGTGACAAGGACAGAAGATTGTGGATCGAATAAACATCGCCATATACCCCTTCCACTGGACAATAAGAAAACTTCAATCTTACGCATTTCACTCTAAATACATTATACTAGAGTTAATTTAAATGGCAACTTACATGTGTTCCTTGATCACTTTGAGCTGTTCACCTTCCAATCCCCATATTCGACACGAGCAATCTTCACTGGCCGTAATGATCAACTAAAGAATACAGAAGATACTATCAAATGCTTTGTGCAACTGATAGTGAACATATAACAACATATATGAGCATCTTACATTGTCAGAGATGAAGCAATCCCAAACTCGGGCATTGTGTCCAAAAAGAATTGTGGATTTCCTACTGTTACCAGGATCTTCAGTTTCAGTACAAATTGGCCAAATGCGTGCACTGCACCATGAACAAACTGGAGTCAGTTCATAATTCTTCCACATTGGGATTTTTTTTTTCTTTTCAAAATGATGATTCAACTGAAATTCAGACACTATCAACCTACGATCATCAGAAACAGAGACCAATTTGGATCCATCAGAGGACCATGCTATGCGAAAAATTGAACCTTCATGTCCCACTAGTCTGCATATATGAAGTGCTTCATAATCTGGGTAATGATGGTTATGATAAGTTGAACTCAATGCATCCCTGCAGCCTTCTTCTGTCGGACTATCCGCAGAGGAAGCACCGTCAAGTGGAACCAATCTCCATACGATAATCTGTGCATTGAAAGTATATTCTAGCAATATTAGACAAGAGAAGACTTTGATTGAACTAAAAATTGAACTCCATCACGAATAGTCACCTCATTGTATATTGTTCCTGATGCAATAAGTAGCTCTTCAATATTGTCGCCCCAAAGCCTTAAAGAATACAAAAGAGACCTATCTGCATTCAGGAAGTAAACTTAGCTTCTAACAGTCCAGCAAAATTTGAAAATGCAAAAAATTTACCAGCTTACACTTGAAAAGCTGGAGAATTTTATAAAAATAATGCAACTTTGCAAGAGGAATGAAATAATGTAGCAGCTACTAACTAACCTGGAGAATGTACTTGAAGAATCATGCTCGATTTAGATGCATCCCACAGACTAACAGAGTTGTCACTGCATCCAACAGCAAGAACATGACCATCTTCATGTGAAGAATGCCCTTTCTCCTAAAATCAAATTAAAGGTTATCATTGAAAGATCCAAAGAGGACTAATCGACATCAAAACAGCACCAAGCAATTTAAATTACCTTGAAGAAACAAGCATCGAGAATCCAGTGGCTAAACTTAGGCAAAGACTGAAGCAACGTCAAGTCCGCACATAAACCAGACTCCAATCCAGCTCGAATACAGAGACTGAACAGCTTAGCTCTTCGTTCACCGTATACAGCAATGCAGTAAACAGCAGAAGTTCCTTCTTTGAGAGTAACGGAGCTGCAAGTGATTCCATGGACTCGAACGCCGTCGTGTATGTGGAAGGAACGTATCAAATCTCCCGACTCGATACTGTAGAGGGAAATCTGCGAGCCAGAACCAGAAAGAAGCAGAGGAAGGGAGGAGAAGGTAATGTCCGGAGGAAGGTGGAGGAAACAAAGAGCGGATATCTCTCCAAGATACTGCCCGCACCGCAGCTGCCATTGGCTGCTCGGAGATGGCGGCGGAGGCGGTAGCTCAGCCATCAGCTTCTTCTACTGTGTACGTTTGCGCTGTACTACGAGGCGTGCGGCGGTCAAGAAAGAGCAAAAGTTCTCCGCTTTCCCTTCCAAAAAGAATAAACCAACAGAAAAACAAAATTGAAATGCGGTGAGCGTGGATCGAACACGCGACCTTCAGATCTTCAGTCTGACGCTCTCCCAACTGAGCTATCCCCGCTTGATGAACCTCGTGTTCAGGCTTCTAAACAGTTATCTAAAAACGAATTAAAAATTCATTTTTTTGTTAGAACTCTTTAACACGGAACTTTCTTCTGTCGGTTCCTTGCGGATAAAAAACATGTCCTACCACAGAGGCATTTAGATTCGTCACACTTGTGCTTTTAGCCGCTTCACAAAGATCCCAAGATGAGGAAATCCGTATCTTTCAAGGACGAATTCACTTTTGGTTTGTTCTTATCATCATCACCATCACTATATTGGGTGTGCATGTCAATTTTGTGTTTTTTCTTACCTCATCTAACCATGAATCATTTTGCTGATCGCAGAGCAGAGATTGGCGGAGTCGCACGATATCATCGCCACATACCCCAATCGGATCCCGGTGAGTTCCTCTTAGCTTTCCATTTCTTCATTAGTTCATCAAGATTCTGCATCTGGGTGGACCCTTTATCTGCATGTACTTTGTGATGATTGGCAAAATTTCTTATTTTTTTGATGATCAAGTGTTCATGCTGTTTGTTTTATAGAAAAATGAGCTGAATTTTGCAATTTCATGAACTTTTGTTCTCCTTTTGGATATGAATTCAGATTTCTTCGAGTCGTCGAAGTTTAAGCTGTGATAATTGACAAAAAGTTGCCTCTTTTATATGATCAAAGTGCTCAGAATTTGTGATTTCCTCAGCTTTTGGTTCTTCATTCGGCTATAATTTCAGAGTTGTTCGACTCTTTGAGTTTAGACTGGTTAAAAAGTCAACTTTTCATCTTTATATCACTATAGTTTTTGAAGTTTCAACATTAGAAGCTTGCTGATTGTTATTGCTCAGGCTAAAAGGTGACTCTTATATTTACATTTTATTTTAAATGTGGTAACAGGTTATTGTAGAAAGATATAGCAGGACTGATCTTCCTTACTTGGAGAAGAAAAAGTAAGCTTAGCTGTCTTCTCTTTTCTTAGTCATTATTGTTGATTGGTACTTTTTGTTCATCCATACAATGTGAAGATACCCAGCACTTTTTAATAGTATATAGCATTAGCACAATTATAGAACGCTTAACTTGAAGATGAAGTTTCTATATTTGGCTTTGCACATTTCCATGGTTGGTAATCCAAAAACATCACTCTCTTCTGTATTATCTGATTTGTTCTTCCTCTTGGTAATTGCCTTATCCTGTTAACAAAGTATTCTATCATGTAATCTCATCTTGTAAAGAGCTCAGGATGCTAACTTCTTCACAAGGGTGGGAGTAAATTGTTTTTTTTTTGTGTGTAGCAAAGGAATCAAAGAGGAGATAAATAGGGAAAAAAAAACCGAATATTGATGTTTTCGTCATTGTTCTTGAATAAAATTGAATCTTGATGTTGGAATTTTCTTCTGTTCTTGAACAAATAGGTACTTGGTTCCTCGAGACATGTTGGTTGTCTTTCTGTTCTTGAACAAAGATCGAATCTTTGATGTTTTCGTTATTGCTCTTGAATAAAAATTGAATCTTGATGTGTATTTTTTCCTGTTTCTTGAACAAATAGGTCCTTGGTTCCTTGAGACAAGTTGGTTTTCTTTATGTTCTTGAACTAAAATCGAATCTTGATGTTGGTTTCGTTCCTGTTCTTGAATAAAAATCGAATCTTGATGTTGGGTTCTTTCTGTTCTTGAACAAATAGGTACTTGGTTCCTCGAGACATGTCCGTAGGACAGTTCATCCACATCTTAAGCAGCAGACTTTACTTGGAGCCGGGCAAAGCCCTCTTTGTTTTCGTGAAGAATACTCTACCTCAAACAGGTAAAACCGTAAACTCAACAACACAATTGCAATTACAGTAGCTTTGCTCATCTGTAAACTAATACGATCTCCATGTTCGGTTCTTCTCTATCTGCAGCGAGTTTGATGAATTCTGTTTATGAGGAATACAAGGACAAAGATGGGTTTCTGTATATGTGCTACAGCAGCGAAAAGACCTTTGGGTCTAAACATGTGTAAATTGTATCTGTACAACATCTGCTCTCTGTTTCTGTTAATTGTTCATATCATCAATCAATGCAAAGTAAATTAAAAGGTCTTAAAGTTGGAACATCAATTGTTAAATTCTTTGATTGGAGCTTGTTGATTTCATTGTGGTCAATGCGTCGAAACCGATTAAGTCTAGTTTTCCTCCAGGTTGGTGCATCAAAATCTGCTGGTGGGTGCCACAAAAACTCCAGGTTGGTGCACCAAAATCTGAAGGTGGGTGCCACAAAAGCTTTATGTTGGTGTACCAAAATCTGCACCTTTTTCACTCACTAAAAGAAACATAAAAACAGTTTCAGTTTCAACTATGGATTCTTCGGGGCTTTAAAATGGGAAGGTTATTATTTAGAGTTAATAACTAAAAAACTGTCTAATGTTTACCTTATATTAAAATTAGGTGTCGGAAGTTTTAAATGTTAAACTATAGTGTCCAAGGTTTTAAATTTGTTAAAATGTGATGTCTCGGTGTGATTACTTTAGAGAAGTCAATTCTGACGAAATCGTCTATCAAATTTGAGTTCTCATACACACTCCCTTCTCGTCATCTTGCCGGGACCGTCACCTAAGAAGTTGACCACATCCGCGCAAGTAAATCTCGCTCTATTGTTCTTGAAAAATGTTACACACCACTCTTCTAAAAACTTTTTTTTAACGTTCAATTTTTGGATGAAATTTGACGATTTTGTAAAAAGTAAAGAGTGATGAATTATGAGTGGATGTGTTGATGAAAATTATTGAATGGAGATGAAAAGACGCGTATAGACACAAATTTCAACAAAAATAAAATTTGAGACAGTCCATTTTAACATTTCAAACTTCAAACACATAATTTTAACATAGGGTAAACATTGGACAGTTTTTTAGTTATTAAGCCTATTATTTATTAAAGACATAAAAAGTGATCCTTTTCACCTAAACACTACACTTTTACTGTATATACCACATTCCACATTCATTGTAGTCTCATACACTGAACCATATATTTCAACTTGGAATCATTGATTGCCTTACATAATTCATCATCATCATCAATAACAAAATATGAAGTCAATCCAAAAGGGAAACCAGTCTATTTTCTTTTCTGCATAATCTAAATTCACCCATCTAAGAGACCTGCATTTTAAAACCCCACTTCTTCACAGCCTCAAAAAAATGCACAAAACAATGACCATTCTGCAGCCTCACTCCAAAAGATAGGCAACCAAAAAACTTACCCTTTTGAAGAACCAACCCATTTACCTCTAGTAAAACTGAAGCTTGTTACCTCCTCCCTTGCCCCATACCCCACGAAGCGGTACCGCAGCGGTTGAGTTGTCGCCATTCGATTTCCCGACCACAGGGTCGGGATCAGGATCAGGGTCTGAGTTCCTAAGGTCAAGAATCGAAGCCTTTGACCCTTCTCCGAGCCGAACCCTATGAAATTTTGAAGTCTTCTTCGGTTTTTTACTCCCCGAAGTTTGGCTTTCTATCAACTCTTTCCCTAAACTTTCTGAGTCGTTAATAATCACCTTCGATTTACCCTTGGTATTTCGGTACCCGTCTTTTGACAAAACCTCGACTTCTTGCTCCAACGGTTTGAAACTCGATTGCAGTTCCCTGACGGTCCCGATAATGCTTTCGGCTAAAGTGTTTGTCGGATTTGTCGGCTTAGCATCAACTGATTTTCCTTTACTGCCCTTGGATTGTCCAAACCCGTTCTCTTTTGCGTCGTTCCTCCGCATACTAGCGTTATGAGCATCCATCAGCGCTCTCTGCTTCTCGGGATCGGGTAACAGCCGAACCAAATCGAGAATCAAATGCGATAAGCCGAAATGCTGCACATAGTCGATGTAAGTTTCGGAATCGACCGATCCCTGCCGATAGTGCGAAGAAATCTCCTTAAAAGCAGTGTAACTCTCTTCATCGTTACCCAGCGCAGCCCTGATCTTCTCGACTAATAACCGATTCGCCGCTTGAACATCCTCCACCTTCGGGACAACCTGGGTTCTTGTTGGAACTTGACGAACCGCCGAAATTGGTGGAAAATCGGACGAAGTTGATTCCTTACCGGCTAGATTCGGTGCAGAGGCAGAGTGGCTGATCCTATTAGGGGTAGGCGATTTGACTCGTAGAGCTGCTGCTGCCGCTGCTCGACCCAGAGCCTGACCTTTCGCGAGACTTGCATAACTAGATGAAGCGGGCCCGCTGCTCACTGGAGCAGCCACAATTGGTGGGGCCGGTGGTGCAGCCGGACGGGCTGGAGTGGCCCACGCCCTAGTAGAAGACGATCCATTGGAGTTCTTGATGTTTTTCTTTGCCTGGTTCTTATTTTTGCGGCGGAGGAGATCAGCCATGGTGTTGCGAGAAGATTCGGTATCTACTTTTGACATCTGGGTGCTACTACTAGCGGCAAGCGGAGGAAAAGCAGCTTCTTGGAGAGCTCCGCTCATCGGACCCTGTCCCAGGGCTTGTCGGTACCTTCTAGATTGCTCGGATTCTGTGGCTAAGGATTCGAATTGGTTGATGATTTCATCGGTCTCATTACCATCGGCAAATTCGGGGATTGTTGTTCTTGCAGCAGAAAATGATCCACCACTGTCAGAGTTTCCAGTCTCTAGACTGGCTTGAATGGCTGCTGTGACTTGATCATCGACATAGTCATTGCGAATCGGGCGTCCCCTTCCACCACGCCGCCGCCGATCCTGTTCGCTGCTCCGGTGAAATCGGAAGCTTGTGGGTATCTGATTGAGAAAGAGCATGTCACAGACTGAAGACCGCAAAAAAAGTTTTTTTTCTGGCAAAACTCAGATTTTGATAGTGGGTGATCAACAAAAGAAGTTTTTTCTTTAAAAAAAAAAACAATCTAATAATTTTTGCCAAAAAACAAGAATTTGATGATGAGTGATAAAAAAAAGAAGCTTTTTGAGTATCATGTAATGCAGGAAATGAAGGGAAGTTTTATTTTTATAATTTCAATTAGTGTACCTGGAGAGCTGCATTACGTTTTGCCCTAGACATGCGACCACCATGTTCCAAAGTATTATGTCGCTGCGAAATAGCCGGAAAATCATATATCAAGAAGAATGAAAAATGATACTTCCAACAAACATGATTAATTTTACTACCAAAGCCATTTGAGATATTACCTTCATCTCTGCATCAGACGGAAAAACAATGAACTTCTTTGCAAGACAGCCCTCATCTTCACAGAGGAAGTGATCATGACGGAAGTGTATCTGAAAAAATAAAAAAACGAAACGGAAATTATGGTAAATGGCATCACCGCAAAGGAAACACTCATAATAATGTAATAAGCATAACATAAATCTTGCCTCAAGATCATCGTAGTTCTTGAAGTAATCAAATTGACCCGGGTTCTGCCTGTATCCAGAATATAGCTATCAAGATTTGGAAAATCTGCAAACAATCAGTATTAAAGATTTTTCTAGGAAGAAAAAACGTACCTTTGGCATATAAAACAGGTAAAATGTTCAGTAGACATATGAGTGTAAAGCTCATTATCCCCATAAAACGGAGTCTTGCAAAAGTCACAAGGTGGATGCCCAGAAAATCCACCTCTTTCAGCCTCATCGCCGTCAACTTCGGAATCACCAGTATTAATGTGCTGATTCAGTTGTGCACGAGTATACAGCTTCTGTTCACATATAAATATCTGCACAAAAAGCACGAGAATGAGTATTAATTTTTTTTTTAAAAGAGCCTTCAAGATTTTCATAGATTAGATTTATGGATAATACCTTTCGACCTTCCAAGCAGAGGTTGCACATAAGCAACTTGTGCTGATGAAATAAATGACCCTTTAGCTGCTCGACACTTCTAAACCTTCCACGGCGCTTGGGAGCTTCGGATGGGTCCATATTGTCACATACGGTACAAGAAAGCTTGCACATTGCCCTGATCATTTTATAATGGTCCATATCGTCAAAAAATGATTGTGTGTCTTCATGGTACCAATATAATCCGGAACGGCCTTCTCTTGGCTCAGAAGGCAGCACCCCAAAGTCATTAATCATCGCTGTGTAATCACCCAATGCCTGGAACACAAGTACCATTGTAGAATCTTAAATGCAGGTGGTAAACTATTTTAATTTTACTAGGTGGAGCAATGACATAGTGAGAACCCAATTAAAAGGGTTCAAAATGCAAAATTGCTAGCTAAACTATTACATCCATAAGTATCAAACTAAGCGTCCGGTGGAAACTTCCTGAAACAGAAACTAGAAGTCGATCTTCATTAGCTAGACGAAATCTGAACATAAAATTGATTCCGAAATGAAACCTTCATGAATTGATTTTTTCGAGCATTCTAAGTAAAACCCTTAGAAGTATTAACTAATATATGGGAGTGATACCCGCTCCTCCGACCCTTTTTCTTTTATCTTTTACAAAAAAAAAATTACCATATATAACACAAAATTTCTCCGCCGATTCCTTCTAGTCTAGTCATTATCCCTCGAGAAGTAGAAAGAATTACAATCCCTATCCCGCCTAAAAGTCTAGGAACTTTTTGATAGTTAGAACTTAGAATAGACTCGCAGGCCAGGTCTACTATATGCTAGATATTAGGTAAGTCCATTTTTTTTTTCAAGTTTTGGACAGAAAATCCAGTTGTGGCACATACTTTTCATCCAGTTAGGTCCAAGGTAAACATAAATGGATTGAGATGGCAAGTTGCACTAAGGTATTACAGCTAGTGAAAAGTTCAGCTAGCAACTAGTTCATCAGTCACATGTTCAGCTAGCAACCGGTATATAACCCGAACTAAACTCAATCAATTTCACCGAGTCGAAGCAGCTATCCCTACTCCAGAGCTTGATTTATGCAACCTTCATATGCATAAAACTTATAATTCACCAATGGAATGCTTTAACAACCAAGTTAAACAAGGTAAGCCCTTATCTGCAATTACATAATGATTCAATGGCAAATAGATGGTTGCATTGATAAAAAATTCATTCTTCAAGCGGTTAACTCTCTTAATCCCATTAAATCGGAGAACAGATTGCTTGCCATTAAATAATGATCATGGATTATAAAGAGGGATAGTAGAGATCTCAACCTTGGTGACGAACACGACAGGAGCCTCAGTCTTGCAGATGCAGCAGCGCCGATCGTCACAGATGAAGCGGAGGCGAGCCACGCAGGTGGAGCAGACGTCGCGGTGGCCGCAAGCTCCGTAGGCAACCCATTCCAAGCTCTCCGCGCAGACGGCACACGAATCGTCCATCTTCGACACTCAGAATCACCGAGAAAGCGGAAATTTCTAGGGTTTCGGAGCAGAGCAGTCAAATCAGGGAACCAGCGGAGAATCAAATTATACAGCTCGAGATACAAAATTTGAAGTGCAATGAACTTACCCGAAATTGGGATTGTCGGACTCGATGTGAAAGCGGCAACCTTTCCACTTCTTTATGAAGCACGATTGAATCTTGTTGTTCTTGGGGAGAGAGTAATAGTCAAAAATCAGATCTTTCGTCTTAGATTGTGGGTAATTTTTGTGTTAGTTGGGCCTGGACATGGACCGACGTCAGCTTGGTTCTACGACATCTAGCAGTACATGCTAACATCGTGTGCATTGCGTGAAGTACAATACAATCTATATATATATATATATATATATATATATATATATATAAATATTTAAGTTTGGTGTTGTTTGCATATCACATATTTTATAAATAAAAAAAAATGTAATCTTAATTAAATTATACGAAATTAAATTATACGAAATTTATAAAAAATATTTTCAATGGATTTTAAGAAAATACATATAGATATATAATTAGATAATTATTAAGATCATATTTACATCAAAATTAAGTGTCTCCAACTATAAGTCGATCAATGAATCTCCCTCTTTCAATTTGATACAGCCTTCGATCGGTTTTTGCAATCTTTCAAAGAACTCAATTAGTGCCCCCATCTCGTCACATTCATCCGCCTCTGAATATAAATAAAAATATTTGTTATAAAGATTAAAGAGTTTGCTTCGCATAATGGTTATATATATAGGTTAAATATTCATTAGATTTTATTGGCACTTAAATATTTTAATGTTTGGTTTGCATTGGTACATCTTGAAGTTTGGATTGAACTATTTCAGATTGAGTAATTTTTAAATGTAGTTTACAAAATTGTATTGTCCAATTTTTTATATAAGCTTTTTCATGTCCGATTTTTTTTGTCGTGTTTTTCTCGTGTGTTCGTGCCGAACTAAATGACCACGACCATGACCATGACTACGTATCAGGCAGTGTTTAGGTCAAACCACTAAAACATGATATGAACTTGGCACGACACGAACTCGCACAAATTTCGACATTAGATTGATTTTATCACATGATCCGACGACTTTCATTTTAACCTAACCGCATGCATCTTGGGAACCCAAAAGACTCGATTTGAAGAGTCAGAGAGATGAATCCTCTTTGGCTCTTCATTTTCTATTTTCAAGAACGTACACTTCCATTATTGCTTGCCTAGCTATCTACTTAACTACTTGAGAACCCAAAAGGTTCCTTGTGGAAGAAGAAACTTGGAATTCATTCCACTTGTGTGTGTATATATATATATAATATATTAACCGGATATTGACGGGTGTTCGTGCTATAGATATGGCTTCCTCAACAACGTCCGATGGTATATAAACAGTGGCGACTGCAGTAGTATAGTTGGGGACATTCTGTCCCCCATTATTGGGGTAAATTTTATATATAATATACTTCAACTCAAGTCTCAAACTATTATCACTGTTAAAAAAATGTCCAAAATCAATAAGTATGATTTTACTTCACTTCAAAACTAATAGTCTATTAATACCTCAATTTAATACATATATATATAATAATAAACTTAAGCTTTCATTTTATTTTATTTTTTTAACCCAAAAGTAATTAATTTTATAAATATGTATTATCTATCTATCTATCTATATATAATAAGGGAATAGGTGAGAGAGTGAATCATTTTTGTTGTGCCACATCATCATTTTAACTCATTCTAAGCATGACACTTCATCACCATTCTGGGCCGTCTTTTTCAGCCTTTGCCAGACGTCCGTTTCAGCATTTGCCAGTCTTTTTTTTACATTTGATGTTTTCAGCCTTTTTAGGCTTTTTAATCTCGGCCCAACTTTATCCGGGCTAATGTTGTAGCTAAACTGCTCTACATCATCACCAAATAAAAAAACACCATCAGTTACGATTTGGACAGCATTAAATCAGATGGTGAAAACTCAGGAAAAAAAAACTAATTTGAATCATCTCTTTAATCTTGGCAAAAAAAATCATCTCTTTAATTAAACCTTTAGTTACAATTTAGACCTTCAGTTACGAATGAGTAAATTAGCAGTAAATTATCGGAGCAGAAAACGAAGCATCTGATTGTTTAAGAATAGAGTAATAAACATAACGTAAATAAAATTAATAAGGTCTTTAAATTTTGGTATTACTGTGAAAGTCAGTACTTTACTATAAATTTACCAAACCCTTCTCTTTTGCAGCTGATCGGCCAATCTGACTCTTTGCACAAATCGGTAAACTCCTCCGATGTAGCTGTGGAGATATTAACAGGTAGTTTCGACGGAGGTGCCCGTGCTGAGTGAAGAGAAGCTATGTGGCGTGGCGTAAGCTGGTGCGGAAGAAGTGTAGCAGGACGACCCTAAACAACGGTTGGTGGTGGATCGGCGAGGTGGTTTAGCGGCCCTTCGCCATTCTACCGGATGTCGAGGCTTGCATGCGTCGAATCGAGTGGAAATGTAGAGGAGGGGCAGTTGAGTAACAGATCTGAGAAGCTGGATGCCGAGGCGGCCGGAGACGGGATCGGTCGGGGCCGAAGGCTGTCGAAGATGGAACATAGTTGTTGGCTCTGTGGGGGCTTGAATTTGGTAGGAGATCGCCGGCTGAAGGTGGATGAGATGGAGGTTTCAGTGTTGGGTAATTTAAGGTTGTCTCAAACTGTCCATTACAGTTGCGGCTAATGTAATGGTGGGGAGACGCAGGAGTAGTAGGTGGCAGAGGGTTAGGGTTAGGTGAGAACATTTACTAAATATATACGTGTGGGCTTTGTGGGTTTAAGGTTGTAAGGTGGGTATGGTTTGACATGTGGGCTTTATGGGTTTGTGTTTGTAATGTGGGTTTTGTTTCAAATTGAAATCATAAGCATGCTCTCAATTAACCAAAATGGGAAAAATCAAAACAAATTTACAACCAAATCATAAGTACTTTACTGAGATATTATTTGAATTCAAAATTATCTATAAAAAATATCGCTTAATCTTAAATTAAAAAATTATTATATTTATTTATCAGTAATAATAATAAATTTACCATGCACGAAGCGCAAGAACAACACATAGGAGAACCGAGCACATATTATTGTTCGAGGTCGAACTCGCTAATAATTTAGGGTTTACGATTTCTAATATTAGTTACGAAATACAATTTTAATATTCTATATACATATAAACGTGCACGACTTAGCATATCACCCCGCGCGTAGCGCGGGGTCAGCACCTAGTTCTTAATAAAATCAAATAAGAAACAAGAGTTATAGTAAATGAGTTAGAAAAACACTCGCTGAAATTTTTAAGAGTAGAAAATCGTATCACATTTAATCAAGTTTATATGCTACTGATTTACTGAGACTCTCAAAGAAACAAAAAGCTTAAAAATATCATTTTCAAGGCCAAAAAATAAGTTTAAAAATAACATTTTTCAACCATGAATTAGGTAAAAAAAACAAAAAACTACAAACTCGTTTGTTTGGTCATTTTCATATAAGTAGATATATCATTTTTAGTAATAAAAAATATCAATATTTTTGAATGTTTTTTTTTAATGGTTGAAAAATGTCCTCTATTATCCAAATCCTACGCCCGCCACTGTATATAAATATAATTTCTTTGCCTTGAGCATATCTATTCTTCACGCCACCTTATTTTGATAGAGTACATTTTTATACTTAGAAAATTTCAGTGAAAAATTCATAGAAAGTTATCAAAAAACATGTCATGTAATGGTTGTTCATAAAAAGAGAATGTTGTTATAGATTGTCATCAATTGAAATTTCACAGTTATTTTCACATGTTCTAGCATCACTTATTTAGATAACAATATGATGTCCTAATCCTGCATTTGTGTTCGATATTGCGATGTTTGGTTGCAGCTGGAATCATCACTCAAATAGCGGATAATTCCGTGCCTGCGCATTATATGATGGAAACCAACTCATTTTCGATGTTGTCTAGTAACAATATCCACAAATTTGAAAGCAATGAGTTTGATGCCGGAGGATACAAATGTCTGAGGTTCGTAATAGGTTCCTTCAGAGAGAAGAAACCTCAAAGATTAACCTGGATCAGTTCAAGTTAATTTAATTAGGGTTCGTTTCAAACTTTCAGCAGCTATATACTTCGTCTAATTTTATGAGATGGCTTCATCAACTAATCCAATTACTTGAAAAGTCCGATGGTATATATATCTCTTTGCCTTGAGCATTTTTTATTCATGCCTAATTATTTGGTCAAATTGGACCCTTGGGTTTGGTCAAATTGACCCGGCCAGATCCGACCCACGGCCGGTTCTGACCCTGGCTAGAGTCGCCCGGGTTATTAATATTTTTTCATTCTAAGAGTTCGAATCATAATAATTGGTTTGGGTCTGCCTTTTTTAAGGGGCTAAGGGGTTATATTTACCATTAAAATATTTCCATTCTTAAAGTACGAACTCAAGATATATGTTTAATATACAAAGTGTTGAACCGCTACGTCATGTTACAACTAGTGGCGGAGGCAGGATATTCATAATGCATGACATTTTTAAATACTAAAAAAATTTAGTACAAAAAATGATTTTTTGTTTGCGTTAAAAAATTATGATTGAAAAATATGAATATTCATACTATACATTATATAATTTAACTCTAAAAAAACTTAAGAAATATCGATATATATACCAATTAATCAAACTAAATCGAACACATAAATTTGTTCCACATAAAGAGTTGGATTGCACAACAAATGAAATAGAGTAGAGAAAATATAAAAAGTATAATAGTTGAAGTATGTAAGTATAAAAAAAAGATAGCTAAACAGTTTAATTACAAAATTATATATATATATATATATATATATATATATATATATATATACCAAATTAGTCAAGAATGAGTGACAATAAGTCACTTATCTATCTATATATATATATAAAGTAATAGGAGAGAGATTAGGGCAACTTGAGTTTGACCCATCAGCATTTAGCAGCAACTTGAGTTTGACATGTCAGCAATAATTCCCGCTTGCAGTTGCAAATCACGCGCTCGCATGTGATCGTGATTTACGTTTCTTTTCGTCATCAATTCTTTTCTTTTTTTGCCATGATTCCCGTCATCAATTCATCTTCGTCTGTTTTCAGTCCCTTCCGATTAATAACGCTCCTAATCACCTTTCCATTTCTCATCTTCGTGCTCGACCGACATCTGCACACTCGGTTCTAACTCGCTCGCATTCCGCCGGATTTCTCTATTCTTAATCGTTTCCAATTAATTCTTCCGATGGTCAGCACCGATAAAATTGATCATCCGAGATAGGTGATCTTCGATCTCGACGAATCCGAAATCTGACCGGTGATGTGCTAATTGGAGAAGTTGTAATCAACAATCGTTTCTTGACTGGTGTTGTTCTTCAGTAATGTCGGAGGTAAGTTACACTAAAGTTCTTGAAACATAGTGAATAAAAAAGGGTCTGATTTTCAGGGGTTTAGGAACCCATGCGCGACTCTTTACCGTGAAACATCTTACTTTTTTTTTCATAATCCATCTCAAATTTAGTTGTTACGATAGTTGAATCTGAGAAATTTTCTACAATCGAGACTAATTTTTTAGCTTGTGAAGGTTTGATTATGTAGCTATCTTTCCAACTATGCACAGGACTTCAAGCAGGGAAACTTTCTGTCAAGATACATTCTCAGCCAATAAATCCCTTACCATCTTAATCATATCACAGCAAGGTGGATTGAGTTTCTAAAATTATGCAGTATAACACATTTTGGTTTAAATAATTGCAGGGATTAATAGATTAT
Organism: Clarkia xantiana subsp. parviflora; assembly: GCA_036873135.1. NCBI lineage: Eukaryota > Viridiplantae > Streptophyta > Magnoliopsida > Myrtales > Onagraceae > Clarkia > Clarkia xantiana. Next base: position 53,242,774 of record JAPTYO010000001.1, read on the forward strand.
ACAAGAATTTTAATTTTCTTTTTAGTTGGTGTAGTATATTGTAGTTGTCATTTGCACTTATATGATATTCTAACTATTGACATTTTGATAATGATTCTACCAACTTCTAAATTTTGTGTAGCATGTTCCTCACTTTGCTAGAAAGAGGACCGGATGATCTATGGAAACATTTGCACTATTTCTCACCCTCGGGGGTGTATAGATTTACAGATTCAAGACCTACCTTGAACAAGTGGCCACTGAATCCTTTGTTAATGAATTCTTTGCTTTCTCTAAGACACGATCTCCTTTTGTTTCTGTTTTGTTCATCTTCTAATTCTCTTGGCTACTAGACCTTGATGTAGCTAGCTAGCTTCTTATTTATATTAATTAATTGCGTGGGAACTAAAGAAAAGAGGGGTTTCATCGAATTTGGAGTTATGATGATATAATGGAAAATAATATCCCAAAAAAAATGAGTAGATGCATCTGACTTACAAAAGATGTGAATATGCATTGTGATGATGATGCATAGTAATAGCTACCCTAAGGTCTCATTAAGGTAGCTATTACTATCAGATATACATTTGATTTTGGATATTGAATCAAAATGTTAATGCTGCTGCTCCTGCATTATGTGTCACTTTATATCTACCGATCCTGACTGAGATTTATTTTTTCTGACGTCAACATTAATCTGATTATTGATCTCCTAATCTTGCAGGTCGATAGGATTTCATATTCCTTACTGTATCCACACAACTACACATTAATCCTCGCACACTATGTGAGGACAATGATCCACTAGATGTCTTGGTTCTTATGCAGGTGAATAACAGTCTCTATTACTGCAAAAACAGTCAGATAAGTTTCATTCCCTCCATTGAACTTATTACTTGAATTTGATCATCATAATGTATTACTTAAATGAAAAGGAAAACATGAATCTTTTTGTCATATTGTTTTGTTACTAATGAGATAACAATTTTTCTCGCAGGTTCGAAAAAATATAGAGATAAGTATTTTTGTCCTAATTATCTGGTTATTTATATCAAGTTATATGATTGATGGTATTTTTTTTTGCCATTAATAGTAATTCTTACTTTTAAGAAACTCTGCATGATCTTTGGATGTAAATTGAATTTCTGATCTCAAGGCATATTTTATTAAGAACAATAACTCTATGTGATAATTATCTTTACACTTGCCCCTTTTGTCAATTTTGTTTTGTTTGTTGATCTTCTATAAATCATCTCTGTATGATTGCAACCTCTTGCCATGGACTAATTAAGATGATCATTTTACTGAAATGAAATGAAATGTTTTTTTTGTTATTGACCTGGACTTAAGAAGGGGAGGAAATGTGTTAAGCGCTCACATTGTATGTGTTTTTTCAATACTCACATTACAAACTAGCTTAAAATATTACCGGTGATTACCATCTACCGTGGATTCTTACATGGGCTTATCTGTTCATCACAAAAACTTCGTATTTAAACATTTTACATTTTTACAGTTTAGCAACTAGCCCTGCGCGTAGCGCGGGGTAAGCACATAATTCTAACATATGTCTACGCCCCTCGTTACAACGGTTGAAATTACAAAATAGTTTAGTTCCTTATCTTACAAACATGGATTTTGATGCATGAAGAAGTTTCAACTCTACCAATTTATTACATTTTGAACAAATTAATGATATTTAGTAATGAATTGAAGAAAGCAGAAGGAAATTGTTTGTAGCACCGCTGCACTATTTGGACATGGGCTTTTTTGGCTGTTTTTTTTTTTTTTTGCTGTATTGTGTTTTTTTTTCTGTTTTATTAATAATATAATATGTTCCTTACATTATAATATACTTGTAACTATCATCGATTTCTTTAACAAAAAATAAAAATTAAGTTAAAACTTTTTTCATTATAATTATTTTATTAGTTAATTTTATCCAATAAAATTATATCATTAATTAATATATATATATATATATGTCATATTAAGTCCTGCGCGATGCGCGGGTATTGTACCCTAGTTATATAATTATTAAGATCATATTCACATCAAAATTAAGTGTCTCCAACTATAATTCAATTAACGGAATCTTTGCAATTTTTCGACGAACCAATTGGTGTCCCCACCTCGACTATCCGCCCGCCTCTGAATGTAAATAAAGATATTTATTATAAAAAGTTTGCTTATAATGGTTATATATACACATTAAATATTCATTAGATTTTATTGGAACTTAGATGTTTTAATGCTTGGTTTGCATTGGTGCATCTTGAAGTTTGGATTGAACTATTTCTGATTAATAAGTAATTTTTAAATGTAGTTAACAAAATTGTATTGTCCAATTTATATAAGCTTTTTCGTGTCGTGTCGTGTTTTTTTCGTGTAATCGTGCCGAATTAAATGACCACAACTACGTATCATGAAGTGCTTGGGTTAACCTACTAAAACATGATATATATGAACTTGGCACGACACGAACTCGTACAAATTTCCAGCCTTAGATTGATTTTATCTCAAGATCCAACGACTTTCATTTTAATTTTTAACCGAACCGCATGCATCTTGGGAACCCAAAAGACTCGATTTGAAGAGTCGGAGAGAACTCTTTGGCTCTTCATTTTCTATTTTCAAGAACGTACACTTCCATTATTAATTGCTTGCCTAGCTATCTACTTAATTACTTGAGAACCCAAAAGGTTCCTTGTGGAAGAAGAAACTTGGAATTCATTCCACTTATATATATATATATATATATATATATATATATATATATATATATATATATATATATATAATATATTAACCGGATATTGACGGGTGTTCGTGCTATAGATATGGCTTCCTCAACAACGTCCGATGGTATATAATTCCCAGTAATAAAACAACAAAAAATATAGTGCTCTTGGAGCATGGTAGAAAAACCCGAAAAATTGATGAAACTAATAGCAAAATTTTAACTAGCAATTTACTAATAAAAAGTCCGTTTAGGAATTTGTACATTTACATAAAGTTCAACATGCATTTGGTAATTAATCATAATAATAAAATCACTTCTTTTTCCCAACTGATCAAAAATTCAAAATGGATGTGCATGCATCTTGGGAATCCAAAGGCCAAAAGACTCATTTTGAATCCCACTTCCATTATTGGTTGCCTGCCTATACTTGAGAACCCAAAAGTTTCCTTATTTTTCAAGTTTTTTTTTTTTTTTCTACAAGTATATATAATGGGAGATCATTGGGTGTTAATTTACAGTTCGTCCTGCTACCTTAGCTTTAAGAGATGGCTTCCCCAACTAAGCAATGTGAAATCTCCGATGGTATAACTCTAATTTGCCTTCACCATTCATTTTTCTTCATTTCTTTTGTTATTGATGATAAATGTTATATATATATATAAACCCTAATATATATGCTACATGTGGTTTTTGTTGAAGCTGGAACCATGATGACTCAAATTTCTGATAACTCCGTGCCGTCACATTACGTGCTGGAGATCGATTCATTTTCGATGCTGGCCACTCGCAAAATTGACAAGGTTGAAAGCAATGAGTTTGACTCTAGAGGTTACAAATGGTACCTGATGTTTAAAATCTATTTCAGAATTGAAAATTATGTTTCTTTTTGTTGTTGAATCTTTGTTGTTTTGACAATATATGTTGGTTCATAATTATATTGATTGTAGGAAGTTGATTCTCTACCCGAAAGGAGACAAGAACATCAACAACGGCGATCATGTTTCTCTACATGTAGCTCTGTCGAATAAGAATAGTGTTAAAGTTGGTGAAGAAATCTATGCATTGATCAGGTTTTCAGTGTTTGATCGACTACATGCTAAGTATTTCACAAAACAAGGTAATCGTATGAAATTTCATAAAACTTGTGGTTTAGCATTTATACTTCAACATTCTTCTCACATGTGGATTTAAACATTGCACGCTCTGGTAACACTCGTAGGAATAAAGATGTACATCTTAATAAACTTTCTCATAAGCTCGAACGGTTATACCCTAACTGTCACGGTCCCGGGTCGGCTCTGATTACCATTCTGTCACGCCTCTAATCCTGAGCGACTATCCCCACTAAGCCCAACCTAGCCTAACTAAGCCCGTTGTTCTCACTTGGGCCTAGAAAATGAGGAATTCCTGTTGGACTTAAGTAGTACAACTCTTGCTTATTAAGGCTTCAAATCTTCTGATTCTAACCGATGTGGTACAAACTTATGGGGTATTACACTAACAAATTAAGCATACAGACTCAGTTGGTTAAAGCGCGTAGTATGGTGTGAATATTGATCAATCACCATGTAACGAAGAAGATTATGCATATTTTAACTAAGCGATTCTTTGTTTCAGGGGGCGCGGAAATGTTCAATAGGATGAAGCTAGATTGGGGAATATCGAACTTCATGCCACTCAAAATCTTCACCGATCCGTCGAGCGGGTACCTTATCGACGACAAATGCATGTTTGGAGTGGGTGTTTTTGTTATCAAGAGCTCGGGTTTGGGTGATTCATTAAGTCTAAAAAAGACTGCACCAACCCACTTGCATAAATGGAAGATAACTAATTTTTCTACTTTAGGTAGTAAAGTTACCTGCTCCGAAGATTTTAGAGTCGGAAACTATAACTGGTATATATATTCAGCAGCTGGATTTTAATCCCTAATCTCTAATTAAATAATGAAACGCTGAGCTGCTACGTAGAATATTGTATAGTTAATTGTTTAATTAGTATGTGTTTTCAGGCATGCCCGTCTATATCCAAAGGGTGTCAATTTTGATGACCATCTATCACTTTTTATCGGATTGGTCAAACCGGTTCCAGGTCAGAAAGTCCACGCAAGCTATACCTTCCGATTGATAGGACGAGATGGTGTTGCGCACAATGAAATACAGGGTTAGTATACTTTTTATTAGTTTATTTAAGAGTTACTTTTACATTTTTTATACAAATTTATAACATAAAAACGTATTATTTTTTTACACATTGTTCCTATTTTATTCTACATTTCTAAATAATTAACTATTAGTTGGCAAAAAAATTAGGGTTAATAACTTAAGAGAGGTCTGAAGTTTGCCCCATGTAACGGGAGAGGTTTGAAGTTTCAAATGTTAATTTGAGAGGTTTGAAGTTTCAACTTTGTTGATAACAACGGTCCCCGTCTGTTTTTACCGTTAATTGTGATGGAAATTGGTCACGTGTTTGGCATGTGACTAGAAATAAAATTAAATTCCAAAAATGCCCTTCTATCAAAGTGTGCCCCTCACATGCTTGAAGGAAAAGGCGAAAATGCCCTTAATGCCACCACAGCTCCGGCCACCGCCACCTGACTCCGGCCACCACCACATCAACTCCGGCGACCACCAACACGGCTCCGGTCGGAGCTTTTCGACTCCGATCGGAGCCGTGTAGGTGGTCGGTGGTGGTCACTGGAGTTCGGTGGTGGTGGTCGGAGTAATTTGACTTTAGGGGTAATTTTGTCATTTCACATTTACTCAAATGAGATATTAAATAAAACAAAATATTAAAAGGGTAAGAATGTCATTTCACACAATTTTGTTAAATTTAACCCTGAAAATAGATGGAAAACCTCAAATAAACAAAGTTGAAACTTCAGACCTCTCAAATCAACATTTGAAACTTTAGACCTCTCCCGTTAATATGGGCAAACTTCAGACCTCTCCTAGGTTATTAACCAAAAAATTAATTGACTATTATATTTGTAAATTTTGTAAAATTAACAATTATTTAATCCATATGTATAATAATTGTACGTGCTAGATCTCTATGCTTTGGAAAGCAAAATATAATAGTATTCATTATTGAACATACTGAACATTGGTTGTGTTTTTGCTTTGGTTGGTGATGATCATTGGTTGTGTTTATTTCTGAGCAGATTCTGATTGGTTCAGTTTATTGGATAACAACTGGGGATGTCCTAATTATATTTCTTTGAAGGAGTTCAGAAAACTTGTTGTGGATGACTGCTGTAACATTGAAGTTGTAGTAACCGTGTGGGCAGAAGTCAATAAATTACCATGACAAGTTTTTTGTAATTTGTGTGTTTGTTCTTTCAGAAGTGAATTATTATTTACTGAGTGTGTTTCTGGTTTGTTTTTGTTAACAATGACATCTATCCATATTTATATTTAGTTTCTTGTTTCTCAAACTTATTAACAGTTATTATATACTAATAGTCGGCACGCGCGGATAATAAGCTTTTTTGTTACATTATTATAATATATTACTTTTGTTGTAAATTATTAGTACGCGTTATTATTTAATTTTTTTTTTAAATTCAACTCTAACCCGCATATTGCATAGTTTTTTTTATTTATTTATTATATTGCTTTAATATATGTATTATTTTATTCAAGATAAAATAAGTTCAACTTACACACAAACTTAAAAAAAATCTAGTGCACAAATTGAAGATATATATAATATTGTAATTTATATATTATTATTATCTTACTCTATTATTATTTATGCCACGTTTAATTTTCATCGTGATTTACAATTTGTAGTGTCTGTAGCGATAAGTTGTGTTGATATTTTTCCGGAAATATATGTTTTGGCGAGATCACAGTCATCATTCTATTAAATTATCGTCGATAATTTTATAATCAATTATTGTTTTCTTTAAGTGTTTTGATTTTTTTTTTCTCTCTATAATGATATATATAGATCCTACATCTTTATAATTGCAATATAGTAGTTATATAATTTATTGATTATTATTTCCAAGTTTTTTTAGAACGCTCATCTCAACAATTGTACTTCATAATGGAAAATAAGTAAGTACATATTATTGTATACGCACCGTATGGTTCTTGTGTGTGACCATTTTATTTAAAAAAACGAAAACATAGCTAGCATGGATAAGCGCAAATATAATTTTGAGATATATATTTTTATAGTATGATGATTGATCTATCCGCTAGCTTGAGAAGGTATTTGCAACTATGTGATAAAATAACTTAGTATTATTTGTTTATTCGATGCTTGAAAATAGTATATAAATAGAATAAGTATTTTATGTTATATATTCATTAACCTATGTTATGGAAATAAACAAATACTTAGTATTATTCATTTATTCAATGCTTGCAAATACCTTCTCAAGCTAGCAAATAAATCAATCATCATACTAATTACTATGTACTTAACTTGATTCACATGTCAGATACATCATTGTATCAATTTAAAAAAGAAGCTATAATCAATCAAAAAAAATGAAAAAAATTAATTTCTATCTATCAGTAATTAAGAACAACTTAATTTCGTTTATAGATTTAGAATGTATCAATAATTTCGATCAATAAAAAATTATGGGAAAAGTTAATTTTTTTTTTCAAATTTAGAATGCATCATTTCAATATTAAGTAAATTTATAAGAAATTATCTATATATAATTGTAATCAAAGACAAATTAGGTAACAAAATTTCTATGTATAAGATAATTTACAAATTAAAGAAATTATAAATTAGATATGTCATCTCCTACAAAATCTTACACGAATAATTCATAGCGATGGTATAAACTTAGGTCTAATTTTTAGGGAGATAAATTGATTAAATTGAGTTGCTTGGGGAAGAAGATCGCTCGCGATCCAGCCTCGATCAGCTTCTGGAGATCGGTCGCGACTATAAATCCCTATCAATGCCTCGATCGGCTTCTGTGAATTTGGAAACTTTTTTGTTGGATAAGATTTAAAATTTTGCGAGAAGAAAATTGATTACATTGAAGTAGATGGAGCGGCGACTGAGATGGAGAGACAATTAGAGTTTCAGTGAGGGATCATAAGATGAATATATGTAGATAGTATATTAGGAGAGTGAGGTAGATTATATGGGCGGCTGAGTGGAGATCAACCTCCATAAACGTTATGTCCAGAAAAATAACTGCTTGTAAGATTTAATATGGTGTTTTGGAGCAATTCTAGCTTATTATCAATGTATATGTGGCAATGATTTGTAACATATATCTAAGAGAATTTGATATGGACCAATAATTTGATTCTATTGTGACATGTCATTATAACGTTTTATGATGTGTCGAATTATTACAAAACCTTTCAGAATTATATTATAATAAACATATAAATCTCAAGTGATATTTGATTTTTATATTCAACGTTAGAATGTAGGTATATTAATATTTACCAAAAAAAAATATATTAAGATAATAGTACTAACATGAACTTAAATAAGTTTTTTTAAACATTTGTAGTTTATTATTAATTAAATACTAATTAATTTTAATGTAACATACATAAAAACCGAAACGGTTTTCAAGATGTAATGAGGTGCTTTTGGACAATTTTAAAGTGTCCATCTGTGCACAAATGTGATGTCACATTAGCAAATGTAACTTACAACATAGGTGGACCAACAAAATGAAGTTAAAAAAATTCATTTTGCTTATTTGTCAACATTCTGTACATCACAACCAAATCATAATATATATAGATATAGATCCATCGAAGCGTTAAAGTGTGATTAAGAGTATACTGAATGACTGCTTAGGTTAATGAGATATTTTTTTAGCCAAGTATGAGAGTTTATTAAAAACACATGTTTTATTTGGTACCATATTCAAATCATGTTGATGCTATTTAAAAAAAATATATTGAAAAAACCTCCCACTACAAGAAAAATTGGTTTTTGCTACTGCAGAATTGCATACCGAGGCGCCAGTCGGGAATGTGCTGCCGTTTTCCGACCGTATTACATCAGATACGACCGAAAAAGTGCCCTAGGCCTTTTACTGACCGATTTTTTCGACATTTTCTCGCTTTAAGCAAGCGGTCGGAACAAAATTAAAAACAGTCACTGGCAGTTGACCGTCTTGCTCGGACGGATACTCCCTTACGTAAATCCGACCGATATACACCTCAGCCGTGTCCAAACGATAGGAGGCCATCGCGGTCTTTCTCTCCCGATAAATCCCGATGTAACGAATATTACACATAACTAATCGCGGTCTTTCTCTCCCGATTTATAGGAGGCGCGGAAGTGTTTCATAGAATGAAGCTAGATTGGGGAATATCGAACTTCATGCCACTAAAAATCTTCACCGACCCTTCGAACGGGTACCTTGTCGATGATAAATGCCTTTTCGGAGTAAGGGTTTTCGTTATCGAGAGTTGCGGTTTCGGTGATACTTTAACACTCAAAGAGAAGTCTTCATCAAGTACCTATACTTGCATAAATGGAAGATAACTAATCTTTCTATTTTGGGTAGCAATCTTATCTGCTCAGAAGATTTTAGAGTCGGAAACAATAACTGGTATGTATTTTGCCTTTTAGGGTTTATGTGGATATATATAGCCTCTAGTGGTTTAAATAAGGGTTAATGTATTTTTCATACCATAAGTTTGGGCGATTTCTGCTTTTGGTACCACTTGTTTTTTTCCGTCTAGTTTTGGTACCAAACGTTTGGAAAAGTATAGTTTTCATACATCCGTTAACTTTCCATTAAATTTTCTGTTTAAAGGTCATGTGCCGTGCACATGACCGTCCTAAACTTCTGAATTTGTTTCAATTTAGTCCATCTAATGCATCTTAAACTTTTATTTTGATCAATTCAGTAGTGCAAGTATGTTATAAGTGTTGCACACGTGATGAAGCACTATATAAACTAGAAAGTTTGCTTTACTGAATTCGAGCTTAACTCGATCTGCACTTTATCTATTGATACTCAAACTCGAATTCAAACATTAAATGAACCGATCTCAAAGTGTAGATCTATTTCATTAAAGTAAATAGAAAAACCTAGATTCTGATTAACTAAAACCGGCCCGTTAGTGGCCCAAAACCCCGACCCGTCGTATATCTATCTATACTAATCTAACTTAAATACTGGTAATTGCTTAAAAATAAAATCTTGCCATGTCATGAATCTTCATTCTTATTGGTAGGGTGAGCATCACGCGCCAGTCTTTAATTTTTTATACAGTCTCTATTTTTTATTTTTATTTTTTGAAAATAAAGATTCCATCCTTGATTTCCTCCAATTTGGATGCTGGCCAGTAACAATATAGACGAGTTTGAAAGCAATGAGTTTGATGCAGCGCAGGAGGCTACAAATGGTATCACTTCAAAGACATGTTTTTTCTTGTTAAATCTTAGTAGGGTGTTTTTTTAAGGGTTTGGGGTTTTATGGTTTACAGTTTTAGGGTTTACGGTTTTAGGGTTTTGAGGTGGTGTGTTTTGATTGTAGGAATTTGATTCTATACCCGGAAGGAGACAATTACACCAACAACCAACGATCATGTTTCTCTACATGTAGCTCTCTCGAATAAGAATAGTCTTAAAGTCGGCGAAGAACGGTTCGGTTTTCAGTGTTTGATCAACTACATGCTAAGTATTTCACAAAGCAAGATACGTTGTAGATCCGATGAAGAAATCAATTAGTTTATGTTAAAGCGGTATTCTGTGACCCCGTAATGTTCTACACAGATCCGTCCCTTGCTAAAGGACGACTCAATTTGAAGAGTAGAGAGATGAATTTAAAATTTTCAACTTTGAGTTTGAGGTTGTTTATTTAACTCATATATTTTTTTTTATAATATATATCATTTTATAAATTTTTATTTATTTTTATATAAAAGTTGATGTTATTTTAGAATTATAGTAAAACTTTATAATATTATATATTAATCATTTTGGAAAGTATATTCCGTCCATAGTTAACAAAAAAAAATAAAAATTGATGAAGCTATAATTAACAAAAAAAAAAAAGTTTGTTAACCAATTTAATTTGCAACTAAAAAAAAGGTTTGATTAACAAATTGTATAGTCACGTAAACTTCAGCTATCAATTAAATTAAGTAATTAACCATAACTAAAATAACTTTTTATTTTTTATTATTTTCCATCAGATCAAAGATTCAAAATGGATATGCATGAATCTCGAGAACCCAAAAGACACAATTGGAAGACTCAATTTATAGTTTCAAGAACGTACACTTCCATTATTGCTTGCCTTATGAAAGAATAAACTTCAGTTGAAGTTATCTTTTCTACAAGTATATATATAACTGTAGATTATTGGACGTCTATTTACACTTTGTTCTTCTACCTTAGTTTTATGAGATGGCTTCCCCGACCAAACAATGTGAAATGTCCGATGGTATATATATGTCTCTTCATGCCTTTTGTTCTTGATAATAATGTTATAAACCCTAATATAAATATGTTGGATGTGGTGTTTGCTGAAGCTGGAACCATGATGACTCAAATGTCGGATAACTCTGTGCCGGCGCATTACGTGCTGGAGATCGATTCATTTTCGATGCTGGCAAGTCGCGAAATCGACAAGGTTGAAAGCAATGAGTTTGATGCTGGAGGGTATAAATGGTATCACTTGTATAATTATGAAGTTTAAAATTAATTTTAGACTTCAAATACATGTTTATTTTTTGTTGTCTTAAATACGTGTGATAGTTAATAATTAATTATGTTGATTGTACGTAGGAAGTTGATTCTGTACCCGAAAGGTGACGAGAACACTGCCAACGACGATCATGTTTCTCTACATGTGGTTCTCGCAAATAAGACTGATGTTAAAGTTGGTGAAGAAATATACGCAACAGTCAGATTTTCTGTGTTTGATCAAGTACAAGCTAAGTATTTCACAAAACAAGGTAAATCATTCAGAATTTCAGACTAACCCTAAAACCACAAGTAATATGTAAAAGCGTAATTTAGCATTAACACTTCAATATTCTCTCTGGAACATTTTAAAAACCCTTAGTTAGGGTTGGCATTCGTGCGAGTCGTGTGTTCGTGTCGTGCTAGCTTCGTGTCGTGTTCTGGGGGTTAGCCCAAACCCAGCCCAATACGGCCCACATGAAAAATCAGCATGAAAAATCTAGAATAAATTGAATAAAAAATAAAATACAAAATTTTTTAAACTAAAATTTTAAAATTATCGTGCTATATTGTGCTATCGTGTCATGCTGTGTCATCAATATCAATCACAAACCCGTAATTTTCGTGTCGTGTTCGTGTCGGGCCTAAATTGCCAGCCCTACCCTTAGTGCTCGTATCCACTCTTATGAATAAGATGTACACATTAATAATCAAATTTCCTGTAAACTTGAACTTGTGATAAAGATCTTTAAGTATACTCTTATACATACTCTAATAGATTGAACATATGGACTTAGTTGGTTAATGCGCGTGTCATTGTGAAAATTGAGTGCATGCATATAGGATGCATATATATATATATATATATATATATATATATATATATATAATATTATGCATGCATATATAACTAATCACGTTATTTGTTTCAGGGGGCTCACAAATGTTCAATAGGATGAAGCTAGATTGGGGTATATCAAACTTCATGTCACTCAAAATATTCACTGACCCGTCGAGCGGGTACCTTGTCGATGACAAATGCCAATTTGGAGTTGGGATTTTTGTTATCAAGAGCTTGGGTTTGGGTGATTCGTTGAGTTTACAAAAGATTTTGCCAACCCACTTGCATGAATGGAAGATAACTGATTTTTCTACTTTGGGTAGTAATGTTACCTGCTCAGAAGATTTTAGAGTCGGAGATTATAACTGGTACGTATTCCCCTACTTTTAGGGTTAATATCTAAAAAACTGTCTAAGGTTTAAAAATTAGGTGTCTGAAGTTTCAAATGTTAAACTGTAGTGTCCAAAGTTTCAATTTTGTTAAAACGCGGTATCACTTTAGAAAAGTCAATTTCGACGAAACCGTCTGTCGAGCTCCCATACACACTCAATTATCGTCATCTTGCCGAGACTGTCACCTAAAAAGTTGGCCACATCCGCGCAAGTAAACCTCGCTTTGTTTTCCTTGGAAAATGGCTCCACACCTCTCTATTAGAAACCTTTTTTTTAATGTTCAATTTTTGAGTGAAATTTGACGATTTTGTGAAAAGTAAAGAGTGATGCATTATGAGTGGGTGGGTGAGTTGATGAAAATGATCGAATGGGGATGCAAAGATGCGCAGAGACACCAAAATTCAACAAAAATGAAACTTAGAACAGTCCATTTTAACATTTCAAACTTCAGACACCTAATTTTAACATAGGGCAAACATTGGACATAACATTCATGATTTAAATTTTTTTAAATAATCCGTTTATTATTTGCTTTCAGGCGTGTCAATCTATATCCAGAGGGTGACTACTACTCTGATGATCACATTTCACTTTTTCTCGAATGTGTTCAACCGTCTCCAGGTCGTAAAGTCTATGCAAGTTTTACCTTAAGCTTGAAAGGACAAGATGGTGCTGTGTACAAAAAATTAAAAAGTAAGTACTCTATTTGCTGTAATATGATTTTTTTTTTTTTTTTTAAATTTTGAAAATAGTAAGCTTAAATATGATTTTTTTTTTGCTTGCTTCGGTCTATTTCTGAGCAGATTCTATTTGGGATCAGTTCCTTTAATGACACCTGGGGATACCCTAAATATATGTCTTTGAAAGAGTTTAGGAAACTTATAGTGGATGACTGCTGCATCATTGAAGCTGAAGTGACTGTCTTGGCTGAAGTTAATAAATTAGTATGAGTAAGTTATTTTTGTGAGGTTTGTTTAAGGAGTTTAATGGGCATGTATTGATTTAAGAACTGTTTTTAGCATTCTCAACATTTGTGCATGTCATTGGAAAACATTTAAGTTAATTTCTCCTCTTAAGGCTTATATCTATCTCCATCTAATTAGGTTTTGGTTCCAAACCACATTGAAGTCTGAAATGAACAAATATTCGTTGTTATTACTTTACCTGCTAGTTACAAACTGACCTGATGCGAGTGAAGATTATTATAAATATGGAGAAAAAAATTGGCTTCTCCCAAGAAAATATTATGTCGGTAATGCAGATGTTTTCAGTAGTGCAAGAATGTTATAAGTGGTGCACACGTGATGAAGCACTATATAAGCTAGAAGTTTGCTCTACTGAGTTTGAGCTCGACTCGATCTGCACGTGTCTTTTGTAAGCCCGACATGTATTAAGGACCCATATATTGATGTAATATATCGATAAGGGCTTATAAGCAGGTTCGAGTCAGATATATACTCAAACTCAAATTGATCTCAAGTAGCTCTTAAGTAGATTGATATTTCATTTAAGTAATTAAAAATAAAAATCTAGCTGCCGATTAACTAAAACTGGCCCGTTAGTGGCCCAAAATCCGACCCGTCGTATATATATTATATATAACAGGTTCCTTCAGAGAATGATTTTTAAATGCTAAAAAAAATTTAGTACAAAAAATGCATGACATTTTTAAATACTAAAAAAATTTAGTACTAAAAATGATTTTTTGTCTGCGTAAAATAATTATAATTGAAAAATATGAATATTCATACTATACATTATATAATTTAACTCTAAAGAAACTTAAGAAATATCTATATATATATCAATTAATCAAACTAAATCAAACACATAAACTTGTTCCACATAAAGAGTTAGATTACACAACAAATAAAATAAAGTAGAGAAAATATAAAAAGTATAATAGTTGAAGTATATAATTATAAAAAAAAAGATAGCTAAACAGTTTAATTACAAAATTTATATATATATATATATATATATATATATATATATATATATATATATATATATATATATATATATATATACCAAATTAGTCAATAATGAGGGACAATATATAAGATTATAAGTCACTTATTCTAACATATGGCTACGCCCCTCGTTACAACGGTTGAAATTACAAAATAGTTTAATTCCTTATCTTACAAACATGGATTTGATGCATGAAGAAGTTTCAATTCTACCAATTTATTACATTTTGAACATTGTTGGGGTGTTATCTATTATTTATTAACTCCTTTAGATTAGAAACTTCGTCTCTTGTTGAAATTACGTGGTAGATGAACTGCTACATACACAGCTAGCTAGCGACATGTCAAAGACAAGTACCAATGAAAGATCAAAATGGAAAACATGGTGTTTTTTTGGGCAGACATAAGCGTACTAGGCTTTACAACTGTCGCAGTAAAGATGAACCATACTTGCTATTAAATTATAAATGATTACAATTGGATGGTCCATACAAAAACCTCTTTTAATTCATTTTTTAAATTGTTATTTTAATTTAACTTATACGCACTAGTGAAAAAATGTAGGATCCAATGAATAAATAACGAAAATGCAAGGGCTGCTTGATTTTTCTGTAAAAAAAAAAATCGATTAGTAGTTGCGATTTTAGACTCAATTTGCAACGTAATGTTCGGATTCTCATGCATGTTTTGACGTTTCTTTTCCAGTCAGACTTAGTGACTAACCATCGCATGCACTGACTCTATCAACGTAGCACAGTAAGAGAATAATTAAAATTAATTAATGTTAAATAAAGAAAGAACCTTTTGTAGGGGACCAATTTATTTTGGTGCAGTAAATAGAAGAATATCAAACATTATCATGATAGGAAAAAGTGGTAGGTTTACATTTAACTTTGAATATCTAAGAGAATCCATATATGTTATTGTCATTGTTATATATATGTTATAAATATAAATATCATGTCTGACTAATAAAGATAGTTTGTAAAATTAAATACCAAATTAAAGCCTTATTAGAGTTGGAGTCTTAGCTACTGCAAGAATAAAAAATGCACTATTCATAAATAAACACATGCTAAATTTTAGGGTTAAGAACCTATGAAAGGTCTTAACTATCACCCATGTTAACGGGAGAGGTCTGAAATTTAAAAAGTTAATAACAGAGGTCTGAAATTTCAATTTTGTTGATAACAGCGGTCTCCGTTAGTTTTTTCCGTTAAAACTAACGGAAGTTGGTCACATGCTTGGCATGTGACCGGAAATATTTTTTTTTTTCCAAAAATGCCCTTCTATCAAGTGTGCCCCTCACATGCTTGGAGTGAAAAGACCAAAATGCCCTTGAAGCCACCACGGTACTCCGGCAACCACCAATCGTACTCCGGTGACCACCACCGTACTCCGGCGACCACCACCGTACTCCGGCGACCACCACCAAGGCTCCGATTGGGCCAAAATCGGAGCCACCGGCCCCGATTGGGCTCCGATCGGAGCTCCCGGCCCCGATTGAGCTCCGATCGGAGCCAAAAAAGCTCCGATCGGAGCCACAGAGCTCCAGATCGGAGCTTTTTTGGCTCCGATCGGAGCTTTTTGGCCCCGATCGGAGTTTTTTGGCCCAGGTGGTGGCCGGAGTCGGATCGCCGGAGCCGAGGTGGTGGTGGCCGGAGCCGGGTGGCGGTGGCCGGAGTTTGGTGGTTTTAATTTGACTTTAGGGGTAAAATTGTCATTTCACATTTACTTAAATAAGATATTAAATAAAACAAAATATTAATGGGGCAAAAATGTCATTTCACTCAATTCTGTTAAATTTAACCCTTAAAATGGACGGAAAACCTCAAATCAACAAAATTGAAATTTCAGACCTCTGTTATTAACTTTTTAAATTTCAGACATCTCCCGTTAACATGAGTGATAGTTCAGACCTTTCATAGGTTCTTAACCCTAAATTTTATTTACTAAGAGCTTAAGTTTTTTTCAAGAATGGAAAACGCATTACTCAAAAGAAAAATAATACAGATCCGACCGGTTTTTGTTTAGAAATTATTTTATTTATAGTTTAATTCTTCAATTTTAAGAGCATTATACTATGTCTCTTATTAGTAATTATTTCATTTTTATTTTTGCCTCCGAATTTTTTTTTTTTTTTATGTTTTTTTTTTTTTTTTAAAAAACTGTTATTTTTATTTTCTACAATGTAAACCTTAACATTTAAATTCAAAAAAAATCTTAAAATTCACTTTATAACCATTGTGATTATTCAGTTTAATTTTACAAAATTTTAGGTAAAATTATAAATAAAATATTTGCAAAAATAAATTTAAAACATGGATACTTTTAAAGGATCCTAGCAAATCCCAAGATTCGACTATGTATAAATAGTTAATTGCTCTAGAAGTTATCAAAGATTAATAATCGGATGGTGTATCATTTATTTATTCACAAATAAACATATTTTTATTTAATCTAGTTTTTTTTTTTTTCTACACTTGTCATTAGCTGTCCAATAAAATGAATCCAGGAAAAATAAAAAATAATCATGCTTAAAAAAGGGTACAGAATGAGCCCCACTTTTTTTGGCTTTTCTTTTCATTAATATTTATTATTCCTTTGCTTATCTTTTCCTTTTGAAGTTTTTATCAAAATATAATAATTGCTCTGACAATGAAAATAAATAATTATATCAATAATCATTTTATTTAATTAAATATATATGGAAAAAAATGGGACAATACTCCATTACCAAACACTGCCCTAACCAAACAGTAGTTATCCGTAATTATGGCAGATGGCACCCCTGGCGCACCATAGCAACTATACACATACCCATTAAATAAATAAGAATAGTTATTTACCAAATAATAATAATAATAATAATAAATAAGGATACTAATTTGACCCTGAAGTTTTACCTTCAATCCGATTCCCAATGTTTGGCACTTCCTCACTTTACACCCCTAAACTTTGATTTCAATATTCTTCATTTTAGATTTCATGGTAAAAAATTTAGAAATCACTAATGGTAATTTCTCATTATTTGCCTTTACCAATGATCTAGAAATGTGGATGGTAAATTTCTACTATATTTGTGCTACTCATCTGTAATAGTTTCTATTTTTTTTTTTTAGTATTGTAGTACTTTCTAAAATTGTGAATATTAAATATTAGATAAGTAATAATTTATATAATTAAAAATTCATTTATATATCGTAAAAATACACATTTTCACGTCTCTACCTAAGTAAACGAGTTAAAATGCAAACATAGTCGTTTTCTGAGTAAAAATTAGTGTAGAGTCATAAAAACATATAGAAACGTCGAATCTACCTACTTATGTAATTAAAACCTCATTTCTAGGTTGTAAAAATATATTTTTAACGTCTCTATCTATGCAAACAAGTTTAAAGCAAACATAGCCGTTTTCTGAGTAAAAACATGTGTAGAATTGTAAAAATATATAGAAATCTTAAGTCAACCTACCTATTTCTATAAATGAGCAGAAGCTCGTCTTTAACTGCTTAACTAATAATATGAGATAAATAATTATCCATATTATTTAGATTATGCAAAAAAAATTTAATATTAATATCCAAACGACTTTAATCTTACATGAATTCATTCAATTTTTCAATTGGAATTCAAACAATTAATGAATTAATGGTAATTAAAGATTATTGAATTTACTACATAATCTTAATCCTAATTAAACAAAAAAAAGATAGAACCATGATGAAAGTATTATATATTAGTGGAGTAAAATTAAAATAACAAAAAAAGGTAGGGTAAAAATTGAACTATTGGTGAAATTAAGGGTCCAAAGTATTTTCATTTTCCCGATTAAATACTATTAAGCATTCCCGTTTACTTTCACTGAATCACATAAATAATTTTTTTCCAATTATTAAAAAATTCGCAGCCCTTTACCCCCTGAATTTCTCGTCGGCGATCGGCCGGAAATCTCCGATTCATCGCCGGTGAACTGTGGCTGAGCTCCTGGTACAGATTCCCTGAATCTCCATCAGTCTGTCAACTTTGATGACTGAACAGTAATGGCGGAGTGTGTTGAGTCTATGGTACAGTGACTAGATTTCCAGATTTCTAGCTCGCCGGATTTTGCTCGAGTTCCGAAACACACGCCGCTATCTTCTTCGTCTCCCTCACTTTAGCTCAAATCTCAGTAAGTGGTAGTTATACATTTACTTTGTTTTTCATTTTTGGTATTCATTTCTAAATCTGCGCTGGAGCTTGTGTTTGAGCTAGATTGGAGGTTAATCAGTCTGATATGGGATCTAAAGCTCAATTAATGCTCAGAGTTCTGAGATTTCGTTCTCAGTTTGTTGAAAATGTTAATGCGCGCTTTAACATTGCTTCTAAGTGTGATCAGTTAATGTTTAATTTCAATCTGGTGCTTAGGGTTTATCAAAATTTTTTTTTATGAGATATTCTTTAGATTTGGTTTCATAGATAGAAATTGTTACCAAAATTGCTATCTTTGTATAGAGTCTTGATAGGTTCAGTTCCGCCACCTGAATTTAGATGTGAACGGCAATTTAGGAGTTGAGTTGTGTTGATTCTTTGATGTTGTATTTTCCATGTGGTCAAATATGTGAGGAAAATTTCAGGTTGTACATGGTTGCTTTTAAAAGGTATATTGACTTTAAATTCGACAAAAGCAACTGGAAATGAATTCAATCTTCTAAACTTGAGCTGGAGAAGTTGATCATCTTCATGATTGTAGTATACAAAAATTATTTTGAGCGTGGGATCCAGTGTCAGTGCTCTTTTAATTTTGTTAGTTAAAATTCTCTGTTTCCTTGGATCTACTGTGAAATAAGAGATTTAATCTTTGGTCTAGGAGCAAAATCTATGATGAAATTTGTAGTTTACTGTAGCAATCTGTGTCCTTGTTGTGATATTTATTTTTGTTATAATTCAGATATGGACTGACTATAAATGTAGAAATAATTCTTAATGTAATTTAAATCTTTTGCAGCTCTAAGATGTGTGTATCTTCTGGAACATGGCTTGTTGCACCGCCTAGTGTGCTTCTCTGAAGAGACTTCTTTTTCTTCACTCCATTGAGCCTTGAGGTGATTTACACATAGCACGATATGGAAACAAACCGAGAAGAAGCTCTAAAGGCAAAAGAGATTGCTGAGGAGCGATTTGCTGTGAAAGACTTTCCAGGCGCTAGAAGCTATGCACTGAAGGCCAAGACATTATGGCCCGGACTCGATGGAATTTCACAGATGGTGGCCACTTTTGAAGTCTATCTTGCTTCTGGAGTAAGAGTGAACGGTGAAGTAGATTACTACTCGGTTCTCGGCCTTAAACCTTCTGCAGATAAATATTCAGTAAAGAAACAGTATAAGAAGCTAGCTGTGTTGCTTCACCCTGATAAGAACAAGTGTGTGGGGGCTGATGGGGCTTTTAAGTTGGTCTCCGAAGCCTGGACTTTGTTGTCTGATAATACGAGGAAAGGCTCCTATGATCTCAAGCAAAGCCAACATAATAACTGTTACAATTCATCCGCTCCACAAAGGCTCGACACGTTCTGGACAGTTTGCACCTCTTGTAAGGTCCAGTATGAATACCTCAGAAAGTATGTGAACAAGAGGCTTTCGTGCAAGAACTGTCGGGGCATCTTCATTGCTGTGGAAACCGGGACAGCCCCGGTTAGTGGGGCTTTCCCATATTGCCCTTCTACTTATGCAAAATCCGAGGGGGTCCCGTATGTCACAAACAGTGCCAGGTATTATCCAGAAAACGGACTTCATTCGGGACAAGAGTATGAATATGGCTCGAACGTGTCGTTCCAATGGGGCTCAAATGGGTCATCTTCCATGGCTGCTCCTGTTCATCCGAGCAATGGAAAGTCTAACAGAGTTAACAAAGATCGACCGGGTAATACCAATGCTAGAAGGCGATTTTCTCCACCCAGAGGATTGCGTTTAACTAAGAGTGGTAGACCCGATAAGAGAAGGAAGGTTGTTCTTGGTGCCGACTTCAGAAACGGTCCTGAAGTAAAACATTCTCCTGAATCTCCGAAGTTTTCTGCACCAATCGAGCTGCCAACAAGGCGTTGCTCAGCAGCACCATCATTCGATGCTAGAAAACTGTTGATCGATAAGGCAAGGTCAGAGATCTGCAAAAAGTTGGAATTTTTGAAGATAGCAGTCAATGAAGAAAAAAAGGAGGTTGTTCTTGTTCAAGTCAATGGAGGAGACAAAGTGGAGACCCAGAAAGGACATTCAAGACCCAGAAATGG
This sequence comes from Clarkia xantiana subsp. parviflora, assembly GCA_036873135.1. Lineage (NCBI taxonomy): Eukaryota > Viridiplantae > Streptophyta > Magnoliopsida > Myrtales > Onagraceae > Clarkia > Clarkia xantiana. The sequence goes on from JAPTYO010000001.1 coordinate 53,263,607, forward strand.
ACCAGTTTCCATAACAGTCCCCGACCCGGATTTCCATGACTTCGACAAAGACAGAACAGAGCAATGCTTTAAACCAAAGCAAATATGGGCATTATACGACGAAGAAGATGGCATGCCCCGACTCTACTGCTTGATCCGTGAAATCATCTCCACCGACCCATTCAAGATCCTCATCACTTACCTCAGCTCCAAATCAGACAGTGAATTCGGTGCAGTAAATTGGCTAGAATCTGGATTTACCAAGTCATGTGGTAACTTCAGAGCATTCAACTCTGAATTCATAGACCAAGTTAACATTTTTTCTCATGTTCTAAGCAAGGAAAAGGCAGGAAGAGGCGGGTGTGTTCGATTATACCCTAGAAGTGGAGACATTTGGGCGGTTTATCGGAATTGGTCTCCAAACTGGGACAGATCAACACCGCCCAACGTAAGGCATCAGTACGAGATGGTGGAAGTTGTGGACGATTACTCCGAAGAACTCGGTGTTTGTGTCACCCCCCTCGTGAAAATGCCGGGTTACAAAACAGTGTACCAGAGGGACAAAGATTCAGTCAGGTGGATTCCTAGGAGAGAAATGTTGAGGTTTTCCCACCAAGTTCCTTCTTGCTGTCTGAAACCCGATCTTCATGGCTTGCCCGAAGGATCCTGGGATCTCGATCCTGCAGCTACTCCCGATGAGTTGCTCCACGAAGGAATCGAAGTTGAAGGAATCGAGATTTGAAGAAGATGAAGAACAAGGGTTAGGTTTGGAACTTTATTTACCATTCTTTATACAAATGTTAAAAAGGTCTAACTGTAAAAACCTTTGACATCAGAACCCTAGGTTGTCCCGGGGTTCGATGTTTGGTCGACCGTGTTGTCTGTCTGTTTGGGAAGGTGTAGACTTTTTCGAGTTAGGGTTCGAGTTCTGTGGATGGAAGGTGGTTGGTTTCCTCCATTGTTGATGAGCTTTGAAGAGGAAACTGCAGAAGAAAGAAGACTTCAGGTATCAAAGTGAGATTCTGATTATTAGCAGTTAAAAGTTAATCTACATTGTTGTTGTAATATTATTACCCTTTAGATAAGCAAAATGTAGTCCCCATGCTTTTTGTTTCATTTCGAGTTGGCTGATATATGGATGATACTGATATATATGACTTAGCTTGTGTTTATTGATCCTCAAAATTTTAAGGTAAATCGGTTTAATTCACCACTATAAATTCGGATGCGTTATTTTGTTTTTTTGTGTTGTCAAAAATGATGTACTTTTTGTTCATTTCATTCGTTAAATATGCAGGCATGAATATATTTTGTTGATTTCACGTCAATTTATAAGATAATATACTTACAAATAAGAACTTATTATTTTGTACATCAAATAACAATTCATCAAAAGCAAAATTATTTTATAAAATAATACAAAACAATTTAAAATTTTGCAAAACATATAAATGCAAAACAATTTTTACATACTTCAATGAAATTTGTTTTGCCAAAGAGTGTTAAAAGAATGAGAATTACAAATTTCCACGCAAATTGGATCCGAAAGTCTGAATCTTTAGGTCATTTGATTCATTCTAATTTTTTATATTATCAAATTCTAATAATTTTCAATATTTTCAGAACTTTTGTGATTATTTATTTATTTAGGTTCTTTAATTTAGCTTATTGTAAAAAAAAAATTATTATGAATTGTTTGATAATAGAATTTACTTAGTTATAAAAAAAAAATTAGTTAAAATGCAGTCGGTTATAAATAACATTGAATTACAATCATTAGATCATGTAGAAAATGAATAAAATTTTAGAAGACTACTTAATTAAATCTCAATTGTTATGCAGATCTTAAAAATAACTAATCTAATATTATACATTTAATTACAACCACAATTTTAACGAATTCCAAATATGAGTGGTGCATTTTAAAGTCACAACATATTGCTGATTTTCTCAGTGGGAAATAGAAGAAAAAGGAAATAATAATTTAAAAAAAGTGCATTGTAATTTACCCTCTTTTTTTTGGGCCAATACCCTAATTTTAATGGAAAATATATTTTTTTAAAAAAAAAATAGAGGGAGTAAGTAGTAACCACCACCTAAGTTAAGCGCTGCTAAATTCTTTAAACCTCTTCACCACTCTCTGCTTCGATCTTCTTCTTCTTCCTCTTCCTCTTCTTATGTGTTTCCATCTTCTTGCTCGGAAGTCTCCTTCTGCTCGGAACCTTCTTCAAGCAACTTCCTTTACCCGCCACCTCGTCGTGTTCCCGGAAACTACTTCTCAATTTACACGGCGCAGCTTTGATTTCCATGGGAACCTCGATTTCGAGCATCTCTTCCGCTCCTGCACCACGACTGACCACGTCAAGCGACTGCACGCCCTCCTCTTCGTTTACGGCAAGGCCCAGGATGATTTCTTATCGACCAGGCTTCTCAACCACTACGCCCACCTGGGTGATGTCTCCCTCTCACTCTCGATGTTTAATCAAATACCCTGTAAAGACACCCGCGTTTGGAATTCGATGGTTTCTGCGTATGTCCGGAATAGACGTTTGGACGAGGCGGCAGAGTGTTTCAGCCAGTTTATGCTGACGTCGGGGCTTAGACCCGACAAATACACTTTCCCGCCTGTGATCAAGGCTTGCAGGGATGTTCCGACTGGCCGGAAGCTGCATTGCTTTGTTGTAAAGATGGGTTTTGAACGTGACGTGTTTGTTGCCGCTTCACTGGTCCATATGTATACGAGGTTTAGCTTGTTAGACCTTGCTCGCAAGGTGTTCGATGAAATGCCGAGTAGAGACGTGGTTTCCTGGAATGCTATGATTTCTGGGTATTGTCAGAACGGTGATGCTGAGAAGGCATTGAGTGTGTTGGATTCTATGAGATTGGAGGGATTGAAGATGGATCCTGTGACTGTCTGTTGTCTGCTTTCAGCTTGTGCAAAGTCGGATTATTTTGTCAGCGGAATGTCGATTCATTTATATGTTGTGAAGCATGGGTTCAATTCCTTTTTGTTCGTGAACAACGCTCTAGTTAAAATGTATGCTGAATTCGGCTACTTGCTGAGTGCACAGAAGATCTTTGATGAGATGGCAGTGAGAGATGTTGTGTCATGGAACTCAATTATTGATGCATATGAGAAAAATCATGATTCAGCCACTGCCTTCACATTTATTATAAAGATGCAGGCGACTGGGGTTAAGATGGATATGTTTACACTGGTGAGTTTGGCTTCAATTATTGCAGAGATAAGTAATTACCGGACTGGTAAATCAGTGCACAGTTTTATCCTCAGGAGATGTTTGATGATGGGAAGTCTTTCTCTTGGAAATGCACTTGTTGACATGTATGCAAAATTGGGTCACATGGATTATGCTCATCGAGTTTTTGAAGGGCTTCTTACCAAAGACGTGGTTTCGTGGAACACGTTGATCTCAGGATATGCGCAAATGGGCCTCGGAAATGAAGCCATTGAGGTTTACCAGACGATGGAGGAGTGTAAAGAGGTAACTCCAAACCAAGGGACTTTTGTAGGTCTTCTTACAGCTTGTTCGAGTGCAGAAGCTGTGAGACAAGGAATGAAAGTTCACGGGCTTGTGATAAAGAACAGTCTTTGCTTCGATGTCTTCGTGGGTACCTGTCTCATTGACATGTACGGAAAATGTGGAAGAATAGAAGATGCGTTGTCTTTGTTCTACCAAGTTCCTCTCGACACTTCAATCCCTTGGAATGCGATAATATCTTGTCATGGAATTCACGGGCATGGTGGAGAAGCTCTAGATCTGTTCCATAAAATGTTAGAGGAAGGAGTCGAGCCCGATTCCATAACGTTTATTTCTTTACTTTCAGCATGTAGCCATGCTGGTATGTTGGAAGAAGGTGAAAGCTGCTTTCAAGAGATGCATCAAAAGTTCAATATTTCACCCGGTCTGAGGCACTATGGTTGCATGGTTGATATGTATGGTAGAGCTGGTCTTTTAAAAAAAGCATTTGATTTTATCAAGAACATGCCTATGAATCCTGATGCTACTATATGGGGTGCACTTCTTAGTGCTTGTAAGATTCATGGAAATGTTGAGCTTGGTGAATTAGCTTCAGAGCAATTATTCAAAGCCGATCCAGAGCATGTCGGCTACCACGTGCTATTATCAAACATTTACGCCAACAAGGGGAAGTGGGATGAAATGGGTGAAGTTAGATCATCTGCTAGAGATCGCGGGTTGAAGAAAACTCCGGGGTGGAGCTCAATTGAAGTGAATGGTAACGTTGATTTGTTCTACACGGGCAACCGTTCTCATCCAAGATGTGAAGAGATATACGATGAGTTGAGGAATTTGACTGCAAAAATCAGGAACCGTGGTTATGTTCCGGATTATAGAGACGTGCTGCAGGATGTGGAGGACGATGAGAAAGACGATATCTTGATGAGGCACAACGAGAGATTGGCAATTGCATTTGGGATCATTAGTACTCCCCCGGGAACTACTCTTCATGTTTTCAAGAATCTGCGTGTTTGTGGTGATTGCCATAATGTTACAAAGTTGATATCGTTGGTAACTGAGAGGGAGATAATTGTCAGAGATTCTAATCGATTTCACCACTTCAAGGATGGGACTTGCTCGTGTGGAGATTATTGGTGAGGCAAACTGCTATAGATGCTTGTGACAGGTGAGTCTAGTTGTTAGTTTCTTTATTCCGGTTTAGGGTTTTAGGGGTTTCTTATTGCTTAAGTTTCTTTAGATTCTATAAATGACTAGGTTATTTTGATGTGGCATCTCATCATGATGAGACCTGGTTAAGAACCTAAAAACAGTCTCAACTATATGCAATGTTGCTAATTAATGTCCCAGATTTAAAATGTTGATATTCGGTGTCCGAACTATCAGATTAGTTGATTTCCACTTTTTTCTCTTAAATTGATGAAACAAAAACATGTTTTTTAAGCATCAAATAAGCATAAACCATGAGTAAGAAATCTGATACTTCGGAAAAGTTGAAAACAATACGTTTTTATTGCTTAAAATGCCAATTTTAAGGCCAAATTCAGTCGAAAAAAAGTGGAAAGCAACAAATCTGATAGTTGGACACCGAATATCAACATTTTAAATTTGGTTCAGTGATTAGCAACATGAACTATTGTTGGACTCTTTTTAGCCCTTGATATTTTCTCAGTACACAGTAGGAAGAGAAAGAAAGAAACAAAATTTGAACATATAATTAAACTGGAAAACATCTTTCTCCAAAAAGAAAACATTTTGTTGCTGCTTTTTGCTCCTGAACTTGAAGTTGCCTCTGCTGATACTTCTTAGTTTTGCATCTGGATCAGGTAGTGTACACATAATGGCAAGAACCATAACCTGAAGAACAAACAATTTGCTCAATCAGATCATAAAGACTAACTCACTTTACCCGGGCTTCACCTCGCATCTCATCTGATCCCTCAGGTTGGTACATTTACAGTATTATTTCATAAGCCTGAGTTTGGGATATCAAAGAATGATAAAAATGAATTTTTTTTGCATCTTTATGCATTCATTCAAACTTACTCAATAAACCAGATGTATCAAACTTAAAATAGTGAATAAAATATGAAAAGCTGGGGGTCAATGCAGATCTTAGACACTAAGCTTTCTAGTCACATGGACTTTATTGCTTATGATATATTATCCTGAGTGTGCATGGACCATTGTCTGAAGGCACATCTTTTATTATTCTTCTTTAAAGGGTTAAGAACCTAAAAACAGTTTCAAATAATATGCCACTAGCTAATCGTTGTCCCAAATTTAAAATGTTGATATTCAGTTTCCCAACTATCATTTTTTTTTGCCAAAACTATCAGATTGGTTAATTTTCACATTTTCCTCTTAAAATTGACAAAACACAAACATATTTTTTAAGTATCAAATGAGCCTAAACTATGAGCAATAAATATGATACTTTATAAAAGTGGAAACAACATGTTTTTGTTGCTTAGAATGCCAATTTTACGCCAAAATCTGTTGAAAAAAGTGAAAGCAACAAATTTGATAGTTGAGACACCTAATATCAATATTTTAAATCCGGGACAGCTATTAGCAACATAACCTAAAGTCGTGACTGTTTTTAGATTCTTAACCCTGATAAAAATGATTTTTTTTGCCTCTATATGCATTCATTCAAGATTACTCAATAAACCAGATGTATCATACTTGAAATTGTGAATAAAATATGACAAGCTGGGCCAATGCAGATCTTAGACACTAAGCTTTTTAGTCACATGGACTATATTGCTTATGACATATCCTGATTCCTGAATGTGCATGGACCATTGTCTGAAGATCCATCTTTTATTATTCTTTAAAACAAGGGTTAAGAATCTACAAACACTCAACTATAGGTCATGTGGCTAATCACTGTCCCAAATTAAAAATGTTGATAATCGGTTTAGATTGGTTGATTTCACTTTTTCCTCTTAAAATTGACGAACAAAAACATGTTTTTTAAGCATCAAATAAGTCTAAACCATGAGCATCTGATACTTCGGAAAAGTGAAAAACATGTTTTTGTTGCTTAAAAAACCAAATTTAACGTCAAATCAGTCGAAAAAAATGGAAAGCAACAAATATGATACTTCAGATACCGAATATCAACATTTTAAATTTGGGGCAGTGAGTAGTAACATGACATATAGTTGAGATTATTTTTAGTTTCTTCACACTACTTGAAATAGTGAATAAAATATGACAAGCTGGGTCAATGCAGATCTTAGACACTAGGCATTCTAGTAACATGGACTTTATTGCTTATGACATATTATCCTGAATGTTCATGGACCATTGCCTGAACATCCATCTTTTATGATTCTTCAAAACAATAAAAACACAAACTTTCTTGTTATTGGTGATTTGATTAGACTATGGAAGCTTACTGGGATCGTCTTCCGTCGAAATTGCAGCGCCATTGAAGGAACAAGATGCACCCACACTCTTGAACTTCTGATAATAGCTATTGAAGGCATAAGAAGCATGAGATGCCACTGTATTAGGTAAATAACAGGGTTGGTTCTCTTGAATCATACTGCAATTTGCACCTCCATCTGCTCCACAAGCCCAGTTCATAGCAAACTGCAACTGATCGTCCGGAGTCTGCACATCCGCGACGCACCATTGCTCGAACTCCCCGGATGATCTTTCGGGAACCATTGCCAAGAACACAGCAGTAAGAAGAAGAAGCAGTATTGTGTGAACTGCCATTGCCATGTCTTGGTTGGTTTATGTTGTGTGGACAAGAAAGAGCAGTCTAGAATGGGTTACTATAAGTAACGTGCATGAACGTAAAGAGATCTCTCGGAGAAGATGACAGTGGGGCCCACCTAACCAGGTAATCTTATATATCTGTGTCTGCACTGATTGCGGTACTGAAGTCAATCAAAGCGTGTTGAGGCTTTTTGGTTTGGCGGTGCAGTCATTTCACTAGATTTCAACCATTCGAATGATTAAGATGGTATTATTAGTTAACAAAAGACAAGGGTATTAATTAGGGCTATGCTAAAATTTTGAGGAGTCTGTCCCGAGAATGTTCCTAAATTGTGCCCGAATTCGAGTGGGCATGACTTTTCCTCTAAACTCGGGTTTGAGTTTGGATTTTTACACAAAATTTTGAAAGTCATCTCCCAGATTTGTAACTAAATTTAACTCCTATTGTTAGTTATTTAATTTAACTCTAGTTATCTTAACTTCAATAGAGAACTTGATGTTTGTAATCGAATTTAGAGATCTTGATATTTGTATGAGATTGATGTTTAAAAATATATTTGATGTTTTGGGAACTTGATATGTGATTTTTTTTTTTTTTAAGTTTTGGGGTAAATTTCAGGCAAGCCCAAGCCCGTCTTGAATTACAAAAGCCTGAGGCGGACGAAACTTTTTCTTTAAAAACAAAAGCTCGGAACATAAGTTTAAGAGTCCGGAAATTTGAGTTTAGGCAGTTTTTTAGAAAAAATTTCTCGCCCAAGTTAATTATGTAGTGTATGTTTGAAGATGAATTGATTGGTATGAAGTTTCAAGTTTATTGAATCCAATTTATGTCCCAAATCTGAACCAACAGAAAAAAAAAAAAAAAAAAAAAAAAAGTGAACATTGTTACATTATTCAATCGGAACTATATAATTTTTCCAAAAGAAACAATACATTTTGCTGCATTTTGTTCCTAATGGAGTTTTGTGTTGTTGTTTCTGCATTTGGGATTAGGGAGTGTACTCATAATGGCAAGAATCATGACCTGCATAACAAACACTTGTTCATTCAGTTAGTAGATCAAACAACTTGTCCCCATTAGCCTAATTTAGTCTGATTAAGTCTATTGGCGAATTAGAAATTTTAGAATATCAAAAGTTTTATCATATTACATAAGGTGTTAAATTTTTAAAAAAGTTGTGATAATATTATATATATATATATATATATTGTATGTAGACTAATATTAGTATTTCTGGAAATTGGAAATTTAATAAAGCATTTCTAAATAAATTGGTGCACAGTAGAGATTCTTTGCCGTCGGCTAAATTGTAGTTGTCTGTAAATGTATTTAAATTTGCAGCTGTTAGATTAGGCATATTGAGATCTGTATAATAGTTGAGATATGCTTAAGATTATTTCTTATAAAATCAGATATATTATCTATCATGATCTAACAGTTGCAAATTCGACTACATTTTAGTCAAGCTCATACAATTTTATACATCTAGTTTAGACTAATATAACTATTTCTAAAATATGGAGTCTAACTAAGCACTTTTAAAATAATGGGAACACTTTGTACCCAATTTCTATGCGAGATTTTCCAAGGATTCTACTTGTTATCCTCATTTAAATTTAAAAAATAAATAATTTCTACTGAACTTAAATAGTATATCTCTTATTATATTTCGATTAAATCACTATTTTCTATTAATGTGGGTACATTGTTATTTCATGGATTTGTGTTTACTTGTAGTCTAAGGTTTAGTTTGGATAATAATTAATGAAATAGAAAAAGAGAAGATCTGGCTACAATGCAGATCTCAAAAGGGAGCACTTGCTAGGCACATGGACTTGTTTGCTTAATTATGATATGTGTGTAGGTGGTGTTTGGATCTGTCCATTATCTTTATTTAGAGATAAAAATTTCTTACTAATCCAACTTACTGTACCTTTTTTACATAAAGGATCTATTGCGGTAAAAATATTGAAAATTTCTTACAAGTATTATGTTTTAAGAGTTTTTAAAGAAGGCTGACTTCTAACAAAAATAAAATTACTATAAATATTTAAAATTGTGATAATTTTTTTTTAAAATGTTAATATTTGTAAGAGTTTTCATTAAAACTTAATAAAACTCTTTGTGGATCTTTACATGACATTTTCTCTTGAAAAACTTTATTCACAAACAATCGATTTGTTTAACATGAAAAAAACTCACTAGAAATATTCAAAATTATGAAAAAAAAATATTTACAAAAAATTTCATAGTTTTTCAAAATGTTGAAATTTGCATAGTTTTCATTAAAACTTAATAAAATCCTTTGCAAGTCTTTATAAAAAAATTTTTTTGGCAAAAGTCTTTATAAAATTTACAATTAGGTTTCTCTTATAAAAAAATCTGATTTTTTTTTTAATAAAGGAGGCTTACTGGGATCAAGATCTGTGGTCATAGCAGCCCAGTGAAAAAAACATGATCCACCATTGATCTTGAACTTCTGGTAATAGCTATTGAATGCATAAGAAGCATGAGCAGCCATTGTGTTGGGGAGATAACAAGGCTGATTCTCTTGGATCATACTGCAATTTGCACCTCCATCTTCACCACATGCCCAGTTCAATGCCTCCTGCAATACCTCGTCCGGGGTCTGCGAATCGGCCACGCACCAACTCTCCGACTCGGTTGTTTGTGAGAGATCTGTTTGTAACGGAAAACGAACGTATTTGTTAGGGAAATGTTGAAAATTCATTGTAAATATTATAGTCATTAGAAATATTCAAAATCGTAAGAAAAATCCGCAACAAATTTTGAAGAATGTCAGAGAATGAAAATTCATTGCAAATACATAAATTTCTATATAAAAAAAGAGTCGTTAAACACTAAGAAATCTAATTTATGAGAGATTTATTTGTGAGGATATAAACCTATTTGTAAGAGAAATGTTGAAATTCCTTACAAATATAGCATTCGAAAAAATTCTAAATGAATGACTCCTAACAAAAAGGCTGACTAGAAATTTGTGAAGAAAATTTCTAATAATATTTTTTTATTATTTTTATAAGGAATTTCATTAGAAACTAAATAAATTCATTGAAATTTTTTATAATTTGTAAGGGGTTTGCTTCCATTATAAAAAGTCGTTGCAAATTATCAATTTTCTTGTAGTGAGAAATATTCACAATTGTGAAGAAAATACATTACAAAATTATGATATATAATTTATAGAGATTTTCCCTAAAGCTTAATAAAACATTTGGAAATCCCCATAATTCTGATCTGGCAAAAAAAAAAAAATTGTTCACAAATTGTTGGTTTTCTTTTGTGGAATCTATAAGAATCACATGAGTGAGTAGCTATGTACTTACTTGATGTGCAAGGTATCGTTAGCGAGAAGAAAGCAGCAAGAATTATCACCATTCTCTTAACTGTAACTGTCATTGCCATTGCTACTCTTAATTATGAGTTTACGTTAGAATGTAGCGGCACTTAACGAGAAGAGATGCTAGTAATTAATAAGATGGTTACTTAAGGTATAAGTAACGTGAGTTTAGTGTATATTATTGCACTGATCTCAATAACGATGATTCCAACAAGGGAGGGTCAACTTATTTATGTAACTACGAGCCAAAAAAAAAAAAAAAACTTATTTATGTAATTATTATATAGTATAGATTTATCACTTAATCAGATATTTAGAGCACGTTTGATTGTCGGTATTGCGATATCCTAATACCGGTATTAGCTAATACATGCTTAGCTAATACATGCTTAGCTAATACAATGTTTGATTGAGCCATGTATTAGGATATTCTAATATAATGTTTGAATGAACTTTGTATTAGGATATCCTAATATAATGACTAAAAGACCTAAATACCCTTACTTGCATTTTCAATGAAGATATATTTTACATATGATTAATTTAACAAAGATAAAATTTAACAAAAAAAAGTAACTTCAATTATTTAAAATAATATTTTTCATTAAAAAAAATCAAATTTATGTATAAATAGTAAAAACTATTTTTGCTAATGTATAAATATGTATATATATAAAGAAAATAGTACAAAACAATTGAAAAAAGTGATTAGCCCGACCCGGCCCGTTCTAGCCGGGCCTAGCCCGAACTAACCAAAGCAACATAAAGCAACCCGACCCGAACAACGCGAATTGCTCAGCCCGGCCCGAACCGCACAGCCCGACACGAATTGACCAGCCCGGCCCGAACCACCCAGCCCGGCCCGAACCACCCAGCCCGACCCGAACCACCAGCCCAGCCCGAATCACACAGCCCGGCCCGTACTGACCAGCCCAGCCCGAATCACCCAGCCCGGCCCGAACTGACCAGCCTGAACCACCCAACCCGGCCCGAACCGCCCAGCCCGACCCGAACAGCCCGAATTGCCCAGCCCGGCCCGAACCGCCCAGCACGGCCCAAACATGACTCGGCCCGACCCGTGTCCGAAGTTTCGATGTAAACGGTGTCCGGCCTGAAGTTACGATGTAAACAGTGAGAGTTTGCCATATATTACAAGGGTAATTGGTAATTAGGAGATTGGTATTAACTAATGCTTTACTTTTAGATGGTATTAATTAATACCAAATTCCTTCTATAATTGAGTATTAGCTAATACCAAGTATTAGTTAATACCAATACCAAGTTGACACAAACACGGTATTAGCTAATACCGGTATTAGGATATCGCAATACCGGCAATCAAACGTGCCCTTAGTGTATATTTAGTGTTTAAACTATGTTGAGTCCATGGAGTAGAAAAATATTTATAGAAAGAACTTTATTTCTTATGAGCTAATTTAGTGTAAGTGTTGATTATTCTATACGTAGAGTAAGCATGTTACATGTGTTACCCCCGTGATGGCCTGCTTAGAAGATAACTTGGTAAGAGTGGATATTATTATAGATGTGGATAAGCATCCTACGAAAATTTTCATTTTGATGGCCTCCTAAAAAACCCCGCGAAAAACTAAACAATATTTTTGTCTAATTCTTTTGAATATATTGTTCATTCATTAATTAGATATTTCAGTTTCAAACCTTACGGAGATCTGGGAGTGCATAAATATTCATGATAATAACTTTAGTCCTTATGGACTGACCATTAGTGAAAATAGATTCTTCCATATATGGAACAAATATATTATTATTTATAAGTGTTACTTTCATGATGGGCGTCTTAAAAGTTACTCTAGTATGAGTGTAAATTATTTTTAAATATATCCATTTTCTTCAAATCCCGATAAAACCGCCTCCTTAAAAAAAATTAACCTTAAACTTAATTCCTTGTCAACATTATTATCATCGAAAGTTAGTCCGCACTTTCATTGTGCTTAAACTACTCACTAGCTAACCTCCCTTCAATATGCAATGCATGGATATTTGTCATTATATGTTTTTTTTTTTTTTTTCTCGCGGGGTGGTTACATGGAGTTCTATTAGACATGCAGCACATGTAGCTTGTTTGTTCTACACTTAGACTAATTTATAATCGTATCGGGGTCAGCCCGTAAGGAGTAATGGTGCTGGCCATGAATATATTTTCATTTCCATGGTCATCAGCGAGGTTGAACCTCTGACATATCTGGTTAATGGATAAAACGTTAAACCGCTACTCCATATTATTATATTACATGATTTGCCATTATATGTTGTTACTATATATATATATAATGACATGCATGCAATACCTAATTAAACCACTTGCATTGTAATAACTGTTAAAGCCCAAGATTTGGCCCATATTTGTGTTTGGCCCGGACTTATTATTTTGTATTTGGGCTTCTTTTAATTGCTGAAGGCCTTGGATCAATCTGGTCCTTTGTTTTGTATTTTGGGACTAAACTTGACATCTTGTAAAGGTTGCGGTGCAATCTTCTTTTTCTTTACTAGGGTTTAGTATTTAAGGGGAAGATGTGAACAGTGGAATAAGATAACACAGATGAACCCCTTACACTCTGTCTCTCCATCTTCTTTTTCTCTCTGCGAATAGTAGGTTTTCCGGCGACTCTTCGTCGGCTTTGGCCGTGCTCCGCCGTACTGATTTCCACATGGTATCAGAGCTTCGAAGCTCATACCACTTCGACGATCTTGTTGTTACTCTTTCGCTGCGGTAAAATCTTTTCGTGTTTTTCTTCGTATTGAAAATGTTTTTTTGACGATCCTTCCTCTCTTGAATGTGATGCTTGTGTTCATCCACCTCTAGATCTCACAACTTCATCATAGTTGCTGTAGATCGATTACGGTGACCTTCATCATTCTGATTTCTTGCAAACTCTTCGTTTTTTCCTGCGCTTTTACTTGATTAGTTTCAGATCTGCACTTTTTTTCTTTTTCTTTGACTTCTTTTCGAAGTTTTCTTTTACAAGCAAACCTTCTTTGCATGTGACGTTCTATATCTCTATTCGCAGATCTCGCGACTTTTGAGTTATCGCTGTAGATCTGTCATAATAGTGACCATTACTTGCTTCTTACTGCATATTTTGCTTTAAAAAGGTTCAGATCTGTTTTTATTTCTTTCGCCTTTTTGTTTCAAGCCTTTTTACATGATTTTTTTGGTTTGCATGTGGTGTTCATATCATTCTGCTCATAGATCTCGCAACGATTAAGTGTATTGCTGTAGATCTGTGATGATATATGACCATCGTTTCGTCTCCCTTTCATAGATGATGAGTTGATCTTGTTCTTTTTATTTTCCTCTGTTGCATGTGATATTTTCATCCTGTTTCTCATAGATCTCGCAATTTTTGACGTATTGCTGTGGATCTGTGATGATAAAGGAATCATGCCTCTTCTCTGATTGCCTTCCTTTTACAAATACCATAGTCCTGTGATGCTTTTATTAAATTGAATTTTATTGTGATCAGTTTCTTCTAATATCTTTCTCACGATATCTTGTTTCCGATCCTTGTAGATCATCTCTTATTTTTTGATCATTTCTTGCCGTCTCTACAATGGCAAACGAATCGGACAAGAATCCTGGGGAAAACTCTGGTCTCAATTCAGGCGATGCTCCAACTATATCTGTTGTCGAAGCGATGCCAAAAATTGACCACAACCATCCTCTTTATCTTCATCCTTCAGACTCAGCTGGTCTATCTTTGGTTACTGAAAAACTCACCAGTTCTGAGGACTATGGATTTTGGAGTAAAGCCATGAGAATTTGCTTGATTTCGAAAAACAAACTTGGTTTTGTGACAGGAGCTTGTAAGAAAGAGACCTTTGATCCTAGTCTCCATCCCTTATGGGATCGCTGCAATGCTTTGGTTTTGGCCTGGATCATGAACTCGGTTTCTCGTGAGCTTATGTCTGGCAATATCTACACTGAAAGTGCTTTCTCTGTTTGGAATGATTTAAAAGAAAGGTTGCATAAGGTCAATGGTTCCCGTATTTTCCAACTACACAGAGATATCTGTTTGGCTCAGCAAGGTGTGGATTCCATATCCACTTACTTTGCGAGACTGAGAACAATGTGGGAGGAATTTGAGGCCATATGCAATCTACCTAACTGTGGTTGTCCAGAATTTCAGAAGCACATTTTGCATGCCAACAATCTGAAACTTTTTCAGTTCTTGAATGGGCTCAATGATACTTACTCGAATGTTCGAACCAATTTAGTCATGAGAGAAGTGCTTCCCTCTGTTTCTCAAGCCTATTCTGTTTTAATACAAGAAGAAAATCAACGAAGCATTTCCACAACCTCTATGGCCAATATTGTTGATTCAAAACCCTTCGTTGCTTCTAACAATTCTTCAAATAAAACAAGAGGCCAAAAGAGGAATCTGAATCTGATTTGTGACTTTTGCAAAGCTCGTGGTCATGATGTCGATCACTGTTTCAAAAAGAATGGTTATCCGCCTGGTTGGAAGTTCCGTACCAATCAGGGTCTGGGCAGGAACCCTCAAGCTAATAATGTTGTTGATGCTAATTCTGAGATCCCTTGCAGTGATAATCGTGGCAACACAGTCTCAACCCCTCTTGATCTTCCTAGAAGTCATCCAATGATGATAACTACTAAGCAGCTTGAGCATTTGGCTCGCAGCATGGCAAAATCTCATCATGCTTCTGAAACTGAGGCTCATGCTAATGTTGCTTCAACTACCTCAGGTATAACCCTTTCTGTTCTTAATTCGGTTAATTGCTCTGATTGGATTATTGATACTGGTGCCACCCATCACATGACTTGCAATTCCAATTGGATGATTAATTTTAAACCGATGCTTTCTCATGTTCAACTTCCCAATGGTGTTAAGTCTAGAATTGCTGGAATTGGAGATATTCAGATACAAAAAAACTTGTTTTTAAGCAATGTTTTCTATTTGCCTGATTTCAAGTATAATCTGTTATTTGTTGCTAAGCTGACTAAAGATTTATGTTGCTCTGTTGTTTTCAATACTGATTCTGTGATTTTGCAGGATCATTGCAATGGAATGGTGTTGGGGAGTGGACATGAAGCTGCAGGGCTCTATTTTTTAAAACAACAACCTTTTGCTCCTGTAGCTCTTCAGTCCTCTATCAATATTCCTCAAACCATTCTATGGCACAGACGATTAGGTCACCCTCCTTTAAAAACCATGAGCAAATTTCCTGTTCTTAAGTCCCTTAGCATGCAGAATAATGTTGTTTCAGATTGTAACATTTGTCCTATGGCGAAACAATCTAGACTTCCTTTCCCTAATAGCAACTCTGTTACTCATGATGTTTTTGAATTGATCCATGTAGATGTTTGGGGCCCCTACCATAAGCCCACCCATGATAATAAACGTTTCTTTTTGACCATTGTGGATGATTTTAGTAGGGTAACTTGGGTTTACTTACTCACATTGAAGTCTGATGTTATTGAGATTTTTAAACATTTCTTTGCTATGATCAGTACTCAATTTTCTAAAAAGGTCAAAAAAGTTCGTTCTGATAACGGTGGTGAATTTATCAATGACAATTGTCGTTCTTTCTTTTTGAATCATGGTACCATTCATGAAACCTCTTGTGCTTATACTCCTCAGCAGAATGGTGTTGTTGAAAGAAAGCATCGACATTTACTAGAAGTTGCACGTTCTTTGAAGTTACAAAGTTTTGCTCCAGATAGGTTTTGGGGAGAATGCATTCTTACAGCCTGTTATCTAATAAATTTGTTGCCCACTAACGTTTTACATGGCTGTTCTCCTTTTGAAAAACTTTATGGCAAAATTCCATCTATAACACATATTAGAGTTTTTGGTTGCCTTTGCTATGCAAAAGTTTTACCGTTGACATATAAATTTGCAACCAGATCTGTTGCTTGTGTTATGATGGGATATTCTTTAAACCAGAAGGGCTACAGATTGTACAATCTAGACTCTAAGACTTTTTTTGTATCCAGGGAAGTTAAGTTTCTTGAACATCATTTTCCTTTTCAATTTCCCCGAAATACTGATCTACCGGTCTTTTCTTCTAATGATTTACCTGTTGAACCTGCAGATTCTGTTCCTGTTCCCATAGTTAATGATACTGATGTCCCTTCAGACACTGATGGTGGTGCTCAATCTGATCTAGATGATACTGATTCTACAGGTGATGTTTCCTTAGAAAATGGTAATGATGATGACTTAACTGACTCTGCCCCTGATTTGGTTGATAATGCTCCAGTTGTCTCTGAACCATCTGTTAGACCTGTTAGACAAATTAGACCACCTATTTGGACTCATAATTATGATATGTCTGCCAATTGCTCTACACGTCATCCTATTTCTTTTTTCATGAGTTATGATAGAGTTTCCAATGATCATAGGTCTTTTTGAGCATGATTGATAAAATTCCTGAGCCTAATTCTTTTTCTGAAGCTTGCAAAAATAAACATTGGATAGAGGCCATGAAGGAAGAAATTGCTGCTTTAGAAAACAATAAAACTTGGTCATTGGTTTCTTTGCCTCATGGTAGAAGCTCTATAGGTTGTAGATGGGTTTATCGTGTTAAATACAATTCAGATGGCTCTCTTGAGCGTTATAAAGCTCGTCTTGTGGCTAAAGGTTTTAAACAAAGAGAAGGTATTGATTATGAGGAAACTTTTTCTCCTGTAGCAAAAATCGGTACTGTTCGTGTTGTTTTGACCCTAGCTGCTATGAATTCTTGGCCCTTATATCAAATGGATGTTTATAATGCTTTTCTTCAAGGTGACTTGTTTGAAGAAGTTTATATGGACTTGCCTCCTGGATTTGGTAATCAGGGGGAGTTGTGTGTTGTTAATTCTAACCTTGTGTGCAGATTACACAAATCCCTTTATGGATTAAAACAGGCTTCAAGGCAATGGAATATTAAGCTTACTGAGGCTCTTATTAGTAATGGGTATACACAAAGTCACCTTGACTACTCTCTTTTTGTAAAAAGAAAAGGTGATGATATTGTTGTTCTTTTAGTTTATGTGGATGATTTGCTCATTACTGGTAATAGTGCTGCCTTGATATCTGATTTAAAGAGGGTTTTACAAACTAGTTTTAAAATGAAAGATTTGGGGACTTTAAAATATTTTCTTGGCATTGAAGTTGCAAGATCTGATAAAGGTCTTGTGCTCTGTCAGCGTAAGTATGTTCTCGAAATGCTTTCTGAAGCTGGTTTGTTAGGCTGTAAACCTTGCAATACTCCTATGGAGCAGAATGCAAGATTTACATCGATTGGATATGATGAAGCTCTTGGCTTGAACAAAAATGATATTAAGCTTTCTGATCCAACTAGTTATAGACGGTTGATTGGTAAGTTGTTGTATCTAGGTATTACTCGTCCTGATATTGCTTATTCTGTTCAATATTTGAGTCAGTATATGCAAAACCCAAAAAAATCCCATTATGATGCAGTCTTTAGAATTTTAAGGTATTTGAAACAGCATCCTGGTTTGGGAATTCTTTTATCTTCAAAGAAACAGAACACCATTAGTGCTTTTTGTGATTCAGATTATGCTCGTTGCATTGAGTCTCGAAGATCTGTTACAGGTTACTGTGTTTTTCTTGGTGATTCTTTAGTTTCCTGGAAGGTAAAAAAACAACCTACTGTTTCTTGTTCTTCTGCAGAAGCTGAATATCGTAGTATGCGTGAAACAGTTTCTGAATTGATTTGGCTGAATGGGATAATTGATGAATTAGGTTTTGATTTTTCAAAACCTGTGGTTTTGTATTGTGATAATAAAGCTGCGATTCAAATAGGGAACAATCCTGTTTTTCATGAGCGTACTAAGCATGTCGAAGTTGATTGTCATTTTGTGCGTGATCAAGTTTCTGCAGGATTTCTTCAGTTAAAACATTTGAGGACTTCAAGTCAACCAGCAGATTTGTTCACTAAGGCACTTCCTAAGGCTCAAACATAATCGCTTGCTCATGAAGCTCAATTTGGTGGATGTTTTTCAGCAAAGTCCAGATTGAGGGGGAGTGTTAAAGCCCAAGATTTGGCCCATATTTGTGTTTGGCCCGGACTTATTATTTTGTATTTGGGCTTCTTTTAATTGCTGAAGGCCTTGGATCAATCTGGTCCTTTGTTTTGTATTTTGGGACTAAACTTGACATCTTGTAAAGGTTGCGGTGCAATCTTCTTTTTCTTTACTAGGGTTTAGTATTTAAGGGGAAGATGTGAACAGTGGAATAAGATAACACAGATGAACCCCTTACACTCTGTCTCTCCATCTTCTTTTTCTCTCTGCGAATAGTAGGTTTTCCGGCGACTCTTCGTCGGCTTTGGCCGTGCTCCGCCGTACTGATTTCCACAATAACATGCATGCTATACCTTAAAAAAGTATTTATAGAGTCTAATTTTTCAAAGTATATCCATTTTAGTTGTGGCATTATTCATTAATTAAATGTTTTGAGTTTAAACTTTATTAAGTCGTGTGAATAGAAAATTAATTAAGGAAGAATTTTAGTTCTTACTGTTTGGCCGTGTGTAAGGGAGATTACATCATATGAAGAAATATATTGTGTGTCATGTTCCTGCCCTCTAAATGAACCTCTCAAAATCTTGACGCATTATAAGTGGAGATTATTTTAAATATAAAATCAATGTTACCTTATGTCTCCTTATAGAATGCACCTTGTAGAAAATAAAAGGGTCAACATAATTACTGTCAAACATACATTACTTATGTACACTAAAACCCTTACTAGAGCCTGATTTTTTTAGAGTATCCATCCCTAGAGCTGCTTCTTAAAATTAAACTGAATTATAAAAAAATGTTTAAAAATTTTAAAAAGGAATTTAAAAGTTATTATGGCAAGAAAAAATTAAGAAAAATATGTCAATATATAAAAAGTAATACAAGAACAAAATTTCTTAAATATTCCTAAAACAATTTTACATTTTATAAGTTAAATACAATCACACCCGATCACATATAAAAAGTAAATTGCTAGTTATAAAGATTTTCCGTTCGTAAGCCTCAAATACAAAACTTTTAATTTAAAAACGAAGCGTTGAACTACTATATTTTCTTACATTAATTAATTATTAATAAGCTTGTTAGCATTAATTGTATTCCCTTCCTCTACATCCAGATAAAGACATCTCCTTAAATAAAACTTTAACCTTAACGTTACTAGTCAACATTATTAATTATCATCAAAACTTAGTATGCACTTTCCTTGTGCTTAAACTACTCACTAACTAACCCCCTTCCAATATACAATGCATGTACATATTATTATCACTACACATATATAAATAAACAATGCAATCCATGCAAACCCTAATTAACCCTAATTAAACCATGCACAATACCAAAATGATCACACTATGTCTCTTCTTCTTCCTCCCTGCCCTAGCAACCTCACAAACCCCGCCGGCGACCCACGTCAACCAATCCGACGTCCACCAAGCGTTTGCCGACATGCGATCCCGATCCTTCCACGGCTTCGTAATCCTCCTGAAACTGCTCAACACCTTACCGAACTCCATCCCTCCGACCGGTACCACATACCTAATGCCCTCGAATCAACACTTATCCGAAGCGAACATAAACCCCGAAAACCTCCAAGACTACCTCGGGATACACTCGTTCCCGATGGCGCTCACCATGCGCGACATTATGCATTTTCCGGACGGGTCGCTCATTCCGTCCGGGTCACCGACCCGAATGCTCAGTATCACGAACGGGGCTCGGTCCGGGTCGGGTATTTTCGTGAATAACGCGAGGATCGTGACCCCGAATGTGTGTATTAGCGCTTTCATAAGGTGTCATGGGATCAGCGCTCCGATATCGGTGAACGGTTCGAGTAATGTGCCGCCGACTGCTGCGCTAGCGTTACGTATGGCGTTGAGACGTGGGAAAGTGCATCGTCGGCCGCCGGTTAACTCTTCGGCTCGTCACGGGTATAAGAGAAGCCCGATTATTCACTAGTCGGGTGTGTGTCGTATCGATATCGATTCGATCGAATCGTCTATAATAAGGGTTGGTGCAAGCAATGGCTAGCCATGTATTTTCGTATTGTCAAAATAAAAAGGTTTATAATATAACATGTATGATTTAGTGTCGTTTTATGAATCTGGTAGGTGAACTTTGCGTGATCGGATAAATTGTTAAGCGGTTTTTTTTTTTTTCCGAAACAAAAACCAGAATTTTTTTTTCTAGCCTTGGTTTCATTAGTCTTTTTTGGACGAAAGTTTCACATGCTATGCATGTGAAGTCCGTTCAATTTTGTATGGTTGGATAAATTATTTAATTAGCTAGAAATTTTTTATAAATAAAAAAGCTGATTAAAATGGTTGTTGGATATGAATCGGACCGATTAGTATTCCATCCCAGATCATAACCGTTTAAAACACTTCCGATCCAAATAGAACCGAATTTATTTATTGTACTGATTTGTTTGAAACCGATTATGGATCGTTTTTTACGAAGATTTAAACTAAATTTAAACAAAAGACAAAAAATCAGTCTAAAATCAATTCTGATCCAGTCCATATCCAGTTCCAACCAGAATAGAACCGGTTCTACAGAACTATATTGATGGTCAAAACTGGTTTACCCTTACAAACTTGGTCTATTTAGAATCAACCCGTGCTAGACCGGTTCCAAACGGCCTAGTTCCGGACCAATTTTTTACCCAACCGTTACCCTGCTCCAACGAGTTTTGAATCGAAACGTCTTATTAAGTGATAAAATATTAAATCGCTACATCATATTACATAATTCCTTGTAACATAATTTAACATGACTCACGCCATAACCCAACTTTCATATAAACTCAAACTTAAAAATTCGTGGACCGGGTCCCTATCATTTTTAACAGGAACTTGTAATTTGGCTGCAAAAATAACAAGCCCTCTCTTGAACTGTAAAGCATCATTTATACACTACTTATACTATAAAGACAGAGACACTAAACCTTTATTGCTACAATCAATGAATGATTCAATCTCCATGACAGTCGACTCGAGTATATGATAACAACTGTAAACAATCTCTCTAACTCTATCCGGGAGTAATCGCTAGTACAAAGAGCCATCCCCCCATGAAAACAAACCCCTTTGATCCTGCCTGCAAAATTACATAACAGAAACAAGAGCATTTGTCTTCATAATCACAGCAAGGCAACGGAAATTGAATACGAAACACACAGCAGCTCGGGATTTCTCACAACTCATAACTTCAATTTACCCGACAAACATCTCAATTTACCAAAATGGATGCACACTGATGATAAAAAGTGAAAGTATACTAACCTGAATGTGTTAAAATCATTCTATATGAGCTGCTTTCCGTAGTAATCGGGGCAGCTCCTCAGTAAGAGTGCCTCTTTCATGTCACAAATATCAACCGTGACCCGAATCATCATCCACCAGGCGCTGAAATTTCGTCCGTGGCTTCTTTGAGCAAAGAATTATAATGCTGCATCCCTACAGAACTGTAAACAATAACCCAGAAAAAAAAAATCAATTGCAGGGTTGCAGCAGTCAGCTAGAGTACTAATCTTGGGAGATTGGAGTTAAAAATTGCAGATTTACTAAAGCTACACAGTAAAGATAACATTTTTATCAAGGGGGGAAAGGAAAGATAAGGATAATGAAATATTCACCATTTTTGCTGGTGGTGCACAGCTGCAGATCTGAAGGTAAAAGAATTATTTACAACTCCCATGTTGCAAGGAAGAAAATAACCTCGACCAATGGTGGTAACTCGATGTTACACACATATCTATATATCTTCGTAAGAGATTGTGGATAGCTTCTCTAACAATTGTACTTGGCTGCTCTCAGTTTATCCACAATTTGATCTGCTTCAGCGCCTCTGTCACGTTTCGAAAACTCTCTGGCTAATATTACGTAACTTTGTAGATCTATACTGCAATTTCTAGATTCCATGATGTTGAGGTACTTGATGCAAAGATCCGCATAGTCGTATTTTAACAGCCCGTCAATTAAAACCGTCCAAACAACCTCATCCATGTTCCAACTCTTCTCCAACATGGCCTCAACCATCAAGCTAGCTGCATCTAATTGGTGCGTTCTGCAGAGACAACAGATGACTGCTGCGTAAATCCTTAAAGAAGACTCGAACCCAGCTGCTTCAATCAAACCAAAGATTCTTAAAGCAGCATCAGATTCTAAATTCCTGCAATAAGCATTTAATAAAGAGTGCAATGCATCTTTGCTGGGAAAAAAGCCTTTTTCGTGCATATTCTGCACCAACTGGTCTGCCTCTGCAGCTCTACCTTCTCTGCACAATCCAAAGACTAAGGCATTGTAGGTTTCAGCAGTTGGTTCACATCCAATATCAGACAGCCTCGTCAAGAGATCAGACACTGTATGTCTTTCATTAGATACAGAACTACAAATGGCATCATGCTGAGCCACAACCTTAACCTGATTTTCCTGCTGCAAAGCTTTCAACAATACATTGTACGTTCGAAAATTCGGAACAGAACCCACATCCACCATACGCTTAAAAAGAACGAACGCATGGTTTATCCTACCAACATTGACAAATCCATCAATTAGTGAAGTGAAGATAACGTGGTCAGGCATCAACCCTCTATTTTCCATTTCTTCTAATAATTTCTCGGCATTATCAGGCTTGCCCTCTTGACACAACCCAAAAATGAGCGAAGAATATGTAAAGAGATTGGCAGAGCAACTCCGACCCTCCATTTCACTGAATTTCTTAAATGCAAGGTCAACCTCCCCATTCTTACAAAACCCATCAATCAACGATGAGTAGGTAATCACATTTGGGTTGAGCCCTCGATCATCCATCTCGTCTATCATATTTTCGGCTTCCAAAGTTCGATTTGTTCTACTCAAACCACCAATCAAGGCATTGTAGGCTTCTCTATTCGGAAAACAACCATCATCTTCCATCTTCTTTAATATGGACACTGCATCGTCGACCTTCTCTGCCTTACAGCTGCCATCAATCATGGCAGTATAGTGGACATGGTTAGGCTTAATTCCTTGGCTTACCATATCATGAAAATGGGCAAGAGCTTGATCGAACTTCCCATTTTTAGAAAACCCAGAAATCAGTTCACTGTATGTCCATCCATCGGGATTACATTTCTTCGACTTCATAAAATCAAGCAATCTGGTGGCATTATTTAGATACCCATGTTTAAGGTACCCAGCAATGAGTGTGTTGTATGTAACTACATTTGGAAAAGGACCACCTTTACGCATCTTATCAAAAATAACCATTGCCTTCTCAAGATCACCTGCCAAGCAGAGTCCCTTGATTATCTCATTATACGTCTGTGTATTAGGCGAGTAGCCGTTTGTCTCCATCAAATGAAGAATCTTGACCCCGGTATCAAATCTTCCACTCACTAATAAAAGATCTATCAAGGCATTATATGTAACTGTATTTGGACTCAAACCTGACCTCAACATTCTATGGTATATCCCAATTGCCACTTCGATGAGCCCCACCTCGGATAATCCACTGATCAAAGCAGTGTATGTCTGAACATTGGGATCACATCCCCTGTTCTTCATGCTACCTGCAAGCCGAATCGCTTCCTTCACACGTCGCACCTCACACAATGAAGTGATTGGGACGGTGTATGTATATACAGTCGGTGGAATACCATTTTCAATCATTTCATCGAGCAGATCAAGTGCATCGTCAATTCTACCTTCCTTACACAACCCATTGATCAAAGTCGAATATGTGGCTGAATTCGGTTGGCATCCCTCCTTCACCATTCTGTCGAAAACCTTGAAAGCAGAATCCACATTCCTGTTCCTACAGTGCCCGAGAATCAGTGAAGTATAAGTAAATGTACTCGGGAGCAATTCGTTCTGATAAATCCTGCTTAAGATCAGCTCAGCCTCCTGAACCTTTCCCTTGTTACACAAGATATTGATCATCGTATCGAATGTCAACAAGCTGGGCACAACCCCTTCATCAAGCATTCGATTGTACACATTCCGAGCAAAAGCAACCATCCCGAACTTGCCAGACTGTATCAATAAAGTATTGTAAGTATACAAATTAAGAGCAAAACCATTTCTGCACATCTCGTTGAGATAATCCATTGTTCGCTCAAGCTCTTCCCCATATCTACACGCTTTGATCATCAGTATGCTCACGTGATTGGCTGGAGCAAGATCCTTCTCCCGAACCAGTCTTTTTAGCATGGTCATGAAACTGCACGCATCGTGTTTGAAGAAAGTTCTACGAGAGATCCAAAAGAAAAATTGCACGGCAGTCTTAGTTGTGTGATGGGTGTGGACGATTTTAGCGACTTGAAGAGGATTCAGCCTCGCAGCCAAATGCAAGAACTCCAGGTCACTCTGCCAGTTTGCCTTGCACAAAATGTCGCAGACTTTACCAACCAAATCGGGAAGAACAGGTGAGGAGGATAAATGGCGAAGATTTTTGACGAAGAGAAAACCCTGGAGGCGAATCAGAGAAGGGGCCTTGCAATGGAGATGTTTTAACATTGCGGCAAGAAGAATACGGCGGTTGATCCGATGTGTATCATGCTTGATCAGGGATCCGGCGAATGAAGTAGGTTTGCTTTGCGAGGTTGGTTAGGTGGAGTCTGCAACGTGGCCGTAACATGGCCAGGAATGGAGAAAAGAGACAGAGACAGCGGCCAAACTAGCCCGTTGCCGTTGGAGAAGATGACCTTGCTAGGGTTCTGTTTCTCTGTCAGCTGGAAAGTGTGAGATTGAACCGTAAAGTGAACCGCGCGGTCCGCCTCTTCCATATACTAAATTATTATTATTATTTTTTTTTTTGGTAGGATACTAAATTATGTACATTTTAACAAGTTTTATTATTCGGAAAAAACTAATTAATAACGGATGAAAATAAATTCATCACTGCTAGGGGTGAACGGTTTCGGATATACTATAGTTTTTGGGTATTTCAAAACAATATTATACAGTAATTAATTTATTATCAAGAACCATATCATAACATTTAGAATCCAGAACCGTATTAAAATTGCCAAGAAACAATCAGATTCGAGTATTCGTTAAGTAACCGAATCACATAAATTGTCAAACTGTGTAGTGAGTCTAGATAATATTTGAATTATGTATGTGAGATTATCTTACACATACTAACTTCTATCATATAATAAATGATATCATGTATTATTTATTAATATTAACAAAATTATTAACATATCTATATACACTAAATAGCGACACACTTTGACATTTGCGCATGAATTTTCACAAATTAATGTCTTATGGTATATATGAGCAAGCTTTAAAAAATTAGGTAATATGTTAAATGTTTAGATTCACAGTGAGTAACTCAGAAAATTCGTAATTTTATCCGTCCGATACGGGCCCCAACCGAACCGGAATTATCTACCTACTAGAGGGCTAGTGTTCTTAATAAAATTACAGTTCACAATAAATAAACATTGGCCAAAAAAAACAACCGTTTGTAGAATTTCCTACAAAGCTTGGAGGCAAACAAAATCAAGAAACAATGGTAAAATAAGTAACCAGGTGATGACATAATTAAAGCAAAAGATCTTAATGTATTGAGTACTTTTCCAATGCATAATTTGCTACAACCAAACATTACAAGTATATATATATTGTGGTTTCCCTGACATATACTATTCACAAACTAGTGAACAAGAAACAACTAAACCAACCAAAGTACATTAGAATAGGGCATCATCATACACACAACAGAGCATCCGGTTCTGGAAAGAAGAACCGACTTCAAAACACGTCATCACGGTTCCAGCTTCAGTGAAACGACTCTCGACTGTTGGTTGCGCTTGGCCACCTTGACAAACACTATCGAAAGACAAGACGGGGCCCACCATGGCCAACGAACCTTTTGCTCTCCTTTAAGACATGCCACTGTAAATAGGGTCTTTTTCGTGTTAGAATTGCACAGACGTATCAATCAGGCAATGAGATCACATTACTTCAACGAAAACTTGAAACTTTCGCATGTTCTTCACTTTAATGCAAAGCAACGAAAAACGCCTAAAGGGTGTTCATTTGCTTAAAGAACCCGTATATATATGTGTGTGTATGTGTATACATAAAGAGAAAGAGACCTTTTATTCGTCGGAGTTCTTTGCAGAGAGTGATAAAGTCTCCCCATTTCATGTGGCACCGTCTTATAAAGCGAAGAATTTGCTCAGTAGTGAACATGGACATACTTTCCAAGTACTCTCCATTGACACCGTTCTCTTTGAATATTTGGCGATAGTTTCCCAAGTTTATCTGCTCTAGCCACAACCCAACATCCTACACACAGACAATCCAATTCGTTATACAAAGTGGCCTATATTCCCGATCAGTTGTGCTTGTGTTAAATCCAACCGGGAGGAAAAAAGCTAAAACTTATTAAGCCAAGGAAACATTGATCAAAGAAGAACAAGGCAGCGTCAATTTAGTTTTTTTTTCTTTCCTCGGTCATTATAGTTCGTTGTTTTTATTATTCAACTGATTATACGGATAGAACATAGCAAATTTAGTGGTTGTTATCAAATTATCAAAAGAAACTGGAATTTGAGCAAAATTAAGTTCACTTGAGTTACACAACCTAGTATATTGCTGAAACCAATCCTAGTGTTTCTGGGTTGGGTTTCTTCATCTTACATTAATAGAACTCAAGAAAAAGAAAAAAAAGTAAAACCAATCCAACCAGGAGAAGAAAATCCAGAACTTATTAAGCCAAGGAGACATCAAAGAAGAACGTCGCAGCTTCAAATTAGTTTTTCTTTTCTCTCAAGTTTATTGTTTTTTTATTCAAATGAGTGGTTGTTCATCAAGAGAAACCAGAGTTTGAGCAAAATTAAGACCAATTGAGTTACACAATTGATGGAACAATTTCTATGTATAAATACAGTAAATTACAAGTCTAACACAGTCTGGAAATTGAAGAGAACGGTAAAATGATGCCATAAAGAACATTGCAGCTAAATTCAGCATACTACAGTAAGCTGCAAATTAGGTCAATCGATCTATGAACAGTACCAAAAAAGCAGAAACTAGATCTAGCAAGCGGAACACAGTTCCCAGATCAAGAAAAGGAGCGTACCTCGACAGTCCAAATGAAGAAATCAAGCGGTTCAGGTGATTGACCTTTGTTCATCTCCCAAAATCAACACTGCACCAAATCGAAAAGAAACGGAAACCCTTATAGTTTACCAATAACAGCAAAAGAGGGAAGCACAGTGCGATGAAGATGATACTGCACCTTCATCCAAACGCTCCGATAATCCGAAGCAAAATTAAATCAAACCGTCATCAAGTAAGCATCAACAGATGTAGACGCGCAATCCGCGATCATGAACGGAGCAAGAATGCTGGAAAATGTTGCGACTTCGGATTGGAGGTACAGAAAATCAATCTTTTGAGCACCGTGGTGATCCAAATAGGAAGAATGGAGCAAGGAGAGGAATGAAAATGGAATACCGAGCACTGTTCTTACCTTTTGGAGAGAAATCTCCACATTTGAGGACTGCGAAGATTTGGGAGAGAGACAGAGAGAGGGATACACGCAGAGAGCAGAGTGACGTTTAACAGAGTTCGGGCTTTGATTGAAGAGAGAAACGCCCGGGGTCCATTATTTTTGACGTCGTTGTCATTGGTTTCACTTTATTTTTTGTTTGCTTTTTTATGTCGCCTTTAGTGCAAAGATATAAATTAGGGATTATAACGATTTCCGTTTAATTTTGAACGGATTTTGTTAATTACCGGAGGGATACGTTATAAGAAAAAATAGTGATTTGTTTAACTGATTAAATATTAGCTAACAATTTGTTTAAATGTACAAAAATCAACTAGTAAGTTGTCTAAATATTAGCTAGTAATTTTTCATGTTTTTGTTCATCATATGTTAGCAGGGACGAAGTCAGAAATTTTATTTAGTAGACACGAACTAAACCAAAATTAAGTTAAAAAAAAATCATCAACGAATAAACATAAGATTTTAAAAATAACTCAAAAAATATTACAATTTTTAGGGTTAAAATGATCAAAACTTGACGGGCAGCTTTGCTCACATATGTTGGATATGTGACACATTTGATCCAAATTAGACAGAAATCCTAACGAAGTTAATAACTTGTACACTGTAAAATTGGAGCTAGCAGATGTTCAAAGAAAAAATATCAGCTTGCAATCTGATTATTAATCCTATTAATTATGGTAAATTGTAATATGACATAGAGATTTAATATTCCATCCATTATCTAAATGTCTCGGTATATAAAACTTCAAAATTATATATATTTATAATCAGCATCTTACGTATTAGATATTTCTAGCTAATTAAGAGTTAAACAAACGCATGTGCAGCATGTGTTTTCTCCCGTTACTTACGTCCCCCAGGCCATACTCTCTGTCTGGACCACCTTCATAACACGTTGACCCTCTCACCCTACTTTTAAGTTTCTTTATTATTTATTATTACCAAAATATTTAACGGGTGTATCAAATTATAATATTTTCAAAAAAAAAAATTGAACTAATTAATTATATGACTCGAACCTATTAATCCTATTATTATAAATATTAAATAGAACACCATAACGTTGACCACTAACGGAGCTTCTCCATATTACCAATAACCTTAAGTCCACATCTACAATTCCTCACTTTTGCATAAAGTGTTAAATGAATCTTTATGACCTTTTACCTTTTAGGATTGGTATTCAAAATTGCGGTACCAATCACATGATAAACACATGCCGAAAAAATATATCACATAAAAAGTAGAAATAGTAAAGTAACCACTTGCCCTATCACTGTCCAATGTTTACCTATATTAAAATTAGGTGTTTAAAGTTTTAAATGTTGTATTGTCCAATGTTTCAATTTTGTTAAAAAGTGGTGTCTCGGTGTGATTACTTTAGAGAAATCAATTCCGACGAAACCGTCTGTCAAATTCGAGCTCCCATACACACTCCTTTCTAGTCATCTTGCCGGGACCGTCACCTAAGAAGCTGGCCACATCCGCGAAAGTAAATCTCGCTTTGTTGTTCTTGGAAAATGGCTCCACACCACTGTTCTAGAATTTTTTTTAAATGTTCAATTTTTGGTGAATTTAACGATTTTGTAAAGAGTAAAGAGTGGTGGATTATGAGTGGTGGATTATGAGTGGGTGGGTTGATGAAAATGATTGAATGGAGTGAAAAAACGCGCAAAGACACCAAATTTTAACAAAAATGAAACTTGGAACAGTCCATTTTAACATTTCAAACTTCAGACACTTAATTTTAACATAAAGTAAACCTTGGACAATTTTTTAGTTATAGGGTAAAGGTAAACCTAGTTTCTTTAGGCCCTTATCAGAAGGACAAATTTCGTATCATACTTGATCTGCACCTAGAATAATCTTCATTTAAATCGAGTCAGCCCATAATGGATGCGCTAACCATAAATTACATTTCCATTCTCAAGACTTAAACCCGAAACCTCTGATTAACTAATGAAACAATAAACCGCTACACCAGCATCATCATAGTTGAGTCATGAAGAACATACCTTGGCCCTAGCCACAAACACAGTAGCCCATTTTTCTTCATTTCCTTCATGGAACTTTTCAATAATCAAGTCAAGACATATTGTTTCAGTCACAAATCAGTCATCTCCTATCAGCAACAGAAATCAAATAGTAGCTCAACAAATCCACTATCTGATCGGCTTTTCTGGTTGATCCTATCAGAAACAGGGTCCCCGGCTCTTTATCGGGGTCCCGATCGGTTGAGAAACTATAGACAAAAGCAAACTTACAAATGCTGCTTTAGTTACATCAATCAGATAATTCAGTAGGAGTGTAGGACCTTTCTTTTTCAATAATAGCAAAAGCACCATTGGAGAAAAGCCCAAGAAACCTACAACTGTGTCTGTACAGGAGAGTTGCACTTACAAGAGCTCGGCTCCAAAGGCACTATGTATGCCCGACATACATCATGATGCGGCGTTAACCAACCGATGCATTGCATCTGCTTCTTATCAGGCACGGAACAGTACGAAGATGGAAGAAGAATGAAAAGTACCATGTGAAGAGGCATTTTTTTATGTGGCATCATAAAACACAAAATTTATAAACTTGGGCAATAAATGATACAGCAGCAGCAATTGTTTCTACAAAATTCAACCTTAAATAACTCAAGCACTACGGAAATGAAAGCCACAAATACAATGAGAAATTTACCTGATATTTTTACGGAGAAGATCCTCCAAACCTCGTTTATAATATTCAAAGAGCACACTGCAGTGATTCCACACAATCTTCACAGTCCAGACAATTTTTCTGAGCATGCATATCTTGGTAGATGCAACATTCGAGTCAAACAGATTAGTGACTTGAGTTCTTCTCGGGGTAGATTCAGAGCACAACTCAGAATTAAAACAAAGAGGAAACTGGCAAGCAATAGTAGCAACCTCATAACCCACTGTTGGAAGTGGTGTCCTTATTGGTAGTCTTGCTAATAATCCCCTTGCCAAAATATTCAGCTATCACAGAGAACCCATCTTTGGACGACTTAACTTGCTGGAAGAAGCGGTCTTGGTCTTTCGAGTTCTGCTCTAAGTTTCTCTTCATTTCCAAGACTGATCTGTACTCTGGAGCACATTCGGGGCATTCCTTCTCGTTGTCACCGAGGCAACGCTGGTGGAAGGAATGCATGCACATGAAGTGGACAGCTGGAAGGTCAAGGGTGAAAGTGCAAGCTGTGCATTTACTGAGCTGGAAAATCCTTGCATTTGTCCTTAGATCCTGAATTTCTTTTCTCATTGCCAATGTCTCCTCCTGCATGGTTCAGCAGAATTCCCATATTACTTTAAACTTCACAAACGTGGCTTCACTAACAATAACTAAGAAACCACTTCTAAAATGCTGAATCAATAACAGGGCATATCAGACAGTTAGGAAGTTATTGTTCATACTTTGGGCCATGTTGAAAGATGCCAGACAATATTATGCAGCTATGCTAGAGGCATAACACACTAATTACAAAAGCTTGTGACACTTTTTCCTCTCTTAACAAATATTTTAGATTTTTCTTTGGGTGTTAAAACAATTAAAAATGTAATAAATAGTAGCTAGATCATACCAATCCTCAAATACCCGAAATAATTAATAGAAATAACCAACTGACGACTCATAAGAAATAACCAACCAACTAGTAAAGTATCAGCAAGAATTCTGTAGACGAAAACCTGATATTTTTCGATTCTTTGACGATCCTCTTCAATGAGCTTTGACTCCTGCTCAAGCTTTCGAGCTATGTACTCCTTGATGACTGAAAGTGTGAGGCAGGGATTTCTAGACAAAGTTTGCAGAACGATTATAGGAGGTAAGATGTCATCCCTTTCAATGTAAGTCAAAATCTCCTTCACTTCCTTGGAGCAGTCCTCTCCCAGCTCACCAAAATACTTGAGAAGATCTGCCCAGAGAGTTGGATCCCCACCTTTACCTGAATCTCCCAGCCGTCTGCAGCAAGCTATTAGACCTTCATGATCATGGGCTTGCATATAGCACGAAATAACCTCTTTGTATAATTTCATCTTTTCATAGAGAAACAACAGGCCTTCTGTAAAAGCATTCATCTCACAGAGAATTATAGCAAGATCGACATCATAAAGGGGTTGCTCTAAGTCCGATGGCCATCCGTTCGTAAGTAACTGCAGCCCCTTTGCACGCCTTTCCAGGTATTCTTTGTTTAGACCTTTGCTTTCAGAAGCTTGTTTCCCATTCAATGCTTTTCCTGACCTTGATTTGAGATTGAGGTCCTCGCCATTTGTAGCAATAGATATTGATGGGAAGTTTAAGTCATTGGACAGGTATAACTCTAGAAGAGTGTTATGAATTTCTACTTGAGCTGGAGAATCCTTCACCTTGTTCGTATATTTTTCAAGAAATTCCATCAGAGCCTCAGGATGGTGGACAAAAATGTTTACAAAATCAACCGGAGAAGGCAGCATAGATAGGAATGAGCCATTTGAAGCTCCGGACTTGGTTGGATCCCCATCTTCAGTGCAAAGTCTCATAAGTATCTCGATTGTGTCCATAGGCCTATGCTCCACTAGAACCTTACCATATTCTTCAACTGTAACTCCAGCTTGACTCGGCTCGAGACTAGAGATGTAGTGGAAGGCTTCATCATACCCTCCGAGATCTTCTAGCAGTATCTTCAAGTACCATTCATGCCTCCCTGCTTTCTTGGCAACATACATTGCATGCTCATGGTAGTTGGCAGCTCGACAAACCCTTATAGCAGTTTCAACATCAAATTTAAGCTCTCCATCATCAGCCTTGATGAACACATCTAGCTTGTCAACATCTTTTAGCTTGGTATAACAATTTAAGAGAAGTGTTGTATGATCTTTAGATGCAAGTCCTTTTTCATGTAACTTTTCCAAGTAACTGGTCAGGTTATAGATTCTCTGTGCATCTAAAAACTTTTGTATCACGTAAGATGGTTCAAGGTGACCGATAGTAAGGATATATTGAGCCATAGCCTCATCATAGTCCTGTTTGCTGTACAGATGGTCCCCATACTTCCTCAACACTTCCGCAGTTGCAGCAGCATCAGCCTGCTGGCTTTGGACAAGATTGATCGCAACAGTATACAAGTTCTTCTTGAAAAGCATGTCTAGTTTGCTTTCCATGTCCTTCTCTCCAACACAAAGCGCTGTTTTGTCATGAAATATAAGTATTATGTTCCCCCATTCACATAGCATGTGAGACACTTCTTTAACAACAATGCTATGGGCAATTAATCGGTTCTTCAGATCATATATGTTGAGGGTATTCTTGCTGCTCCTTTGATCTGCTATCACACACAAGAGGTAACCACGGAACCATCCAACAAATTTCTTCTCTCCTTCAAAGGCCCAACAAGGTCCACGGCCATCAACTTCATAGAAATAGACTGCCTCTGGACGACCGATGATCAATTCCTGAATAAAGAAGAACATGGAGCTCCACATAAGCTGGTAAATGGAGTGATCATAGAAGCTTAGACTGAAAATCAAAAAGGAACTCATACCAATCGATCACTCATTGTAACGCTGTTGCCCCCAATCTGATCTAAAGTTTGCAGCCTTGGAGGTTGATTGTGCATGTTAAACAAGCTTATAGACGCAGGAGTGACAGCAAACAACTGAAGTGCTTGACCATCAATCCTGAAACCTAAACCCGTGATAGAAGAATGGACTTCCACCTGAAGCTTGAATCGAGTGATCCGCTCCCGAGCTATATCTCCTTTGATGCAGTAAATGCAGCCATTATCCAACCCAATCGCGATCAGAAGAATGGGTGGAGCCTCCTCAAGTACTAAAAATGATGTGATCTACAGCGTACCAGGTTCTCAATAAAATTTAAGAAATGGAAAATCCTAACAGGTTACCAGACATTAACAATAAGATCTACCTTTGCCTCCGGAAACTGGTTAGTGAAGATTCGCAGTATCCCAATACAGTCAGGCGTCACTGTACTTGAACCTTCATCTTGCATCTTGTCCAAATCGAAAACCTTGAGGCACTTAGCAGACTGCTGAGACGGCAGCTGCTCATCTTCCCCAACGGTTACAATAAAATTTCTTTGCTGATTTAACACAAACCACCAAAACGAGAATTAACAACCATAATTCGAATCAACCTAGCAGCTGACAAGCAGAACCAAAACCTAACCAGGCACTACTGATATCAGAACCAGATCACCATTGTCAGAACCTAACCTTGAGCTGCTGCAGAAACAGCACGGATGAAGAGTGCGCTTGGAAGGCGTAATTGAACTTGAGTCCCCGATCGAGCAAGCTGACGGAACCATCATCGCAGCCAACCACGACCTTGCCTCTGCCGCTAGAGCTGCACAGGATCGCGCCTTTCACTTCCTCGGGAATCGAGCTCTTGCCGCCAAACTTCTCCTCGAAGAAGTCGAATTTCCGCCACTGGTACATTATTCAACGATCCAGCCGCTCTAGGATGTTCACTCCGATTGGTGATCGGACTTTGAAGCAGCTCAGCGATTGAAGATTGATCTCGAAGAAGAAATGTGTTCGGTTCGGCTTTCGGCTTGTAGCTTTTGTCGTCCAAGGCGCGCTTTCCAGGCCAGCTTTTGCAGACTATGATTGCTGAAGGAAGCTTCATAATGCGCCCTTGGGCCCCCTCGGCCTTCGAGTTCGGCCTATCAGACCATAGCCCAATATTCGGCCTGATAGCCCATCCTCATCTACAATGCTTTTCGTTTTTTTTTTTTTTTTATATTACATATATGTTGGTTTTTTTTTTCAAATAAAAAATATAGATTCATCCCGCTTCGTAATATTTGGGCACTCTCTTCCTTACGCACTAGTTCTGTTAACATAGTCCTACTAGCATTCTAGTAAAGTAACGTTAATATAATTTCACTACAATCTAGTATAATCAAGAGGTCGGCTCGTTAAGCCTAGATCTATTCACGTCTTCTTATAACTGACGTGATATATGACCCAAGCGGTACCTGATATTTTTAATCAAGTCACTGCGGGGTGACTTCCGAGGATTTTCGAACATATGAATTTAGAATCAATTATTATGAGTTTTCATACCGACAATGGGCTCTAACATTTTTTTTTCATTTTAAAATGGTGACACCAGTAATAGAACATGTGCGCTTTGATACCATGTTAATAATAAGACGTGTGTTTTAACTAACTGTCGCATAAGCTCTAAATTATGGATGATAGTAGCAGTGAACTTAGGCGGGATGGACGGTTTTTTCTAATAAAAGAAGCCCAAGCTCTAAATTTCGGGCTCTCTAACTCATATCCTAAGCCCGATCCCAAATTTAGAGAAAAAGACATTCCTACCTTGGGTTTTCTAAATTCGGTACGGGCTCAGACTATCCCGAGTTTACATCAAAACTAATAAAAAAAACGAAAAATCACATGTCATTATCATTTTTCAATATTTTAACAGGCATCGAGTTCGCATACAAGTATCAAATTCTCATACAAACATCAATCTCATACAAATATTAAGTTTCAAGAATTCGAAATAACTAGAGTTTAGTTAAGATAACGTACATTAAGAATTAAGATTAATTACAAATTCGGGACAGAACTTTCGGGATTTATCTAAAATGCTCGAGTCCAAACCCGAGTTTGGATGAAAAGTCCTGCCCGCTCAGGCTTGGGCACAATTCCTAGACAGGCTCCTCGGGATTTCGTACTTCTCGGGATTTTTGCTCACCCTTAGGTGAAAGCATTCAGCACGCTCTTATACTATATATCACAAATCAGGATGGTAGCATATGTAGCAAGCATACTTCCACACCTTAAATAATCCACACTCACATCATAGTCATTCGATAAGGGTAAAATATTAGACATTAATTTTTTTTTTTGTTTTTTTTCAATTCTAGCACTCCGCCGGTTTAAACCCGATATATTTGATTAATAAATAAAATGTTAAACCATTGATTATAAGTACTTTTAACTTAATGTGCTAATCTATTATAAAAAAAAACATACCACTATGATAATAATTAAAGCCATAAATACCAAATGTATAGAAATTTGAAAGATACAATTTAATATATTAATGATGTCGTTGCAGTTGGTTAACTTGGTATCATATAATTTCCTAATAAACCGTACGTGCTCACAAGTTACAATCAAAAGAAAAATAATAAATGTTAAGAGGATAAGCTTAATTACGTAATACAATATAGTCAATTAATTTACAATTAATCAGTTAGTTAATGCCTCTGGTGTTGTCTGTCTGTCACGTATTTAGCGAGTTAGTGTTAACCCACTATGGCAATTAAAAAGCTCAGCACAAATGAAGAGGGAATCCACAAATGCTGGAAATAATAATAGATTAGCATGTGGACCAGTTTCTATATTTAACATTGTTTAACAAAATATATTTAAAAATTGAAAAAATTGAAAGAAAAAAAAAAAACATATCAAACCCAAAATACTGATTCGTCTTGCGATGCGTAGATAAGAAACTTCATACACGAATGAAGAAGCTTATCAATGCATATTAGCTAGACCAATTGGTAAAAAAATGAATTGCGTTCATAAAGGCAAATCAAATTCGAAACATATTGAAAACATTATTTTAAAAACGACTTTAACATTAACGCTTGCAGTTCGAAATTGCGGAATCAATCTTAAAAAATATATTATAAAAAACTGATATCATATGTATATTTTATTTTTTATACAATAACTTTAGTCTTAACCTTAAATAAGTATAATGATTGAGACATTTTTAAATTGTGGCGCGTAGGAAGAAGATTCTATAAATAAAAATACAAAAATAAA
The DNA here is from genome assembly GCA_036873135.1 of Clarkia xantiana subsp. parviflora. NCBI lineage: Eukaryota > Viridiplantae > Streptophyta > Magnoliopsida > Myrtales > Onagraceae > Clarkia > Clarkia xantiana. The sequence continues at coordinate 53,300,522 of JAPTYO010000001.1, forward strand.
TAAAATGGTGAAAAAGGGAGCAGTTTAATTCTCAACCACGCCAATCACGGACTAGTCAAAGTGACTGCGCTACAGCCTACAGCTAAGGTAAAATTCCCACGTGGGCCCCGCTCATGGAACCTTGGTCGTATTGGAGATTCCGATTCCCTGCAAATCACCTGAAGCAGGTACCCAACCAAAATCCTGTCGCGGTGATTGCACACGTGGCATTTTCGACCAGGTTAAGTTTTTGCATATAACTTTTCCAAAATGTAATTTTGCCATATAATGTAACAATATTATTTTTATAACACAATTAATCACGGTAAAATCTAACTCACTATACTATACGTAGAAAGCAAATCTTAATCGATTCTCAGCCGAGTAATAAATATTTTTATTAAACTTTTCAAACCAGTCAAATTTTATTATTATATATTTTATTATATGCCATGGGTATTTTGGGAAAAATGACTAATACGGCTGCTAAGTAAATATAAAACCACACATAAAAATATAATATGCATGAACAAATTCGAAAAAACTGTATCCATGCAAAACCATGATATATATAAAATAATTTTTTTATAACATATTAATAACTAATAACTAACACGATTAAGTTGTACTGGTAAATTTAATGATAATCTTTTGAACAATTATGGTTTAATATTTTTTTTGTGAAATCTGATATATAATTTTACGAATCTTATTATGAGGTGTTAATAATGTGATATTTGCATATGAAATTAAAAATGACTAACTTAAAACAACACGACATGAACACATTTAAAAAAAAATTGTAATGAATTTAACACAATAAATTTATCATGTGTATTTATATTCATTAGTGTAACACAATAAAATTATTTTTGATAACATATGCAGTTACACGTTCGGATTTAAAGGGTTTACCAAACAGCTTAAAATTAGATACTTTACTAAATTGACGTGTAAATATGCAATTAATCATTTGAATGTATCTTTGGACTCTAAATTCCATAAATAGCAACTAATAATAATTCCCTAATAATAGTAGATTTTCCGAAATCATTGGAGGATAATAACGATCCAACGGTCAGGATTCGTCATCAAAGTAGACCCTTTCCGTTTAAAACCATCCACACTTTTAGGCACAAAGCCGACAGCTTCCAGTTACCAGACGCTAAAGCGGATTCTTTTCCGTCTAATAATTATTATATCATTTTATTTTCGAAATTTTATGGAGGCAATTTTTTCGATACAATTTTTTATTTTATTTATTTATAAAAGTTCTGATCCTCATTTTCTGAATTGTTTCATTTGTCCCACAATGTAAATTTTTGCAACTTTTAGGTAAATTAATATTTAATATGTCACTCACAATTTGAACAAGTCGAACTGTGATGGTCGTGTATAATTTTACTCGAACTAGAACTTGGCCGAGTTTGGTTTTTTCAAACTCGAGCTCGACTGGTGCCATACTCGTTGAGATCAAGTCTGATTCGTATCGCCAAGTTTGAAATTGTTCAGTTTAATCATAAATCGTGCATCTTAGCTCGAGCTAGACTTGGCTCGCCTTATTTGAATGGCTAACTTAAATTATAAATGGTGCATCTTAGTACAAACTCGAACTCGATTTGATAGCTAATGTGTGGGTCTTGAATTAAATATATATATATATATAATTTAATTTAACGTAAAGATCGAGCTTGAATTCAACTCAAATAAGTTTTTTTTGGAAATAAAAACTCGAATAGGAACGCGAACCTCTTGAATTGATTATAAATTAATTCGTACTCGACTCAATACCAAAAAAAACTCGACTTCGAAATTTAGCGTATCGAATTTAAATATCGACCAAACCGATCTCAAGTAACTCACTATTAGCTTGACTCATTTACAGTCATAATAAGTAGCCTCCATACCCTACATTTCTTTTTCAATTTATTTTTTAAATTAGAAAACACCAATTTTAGTTCTATAAAGCTTTGCTTAAGAGTGTCCCAAAATAAAGATATATTCGACGAGTGCAACAAATGAAAAGTCAAGAGTCTAATTGTTCAAAATAGTAAGTTTGAGGTGCAATGTACCTTAACGTGAAAGTTGAGGCTGCGCCATGCAATTTAGCGTTGTCTTCATAAGATTTTATTTTTAATTTTTGGAATTGTCTTTATGAGATTCACTAGGGGACATCCTCGTCAATCTTTGCCAGTTGCAGTTTCGGAAATCCAGGCGGAATTCCAATAAATTCCCGCAATTTTCTGTAACGACAACTACAGCCTGTAAATCCCCATTTTCCCTTTTTCCATAAAGAAAATAATTAAAATCCATCCAATAAATGAATAAATACATATTCAGTATTATTTTAAAAATGTCTTAGTAAACGACACTATATTTAAATTATTGTATAATTTCTTAGTCCCGCTTTTCAAATTATAATAATTCGCTTTTGTATCATCTTTGCATAGTTTTCACTATTTTGTAGCAATTAAACTGCCCTATAAAAACTTTAAATTATGGGTTCTTTTTAATTTTCTAAGATCTATATTGTTACTAAAAATAAATGTTTTGAAAACCGGACCTCCTATTGGTCCGGGTCGAAGGATGAATTAGTAGTGTTGGCAATATGATTCTTGTAAAGATATTATAACACACATTAACCCGGTTTCACAAGTGAAATTTGGATTGGACCGAATAAACTGGTGTCAGTTTGTCGGTTCAAATAACCAAAATATAAACTAAAATAAACTTGAAAGATTGGATTGGGCCGCTTTTTCGTGAAAACGATTCAGACCGGTCAAATTCGAAAACCAACAAATTTATCGGTTCAACGTCTGATCCGGTTTTTAAAAAGGTAAGAATTGCAAACTTAAAATCTTTTAAAAATCCTGAAAATCATTTTATAACATATTTTTTTTTTGGTAAACCGTTTTATAAATAAGCTACTCCGCAGGGTTTAAATTACCGTTTTTTATTAACAACTTTCCAATAATATTTGGAAAAAAAATAAAATAAATTTCCAAAATTGAAATTATTAATAATAAATAAAGGGAAAAATGTATCTATATTAATGGGGGTAGGGGAGTGTTGTTGCCTACTCTTGTATATATTTATATCACTTCTGTTGGGTTAAACTAAAAGACAATAACCCTCTCTTTATACCCTCTATCTATCCATTCTACCAAATTTTTTAATTTTGTTTTTTGAAAATGAGTTCTCTGTTGTGTTCTGTTTTTATGGTTTATGGAAGGGAAAGGAAATGAATGGAATGGCGGTGGCTTTCAGTGTTTCTGTTTTTAATTTCTCAAAAATAGAAAGAAACAGAGCAACAGAAGAAGAAGAAATACAAAACAGAGTAGTGTCTCTGTTTTTGTGTCTGCAACTGACGTAATCAATATCCATGGCGGAATTGGTTTCTCTGAGTTTTTTAAATTTCCCCCATTGAAGAAGACGACGACGAAGAAGAAGAATTTGGTGACAGAGAAGAAGAACATTGCAGGTATGTATGTCAGAGATAAAACCCTTGCTCTGTTTTTGTTCATTCTGTCATGTTCTTGTTTAGAGGACAAATTTCTTGTTTTTCTATTTATTTTCCAGTAATTGATTAAAAAATGTCAGATTTCTGCAGCTCAGATGTGTTTTCTTGAGGGTATTGAAAAAAAATGATTTTTGTTTTTTCAAAAGATGCCAAATTTATGTATATATTTCTTTCAATTTAATTTTTTTTTTTTCACAATGGATTCTAAAGAGCCCCTCATCTATAGAGACAAGAATTGAAGTAAATGCAATCAATCAATATGAAAACATATTAAGAAATCAAATGCAAGATATTTAAAAACTGAATCGATAAAAATTATATAATTTTTAGATCAAAATTACACATTTTTTTACCAAGTATTAAAGAGGCCAATTTGCCTCTCATACTTTATTCCTGTTTGTATTATATTTATTCCACATTTAAGATAATACTCATTCGTACCGTATTACTCCATAAAAGTGATAATAATTTTTTTTTCAAACCTATGCCTAAAATACTTCATTAGACAATAGCTGCCATTTAATTGTCACAGATTGTGGTTTTCTTTATTGTGAATATATTTTCTTGGCCAAAAAAAAAAATTAAATATATGATGAATCGTTTGTTACATTCTGGTGTGTATACCGATTTTTCTATAATAAAACTTAAAAGAATACAAATTTTGGAAAGATTTTGTATACCGATTTTTCTATAATAAGGTTGCAAGATTATGGTATTAATGTCGATGAGAAATGGTCAATTAAAATCTCAATAAATTTACCACTGATGTTTATTGATCCTATCATAATTTGACTATTTTTCATTTTATTATTCAGAATTTACATACGAAGAAGAAATTTTTTAATGGATTTTTCGGAATCGACCCGAGTAGTCTACAACAGAATTCGCAAACTCGAGCCCGATAATGCCACGAAGATAATCGGCTACCTTTTCTTGAACGATCACGGCGAGCACGAGATGATTCGGCTCGCGTTCAGCCCGGACAGTGCGATCGAATCCTTGATCGCAAAAGCCCGAGCCGATCTCGGGCTGTCCGATAGCCCGAACAAACCTGACCAAGCCCACCCGTATTTCCCGTACGGGCCTTTCACCGGCATTTACGGCCCGAAGTCGAGGCCCGACCCGTCTGCAAAGCTATGCCATTACTTCATTAAGGGTTTCTGCAAGCACGGACACAACTGCCGATTCTCCCACGGGTCGACCGGGCCCGAGACTTTCTCGCAACAATTTAACCATGTCTCGGCCGATGAGCACGGGTTTATCTCAAACGGGTCGCTTGAGAAACTCGAGGTGGAACTGACCGAGCTACTCAAATCGAGAGGTGGGTCCCCCGTTTCGATCGCGACCTTGCCGATGTTGTACTACGAGAAGTACGGGCGGACCCTACAGGCCGAGGGGTACCTTACGGAGAGCCAGAGGCACGGTAAAGCCGGGTTCAGCCTCTCGAAGCTTCTATCCCGGTTGAAAAACAGTATTCACCTCATCGATCGGTAAAACCCTAACTACATTTTCTTCCTTGTTCTACAAGAAAACACAAAAATGTCTTATGTTTTTTTCTTGATATCATGTTTGATTGATAAAAACTAAAACCTAGCTGCATTATCTTTCTTGTTTTCCAAGAAAGCACAAACACTAATAAGTTTTTCTTGATTTCATATTCGATCGGTAGATCCCTAGCTTGCATAATCTTGCTTGTTCTCCAAGAAAACCCGAATCATTTCTAAGTTTATCGCGACTTAATATTTGACCGGTGAAACCCTATCGATGTTATCATCCTTGTCCTCCAAGAAAACTCAAAATATTTCAGTTTTGGTATCTGATTAAAACCCTAGCTGCATCTTCTTGCTTCTTCAGCAAGAAAACACAAAACTGTCTTAAGTTTTGCTTGATATCATATTTGATTGGTAGAACCCTAGCTGCATCATTTTGCTTGTTCTCTAAGAAATCTCAAAATATTAGGGTTTTGGTACCGATTAATCTTATTCGATATGTTCATTTAGCAGGCCTCACGGACAACATTCCGTAATTCTAGCGAAAGACGCCCACAAGTACTTAGACCACGATCGGTCTGACTCGGGCGGCATTGTCTCGGGTTCTCGCCAGATTTATCTAACGTTTCCCGCCGATAGTGGCTTCACCGAGCAAGATGTATCGAACTACTTCAAGTACGAAATCTTAAAAACCAACACGATTATATTGATTATTATTATTATTATTATTATTATTATTATTATTATTATTATTTTATTGTTTGCTAAATCGCAACAATATGCAGCAAATTCGGTCCTGTCCAAGATGTTCGAATCCCGGGGCAACAAAAGCGAATGTTCGGGTTTGTAACTTTCGTTTTCCCCGAAACCACAAAGCAAATCCTCGCAAAGGGAAACCCGCATTACATTTGCGGAGCTCGAGTCCTCGTCAAGCCTTACAAGGACAAGTCCAGAATCACTGATAGGTAAAAGATTTAACCTAATTCCTGCACTTAATTCTTAGTATATGTATCGGTCTTTAAGTTGATTCGCGTAAAATGCAGAAAAATCGCGGAAAAAATGCAGAACAACGGTTGTCACAATCCCCGAGCACTCGAAGCCGGTTATGAGTTTCAATCAAGTGAGTATCCGAAACTAATGTAAAACTGTGTCAATGCCGGTTTCATCGAAATTGACGAATTATCGTTTTTACAGTGGCGAGGTTTAGCGATATATCGAGATTGCTTGAGACCGATCATTCTGAGGAACAAGAATTCGGATATGTCGGAGAACCTAAACCGTTTTTGTATCACGAACCTTACTTTGCCTACTCGAACCATTCGAAGTTACTGAAAGGTCAATCGATAGTCTGATTGTTCTAATCTTAGGTAACTTGTTCTCCAAGAAACCCGATATTAACAATTATAGACGTGTTTCCAGGTCCCGAAGAGCGCGCCAGTTACTTCTTTGATGTTGTCAACAATGGATCAAACCACAAGGACCAAATGTTGCAGTTGAGCAGCAACTGCAGTGATCAGGACAGGTAAAGTATAAACTGCACTAAAGAATCCAAAAACAGTTCCAACTATAAATCTTTTTACTATGAAAATCAACAGATCTGATAGTTGTTAAGCCTAAAGTTACCAAAAAAAAAAAACAGTCTAGAACTGGTCCAGAACCAAATCGTTTAGAACTGATTATGTACTAGATCTGGAACTGGTTTTGGACTGTTTTTTTTTTTTAAATTGTAGTGAAACCTTCATTAAAAAGCGGTCCTAACTGGTTCGAAATCATGCCGAAACTGTTTTTGAGAAAACAGTTACCGAATTAGTCCTGAACCAGTTCCAAACATATCAGTTTTTCTTTAAAAAAAACCAGTTCTTTTTGGACCAAAACTTTGATCCGGCTCGGACTAGTTCTACCCCAAATAGAGCTACACCGAATATCAATATTTTAAATTTGGGAAGCGTTAACATGACCTAGTTGAGACTGTTATTATGTGTTTTTTTTTTTTTTTTTTAAGTTCCCTCTTTTTTTATTTTGAAAAAAACCGTGATCTTACTCATTGTTATGTGTTAACTTAGCAGTCAAGGAATCAATCTTCCGGAAAGCCCATTCGCCTCGATGATCGTCTGAGCAACGATTACGTAGGAGGTGCATAGACATACCAACTGGACATATCATAATAATTATATTTATTCATTAAGTACTACTACTACTCTGACTCTGACTACTGAGACAGTCAGTTAAGACGAGCAGTGCGCAGATTCATAGGAAAAGCTAATAATAACTACAAAGGATGATGAAGAAGAAGATGAACAAATATGGTGACAACTACTACTAGTAGTCCTTTCTAACATTTTTTCTCCTTTTTCTATATAGTCGAGTACGAGTACAGAAGAAAACTCGGGTTCGGTTAGGAGTTCGGGGTAATTGTGCAGATTGGTTTTATTAGTCGAATAGTAGAAAAAGAGAGATGAAATTAGCAAGGACATTTATCAAAGTGTATGGATATTGAATAGATGAACTTGCGGTTTGCAAACATCATGCAATTCTATTATACTACTGATTATATAACATAGTTGTTATCTCTTGGATTATATTTTGGTTATTCTTTGGTTTTGTTGATATGTTGGAAAATATGCTAGAGGTTTTAAAGGAGAATTAACTAGATTAAATGAAAGAAATGATTTTAATCTATTATCGTTTTACTGATTACGGTCTTTTTAAAATAATTTTGACATCTAACTGAATCATCGATTGTGTTAGAGGATAATTATAAGCAATTGTCTCCTGAATTTTGTTATTGACATTTGAAATATAATTGTCTTTTAACGAGGCATATTCTATCTATATCATGAAAATCTTCCATTTTATTTTGAACCATCCGTAAAATCTTCCATTTTATTTTGATAGTCTAGTATGTACGGCAATCTTATAGTAGAAAGTTATTCGATGTTGTGGGAAAATTATTTTAGTATTTAAGACAAAGTCGTGAAAACGATGAGTGTAAAATAGTGTTCACGGCTAGCTTAAAATGTATATGTACACAACTAGCTTAATTTATAAGCCTTAATCATACTTTTGAAGTAAGGTTATTCATCTTTTTATCGTGATCTTGATTTCATTGAATTCATTTTTTTCTCGTGATATATATATAACTCACAATATTAATATCTTTTGTAACAAAGAAAACGTCAGGCAAACCAACGTATATCCTAAGCCCATAAATGACTCATGTATAACATTGACACATATTAAGAATGTAAAAGGATGCTCAATTATTGGTCATTCCTCAACTATTTTGTATTAAGAATGTAAAAATTATGAGTAACCCACTTATTTAAAGGGTTGATTTTAAGTTGTTCATAACTTAATTCACTCCGTCAAGTATCAGTCTAAATCTGGGTTTAGCTGTTGAGAGATTTAGTATTAATCGATCATCGTTTAATTGGCCAAGACTTGTTGAGAGATTAAGTATTTACCGAGACTCGTTTTAAGTTCTTAACCCTTCAATTAAATGAAGTTTTCGTACAATATGTTTGAACAAAATTAGCTTCCGGTGCAATATCATTTTTACAAACGTTTGGTGCAATAAGTTTGCAAGAGACATTTAACGGTTTACTCTTAATGGTTAACTAACGAATGCACTGAAAATCTATAAACTACAAATGTAATGCACCAAAAGTCTAAAAAAAAATTAGACCAAAAATCAGTTTTGGTCAAACATGTTGTACCAAAAGATAAATTTAATCTAAAATTAAATACTAAATACAATTTTAAAAAAGTTGTTAAGAACCTATAAACCGTCCAATGTTTGCTCAATGTTAAAATACGATGTCTGAAGTTTGAAATGTTAAAATGGATAATTTCATGTTTCATTTTTGTTGAAATTTGGTGTCTCCGCGTGTCTTTTCCTCTCACTTCAAACATTTTCATCAACACATCCACTCACTCAATACATCAATTTTTACTTTTCACAAAATCGTCAAATTTCCTCAAATTTGAACATCCAAAAGAAAAGATTCCATCAGAGTGGTGTGGAGCTATTTTCGGCGACAACGGAGTGGGATTTACTTGCGCAGATGTGACCAGCTTTTTAAGGGACAGTCTCAACAAGGTGACGAGAAAGGAGCGTGTATGTAAGCTCAATTTTGACAGTCAATTTTCGTCGGGACTTGCTTCTCTAAAGTAATCACAGCGAGACACTAAATTTCAACAAAAACAAAACCTAAAACTGTCAATTTTAACATACAAACTTCAAACGCCAAATTTTATTGCCATTGGACTGTTTATAAGTTCTTAACCAAAATAACCAGTAAGTAGTGCATCTTGTATTACTACGTAGCAGCTATACAATCAGAACACTTCATTTCCCACTCAAAATTGAACTCCACAACAATAATACTTCACTGCAACAGAAAAAACACTCATTTTTTACATCTGACGATTATGGTTACTGTTAATACAAGGAATATGCCAATAATAACAATAACAATGTACAAACTTAAGAACACTCCATTCCTAGCTAGGGACTATGCAAATTGCGCAAGTGTTCAACCACATCGTACGAATCACTAAGCCGTTGGATATTCGAGCGATGAAGAGTCGACCCTTTCTGGTTCCGAGAATCACCCGACACGACTTGCTTTGCTTTCGCCGAAGAAGAGCACGAGTGGCGAACACGAACCCGGTGAGTCCTCGTCCTAGTCGTCATTGTGTAATTGCCACTCACCTTGATCAATAATATAACTTCCTTGTCACTAGTGTCTTCACACCGCCCGTTACTCGGGACGCCGTCGATAAACTCTTCCACCGTTTGGTATTTCTCGTGGCGGACCGTTACCTCGATTGTTCGATCCGGGTTGATGATGCCCGACGCGGGGTGTACCTGAGAAACATTGCAAAATTTGACAAAGATCATGTTACAGAGGTTGTTCCTATTTTTTAAATCTTGTCGATTACAAGGAAATTACGTTTTTTTCAACAAAATAGCACTATTTGAACAATCAAATGCGAAAATAGCCTAATGTAAGTAGCAAAACAATTACAAAACTAGCACAATCAGAGAAGCAGATTCTCGACAAGAGTTGGACCGGTTCGGCTCGTTTTTTTAATATAGGGTAGAGTCCAATTTGGTTTTTTTAAGGACTAAATTGCAAAAATAAAAAAATTAGATAAACAAATTGAATGACTAATTTGAGCAAAATAAAATTGTATCGGTGAAACTTGACGGTTGACTAACAGATGCACCTAGAGTCTATAAAATGCAAACATATGGCACCAAATGTTTACAAACAAAAAAAATATGTCACCAAAAGCCAACTTTGGTCAAACATATGGAACCAAAAACCCTTTTAACCCAAAATATACTTTTAGTGTTTATATAATTTTAGGATTTTTCTTTCTTTATTTAAACCTGAATTTAGAATTCACCAGGCATAACTGTTCACCCAATCTATAGAGTTTTGCTACATAGTGCTATTTTCGTATTTGGTTATTCAAATAGTGCTATTTTGGTGAAAAAAATCAGGAAATTACCTCTAGCCATTCAGGAAATGCAAAGCCACCCCTTGGTCGATGATCCGGTGCTTGTCCGTCCTCTCTAATTATCGACACGCCTTCACAAACGATCTGGAACAAAGCATTCTTACTCCGGGATTTATTTGTGATTCGCAGAATCGATGTGTCCCGGTGCGAAAGAATTATGTTGTTGGTGCTGACGAGCGTGTCCGGAACATCGTATAGTTGGCGAAGCACAGAATGAACTTTTTCATTTGAATTGTTAATTTCGCCCAACTCTTGCCTCCTTACCGGTTCATCAACACGAGCTATATCGACGCTGAATATGCAGCGAACGGGCTTATGATCGCTGTCAGTTACGTCCATGCATCCTTCATACCTTTCGATATATGGAAAAAAAAAAAAATCAGAAGTTGAGGCAGAAGGAAAATTGAAACTTGAGGCAGAAGGAAGAACTTACTCTACTATTGAAGAAACTACGGGACACTCTAAGCTGCATTCAGTCCGTTGCGATGAGCGACTATCACGATACACGATTCTATCGCACCAAGCTGGAACTCGCTTCTTTTCACCCGAATCATAACCTAAACAACATAAAAACACCAACTTTAAAGAACAAGAACACTAGATTTCCTTGTTCGGAAGCAGAAAGCACATTAAGCAGTTGGGAAAATTATGTTGAAACACCATTTCATATTCTTATATCAGACCAGTACTCCCTTAGAAAACATACACTTACCCCTTGAAAAGATCGATGTGGCACTGAGATAAATTGTTTTAACAAGTTGCCAAGATTAGTAAGCTAGATTGGTAGATATCACCATATAAATCTATATCCAAATTGACTGTGTTGATGGATATTTTACACAACCATCATTTTCCAGTCCAAATCAAGCAGGAGGATTGGGTAGTAATCCATCATTTCAGTTGGTTCGGGTCGGGATATCCAATTACATGGCACTACATAACTTACTAAGCTTGACAAATTGGAAGAATTTTCCAAGGGTAAGTGTAAGATTTATTTATAGAGCTTGTTTGTGTAGTATTTTGCAAACGGAAAGGGGGTGCTAATGTAATTTCCATAAGCAATTTCTCATGTAAGTGCAATGTAAACCAACCTACTTCCAGTATCAAATATCCCAGGTCCAATACTAGTCTAGAAAGAAGAGAAAAAAAAAGGATTTTTTTTTTCATGATTCCTTTGCAATGTTAAATTACCTGATAATCCCATTTGGTGCCGCTCAAACTTGTAGGTAGGAGGAAAATTGATCACTGCTTCGCGCATTCCTTGAAAGACATTACCAGCTTCCATCTCGGAACGAAGCTGGTCTTTTTCTCTGAGCCAATCGAAGCATCTTTGGGAAACAAAATCCCGTGCTTCATCATAAGATATATCATCAAGGCGGTAATTAAAGTCGCCCAAAAATATGACCATGTCCGCCTCTGATAGCTCTGGCCTTACTTCACCCGAGGAGTTGCCAATTGCCTGTTGAGAACTCGAGGTTGAGTAGGTTCATGATTAAGTAAAACAGTCATTTCATGAAAATGAATAAAGAGATTTATGCGTACACTTGAAGCACGAAGCATTTGAGCGGAAGTAGAAGCACCAACTGCAAGAGAAAGGATCAATGGGAAGCCATTTCTATAAACAAGCCAAGATAGATAGAGTGAGAAGGCAATGGAGCAAGACGCTGATAGGAACGGCACCATACCAGTTGCGCCATTGAAAAGGTTAGAGGGCTTGCTGAATGTCATAGTCTTAAATACATGATCAAAATCAGCATTCCGACGGCTAACTGCCTCGACATGTGCAGCAAAATGACAATTTATAAAGCATATGATCCGATCATACACTCTAATCCTAATAGCAACAGCTCCCTGTTAACATTTTCAGCCATGTTCAGAACATAAATCGTCATGATGAGACAAGTATATATCAGATAGCAGACAACCGTCTCCACAGAAGTTCAAATAGGAATAATCATCCTCACAGCCAGTAGGAGACATACCTTGTTACCAATTGCACGGCCAAAACCACATGGAACTGCTGCAGCATCAACATCACCAGCATAGGGCCTCAAGTTATTTCGTACCCTAACAAACAATGTACCGATATGAGAGAAATTCAGTAGCAATTAAAATATAAGGAAATGAAACGAGAAGCCTATTCAACCTCTGTCATAACCTACAACAATAACAAGAGGGAAGAGAAATGAAAACACACAAAGACGGTTTGTGAGAACCATGTCTTCATCAAAGGCAGTCTAAGGGCAACACAAAGCAATGTATGGATGAACATGGTACAGGAATAAATAAAAGTTTTTTTAATGCAATTATCTGAGCTAAGATATGCAGATTCAGATCCTCTTAAAAAGATCGGAAAGGCCTTCACAGAAGAGCAGCATCCATAGTTCAGTTGATTTTGACATTAAGCAAGGCACAAATCTTACCACACTCCAATTAGCAGACCCGCCAACTGTCTTGATCCAATGCGTTCAAATGTTGACCCTTCATCAAGTGTCTTACCTATAATATCCAGCCACCATTGACCAACAGCACTACCCTCCAATCCAACCTAGAAATCCCAGAAAAGTAAGAATTATGTGATTTAAGGAAAAAAGGTGATGTGTATCTCAAAAAGAAAATCTAATCTTATTTGTTAAGAGATGCTCCAATTAGAGCTTTCCTACCGTTTCTTTAGCTGCAGACATAGCAAGAAAGCCAGCACCCATATCAACTTCTTGCAAACCAACAACGACTATACTTGCAGAAGACGCTGCAGAGCCCAGCCAGGATGTGAGAGAATCACGAGATGCTCTTCCTTGTCCGACATTCCAAGTGCCAGCCAGTATCTTAATGTTTTCAATCCTGGTGTACAAAAACTCTTTTCCAGCCAATTCAGAGCGTAGTGTGCTGTCAAGGGGTCCAGGAGAGGAAATGTTCCAACCTCGTATACCACCATGACTAGCCATGCTAAAGACATAATTATCCCCAACAGTCAGTTTAATAACGGAACTGCTATGAGCTACCCATTCTCCAAGCAGTTTACCCTCAAGGTTCAGCACCTGTATGGTTCCACTAGCATAACCAACCCATAGCCGGAGGCCAACTGGGCAAAAACATTGTACTGGACAGGAATGGTAGAGGAAGTCTTGCACACGAATGCCATTTCCATCCCATTGTATGAGTAAACCACTTGTGCACCCAGTCCAGATGATTCCGTTAACGGTTATGGTCATTGCTTCAGCTCTGCGATTATCATCAACAGCTCCTTTTGTAGCAACTCGAACAACAGCTTCGGCAGCACCCCTTATGGCATTACGTGAGCGCTGAAGAAAAGTAAATGAAGTCTGCACTCCTTTTTTTGAACCAGAAGGATACTCTGTAGAGAAGTCTTGATATATTGCATCTGCTTTGATATCAACTGGACCGTCCACATTAAACACACGAATAAGTTCCTTGGTTCGAGCATCCCTGCCATTAACACGGACCATTAGTGCACAACTCCAAAAGAAATCTTAGGAGGTGGCATCGCTATACAAGCAATGTCCACATATATCTTCCAAAACATAGGAAGAAACACAGACTTATATTTAACTGTAAGACAAACTTCTTCATAGAATTGGTAGGAGCAACTTCTTGGAAAGAAGAATTTAGGCCAAGAAATACTATTCGTTCAACTCAATGGGAAATGTTATACATTATAGTAACTATTTCATTTTTAAGATAGTGCTTTTATTACATCGGCAAATAATGTGTACGCACCATTGAGCAAATGTGAGGTAGCTAGCACTCCACATTCTTCCTCGTACATTATCTGATAGCAAGTGATTGACATCAGCAGCTAAAGCGTTATTGAAACCACTTGCAGAAACCTGGTTGCTGGGGTCAATGTAAGACCTATCTAATGAAGCAGCAAGATGCCTCTGTTCCGCAGTATAAGAGAGAGATTTGTCAATAGTTTCCCATGGCCAAATCCGAATGACACCACCTTCGGAGCCCGACCATATGTCTCCTGTATCAGTCAGAAACTTACTGTAAGGAAATTGTACAAAAATCTGAATCTTCCTATATATATATATATATAGCAAATGCGAGACAAAGAACTGCTGAAACCTGAGTGGTCATGTGGGTTCAATCAAGCGAAATAAGGGAAGGATTCGTGAACAGAGGAATTAGATAGCAACAACATAGCCATTATGGAATTTAAGCAATTGGGGATACTGAAGCTCGAAGCTCAATTATAGTCAACATATGAAGAAAAATGGAATTTTCAACTGCACAGATAATCATCAACATATGTCTAAGATAATTTTGGTTACCATAAGAAGAAATGGCAATGGCAAGAACAGGGCCACGATGAGCCTGCCAAGCCAGTGATTCCTTGAACTGATCAGTCCTGCTGGAAAGCATCTTCCAGCACCTGATCTTCCCATCTTTGTGGCCAGTCCACATGACTCTGCTCCCTTCATCGGCCACCATACAAATGGTCGGCGAAATACCATCGACCGACTCCCTAAATGGAGCTGTATCTAGCTCCGCAGCATCAGTACCCTCTTTGGTGGCCGTTGCATACAAATCGCGGCTCAGGTCCCAGACCCTAAGGCTCCTCTCACCTCCAGCACAGAGCTGAGTCCGTGTAGCCACCAGCGTCCGAAGGAAACATCCGGATTCGGTCTCCCTCAACGGATGCGGCCTCAATTCAAGGCTCGGCGGCCGGCCGGGGTGAACGGCAGCTCGAACAGGCAGCTTGAACATCCCGGCTCCACCGCCGCTGCTGATAAACTCCGGCAGCGCAGGCGTCAAGGATCCATCCGTCCGTCCATTGAGATCAGCAGGAGCAGCTGGAGAAGCCAGCTTGCGGTCCAAGAACTGGAGCATGTAGTCGAGACGCTTGGTAGTGGACTCCAATGACGTGGTGGAGGATCGGCGATCGTCATCATCATCGGGGTCGGAGAAGGCCGGTGAGGATGAGGATGAAGAATCAAAGTGGCGAGTGAAGACTCTGCTGCTATTGGCGGCGGAATCGAGGGCCGGGCCCGATAAGAGGTCGAAGTTATCACTTCCGTTCATCTCCGCTTCTGCCGGCGCATCGGGGATTCCGCAGAGAGAATATAGACAGAGAGAGAATAGATAGGCTGCGGCGCGTGAAGTTCTAAGAGCGGCGCGTGATGCTTGGATTAGTTATGATCATGTGATGGCACGTATGCGGCCGATATGATATTTTTAGAAGATTATTAATTTACTTTTTTGGCCTTCTAGAAGATTATTAAATTACTATTTTGATCGACGTGGCAACAACAACTCGTTACATGTTGGAAAAAATAATAATAACTTTTTTGTTTGACTTTGACTATTTAGTTACAAATACACTATGGACGGTCACCTAGAACTATTATTTATATTATTTTATTATCATTATTAACATTATTTTAAATTTTGAGACTACTGTCTATCTATCTACAACATAAAGGTGAGCTAATTTTTTGGCACGTTATCCTTAACTAAATAAAAGATCAATGGTTTAAAATTTTATTGGTGTTTTGAGAATTGAAAAGTATTAATGATGAGTGGTGCTATCATTCTAATGAGTCCCTCTTAATACTTACACACAAGAAAAAAAAATGAATAAAATGAATACCGTGTCTAATATGCTGGTTTGAACGTAATGAACAGTTTGAATATATATATAATCTATACTAACGGGATGTAAAAGAAAGAGAATATTAATCATCAGAGTAATAGTAGTGGTAATTTGTGTATTCATGTAGTATCATGCGTGATAATAATTTAATTGCGTTGTGTTTAATTTACTGAATATATAATAGATATGCACAGTAAACTCAATGGGCCGGCCGTGTTCAATGCTATGTTGGGCTTATTTAAAGTTGGTCCATAGTAGCTTGATGCCGATTGGAAGCCCAGAATGGCCCAATTATTGATTGCCCTCCTCATCATCTGATTAGGAATCACGTTCGGCTGCCGCTGCACAGCCCAAAGTTAGAGAGTCTCTCGAATTATATGATTAGATCTAGTATGGGTTTAATATTATTCCAAACATTAAACCTTAAATTCTATGTTCACTATATCTAAAATCAACTCTAAATTCGTATCATAAATTACAAATTTAACTCAAAATTCAAATACAAATCACCAAAGTTATTAGAATTATTGTTATTTTAACTATGGGTTATATTAGAGCATCCACAATGATTTTACATAAATTGTATTCTTTAAAGTTGTCAAGTAGACATTTATGTACATTTTAAGTAATATGTAAAGTTAATACATACATAAAAAAAAAATCTCTGCAATCATATTACTTAACATATTTCTTAAATATATTTTATTATTAAATTTTCCAACAACCACCAATAAGATATTAACATTAATTATAAAATGAATTAATTTATAATTAAAAATTGGTTACGTAATACATAATGCATTACTTATATTTAAGGAATGTTTTATGTAAAAATATAAATTTACGTGTGGCTCCCATATTTAAAGAATGTTATATAAAACAGAGTTTTTTTTGCTTTATTTAAATAAACATATAGGGCTCACGTTTACGTAATATTTACGTAATACCACTGTGGATGCTCTTACCCACATAGTTTTATATAATATACATATGTCAAATATATTTATAAAATGAACAGGGACAGGTCCGCGGGGCCTTGTGACTCCAAACCCGGACCCGTCCCACGGGTCGCGAATCACGGGTCGGCATGTTAAAATCGGGGCTGGTTCTCGCAGTTCGGCGGTATCCGTGACTCATTGACACTACCGAATAGTTTGAAACACTTTTTTTTGGGCCAATAACACCTAAAAAATATTGAAATACTAAAAAGTGACACTAAAAAGGTAAAATGATTCCACAATACTATTCCACACAATGTCAAAGAGTTCCACAATCGACATAAATAAAGCTGCTGCTGCTGCTGCTACTATGTTAGCGGCTACATATAACTCTGCATCTATATAAACATTATTATCATTTTCATACCTGATTCCATAACACTACCTCCTCACAACTTTCTCCAACCTGAAGAACAAGAGAAAGTGGAATTAGTGCCACATTACCGAATCGGGTTATCGTTTACAGTTTTCGTTCATCCTCAGCTTTGTACGGCTGCTGTGTTGAGTACACTCTGCTGCTTCTCGTTCCCGACTGGACTTATACGATTAGCATCAGCTGATCGACTCTCTGTAGCACCCTTTTCTTCCTCCTTTGGTTCGTGTTCTTCAGATTTAACTCTTGCATCATCGTTTGATCCAGACCCTAATGGGTTCCGAATGATGGTTCTTACAGCAGCAGGGACATCATGGTCATGCTGTCCTTCGTAACTTGTCATCACCAGTTTCGGGTCATGATGTGCCCTCTCTACGTGTTTTTTGACCGGGCATCCCGGACTTGAACATCTGTAGTAACTCCTAAACATAACCAAAAAAAGAAAATAGGGTTAATAGATCTTTTGATACAACATGTTTGACCACTTTTGGCTTTTGGTGCAGCAGTCTTTTTTTTACCACATATAAAGTTGTCTTCAGAGGAAAAAGATAAGCAGAGATTCTACAAGCACATGGGGTGTCCTTTCAAAATTCAATAATGGTGACATAGTGTATACCTAATACCAAGTTATTACTAGAGTAGTTAGTGAAAAGGAACCCCCAACAGCTGCAATGATGAGGTGAGATTTAGCAGATATCCAGCTGGGCTAGCAAGTAATGAGATTTAGCAGATACCCAGCTAGCTGAAATCCGTTAAATTTAACAGGAAAAACAGACAGAAAACCAAAAAGCAACGAAAACGAAACCTGGGATACCTATTAGCAACAATTAAACCTGGGACAACTAAAAGCAACATGGTGCAAACTTGTGACTGTGATTAGGTTTTTAACCCTATATAAAATTATAAGCTATAAAATGACGATTACTCAATATCCACTGAGAAAGACATCATAGAAATGCAACAAGTAGTTGTAAAGTAGAACAGATGATTTAGGTCAGCTATAGAGAGTGATAGTAGTGTATGGGGAAGAACCTTGGATGTGGGTTGCCTTTAACTAATTTCTGCCCGTACTTGCGCCAGCGGTACCCATCATTGACAATGTCGACCTCACTCGTTGTCTGAACAATGTGACGTGTTTCACCACTTGGCTTATCTGGTGAAGCTACATCGACGCTACGGTTATCCTTCTTCCTGCTGAACTAATTGCAGTCAAACAAAATCTTTTTTTTTCCAAATAAACAAAGAAATATTGCACTTAGGATAACAGACATACTTTTTCTTTGAGGCTTGATCTTCATCATTACTTATCCCTTCGCGCACCCTGCTCCTTGGAGATGCCATAAGTTTTACATCATCTTCTGCTTTGACCACTTGCAGTGGAGCGATCTCTATAGCCTTAACATGCTCACCTGTCTGGCCGCTCCCATCTAATGATTTTTCTGTCGAATAGGTTGAGTATGAATTAGAAATAAACCCATTAGGAGCAGAGAAAAATGGAGGAAGCTTTACTCCTATACCTTCTGTGGCAATGGAGGAAGGTTTTTTTTCAACTACACAAAAAGCCATGGGGGTGTTTGTTTGAGGCTTAGGATGGTCGTGCTGGCCAAAGTAGACCGTGTCAGTTATGACGCCCTCAAGTGACCGTTCCACTTGCTTCTTGACACTGCAGTTAGGATGTGTACATTTGTAATAGCTACGAACAAATTCATTCCCCCGAACATTCTTCTGCCCATATTTCCTCCAATTAAAACCATCTTCAGAAGGTTTTTCACCTTTTGAGGTCCCTCCTTCCGGACCTTGTGGAAAGCCATGAATCACTTTAGCAGAAGTTGGCAACAGCTTCTCGGGAGTTGTGAAGCTATTACTGCCTCCCTGATTTGACTGAGAATGAGCACCACGTGTATCAGATTCCTGGTCATTTTTTTCTTGATCAGGCTCTACTTTAGGAGCCGTATCGATTGGGTTGATCTTCTTGGACTCAGTTGGAGTCGGCTCATCAGGGTTTTTTGACTGAGAGATGCCAATAGGGTTAATAACATCAGCAGCTCGTGAATCCTGATCAGTAGCAGCGGGGATTTCTTTGCCGCATGGCACCATTGTCAAATACAAACTGGTAAGAAGCAAATCCTTGAACAGAGTCTAGCTTAGTTAGTAAGCTTTCCGTCAGGAGGTCCTCAACTCAAGCCTACAAAACCCACAATAGCATACAATAAGAAAAACCAGTAAAACTACATGGATCATAGTAAATACCACAATTACAGCTCACAACTTGAAAAACTTGAAAAATAGAGTTTCTTTCAGTCCTGCAAGTTTCTTTTAAGCAATCAGTTACCAGGAGCATAATCTTGAAGATAAACTGAAGAAATTAGAAGATGGTAAATGTAAATCCTTGGTAAAATAGTAACTGGTAATAGTGATAACTTTATTTCAGTAACTTTTTCTCCTTTATTTATCAAGTCAACACCATCGCTCGGCCTAATTCATCCTTATCAGTACTATTCACCCTTCCTCAAGTTTCTTATAATCCTTTTCAGTCCAGTCTCGCTGTCACTAGTAGTCGATGAAAATGAGGATCTCCTCAAGGATCAACTGTTGCTTAATGTTTAGTGCTTCCATAGCTATTTCTACCCAACACGAGTTATCCATAAATTACTGATTCACATAATTTTCACTAAGATTCCCATACGAAATGCTTAAAGGTGGATTGCAAATTACAAAAAGAATGAACCTTGACTCTTTAATTCATTGATAAAAGCACTTATTGCATCATCAAGGAATTAATAAAAGCACTAGTTGGTAATTGGTAGTTGCATCATCGAGGAAAAGAGAAGGACAAAAGTGGAACCAGCAAGCTCACTTCCGAACTACTGAAATCTCCTACCTTAATCTCAAAGCTAATACCGGGAAATTTAGGTCACGATATAATACTCAAATGACCATCTACCCAAAATTAAAGGGAAAGTAAACACTAGAAGACACTTTTAGCTCTACTGCAATCATTAAAACACACAATCACACTTTGATTTCCATCGAAAAAAGCAAGGAAGCTGCCAAAATCAGCTCAAAATGCAAATTTAAGTCTCAATTTCGCTCGATAAGCTCAACGGAGAGTGGTTAACACGAAATTATCAGCTCAGATAAGCTCAAAAACCCTAATCAAACAAAACCGTACACCAGAAACCGAACAACCACACAACACACAAACCTGAACTTTGAGCTGAATCCGCACGATCAGACACCGGAAATCGTCGCGAAACCGCAGCTAGCTCGCTGAATCGCAGCCGCCGATCACGGCGAAGAAGTGATCGAGCCGAAGTTGGTTCGGAGTGGACAGTTGAAAGTTCCTCTGAGGTCTCGAAGTCTAATCCGCTTTTGGCAATGCAGGTTAGGGGTAAGAGATCTGTTGTTTCGCGACCACAGGAGCATCTGGTTCCTCGGCCGCAATAATGGATGCTGATTGGTTGCTTTCACTGTGGGCCCGCGAAATTGTGCCTCTGAAGGGGTATTCTGGGTATTTCCCACTTGCCTTCTGTGCGGACGGAGTTTCTGCATTTTTGTGAATTTGACAAATATAACCTTAAATTCTGTGCCGCATATGATTCCAAAGCTATTTGGTATGGAATATTAAATATGGGTTAAATAACTAAATTATGAAATTAAATTATTAAATAACAATATTATTGGACCAACCGGTAAAACGGTTTATGCTTTTAGAATAGACCGAGTTTGAATCGAGTTGGAGTTGCTTCTTGATTAGGAATTTAACATTAACCCTCAAATCTAAATTGTATATACAAAAAATAAATGCTAGCTTAAATTTTTAGATAATTTTATAGCTCAGTTTTTTCTTTTGAATAAATCGATATCTCCGTCAAATAGTTTATATAATCCATGCAGAATTAGTTATGTGGCTATCATGTGATGAAGAAAATATATTGCAATTTATTCGACTCAGCTAGTAATTTTTTACGTTCTTTATTCATCACGCAATTCATTCCGTAGAAATTAAATAGATATTATAATGACACTATAAATTTTTACACGTGTGAACTTACTAGCAAAATGTTAAAATAAAAACTTCACCTAGCAATTTTTCAGGTTGTTAACTGAAATTTTTGAATAATTTTTCTAGCTCTGATTTCACTTGTATGCAAATTGATAGCTTTGTCATATAGTGTATTAAATCAAGGTGGAATTAGTCGTGTGGTTTTGCAAGTGATGAAGAAAATAGTACGCAGTTTGTTCTCGTTCAAATATCAACCATTAATTTGTTGCGCTTTTTTCATCACGTGATGAGAACGTGACACATTTTGTCCAAACTAAATGCAAATCATAATGTTGATAGCAATTTGTACACGTGTGAAATTTAATCTAGTAAAAAAAAAACTCAAGTTAGCAATTTATTCAATTACCCAAATATCAACTAATAATTTACATATTTTTGGTCACTTAATAATTAACATACTAAATAACTTTCCTTTGCAAGAAAAAATTATTAAGGATTAAATTAAGAAATATTATTAAATTTGTGTCCATTTATTAAACATGGTAGTGACAAACTATTACAGTTGTAAATGTACTTAATTAGCTTCAAATGTATTATTATCAATTTTATATATATATATATATATATATATATATATATATATATATATATATATATATATATATATATATATAATAAATCCTTCTTTAGCAAGTAGATAATTATTTATCAACTTATGTATCGAAGTGCATATTGAGCATCCACAATAATACGTAAAGTAAATACACACCTAAACAATATTTGCTCTTCAATTGTTTTACTTAATTATACTTCTTAAATATATTTTATTATTAAATTTGTGAACAACCACCAATAAGATATTAGCATTAATTATAAAATGAATTAATTTATAATTAAAATTAGTTATGTAATACATAGTGCATTCCTTAAATTTAAGGAATATGTCATGTAAAAATAGATAGGTCTCGCTTTTAAAAATTGCTATGTAAAACCATTGTAACACGTTTTTATACATTTTATATTAAAAATATGTTAATTTCACATTTAATTAATTAATACTATATAATACCATTGTGTATCATTGTGTATGCTTTATTTACATACAAACTTAAAATATGCACTTGGGTACATAAGTTGGTTTATCTATATAGTCTTCATTAGTTATTAATCATTTATCCTTAATTTAAGCTAATATTATTTATATATTGCTTATTAAATAACTATTAAAAAAAATTTTAGAATAATACTTGAGAAATAAACATTTATTCTATTTTATATTTTATTCTTTCATTTTCAAAAAAATAATAATAATTAATAAAATGATATCCATACAATTTTATTTTTTTTAATTCGCAAATAATTACTAGTAAAATGTGTTATCAATAGGGCCAACTCATTAACTATGCTAAGTATAGCATGTTCTTCAGCTATAATGCACACTTGGATAAAAAACACACCCTATGTTTTTTTTATGGGTATGCGGAAAATGGGAGACTGTAGTTGTATATGGCCTCCCGGAACAGCAATCGCTAACCTCCGTCTGTATACTTGATTGAGTGGCCACCTGATCCAGGTGTGAACGGATGCGGAAAATGGGAGACTGTAGTTGTATATGGCCTCCCGGAACAGCAGTCGCTAACCTCCGTCTGTATCCTTGATTGAGTGGCCACCTGATCCAGTTGTGAACGGAAAATCTATTATCTCCGACAGACAAATAAATTATTCTAAAATCCACATCATATGCATACCCACTTATACGATGTCTTCCATCTGTCAATCACTGCATGTTACAAATCAGCTTGATTGCTTTTGATGGCAAAACTCAGCGAATACCTTAGGTATATGCTAGATCACTTGGGATAAACTGACTCGCGGTGAGGTAGTAAGGCTTTAGAAGGTCTAGGATTCTGGGACACACATCTCTTTAACTAAACCTTAATCCTCAAACAAGTCTGTCGAATTTTAACAACATTTTCATTCATTTGGGCAGATTGTCTTCATCATAAATATCTCCATTTGTCTGTATTTTTTCAAGCTCTATCACTCGGCTCTCATTTTGCGGTTTGTCGATGTATCCTTTGATTATGTATCATCTTCTTGGAAGGGACTCGCTAGCATATCAACTTCGGCCGTCATGTTATTTTTTGGACGGATCCGTGGATACCAAATGTAGGTATCCTCGACACCTGGGGATTGTCAGTAGCTTAGTTAGGACAAACAATGCTCTCACAAAGAGCTATGCATTAGCATTCAAGTAAAATTCGGCTAGCTGTGTAATTATTTACCATAAATAATTTTAAATTTCTCATAACCTTACCCACCGGGACAAAGCTTGTGATTAACGTTAATGAATTTAGTTAGCACATGGTATAATTAGAGAATACAAGGTTACCAAATGTGATTTATGTAATTTTTGCGAAATTCGCGATGTACTTAATATTTATGAGGATTTAAAAGGTTTCTATCATCTGTCAAATTCAGGTTTTATTTGGCTTGCATTCATGGATTATTTGTCATTGTGTTATGTGTGCTATTTTGATATGGCTTGTGAGGGTCATTTATAAGTCCAATGAGATTGGATCATGTGTTTCTCTAGGAACTTGAGGTTACATATAGCATTGTAGTGAGATTTTGGGCTCTCTCGCGCTTTTAGTTGAGGATCGAGTCATTCCTCGTAGAAACGGATGATTTAATCGCATAACAACTTATTTCAGATAATTCTTCATCTAATTAAAGATTCAAAAGAATTGAAAAATGCAATTAAAGGATAAATTATAATTAACTAGGCTACAGAAGAAATAAATAAAGAATTAATTATTATTTATTCGCACTCGATCATTATTATATAGGTTTTCCTACCATTTCTATATATACCGTCAAGCAATTACTTCAATATAATTCTGTAAAGAGGATAGTCTCCAAATAAATTATAAAAAAAATTACTTACACACATAATAATTTTTTTAATTTTTTTTCGACATTCTTACTTCGTTATAGATTAGATTTGTCTGTTTAATTCCGCTAACGTTGGTATGAAATGACTTAAATGCCAATATTTAATTTTAGTAAGTATGATACCAATTGCATAATTATAATCAGTTTTAACACATATTTTTTTTTGATTTATGAGTAGTATATAACATTTTTGATAAAGTCGACCGGAAGGTTTAACCTATCCTTATATACATTTTATATAAAAATAAACAATAGTAATAATAATAACTTTGATAAATATCAAAGGGCATCTAACATATATATATATATATATATATATATATATATATATATATGCATAAATCAATTTAAGACAAGTAAATCAATTTAATTAACAAATATTACACACACAAAAAAAAACTTAATTTGATTTCAAAACTAATTTAAATTTCGGAAAAAAAAAGTTTGAAAAGAAAAATTCATATTATCAGAGACACTATATAAGTTGAGCAAGGCAACCAGTTCAAGGCTTTTCTCTCTTCTCTCTCCCCCTTCTTCTCCCCTCTCCCCCTTCCGGAGAGCATAGATTTCCCCATCAAAGCTCTGCACTTGAATTCACATTTGACAATCACGATTTAACAAGAACTGAATAACAAGTATAGGTGTTTGGGGGCATATGCTAGAACATGCCCTCAGTCCAGTCCTCCACTGTCAGATCTTGAATCGGTTTTCTCGCACGATTTGGCATCTGGGTTTATCTATAATCGGTGGGTTTGGATTGAATCTCGTCGTATCCTGATCTTTGCACAACTGTAAGCATCGGATCCTGATGCTCCCTTTATTGCTTATTTCAGGTTCTCTGAATTCTGAAATCTAGTTCATGAAGGATCTACTGTAGTTTGCTTACTGAATCGGACTGCATATTTGAAGCATCGGCAGTATATACAGTTCTTCTGCAGCTGTTGATTGAAGGTAGTGCTTCTCTGCTTCGATTGGGTCTACCATTTGCATTCTCGTCTTTAGTGGATGGTATTTGATGACCAAATTATACATATAGCTTTTAGACATTCGGTTTGCCATCTCTAACCTGTTGATTTACTTTGATGCATATCTGTCTTACCAATGTGTAACTGTTCTAGATTGGATCCTGCTCGAATTTAGCTCAGGAGTATAAGTTTTGACATGTATGATCTTCGGGTATTGTGTGTGATTATAACTTCAAACTGATGGACTGATAGTTTTTGTGTTGCAGAGGCAATGCAATCTGATAGTGGAAAGCTATTCGTTGGTGGGATATCTTGGGATACAAATGAAGAAAGACTCAAGGAGTATTTCAGTGCTTATGGTGAGGTCGTGGAGGCAATCATCATGAAAGATCGGACCACGGGCCGTGCTCGTGGTTTCGGTTTTGTTGTTTTTGCTGATTCTGCTGTGGCTGATCAAGTCATCAAGGATAAGCATAACATTGATGGCAGAATGGTAAGCTACTTAAGCTAAGAGTCTTCTCTATTGCTCAACTTAATGCTTCATGATTGAATGCACATCAAAAGAAAGCTTCATATTTTATCCTTGTAAGAATCACAATCCCATACATTGTGAATGCAGGGAAAAATCTGGTTCTGCATTGAATTGTAAAATATGTCTTCACTAGCCAATTTCATATTCTGTTGTTTGTGATTCTTAAGTTTGGGTTTGAAGAGTCATAGTGGATTGAAAATATATGAGTCCATTTTTCGCTCCTTGTCCTTAGGTTGAGGCAAAGAGAGCTGTTCCAAGAGATGACCAGAACCCTATTAGTAGAAGCCCAAGTGTCCAAAGCTCTCCCGGTCCTGGCCGCTCAAAGAAGATATTCGTTGGAGGGTTAGCATCCACTGTCACAGAAACCGACTTCAAGAAATACTTCGAGCAATATGGAACAGTCAACGATGTTGTTGTGATGTATGATCACAACACACAGAGACCTAGAGGCTTCGGCTTCATCACCTATGACACAGAGGAAGCTGTTGACAAGGTTTTGCTTAGCACATTCCATGAACTCAATGGAAAGATGGTTGAGGTAAAGAGAGCCATTCCAAAGGAGTTGTCACCAGGCCCCACTCGCAGTCCTCTCAGTGGTTATAACTACGGGATGAACCGACTCAACAGCTTGTTCAGTGGCTATAACCAAGGGTATGCTCCAAGTGCTGTTGGAGGTTACCCACTTAGAGATGGTAGGTTCAGTCCAATCACGGCAGGCCGAAGTGGGTTCCCTCCATTTGGTATGAGTTTTGAGCCAAGTTACGAGGGGAACACAAATTTTAGTGGTAATGTTAGCTATGCTCGTGGTTTGAGCCCTTATTATGTTGGTAATCCTAATAGATTTAATAGCAATGTTGGGTATGATGGAGGGAATGGAGGGAGCTCTTCGTTCTTCAGCTCTGTGACTAGGAACTTGTGGGGAAATGGGGGTCTCACAAACTCTGCTAATTCCACCAATTATACTGGATCAGGAACTATGAACACTGGAGGAAGCAACTATGTTGGTGGTGGTGGAGGTGGTGGTGGTGGTGGTATTAATTGGGGTTCATCTCAGATTATAGGACAAGGTGGTGGAAATAATAATTCTAACGAAACTGGGAATCTCGTATATGGTGGTGGAAATAATGCATACAATTTGGGGACTGTGGGGTATGGTAGAAATGCTGGACAAAGTGGTGGAGCAATGGCTTCTTCTTATGGAGCATCAAATGGGACTTCTTATGATGGAGCTCTTGCCGATCTCTATGGTGCAGCTGGCTCAGGGTATGGAGATCCAACTTGGAGATCTTCAAATCCTGAGAGAGGAGGGTCGGGTTCTTTGAGTTATGGGCTTGGTGCTGCTGCAGGTTCTGATGTTCCAGCTAAAGCTTCTCCTGGTTATGTGGGTGATTACAATGTCAATAAGAGAGTTAAATAGAGGTAAGATCAACCTTTACATTTATCTTATCTTAAATTTGTCGGGTATCTTTTTTACTTGCTTCCTCCATATATTTTTTTGGTAAAACTTTATCTTCACTACTCAAGGTTGCTGTTATTTCCTAATGTTATTAGTTCACATTAGTTTTTATATTGGAGAAGATAGTCATATTTTCTTTTGGTGTTCTGCTCCTCTAAGGCCATAGATTCGTGCATATATGCATAAAGGTTAATCTAATGTGCATATATTTGTTATATCTTACTGCTCATCTGATGCTTGAAGGCTGTTTTACAAATGGAGTAGATAGGACCCAAAACTACTACCATATGCACTATCCATATGCAACTAAGTCGTTGAATATTTGTAGGAGTTATTGCTACTTTTTTGCTCCCTGCCATTGTATGAAGAAGGGGAACTTTAATGTCTTCTAAATCTTTGCAGAGAGAATTAGCCATATGGATAGAGCCAATGTCGTTAATTTTGAAAACCGAATGTTGATGCATTCGCCTATAGTGAAGCTCTTAGCTAAACAAACATGATAGTAGTTTGCCATATGAAGTTTTCTCTTGCAAATTTGGGGCCTTCTTTTTGCCTGTTATCATCTCTCGATTGAGCAGTTTCTCAGTCTTGTTTCGATTTGTTCATTAGTTTAAGCTGCACTCAAGTTTGGTCGAGTAAGTCCTTGGCAAACATTGTAAATTTAGTGATGAAGCTTCCAAGATTCAAAATTGACATGCATCTTTCATTAAAAGTGTCAAAGAAAGCAGTATTCTTCTATATAACCGAAAACCTTTTTAGAAAAGTGTTTCTTTTGGCCACCAAAATAAAGATTGGTTTCATCTGCCAAAAAAAATCTTGATAGCTGATAATCTCGATAACTTTGTTATTCACTTGATCTTTTTACCTGCATTAAACTACATTGTTATCTTATATTATCTGAGAGGCTTCTTCACTTTGTACCAGGTAAGGTTTCCTATGAGTTCAATCAATGTTACAAAGCTGTAGGTGAAAAAACGTGGTGAAGACGGTAAAACTGTGATTTTCCCGATCCTCTTCCCGGTGTTTCAGAAGAAATCAGTTGATGGTTAGAGCGAGCTAACTGGTGAGTGAGTTTCGAAGAATTTTACAGAATAGAACTACTACTACAAGAAATGAATGATTTTGTGTCTGATCGCCGGTTTTGATTTCCGAGGTAAAACTTTCTGTTTTCGTAGGGTTTGTGATTTCAGTGTTTTTCGAGTGATATAATTTTTTTAGATTTGTGGGATATAAGAGTAAAAATGTATCATGCATCTTTTGGTGAGGTGGAGATACAAAGATGAAGTTTTTAGACTCTGTTATAGTCCTCTGTTTTTACTGTCCCTTTTAGAGTTTTCATCAGTTTACTTGTCCGGCAAGTTACCGTGTTTTTCTGAAGGTTGTAATCAAGATTCTTGAGTTACTAGTGTGAAAAACACTCGAGGGATTTACCCACATAGGGTCCCGAAAATAAGTTTTACCATTTTATTTTTACCGTTTTGTTTCGATTTAGTTAACCACTCTTTTGTTTGGCTATGGACAATCCAATAAACCCCTCTTGGTAAGTTTTGTATATTTCGTTTTAAGTAGTTTGACTTTTTTACCTTCGCCTTTTACCCCCTGTGGTTTTGAAGTTTAACTTAGTCCATGTCGAATGGGCACTCTTATTTTGGGAAGTATACAAGATAAATATATTAAAAAAATGGTTAACAGGTCTTTTGGTCCATGATGTTTGACCACTTTTAGGTTTTGGTCCATGATTTTTTTTTTTCTTAGTTTTGGTATCATATGTTTACAGATTTTTCTAGTTTTGGTCCGACCGTTACATTCTGTCCATTTTTCCGTCAAGTGACATGTGCAAGTTACGTGATCCACCATAAACTTTCAATTTTGTTCAAATTTGGAGGAATTAACCCCTTGAACTAGGTTTAGGGTGTTGATTCCCCTAAATTTGAACAAACTTAAAAGTTTATGGTGAATCACGTGACTTGCACTTGTCACTTAACGGAAAAAATGGACGGAATGTAACGATCGGACCAAAACTTGAAAAATCTGCAAACATATGATACCAAAACTAGGAAAATGAACATCATAGACCAAAACCCAAAATTGGTCAAACATCATGGACCAAAAGACATGTTAACCCTAAAAAAAAACTAAAATATTGGGCAACAAGTAATCTGTTTTCATAGTTCCTAACAACTCGTGTTAAACCTAATCACCTAATTTGGGGAACTATATTTAGCACGAACCTAATTAGAGAGAGCCACTTGACTCGGTTAATTGAATACGACCGATCTAGGGTATTCTTCGGTCAGAGACTTAGGGTGAGCCATGAAGTTCGCCCCAAACGTGGTTTCCTAGCTTGTGTCAGTTCGAGCACCTTAACTAGGTGAATTGAGTCATGTGTCATTATATAAATGAGGTATCAAATTAAAATATATATATATATATATATATATATATATATATATATATATATATATATATATATATATATATATATATATATATAGATGTGTCTCTCTAATAATATAATTTTCCTCTTGTTTCTTGGAACACAAGAAAGGGTTGGAACTCTCCATTAGATTAGAAAGAAAAACAATGAAGGGGTGGTGGAAAAAAAAAAGTTTATTTTCTTTAGCGGCAAGTCACCATCGAATGCTCCATTATGCGATTATTTATTTATTCCTTGTTCCATCATTTCGGCACCGCGAAGGAAAACCCGGGCCGATAGCAAACAAAATGCCCATAATCTTAAGAGTTCCATTTTTATATGTTTGATGATTGAAATAAAGTACAAAGGTGACCTTCTAAAGGCACTTTATGAACAACTTGCATTGCATACCCTCTACTTTTCATAAACTTCATACTTTTTCCCCACCTTGAGGAATTGGCAAAGAATTTTTATAAATAATTGACCGAATACTGGTTCAGCGTTTCATTTTTTTAACTATTTTTTTAGGTTCAAATCTTATTCGTATTATGGAAATAGAAAAAAAAAATTATGACTAGCATTTTTCCATATACGAGGTGATCCACTGCAAATGAGGATTATACTAAACTCTGACACATATTATACAATATGGGAAAAAATGTTCACATAAATCATTATAAGATGGCATAGCGGTTTAACATTTAATTTAAATTACATTATGCATCGTTTGAACTCTAGAAAGAAAAAAAAAATTCATGGCAAACACTTTATACCTTATATGCTAATACAGTGCAAGCATATATTATACTAGGCTTTGACGGCGATAACATCTTGTGAGAAATAAATAGAAAAATATAAACATAAACCATCGTAAAATGACGTACCGGTCTCTGAACAGAGACTGACAAAATCTATTTATGATATCCATGATAACCCGACAAAAAGGTATAATAGTATTACTTAACTGGAATACTATATAATTAGATATCATATGTGTGAGCTCGACAAAACCGCTTACGTTCACATCAAGCGGGCATATAGTAGACTCCATCGAGTGAAATAATGACCTGATCCCGAGATAAGTATTCCAACTTCTTCTACCCATCCTGTATTTTGTCATTTTCGTTCCGTGTTGGAATAGAAACGATAGAGTTTTTTTTGTCATTTTCGTTCCGTGTTGGATTAGAAACGACAGAGTTTTTTTTGTATTACTAAAACAATTTTTCTATTTATTACTATCCCGATTTATTTTTATATTAATATTTGAACTCAATTTGTAAAAAATAATAATAATAATAATCCACAGAAAAATAAAACGATCAAAATCACATGATATCCATTAAATGCAGTGCGATTGGATATTATTCTAAATGTGGAGTACATATATCAATTCTTACTTGCTCGTAAGACATACACGAAAAAAAAAAAAAAAAAAAAAAAAACTATCAATCTAATTAGGATGGTTATTTACAAATCCAATACCAAATTTACATCATATTTGGATCAAATAAATATTGGAGACGACTAATTAAGATAACTAGAGCACTTCCATTTATGTCATGAATCAATTTGCAGAAATGGAGTTGACTTTTTTCCTATTTGGTCCACAATCTTAATGATTCTAATTCATATTCATTGTCTCCTTTTCTTTTTCATATAAACCACGCATTTTCTTTCAATATTAAACCAACAATATCAAAATTTCGACAATTTTAGAAATTACGCTTGAGCTTTTTATTCAGAACACTAATCATTTTCCTTTTACTATTTATAGTAATTGTTACAAACTTTGTTTTATTCTCTTCTTGCATTGGATTCAACCCATCAAATTAAGTATGTCTTAATTCTTAGGTAAGAATTAATTAAGATGACTTTTACCAAATAAGATGACAATTAGAATTCCGACAAGGTAGAACCATCTAGAAAGATTCCGATCTTGTCTTTTTATTCCCCTCTCATAGAATCCATTAGAAAAAATCCACATTTTTAATATTAGAAAATTAGATATAATTATGCTAGGTATTCAATATTATTTTTAAAAAGGGGATTAACTTTATAAAAAAAAAGAGTTCTTATGTTTTTGCAACAAAGAGTTTACAAATTGATTAGTAACTTAGAACTACAATATATAGTATAATGATTCAATATTTTAACTCTTAATCAGATATTTCGATTTTAAAATTTGTTAGAATACAAAATAGGAAAAACAAAGAGTTCAAATGTTTTTTAAATAAAGAGTTTAAAAATTGTTTATTTACTTAGAACTGCGATATAATATAATAACTCAATATTTCAACTAACCAGATATTTCAGATTCAATTTTGTTAGAATACCAAAAATAGAAAAAACATTTCTTTTATTTATTTATCTTTTTTTAAAGCAAGATTATCCTCTCTGTAAAGTACAAACTACAAACACAGAAAAAAAAAACATCCGTCCGTACGTTTGCTCCTACATCAAGATCGCGTACCGCAAGCCGTCGTTCACCATCAGGTGGTTCATCTCCGACACCCGGGCGACCTCGCCGGAGGCCCAGCCGCCGTCGGCTCCAGCGACGCGCGGGCGAGCGAAGCAGCCAATCGCCGACCGGCAGAGGCCGTACGCGGCGGAGAAGCCCGTCGGTCGGCGCTCGATCACAGACATGCCCTCGTCGGCGACCCTGGAGGTCTTCCTCGTGCCGGTGAGGTTCCGTCTCATTGCGACGAGGATCCGCCACACCATGTCGCCGGCGCGTGGAGGAGCTGAAGCGGCAGAAGAATCTAGAGAGAGAAAGAGAGGAGTGGGTATTGATAGTGGTAGGTTGGAGAATGGATGGAAGTTAGTGCTTTGTGCTTATCAGGAAGCAAGTATAGAAAGCTTTATGGCGGTACAAAGTATTTATAGATGGAGACTCGTCGTACGTGCCAAAAAAAAAAAAAAAAAACTTCATCGGGTCATGTCGGTTCGGATCAGGCGGTACTTTCATTTATTTAAGGGTTACTCGGTCTTTTTAATCCATAATGTTTGATCACGTTTGAATTTTGGTCCATGATGTTTTTTGCATAGTTTTGGTATAATATGTTTGCATATTTTTCTAGTTTTGGTCCGACTATTACATTCCGTCCATTTATTCCATTAAGTGACATGTGCAAGTCACGTGATCCACCATAAACTTTCAATTTTGTTCAAATTTGGGGTAATTGACACCCTAAACCTAGTTCAATTTGGGTGAATTGGATTAGGTTTAATGGGTCAAATTTGGGGAATTGACACCCTAAACCTAATTCAATGAGTCAATTCTCCCAAATTTGAACAAAATTAAAAGTTTATGGTGGATTACGTGACTTGCACATGCCACTTAATGGAAAAAATGGACGGAATGTAATGGTCAGACCAAAACTAACAAAATCTGCAAACATATAGTACCAAAACTAGACAAACAAACAAACATCATGGACTAAAACCCAAAAGTGATCAAACACCATTGATCAAAACACCTGTTAACCAATTATTTAATTATTCGGTTTCATCCAAAGTATTCTAAGGCAACAACAGAAATGTAATATTCATGATATTTTTGTTTCACACTTATAATAATCTCAACTCGCATCAAATCATTATAAATATATTTTTTATTCATAGAATTACGGTGGTGTTTGAAGTTAATTTGTTTTGTTAATGGACTAAATTACACTTTATAACCAGTGTACTTTCAATAGTGACTTATCATAATATTTTTTTTCATGGGATATTATAGATGTTAGCGTTAATTATAAATATTTTTTATATATAAAACTTCTAATTAAGAAAATATAATGCTGAATCGTGACATGTATATATATTATAATATAAGTAAAAAAATATAAAAAAGAAAAAAGTAATGGTTGAAGAAAATAGTAAGTGGGTTTTGCAACGGACTTCAATGGTATTGGTTGTTGACAGAAAGATAACTATAGTAAGCCCAAGGCCAAGCCACCCAACAAATGCAAATGCTTCGAAGTCAAAGTCAACTTTCCTGAACAGAAAGATAGTACGAAACTCAACTCCCGATGTCGGAAACATCATATATCAGTAAGAAAAATGCTACAAATTAAGTCGACGATTTATGTCGATGCTGCATCTGGAACCACGTGGCAGACAACCTCTCCCTTTGCGTGGCTAGTTCTTTTTCTAGTGAACATATATTCCAATTTTGTCCTTATTTAATAGTCATCTACATATAATGTGTTTCTTTTTGCACGAAAAAAAAAACTTACATTTAATTATAACATTAAAAATGTAATATTAATTTATATAGTAAATTATATACATTTTTGGTAGTTAAAATTAAAATACATGCTCAAGCGCATATAATTATTGTTTAATAAAAATAGATAATATATATATATAATTCAATAATTTTGAAGTTTAGAAAGAAATATGAAAGTTCAGAATGTGAAGGCCCAGTTTGTATAAGTTTTGATGTGCAAGCTCAATGCTTTGTTTGTGTGCTTTTGGTTTAGCCCAATCTGTTTTGTGTTTAGTTATTTTAGCCCAGACTTTGTTTAGGGGTTTTATTTGCTATTTGTAAAACGTTGGTCCAAATATTTTCAAAGCTCCATCACTATGGGGACCCTAGTCTAATTTCTGGGGTCTCTCCGCTGTTTTAAGGTGAGAAGTGGCCAAATGAAGGACCCCGCTTCAATGATCTGCATGTCTTCTCTCCCAAATTCACAGCTAGGGTTTCATCTAGGGTTTGCAATTTTGAGATGGTATCAGAGCCATTGAGGCATCAAGAACCTCGATTCTTCGATCTCGCCTGTGTCTCATCATCCTCACTTCGATTCTTGCCTGGATCTTCGTTGACGTTTCATTCTTGGCATCGATCTGGTCTCTTTTGTTGAAGACGTTTCGCCTTTTGCAAAGCCTTCTTCTATGGGACGATTCAACTCAACGAATCCTTCCTCTCTATGGATTCGTGAAGAGATTAGGTTTTCTGCCTGAAGACGTTTCGCCTTCTACGAGCCTTCTTCTAAAGGACGACTCGACTGAACGAATCCTTCTTCTCTGTGGATTCGTGATCTGTTCCTTTCTCCGGTCTTGTTTTTGTCCAACATTATGGAAGGTGACTCCAAGGAGATGGATGGCAGCAAGAAGATTGATGGCTCAGGTAATTCTGCAACCTCCCTTGCGTTGAGCCTTGATCTGAGTACTGAGGTTCATTCTTTTCACCCTCTTTACTTACACGCCTATGATAATCCCGGACAAAGCCTCATATCTGTCAAGTTGCTTGGTTCCGACAACTATCGAAAATGGAGCCGTGGTATGAAGATTGTTTTGCTTGGGAAAAATAAGCTAGGTTTTATTACTGGAACCTGCAGACGTGATATGTTCAATGAGAAGTTGCATCACCTATGGGATAGATGTAACTAGGGATGGCAACGGGTCTCGGGGCCCCGCTGACCCGCGGGGCCCCTACCCAGTTTTGACCCGCCGACCCGCCGACCCGCGGGTCACGGGTCGGGTCCGGGGCGGGTCGGGCTCGGGGCGGGGCGGGTCCGGGTCTAGAGACCCGGGGCCCCGTAGACCCGCCCCGAAATCCATATATATATATATATATTTTTTTTAAATTTATTTTATGTTAATATGATCTAACATTTAATAAAAAATATGATTAATATACTACCTATATAAATAACATGGACCAAATTACAAATAGATTTATATTTAGATTATTAGGATTTGTTAATTTGGTGTTTGGATTTGAATTTGTATTTGTAATGAATTTGATGTGTTTGTTGTTTATATTTGATTGTTGTTAGATTTATGTTTTGAATTTATATATAATGTAATATTTTGACAAAAAAAAAAAAATTTATTTCATATTGAAAAGTTAAAAAAAAAAAATTGTTCATATGACGGGGCGGGTCGGGGCCCCGCGGGTCGACCCGTGTGATTGTTGACCCGACCCGACCCGACCCGGAAGGCCCATTTGGCCGGGGCCGGGTCAGCCAGGCCGACCCGCGGGGCGGGTCCGGGACTGCGAAAACCCGCCCCGACCCGCCCCGTTGCCATCCCTAGATGTAACGCTGTTGTTTTTGGATGGATTATCAATTCGGTTTCTGATGATATAGCCAGTAGTATTATGTACTCTGACAGTGCTTGCCTTGCTTGGAAAGATCTTGTTGAGAGATATGATAAAGTGGATGGGTCTAGAATTTTTCAATTGCACAGAGAGATAGCCATGGCTAGACAAGAACTAGACTCTGTTTCTACCTTTTTTACCAAGCTTAGGAATCTGTGGACAGAATACGACACCGCCTGTGCTCTTCCTCACATTGAGGGGGAAGATTTCAAAAGGCATCTGGAACACAGAGATAATGTTAGGCTCTTTCAATTTCTTATGGGGTTAAATGACTCTTTTGCCAACATCAGAAGCAATTTACTTCTTTGGGTTCCTCTCCCCACCTTGAATCAGGCATATAATGCCCTATCTCAAGAGGAAAGCCAAAGGAACATTACCACTATGATCAATGTTGGGACCTCTAATTTTTCTGGCAATATCGCTGTCAATGGTAATACTGATAAGACCAAGAAGGGACCTATTCCTGAGTGTGGTTTTTGCCACAAGAAGGGCCATCCCACAGAGCGTTGCTATGCAAAAGGATGTGATTTCTGCAACAAAAAAGGGCACTGCAAGGACACCTGTTTCAAATACAAGGAGCTTCTGAAGGGAAAAGCCAACTTGTCCAAGGACAATGTTGCTACCTCTGCTGTTGGTGACATTGTTGGAGGACAATCTGAGCATGGTGATTCCTCAAGAAGCACACTTCATGGAAACGTTGTCTTCACAGAGGCTCAGTTTGATAAGCTTCTTCGACAAGTTGGAGGTAGTGGTGGCCTAGCTGCTACTGCAACCACTTCTGGAGAGAGCATTCCTGATATTGCTGGTATAATTTCTGCCCCTAATACTTTCAATGATGAGACTTGCTGGATCCTTGATACTGGAGCCAGCAGTCACATGACTAATAATTTGAATTGGCTTAGCAACATAAGATTTTTTAAGAATTCAAGAGTGCAGTTGCCTAATGGTTCTTTTTCTGAAATTGCTGGAATTGGGGATTTTTATTTTTCTAAAACCAGAAAACTGCAGAACGTTCTTTATATTCCTGAATTCAAGTATAATCTAATCTCTATTTCTAAACTAACTAAGGATATGAACTGCTCTGCTACTTTTTTACCAAACACTGCAATACTGCAGGACCTCTCAAATGGGAAGGTCTTGGCCAGTGGAAATGAAGATTCTGGTTTATATCTTCTCAAATCCAGCAAGGGTGACTTCACAAAATCTGTTGCTTTAGTTTCTGCCAATAATGATACTGCTAATCTTTGGCATAGGCGTTTTGGTCATGCCTCTATGAAATCCTTGAAAAGTATTAAATCCCTTGATTGTTTTAGAAAGAAGAACCTTGAAGTTCATGATTGTTCTATATGTCCCTTAGCTAAGATCACTAGATTACCTTTTCCTAATTCAGATTCTATGGCTAATGCTACTTTTGATCTAGTGCATTGTGATGTTTGGGGCCCATATCATACAGCTACTTTTGACAATAAAAGGTTCTTTTTAACTATTGTTGATGATCACTCTAGAATGACTTGGATTTTCCTTATGCAATTCAAGAGTGAAGTTGCTATTCTGATAAAGAATTTCATTGCTCTCATTCAAACCCAATTTGGTAAAACCATCAAGATTTTTAGAACAGATAATGGGGGAGAGTTTTATAATGAGCAATTGGATTCTTTATTCAAAAGACTTGGTATCATTCATCAAAGTAGCTGCAGTTATACCCCCCAACAGAATGGAAGGGTGGAAAGAAAGCATAGACATGTTTTAGAAATTGCAAGGGCACTGAAACTTCAAGGTTTTATTCCAGACATTTTTTGGGGGTTTTGTATTTTGGCAGCCTGCCACTTGATAAATTTGCTTCCAACTCCCATTTTAAAAGGAAAATCTCCTATGGAAATTTTTACTGGAAAAGTTCCTGATATTAGCTACCTAAGGGTACTTGGTTGCTTATGCTACACTAAGAATTTGCAGGTCTCAGATAAGTTTGCTGCCAGAGGAATCCAATGCATTTTTTTGGGTTACTCTGAAACTAAGAAAGGGTATTATGTTTATGATCTCAAAAATGAGAAGCTTTTGGTTAGTAGAGATGTGAAGTTTGTTGAGCATATCTTCCCTTTCTCTAGTTCTGGTAGCAATACTGATTTGTTACCTTTTTTCTGTGAGCATTCTGTCCCTTCTTCCAAGGATGATGATATCCCACAATCATCTGAGGAAATTAGTCCCATTGATGCTGGAAATACAGAATATACATATTCAGATGATGAGATCTGTTCTGATCCTGATGAATTAACCACATATGATGATTCCGATGGTGATTTTGAATCTGATGTTGCTATTCCCTT
The DNA here is from genome assembly GCA_036873135.1 of Clarkia xantiana subsp. parviflora. Lineage (NCBI taxonomy): Eukaryota > Viridiplantae > Streptophyta > Magnoliopsida > Myrtales > Onagraceae > Clarkia > Clarkia xantiana. The sequence goes on from JAPTYO010000001.1 coordinate 53,338,785, forward strand.
TGCAAAAAGGACTTCTTCAAGGGTTACACGCCCTCCCATTTGGCATGGTGATTATGATATGAGCAATTGCAGCACAGCTTTCTCTATTAACAAAGTTCTTGGCTATCATCATATTTCCCCTTTATATCACAGTTTCCTAACTTCCATTTCCAAGCTAGAGGAACCTAGCTCTTTTGCAGAGGCAGAACAGGACCCAAACTGGATTGCAGCCATGCAGGAAGAGATTGCTGCATTGGAGGCAAACCACACTTGGGACCTTGTTCAGCTTCCTCCTGGTAAGAAAGCTATCGGGTGTAAATGGGTTTTTAAATTGAAATATAATTCTGATGGTAGCTTGGAACGTTATAAAGCTAGGCTTGTGGCAAAGGGTTATAGACAACAACATGGCATTGATTATCATGATACTTTTTCTCCTGTTGTTAAGATGAACTCTGTTAGAACTATACTTGCATTAGCTTCTATGCAAAATTGGCCGTTATATCAGATGGATGTTCATAACGCATTTCTGCAGGGTGACCTTGATGAAGAAGTGTTCATGACTGTCCCTCCTGGATTTTGTAACCAGAGGGGGAATTTAGTATGCAGGTTACACAAATCTCTGTATGGACTAAAACAGGCTTTACGCCAATGGAATTTTAAACTCACCACTACTTTGATTAATGCTGGGTATTCTCAGTCCAAGCATGATTATTCTATATTTACAAAATTTTGTGGTGATCAATTGGCTGTTTTGCTTGTTTATGTCGATGATCTTGTTATAACTGGAAATAGCTCTAGTCTGATTGGAGAACTGAAACATGTTTTACAATCCAGTTTCAAAATGAAAGATTTGGGAGATTTACAATTCTTCTTAGGCATTGAGATTGCAAGATCGAACAAAGGTCTTGTTCTCTGCCAAAGGAAATATTCTCTTGAACTGATTTCTGAACTTGGATTGTCTAGTTCTAAGTGTGCCAATTCTCCAATGGATGTCAATTCAGATCTTACCAGTAAGAAATATGATGATTATTTGGAGTTGAATAAGAATGACCCTGTCCTAGATGATGTTACTTCGTATAGAAGACTGATAGGAAAATTGCTTTATCTCACTGTTACTAGGCCTGACATTTGTTTTGCAGTACAGCACCTCAGTCAGTTTCTTACTCAGCCAAAAAAATCTCACTTAGATGCAGCCCTTAGGGTTGTTCGTTATATCAGGAAGGAACCTGGTAAGGGGTTATTTTTTCCTTCTAATTGTGAGCCTATTTTGACTGGTTTCTGTGATTCTGACTGGGGTAATTGTGTGGAAAGTCGAAGGTCTATTAGTGGTTATTGTATTAAATTGGGTGATTCCGTTGTGTCTTGGAAAGTTAAGAAACAGGATGTGGTTTCTCGTTCATCAGCTGAAGCTGAGTATAGGAGCATGGGCAAATGTGTTTCTGAGATTGTTTGGCTTAAGGGTTTCCTTAAGGAGTTAGGCTTTGTTCATTCTTCCCCTGTTACTTTGCATTGTGATAGTGAAGCAGCCATTAAGATTGATGCTAACCCCATATTTCATGAGCGAACCAAGCATATTGAAATCGACTGCCATTATGTTAGAGATCAAATAGTTTCTGGTGTTATTAAGACTGAACATGTGAGTACTAACGAGCAAATTGCAGATTTGTTTACTAAGGCTTTGAGGAAGCCACAACATCAGTATTTGGTTGGAAAGCTTGGAATGTACAACGTGTATGAAGGTGCAGGTACTCTTGGTGATGGGGATATCTTTGCTAAAGGTAAGGGGGAGCAAGCAGAGAAAGGGGGAGTGACTTGAAGTTGAAGATTTTCAAAGCATTGGCTTGAGGGGGAGTGTGAAGGCCCGGTTTTGTATAAGTTTTGATGTGCAAGCTCAATGCTTTGTTTGTGGGCTTTTGGTTTAGCCCAATCTGTTTTGTGTTTAGTTATTTTAGCCCAGACTTTGTTTAGGGGTTTTATTTGCTATTTGTAAAACGTTGGTCCAAATGTTTTCAAAGCTCCATCACTATGGGGACCCTAGTCTAATTTCTGGGGTCTCTCCGCTGTTTTAAGGTGAGAAGTGGCCAAATGAAGGACCCCGCTTCAATGATCCGCATGTCTTCTCTCCCAAATTCACAGCTAGAGTTTCATCTAGGGTTTGCAATTTTGAGACAGAACCGGTTGTATATTATTGCACCACATGTAGATGTGAAAATGGTTAATATATTCTGTGATTATAAATAATATCATAATTATGCTATATAATATCATAAATATATGGATACATTTTTTGGTACAATAACCGCAATTGCGTTTTTTACAACAATTTGCACATTATAATATAATATAATCAAATAGCCATTATAGTTTATACGGGTTTTTTATTTACAAAATAGTTTTTTTTATGAAAAAGTAAATATTAAAACTTTTTGAATTACATATATATATATATAATTTACGTGCAGTATTTAATAAATGTTTTTTTCTATACAAAATGCGAGTCAATAATGTAATACCATAGAATTTTATTAAAGTTAAATCACATGGATGGAAAAGAAAGTAGCACCTCATCCATATATCCTAATTAAGTGCTTCATCTAATCATAAGATATAAATATAATACCCAAATCATTCCTTGGATTGATTTGACACGATTTCCGCCAAGTGGCACCGGATAAATCTATCAAGTATCAACGATTGAGTCATTAATTAGCTCCACTTGGCAGAGATAATACCATTTCCTAAACATCTTCAAATTAAAGATCATATATTGAAAAGTTTATCTAAAATCCCATCGTAATATAATTAATAACTCCTACACGATAAATATTACATAGATGGTTTGATAATAATAATAATTAAATGATATATACTACTCTACTAGTATATGTTGAAGTTAATTAACTTAGTTTAGTCGTAGATATTTTTATCTTTAAAGGTATAGTTCTTTAGTTCAAGTCTTCACATTTTCAAACTTTAATTTTATTAAATATGTTTGTAATGCTCATACTCTTATACTCACAACATATGATATTTTTTACTAAACTTAGTAAACAACCAACGCATGTATTGACCTCGTTAAACTCATTTCTACTCATTTCCTTTTATTTTTGAGACATTAGGTGGCCAAATGAGATTTTCCGAAAACCTGGAACTTTAAAGAAAAACCATAATAAACATTATTAACCATTAGACCAACGCATGTGGTAATCTTTTTCTCGTTGAATTTAAATATTCTGTATAAAATTGAAAATAATGGTAAAATCCACTATTCATGGTGAAGGCTCATATAATAATAATATAATACATAGATGTATAATATCATTTATTATATAGACCAATTCCAATAGGATTCTCTTATTTAATTTTTATTATATCACTTTTTTAAAATGTTTATTATGTTACTAGTGATATATTTGGGCTAAGTATAATGACTAAATTTTATAAAATGTTGGATTGGGCCTAGGCAAGATGCTTGGATAAGGACATAAGGTAGATCTTCAATGAGCCCAATAATCCTCAATGCTAACCATATCTTTGTTTGTGCTAATCATGATGGCCTGCTTGCTTACCACAAAATTCTGCTTGGCATCTGTTTGGTTCTTTCTCTTTTGCTTAAAACTAAGTCATTAACTTTGTACAATCAAATCATGAGATAATCTCTGAACTTAAAGCAACCATTATACAATAACAGTCATAAAATAAAAGTGTCTCACACTTTATTTACAGTCATTTTGGTTAATTTTATATAAAATGTACTAGACTGAAATGTTAAAGTATTAAATAAATTATATAAGTATGAAGGTAAAAAAAAGTCTCACTTGTATGTGTGAAGTAGCAAGGAATATAAAATACCCATAGATGGAGATTACTATTAATTAACTAATAATCCAGTATCAAAATTAATATATGTGTAATATATATGTATAGAAAAGAAAGGTAAACAAAATGAATGAGCCAGTAGTAGCAACCTTGACTCATTCTGTTACATAATGTTCGGACTCTCTGTACATTTGTGAATTTATCAAACATTTAAATAATGATCAGATGCGTTAACTCCGTCAACGAAACTTATTGGCCCAAAATCGTAGAGTTATTCCCAAGTTAATGGGTGGTTGTAACTTGTACTTGTATATAGAGAATTGTATCCATCCTATCATATATAGCATAATCTCTTTAGAAAGAGAAAAGGGAAAAGAAATTTTTAAATAGAAAGGGTAAGATTTATGTCAAAAAGTCAAGAATATTATTGGGTGCAATCTTTTTTTTTCCCCATTAACAAAAGAAAGACATTTATTAGAGGGATGCATTGCATTGTAAATTACCTCCCTTGTCTTTGAGTTAGTGGACTTGGGCAACTTTTTTCTCTTCTCCTTTTACCAATCCCAACCTTTCTTAAATTTCTATATATAAAGAATTCTCACTTTATTTTTATATTTTTCTTATGCAACACTAACAGCATACTTATTACATACACATAAACTAATTTTCACCTGCACTATGTCAATAATACACTAATAATTACCATAACGATAATATTAATATTTATATGTAAAAGAAAAACATTTTCATAATTTTCATAATTTCCATTTTCCATTCTTGTATTTTTTTACAAACATGAATTTTATATTAGCATTAAAAATATAGTAATGGAATACTATAATATGAGAAATTATTGAATACCACTGCCCTAACACATGGCAAATAGGTGGTGGCTCTTCGGTCAATTAACTGCTGACATGTGGCAGAAAGAGACTATTACTTTGCCACGTGTCAGCAACTTATTGCCCGAAGAGCCACCACCTATTTGACGCGTGTTAGGACGGTGGTATTCAATAATTTTTCATATAATAGTGTACATTTGGGAAACCGTAAAAAAAGAAACTGTGCATTTTTTCTTGTTGGAAAGTCTGTGCATTTGAAACAGCAAGTAATGGCCGCAATTTAAGTAATATAAATATAAATATATTATATAAAAAAACATCTACCCAAATATATATATATATATATATAGTAAAAATGAGAAATTAATATGGATTTGATTATGTCGTGAAGTTTCCGTCTGAATATATGGCTCACAGTATTATTATTATTCAGACTTTGCGGCCCCAAATTGTTTGCTAGTGCCCGCTCTCTGTGTTTCCTTCTAGTGATTTTGTTTGATTAATCAAAAGATTAGGGCCCATTTGCTGTACAGTTAGTTGGCTGCCTAATGTACACATTTATCATAGCTACCAGCTATGTTTTTTGTTTTTCTTTCAACCTAGACTAGGTAGTAATCATCATTAAAATAAGGTAAAAAAATGAAATAAAATTAATCCGTCTATTATATTATTATTATTATTATATATTTTTACATATAATAATAATATAATAATAATATAATAGACGGATTAATTATACAAACACAAGGTTGGTTGGACCAATTGGTAAAACAAATGGTTTTTTAAAGGATGGATCGAGTTTGAATCCCGCTAGTCACTAGAGACGCATTTTTATTTATTAATCCCAATTATGGTTACAAAAACTTGTTTATGAATTATCTTACCAATCATGGAAATGTCAAATTACATAAAGCTTTTATTTACTATTATTTAATTTCCCAAAGTGTAGAAACTAAGGACAACTAGGGGTGAGCGGTTCCGAGTACCCAGTACTTTTAGGGTATCCCAGAACCAGACCAATACTAAACGGTTCCTAACTTTATTACCCAGAACCGTACCAGAACATTTAGGAACCGGAACCATACCAGAACCGTTAAGAGCCAATCGGTTCCGGGTACCCGTTAAGGAACCGGTTACAAATTTTCAAACTAAATAATATAATTTTAGATACTAGTTGGAACCGGGTTCTGGATACCCAGTTGGAACCGGGTTCTCGGTAGCCAATTGAAACTGAAATTTATGTTATACCAAGTGAATCATAAAAATAATTATAATATTTTCCACAAACCAATTTTAAATTTGTTAAATGTTTAGTGTTTTTTAAATTTATATATATATAACGGTTCTGGTTCCGGGTATTTGGGTACCCGAAACTTATCCCGGAACCGGAACCGAAAATACCGGTTCTTAAAATTTAATCCCAGAACCGTACCAAAACCATTTACATCTACCCGGAACCTACCAAATGACCGGTTCCGGACCGATTCCGGTTCCAACTGGGTAATTTGCTCACCCCTAAGGACAACTACCATTATTACCATATACTACTACAAACTTGAAGGTGAACGCTTGAAGATGTATGAATTAACTCATAGTAATTATATACGTTTCTTCTTCCTAATTATTACTGCTAAATTATTGGTTTACTTCATCATTATGCATGATGATATACTTATGGTTAATTAATAATAGTAATATTTACCTAAAATTGTAGAATTAGTAAAAACACAAATTTACATTATAAAATAATATTATATTGTTTAGTACTCATATTATTTATTTTTAGTTTAATATTTTAATACCTACATATTTTTATTTACTTGTATTTATTTTCTAATTTAAGATAATGTAATCGAAGAACTGTATTTATGTAATTAGTTAGATTTATTTTGAAGTATATACTATACAGGCTAAAGCTAAACGTCAGCACCGTTGAAACTAGATCTTATTAATTAATTATTATTATCTTGGCTAAAAAAATTTAATTATTATTATATTTATTAAGAAAAAACTGAATCAATTCATAATAATTAATTACATTCCCCGAGTTGATTACCAATCCCATTACGGCAGCTACACAAAAGTAACGTACGGTCCAGATCGTGCTAACTGTCCAAAACGTCTTCTCCTTCTGCCTCCAAAGTCGTGAATCGAACGGCTCTCATCTTTACATCTCACCCTTTTATTTATAATATATAAATATAAATATAATATATTTATTATTAATATATATAATTACTTTTTAAATATTATTATTTATTAAGAAAAGGTAATTGGAGATTTATTTATATAAGATATGCTTATGTGTAATCTCTGTACATCTCCCACCCATTCTTGTGTACTGTGATTTTATTTATTTTCTCTCTCTTTCTTTCTTTCCTCGAACAATGGACTTGGGTCTCGAGCCACCAATCAAGAAAATCCGAATCAAATCCGGCAACGACGGCGGATCGGCGCCGGTGGCAGGCGGCGGGATGGAAACCTTGCCGCGGGAGATCGCCCTCGACATACTCTCCCGCCTGCCGTCGACTTCCCTCGTACAATTCCGCCTCGTCTGCCGCTCCTGGCGGTCGTTGACTCGAGACCCACTGCTCCCGGAGATGCAGCTGACGAGGACAGCGATGCAGAATCCCTTCCTCGTCTTCCACTGCGACTCCCCGATCCGGAACCAGCTCAGCTTCCTCGAATTGTCCGCCACGGCCGGCGATTCGAAATCCACCTCCTCAGCCGCCGCGGCGAGGAAGTTCCATCCGCCGTTCAAAATGGAGGAGTTCGAGGTGGTTGGATCGTGTAACGGCCTCCTCTGCCTCTTCGATTCGCTCTACAAAGACTCTCACTACCTCTACAATCCCTTCACCGGAGACCACCACCTCCTCCCGGAGCCGAAGCAGTTCCCGAACCAGGAGGCCGTCTTCGGATTCGGCCTCGACCGGAGGTCGAGCAACTACAAGGTCCTCAAAGTCGTCTACTACACAAACTCCACCTCGTCGGCGAGAGTCTGGCGGCGGTCGTACTCTCTCTCCGACGCGCAGATCCTAACCGTCGGAGACTCCAGTTGGCGGAGCCTCGGGAAAGTTCCTTACCAGATCGGGCGGCGCCCGGCTGACGCGCTACTCCTCCACGGCCGGCTCCATTGGGTGACACGTCAGCGGCGGTACCGGCCGTCCCTCCTAGTTTCCTTCGATTTAGCCGACGAGGAGTTCCGGGAGGTTCCCAAGCCGGAGAACGGCGCTCTGAGCTGGCGGAACTACCAGCTCACCGACATCGGCGGCCGGCTCGCCGCCACGGTGTACTGCAACTACGGCAAGGTGGAGATCTGGGTGATGAAGGTTTACGGTGAGAGGGACACGTGGCAGAAGGAGTACAGCATCGGGACCCACGTGCCCAAGGGACTGACCCAGAATCGGAACCTGCCATTGAAGATGTGTAGGAACTTGAGCCGAAGGGTCAGAGCTCTGTGCTTGTTGGAGAAGACGGGGGAGATACTGTTGGAGTATAAGGGCAGGGCTCTAGTGGCGTACGACCCTAAGAAAGGCAAGTTTAGGGACATTTTGTTGAAGGGCACCCCTAATTGGTTCCAAACCTACCTTCACTTGGGCACCCTTAGTTGGTTAGATAGCCACAATGCATCTTGGTAACACGACGTAACGGTTTAGCTCTTCATCCCGAGATTTCAGGTTCGAGTACCGAGAATGAAAAAATTATCGTAACCGACTGTTTATTCCTTACGAACTGATCTGATACAAACGGTAATTATTCTTGAATCGAAATTACGAAATTTCCTGATCGTATCAAATGTGGGACACGGTGATTAAGGTACTTCATTTTCCTGATCGTATCAATCGTGGGACACGGTGATTAAGGTACTTGATTTTCCTGATCGTATCAATCGTGGGACACGGTGATTAAGGTACTTGATTTTCCTGATCGTATCAATTGTGGGACACGGTGATTAAGGTACTTAATTTTTGTTTCCGCGTCATTTATATGTATGTGTAGTTAAGCTCGGGATTAATGTATTGCGGAAGGGCAATTTTTTTTTTTTGTAAATCTTACATGGAAATGTAATTTTATAACATTTGAGAAGGTAGATTATGCAATGGCTTTGATTACAATCACTTGTATGTATGGCAAGTAATGTTTTAGAAGTGCTTAAATGATAATGTAGGGTTGATTATCAAATTGTTAAATGGTAGCATGAATATTTGCTAGCTTAAGTTTTTTTTTTTTTTTTTTTTTTTTTTTTAGCTAGTTATGTTAGGATTTCAGTTTTTTTTTTTATTACTGAATTACCTATGTGTCGAGTTCGTAGCTAGAGATTTATTCGAACAACTGCCGGTCATATTTCTCTTTTTCGAGAAATGGAAGAAGCTATACAAAGGTTTTGTCGAGCTCGCTCATATGGTATCTCAGTTAAGTAATTCTATTATACCGGTGTGAATTCGGGTCTCTCTAGTTCAACTGGAACCCGAGCCCCTTATAGAGGAGCAGCTCTGGCTGAATATTTTATATACCGTATTCGTCTGTCCAAATATCAACTAATAATTTATCGCGTTTTTGTTTATCATGCACTAATATTATTCAAATTAAACATAAATAAATCCTAATGAGCTCTATTTATATTCTTTTAGATCAATAGTGAAGCATATTATGAGATTCCATAAATGGAGACAAAAGATGAAGAAGTATATGAATCCACATGATGTGGATCATATTGTTTGGCAAACGTAATAGAAAACATAACAAATGGTAATGGCAATGTACCTACTCTTATTCCAATAGTCCACCTTATAATTAGGTTTCTATATTTGTATCAAAAACCACCTACCCCAGAATTATCGGATTTTAATTTTAAAAATTGAAAAATCTTTATTTTCAGTATTTTAAGAGAATGGCTTGGAGCCTCATAAAGTGTTCCATGGAAATAAAAAGTAAATAAATAAATAATTAATAAAGTAAAAATAAATAAATAAATAATTACAAAGGAAACTAGCTATGGCTTAACGTCTGGGTCTCTATGTTAATGTGTTTAAGCGTGGAATATCAAAATGCCTAAAAGAAGAGGGCAAGAAAGAAAGAAGAAAGCATAAGCAACCCTCAAGTGCCTTATATTGCTTTCATTCAACTATAAATTAACTAGTGCAAATATATTTGTCTTTTACCACTATATATATTATTTTACAAAAATTGTTATAATAATAAAATAATAAACCCTAAATCTAAAATAATTATTCGTATTGAATAGGTGAATAAGATACAAAGAACTAATAATGAATATTTTGTCATTTTTAAAGCTCAAATTCTAAACATTTAATTTAAAAATGAATAACTAAATTATTATACAATTTTACGATTATAAATTTTATGTCATCGATTTAACCGAAGAGTTTTTTTTTTTTTTTTTTTATAAATTTATTTAGGAGAATAGTTTGATAGAAGACTTAATTTTATATGTATTTAAATAATATATATATTAAATTATTATATGCACATATATATATATTAAATTAAAGGAAAGAAAAGAAAGAGAAAGAGGAAGAAAGGAAAGTGAGGACTAAAAGCAATGGGCCCATTGGTAAGGATTAAAATAGGGTATTGTTTCGGCCCTAAAAGCCCTACAAAAGTAAAAGAGCTATGCATTATGATGCAATATTTTTTAAAATATATGTATAAGAAACATATATATTATCTTATCCATCTACTTTTTATTTAGCCAAGACCTTATCCATCTATTGGGTTTTGGAATACATGCATATATTTATGATAAAGTATTTATTGAGTATCACATATACAACCATATTTATTAAACATAATAATTGATTAAGTTTACATTATTATCTTACTATAAAAATTGTAACGTGAGTGTAACAAGTCATGGATGTTGTAATGGTGTGTAGAAGGATTATTATGACTTATGTACAAGGATTATACACATAAGTCGAAAGACGATCCAAATTTTTATGGCAAAAAATGTTAAGAGTGGGCAGATCAGTGTTATGTACGTTGTTGATATTGTGAAATAAAAGTAGCGGATAAGAATAATATAATAATATAAATAGATGTGAAATATTATAAAGTCAACCGTAGCTTATTATATAATTACCGAAAAAAAAACATTAGCTTATAATTATTAGGAACTCGAGAAATTAAATAATAATAATATATTATATTATATAGAAAAGTAGTAATAACTAATAAGTAGCTAATGAATGAATCATGAGAAAAATCTTTCCTTCCACATGGAAAATAGAGTAAGGACAAAGAAAACCAATCTCAAGATCTATTTAGGACCAATGGGTGGTTGATGATGTCTAGCAATAGTGTAGAGTGTGTAAATAAATAGTTTACTTGAAATACAATCTAATCTAAAAATTTAAAATAATGAGATTGTTAAAATTTGTCCATATTAAAAAATAAATTTTGATCCAATTAGTTAGTTTGATGAGTCTAAACCCTATCCGATCACGCGATTAAAAGGGATACAAACTCAAGTAAGTAGAATGAACGTTAGAGACTTTAATACTTAGATTCACTGGACTTGTCGTACCGAGAGATTCAGATCACATGTTTTACTCTTTCTATTCCAGATTATGTCTCACTAGTTTAATATAGACGCATATTCTTAATTTAAATAATTTTCTTCTATAGTTTATCAATCTCAATAAATTTTAGAAAAAAAAAATAACAAAATTAATTACACTAAAGTTGACATGTATCAATATCTCAACAATGAGACACAATATATATTAGAAAGAAAGAGTAGTGTAGGAAATTTGCATCCAAACCAAGTCGTAAAAGTGTATCTCATCACTTGCTTGGAAATTTCCAATCATGTTTTGCCAAGTGTAATTAGGGATTAATTTGGATTATTGACTAATTTATCATAAAACATTATCAATAAGTCAAAAGGACACAACTTTCTAGATTCCATCTAATTTTGTCTTCCCTTTACTAATCTATATCCACTATTTTGGAGTTCATGCGTGAATTGGATTCAGGCTCATCAGCTGTACATGGAAGGATCAAATGACAGTTCATCAGCTAGGGATTAGATTCGTCATCTATATTGAATAGAAAGTATAAATAACATTCACTAAAAAAATTAAATAAAATAAAAATTGGAAAAACAATAGTTAGTTCTCTTTTAATATTTATATTAAATTAATTAATACTAATCAATATAATATATATATATATGATATGAACTTAATGTTCGGTTCGTTTTCAATGGTCCTCAAAACGGAAAGACCGAACCGAAATAAAAAGCTGAACAAGAGCATAAAAATCCAATTAGAAAACTGAAATGGACATTTTCGGTTCGGTCTAGTTAAGTTTTCGATGGTTTTTCGGACTATTCAGGTTTTGCTTTTACCCCTACTTATGTTAGGTGATCTAGACTTAAGCCTCATTCTCTAGCTGGAATTGCACATATTGTTGTTGATGCAGAAAATGATACAGATATGTAATATGCTTTCATCAATTGGTGAAATGAAAGCAAAACATTGAAGGAAGACCATGATCGGGATAGAATAATGAGCCGAATAAAATCAGTCGAAAGGGACAGAATCTGATGCATGCAGATCCATCTAACTCTCTTCAGATAATAATGGGCTTCATTGTTACGTTATATGGTCCAACGGAGCCAAGCCTTGCATTCTTCTAAATTTGGGTTTATTACACGTTTGAAGCCTGATAGGAAACGATATGCATTTCGGGGGCGTTTGGATGGACGTAAGGTGAGATTACTTGAAATGTGAGATTATAAGTAATGTGAGCTGTAATGCGAGATTATTTGAAATGTGAGATTATAGTGTTTGATTGTGCTGTCATGTAGAGTGTAATGTTAGATTACAGTGTTTGGTATGTGTTGTAATGTGCATTGTAATGTGACTTTATTATTATTATATTAATTTATGGAGAATATATTATATCTTAATATGATAAGAATACAAAAAAAATTGACAACAACTAACTTCTTAAGTTTATGTTTTGTGGTTAATACTATATTTATTTATGAATTCTAAAAACAAAATATGTAAACTCAATATGCACAACTATTAAAATTCTAATAGTTAAAACATTATATGTAGCTTTATAAGGTAATTTTCATAAAAAAATGTATTGAAAAGACTTTACTCATTTTATACGAGCATCATGTGCATTATTATTTATTATAATAATGAGTTATGAGGTAGATAAAAAAAAAACTACTAATAATAACAAAATTATTATCATAATAAGCTATAATGATAATACAAAGTATTTTGTTTATTTAATAAATATTAATAAAATAATGTTGGACATAATCTCACATTACATTCGTTTTTGGATGTAATCTCACACTATATTGAATGGAGTTTGGATGTAATCTGAGATTACAATGGACATTACATTACAATGCACATTACGTCGTTTGACAAACCAAACAATGTAATGTTGATGCAATGTGGGAAGTAATGTGAGATTACATCCCACATTACATCCATCCAAACACCCCCTTCGAGAAAACAGGTGGACATATTCCAAATGCAGATACAATGACATAACTGTAATTTTTATTATAAGAATTGATAGAGATTCCGATTTTGAATTCCGCCAAGATCCAAACTGTATGGGTAAGAAATTTACTTCAAAAGTTGTAAAAAATTACAATGATTGCCGCTGAGAGACAACTTGACAAAATTCAAAGTCGGAATCTATATCAATTCTCTTTGGAGGCCGACACACATTACGAATGTCAGAATGTTTAGAGTCCGAAACCAGTCATAATATCGTACATATAATTACAATCAACTTTGAAGGCATTTCCTGAATCCTCAAATTCGGAGGTTGGCGGAATACCTATTTCGGATTCCAAATCATCCCTTTTATTATTTGGAAAAAGATATAGATTCCGATGAATCAGTTCCGACAACATTCCGAATGGGTGATAAATAAAATTGCCATCAAACTTTGCATTTATTACTTGCTTGCCACTATGAGAGAGTTTAGTGTTCCGACATTCGGAATGTCTATCATGGCTCTTATTATTTTAAGTCACTTTTATCGATGGAAACAATTGGAAGTCGGAACACATCAAATCATTTCTCTCGGAATGTAAAACATTTATCGAACCCTAAATAATAACAGCCAAAACATTGTATCAAAATCACAACTTAAAATTTAGGATATGGCTAAAGTAGTGTTGATTTGACTGAAATAATTTCTACCTACTAAAAAATAAGGGTTTAATAATTAACCAAATATACATTAATTTCGAACTTTTATTTTTTAAAATTACCCAGTTGACCTTCTAATTTTCGATCAAATTACTACCTAATTACAATTAATGTCAAATTACAAAAATAGAGTACCCATATTTGTGTTTAGTTTTAATCAGGTAGACATCATACGAGTGTCCACCTAAATCTAGTAGACTAGAATTTCAGTCAATACTATTTTAGCCATAACACCACCACTACAATTTACAATATACATAGACCAAGTAATATATAGTGCAATGAAATAGTTTTGACTGAAATTCCAACTTTGAATTTGGGTATACTCAAGTGTACCTAAATCGACTTAAATAGTGCCTATCTAGTTAAAAATAAGGATTAATAACGAAATTATATATAAACTTTAAATCAATTACAAATCTTTATCCGTTTTTTTTTTTTAAATTTGTTTACCTAAGCTTTCAATTTCTAAACTAATTAATATATTCGTTACACTTAACATCAAATCATTCTCTACTTTTGAGGTAATAATAATAATTACTAAATCAAAAGTAAAGCACACTTATTTGTGGACTGTTTAGTTTTAAGTTTTAACTAAGTAAAAACTCTAAGTGTCTATCTAATATATAGAAATTAGTTGATACTATTTTAACCATATATAATTTCATTATTATTACTCAGGGTAGTAACTAGTAAACATAACACCACCACCACATTTTACATAGACAAAGTAAACATAGAACATGTATCATCTTTTGGTGAGATGCCACACCATTTATTATTATTATTATTATTATTATTATAAGAGCTAAAAGTACAAACAAAGTTACCATGCATGCATGCATAATTCTTAAACTTTTCACTCATCAGTCTTCTTCTCTTCTCCATCTTCTTCATCATCTTTCTCTTCTTCCTGGACCACCTGAACTTCAACATCACCCATGTCTGGTTTTTCCATCACTGCAACATCAGAGTCAACGCATGTTTCTAATTTGGTCGTCTCTTTCTCTTCTTCTGTCACCACCTCGTCTCCTTCAGGCTCCGGTGCTACTTTAGAGCTTTCTTCTGCAGATTTCTTCTCTACTGCTGTCTCCTCCACATCAGCAACAACCTTAGCTTCGTTTTCTGTCGGCTTTGCTTCCTCGGTCTCGGTTTCGGTTTCGGTCTCAGCAGCAACTTCTGGATTAGCCTCTTGTTCTTGAACCTCCACAGGTTCCTCAATCTTTGTCTTTTCCACAAGTGCTGCTGGGTCTAATTAAGTTTTCGCTTGTTATTCGGACCATTAAGGTTTTCCTTTAGCTCTCTACTTATGTAGTAGGTGATCTAGACTTAAGCCTCGTTCTCTAGCTGGAATTGCACATACTGTTGATGCAGAAAATGATACAGATGTGTAATATGTTTTCATCAATTGGTGAAATGAAAGCAAAACATTGAAGGAAGACCATGATCAGGATAGAATAATGAGCCGAATAAATCAGTCGAAAGAGACAGAATCTGATGCATGCAGATCCATCTCTCTTCAGATAATAATGGGCTTCATTGTCACATTATATGGTCCAACGGAGCCAAGCCTTGCTGAACTTAAAGCAAAACCTTAATATCAAATAGCTAGCTGAACTTTCATCAAAAGTGAAAATAGTTAGCTAAATTTTTTTTTGGAGCAAATAACTAGCCAGACTTTTCCAAAAGTAGCAATTAAATAGCTCTGTTAATTTTTTTGGTTAAAAACTAACCAAATTTCTCACGTGAAGAGCATATGACAGACTGAAATTTGTACTAACATATTTTCGTAACCAAATTGCATCAATCCTTTTTTTTTCTTTTTCTTTTCTGAATATTTATTTTTTTGTCGACGCAATTCAACGTTATTTTTTTTGAATCGATTCACTTTCTAGCGGCAGATTCGTCAGGGTCCTATTTGTGTAGGTAAGATATTTACCTCAAAAGTTGCAAGAAATTACAATGCTTGCCACTTAGAGACAATTCGGACAATGGCAGAATCCAAGTCGGAATCTAGGTCAGAATTTTTGGAGTTCAAATTCAGTCATAATGGCATATGTATAATTACAATCTAGTGTAATGGCATTAACTGAATTCCTTATACTCAAAGGTTGGTTGTATACTAGTTTCAGATTCTCAATCATTTCCGATTCGCTTTTAATATGAGAGCTGATACAAATTCCGAAGTCCAATATGTTCCGATCTCTCTTTTGATGGCAGCAATGTAAATTTAAGTAACTATTAGGGTATTAATATCATTACTCTGAAATCGGAACACCTCGGCGCATGTGTGTCTGAATCTTTATCAATTCTGTTTTATTATTTGGAATCACTTTTATCGATGGAAACAATGGAAGTCGGAACACATCATGTTATTTCTCTCGGAATGTAATACATTTATCGAACCCTAAATAATAACAACCAAAACATTGTATTAGAATCACAACTTAGAGCATCCACAATGGTATTACGTAAACGTGGGTCCTACATGTTTATTTAAGTAAAACAACAAAAACTATCTACAGTGGTTTTACATAGTATTCCTTAAAGATGGGACCCGCACGTAAATTTATGTTTTTACATAAAGCATTTCTTAAATTTAAGTAATGCACTATGTATTACGTAACCAATTTTTTATTATAAATTAATTCATTTTATAATTAATGCTAATATCTTATTGGTGGTTGTTGAAAAATTTAATAATAAAATATATTTAAGGAATATGTTTAAGTAATACGATTGCAGAGAAAATATTCTTTACGTATATCTTAAATTTACGTATTACTTAAAGTGTACATAAATATCTACGTGACAACTTTAAAGAATACTATTTATATAAAACCACTGTGGATGCTCTTAGAATTTAGGATAGGAAAATGATCAAAAATCCGACAGATTGAAGCCGAGAAGTTCTGACTGTGAGGGTCTACAAATATGCCCAATAAATTGAGAGAAATTACCATGTTTGCCACCGTCTCTTACTCACTTATCGGCATCTATATCGGACTCTGTATCATCTTTCTTTAGGATATGGCTAAAGTAGTTTTGAGTTGACTGAAATAATTTTTACATACTTAAAAATAAGGGTTAATAGTTAACCAAATTGATACATGAATTTCGAGTCAATTATAATTTATTATTTGAACTTTGATTTTTTAAAATTAGCTAGTTGACCTTCTAATTTTCGAACAAATTACAATCTAAAAAGTAGACTACACTTATTTAACCTTAGTTTTAATCAAGTAGACATTATACACTCGAGTGTCCACCCGAATCTAATAGACTAGAATTTCAGTCAATATTATTTTAGCCAAAACACCACCACAATTTACCATATACATAGACAAAGTAAGCATATAATATATATTTAATATAGCTTCGACGATAATTCCAGTCGATTTCTCAGACTTTAAATTTACATACTCGAGTGTACCTAAATCTATTTAAATAGTGCCTATTTAGTTAAAAACAAGGGTTATTAACGAAATTGATACATAAACTTTGAGTCAATTACATACATATCTTTACCTAAAATTTATTTTTATTTTTTTAAATTTATCTATCTAAACTTTCCATTTCTAAACAAATTAATATATTAATTACAATTAACATCAAATCATGCTCTACCTTTGAGGTCGAGCTCTCGTTTTATATATAATAGAGCAAACTTATTTTGTATTTAGTTTTAACTGAGTAAAAACTGGAGTGTCTACCTAGATCTAATATACAGAGAATTTAATTGATACTATTTTAACCATATATGATTTCATTATTATTACTCAGGGTAGTAACTAGTAAACATAACACCACCACCACATTTTACATAGACAAAGTAAACATAGAACATGTATCATCTTTTGGTGAGATGTCAGTGTCACACCATTTATTATTATTATTATTTTATAATAAGAGCTAAAAGTACAAACAAAGTTACCATGCATGCATAGTTCTTAAACTTTTCACTCATCAGTCTTCTTCTCTTCTCCATCTTCTTCATCATCTTTCTCTTCTTCCTGGACCACCTCAACTTCAACATCACCCATGTCTGGTTTTTCCATCACTGCAACATCAGAGTCAACGCATGTTTCTAATTTGGTCGTCTCTTTCTCTTCTTCTGTCACCACCTCGTCTCCTTCAGGCTCCGGTGCTACTTTAGAGCTCTCTTCTGCAGATTTCTTCTCTACTGCTGTCTCCTCCACATCAGCAACAACCTTAGCTTCTTTTTCTGCTGTTGGCTTTGCTTCCTCAGCCTCGGTCTCGGTTTCGGTTTCGGTTTCAGCAGTAACTTCTGGATTAGCCTCTTGTTCTTGAACCTCCACAGGTTCCTCAATCTTGGTCTTTTCCACAAGTGCTGCTGTGGCTGCTACAACCTATATTAAGACATCATTATACAGTAAAAGAACGAGTTTCAACGTAGAGACGGAAAACAGTATCTAAAGTCGAGTCGTAAAAATAAGTTTTTAACTACGTAGATCATAACAACATACACATATGCATATTTAAGTTTTTTTTTTGTTTTTAAGTTATAAAATTTTTCTAGAATTGTTTAAAGGCGCTGCAGTGCAGTTAGGGATGTAAACGAGTCGAGTCGAGTCGAATATTAAGCTGAGTGTACTCGGGTCGGCTTAAATAAGTCGAACTAGAGGTCGGACTCTTTCGAGCATAAATTTTAGGTTTTATGTTGACTCAATAGAATAGTACTATTTGAAATGAATTTGTATGTCTGAACTTTGCTCGATCGAGCTAGAGCTCAGCTCGATCAGTACGTGACTTTTGTAGACTTAACTTATATTAATGTATACATAATAGCTCCTTAAGGCTCTCAAGGAGGTTCTAGTCAAGTATATATATCATAATTCGAATTCGAGTATTAACCGAACCAATCTCGATTGGTTCATAAGTTTATTAACTCGTTGCAGTGTGGAATAAAAAAAGAGATGGCTACGGTTAATATATATACATACCTCGACGGTGGCCATTTTTTTGAAAAGGAGAAGATCTCTACTATTAATTAAGAGTGAAGTGATGGATGTGAATGTAAGAGAGGAGAAGAGAGTATGGGATGGGGAAGATAAATGGTGGTGGTAGAGTTTATATAGAGGGCCGGTTTATAGAGGTAATTTTTAATGAGGGAGATCATATTTTTATTACTAAGGCTTTCATTTTCTAACACGATAAGATAACAAACGTCGTGAAAATTACAAAAATGTATGAAAATAATCATGTTCGTATATATGTATGGATGAAGTCAGGAATTTTTTTTATGGGGCAATATGTGAGTTAGAGATAAATAATTAGTATAAAAAAATTTAGAGGGCAAACATAAGATTTTAAACTGTCAAATTGAATATAATTACTAATTTTATGGTAAAAATTACATATCACAAAAAGTTAATGAACAATTGCCCTCTTGTCCTATTAGTGCCTTCATTTATGCGTGTATATGACAGAACAATAGCATGATAACAAAACATAATGCACAAAGTAATTTTATATCGTCTTTGTATTTATGTATTATAACGCATCACAAATTCACAAAACGATACATGACACATATGATAATAGTAATACGATAAGTTGTGTACTAGTTGGATTTTAAGCATTTTAATAACATCTAAACACTTCAACTAATTAACTTTTTGCCATGATTTGTGAAATATGATATACGAATTCATATTTCTTAGCTATGTTTGCCCACTTTTGGCTTTTGGTACCACATGTTTGATTTTGCCTATTTTTTGTACCATATGTTTGCCAATTGTATACTTTTGGTCCGACCGTTAGTTGACCGTCAGCTTGACCGTTAAATAGTCACGTGACTTGCACATGCATAGCCCCAAAATTTGATTTTATTCAATTTAGTCCTCAAATCTTTTATTCTAACGTTTTATTTTTGCAATTTAGCCCTTAAACATTTTCAACCACATCCTAGGACTAAATTGATCTAGCAATGGTTCGACTCATGGCTAGATCGGACCATGGCTAGGGTTGCCGGACCCGAGCGACCCTAACCATGGTCCGACCTAGCCATGGGTCGGACCATGGCTAGGTCAATTTAGCAATTGGGTCCAATTGACCTAGCCATGGTTCGACCTATGGTTAGGTCGTACCATGGTTAGGGTTGCCCGGGCCCGGCGACCCTAGTCATGGTCCGACCTAGCCATGGGTCTAACCATGGCTATGTCAATTTAGTCCTATGGTGCGGTTGAAAATGTTTAAGGGCTAAATTGCGAAAATAAAAAGTTACGACAAAAAATTTGAGGACTAAATTGAACAAAATCAAAATTTGGGGCTAGGCATGTGCAAGTTACGTGACTGTATAACGGTCAAACTGACGGTCAACTAACGGTCGGACCAAAAGTATACAATTGGCAAACGTATGATACCAAAAATAGGCAAAATCAAACATGTGGTACCAAAAGCCAAAAGTGGGCTAACATAGGATACCAAAAATCCTATAAACCCAGTTCTTATTATAAAAGTTTGAGATATCATGCATGTGTACGTACAACTGACCGGTGACTATTTTAAAACAGTACGAACACACACCAAAATAGTTCGTACCATGTTTATATATATAATCCCGACTTTATAAAATGTATGGTGTGTGTTTGTATTTTAGTTAGCTAGTGTATCACATCGACACGCGTATAATTTGCCACCCATTCGGTCGTAGGGGGGCAATATAGATCGAATATATATATATATATAGTGAAGAATGAGAATTATTATTGGGATTAGACAACGTGATATTTCCACCCTCATTCACTGGTTCCCAAAGAAGTAAACATGTTACGTAATCATGTTATATGGAGACGATGCGGCAAGATATACAGCACTTTCAATATTATCATCATAATCGATCACCTTCATTACTAGCTAGCACTGTTAACATTAATTTTAGCTGCAGCTATATATCTATTCTAAATTATTATTTTTTCACATTTCAGAAAATTAGCTAACAATTAATTTCCAACAAAATTAGTTTCGTGCTCATTTAAAATCAAATCGACCGATCGGTTAATGTATTGCAAGAGTTTGTACAAATTTAGTTAGCAATTTATTTATCCTGAAAAGTTTAGTTAAGAATTAGGTTGTTAATTAAGTTTTTGGGTGCCTATATATATATAGGCACACCATGATCATTCTTCTTGATGTGTGGGCTTTTGTGCTCCGTGCAGTCGGCGATTATGTGTACACAGCCATATACACTAGTATCATCAATCTCATCAACATTCTCATTCTCAGTCTCTAAGATACATCAGTTTTCAACCACGGCATGTTCTTGATCGGCTACTTTTGTCTGTTCATCCTTATTTTATGCTTAATTAGGCAAATAACATAAAAAATATATATATAGGCTAAAATGTTACAAAATAGTTAACAACCGACCCATGCCGGGTCGGTTCCAAACGGTCAATTTTTTAAAGGTAAACCAATATCAATATCGAAATTATAAGTATATATTTATCCATAACCGGACTATAACCGGTTTCAGAACTCCAACCTTAGCCCCCAA
Organism: Clarkia xantiana subsp. parviflora; assembly: GCA_036873135.1. NCBI lineage: Eukaryota > Viridiplantae > Streptophyta > Magnoliopsida > Myrtales > Onagraceae > Clarkia > Clarkia xantiana. The sequence continues at coordinate 53,360,162 of JAPTYO010000001.1, forward strand.
AAAAAAAAATCGAGTCTAAAAACAGTTTAGAACTCCAATCCTGCTAAAGTTACCATCACGAAATCGGTTGTGCATAAGGGTATTATTTCTGGTAATTTTAACAAATCTATACTATTGAGTATTAATAATAACGTAGAGTAATCAGACATTCCGACTAAGACATTATAATATGGAAGGTGATATACATTCCGATAGTATCATTCCTATTTGTTCTGTCATTATTCAAGTGACCGGGAATGTAACTTTTAGCAACTTAAATGGTTTGTTTATAATATCTCTGATTCAGAACTAATTGGAACACTTTAGTCAGAATGTTAATCATTACTGTTATAATATAAAAATTGATTCTCATTCCGAAAAGAAATCAGGAGATGTTCCGACTTTAGAGTGTTTAGTTATTTTCCCTTAAAAGTTCAAAAAATTATTCATAGTGCCATACTCTCTATTTTCGGAGCATATTTTGTTTCGGAACTAGTATCAATTCTTGTTATAATATCATAAATGATTTGGGTTCTGACCCAAAATTTCAACAGGTTTTGAATGTGAGTGTTATAGAAATATTCAAAAAGTAGTTCAATATGCCACTTAGAGACATTCAGTGGTGGTTGTCAGATGTTTATATTCGGATCACCTATCAAGGCTCTTATAATATCTGTTAATTGTTAGACGGAAAATGATAAACACTCCGACATTTAAATGTTGAGATGTTCCGATTGTGAGGGCTTGAAAAAATACCCAAGAAGTTGATATATATTACAATATTTGCCGCTCTCTCTTATTCGGAACTTCTCGGATTGTGGACGTCGGACTTTGTATCATCTCTCATTGTTAGACATATATGCAGTCAGTCTCTCTCTCATTGTCGGAACTTTTCGACCAAACTGAACTTATTACGTTCGTATAGTTGGGTTTAATTAACAGTATTGATAGGCGTTCCGATTTTACATTCCGTGAAGTTCCGAATGAAGATAGAATGGCATGAAATGTAATAATGAACAACTTTGTGTCTATTTAATTAAAAGAAACAAAGGATGAGCTACCTAGAGTTTTATGGCCCAAATGGATGGGCCACTCCTGATCCCTTACAAAGGCTTTGGGCTAATCTGTTATGTACACCAGAAAGCAAAGAAGTCTTTTCAAAATTCAAAAGCAATTCTTTATTCTTCTTCTGCCGGCCCAAATGAGGTTTTTTAAATGGGGATCTCTGTACATATTACCATGTAATCATGAAGTATTAACGTTTATATCTCTTAATTTAGGGTTTCAGTTTTAAATATGTTAGAATTCTAAAAATGATAATTTTTTTTTATGATTATCAGTTTATTCCTTATAGAGACGGATGCTAATTGAGATTATTTTAAATAAGAAGTAATCGTATTACATTATTGTCCTCTAAATGATCCCTTAGAACAACTCATGAGGAAAAACATATCTAATAAGTAATATATATTATAGTGGTTAAGCGTTTTATTTTTTTTAATCAGAAATTTCAAATTTAAATCTTGCAAGAGATCTGAGAATGAAAAATTATTTATTATTAGCGCTTTACATTTTACGTAAGCTGAAATTATTCTAAATCTAACTCCTAAAACAACCCGTAATAATATATATATATATATGAATGGTTTAATGTATGTGATTGTACCGTTATAGCATTGGGGCGCCGGCTAATGCCGGTTACAACATTGATCGTGGTCGGTGTTGTCATGATCCGCTCCTCGACAGGATCGCCGCAAAGCTTTTGCTATAAACATTTGTTTCTATTATAATAATCGGTTTTTTAATATAGTAATAATCGATTTTTGGGTTGAGTAAAGTCAAAGTTTATTTAAATAACAAAATTATTTAAACAAATATAATTTTGTTTTAAATAAAATAATAATACGTAGCGAAACCATTTTTTGACATTTTGAATTTACTTCCGAGTTTTTTTTTAATATATATCATTACACCACATGACACAATCAAAGATTCGTTAAATACTTAAAACACACTAAAAAATTATATAATTAATTAATATTATATAAATTTAATGTGTATAGCGTATTTATTACGTTTTTCTACGACATATATATGATATATTTTTGAATTTTTAAATAAAAAAAGCTCAAATTTTTTTTTTACAGTAAAATAGTTTACGAATAATTTTTAAATGTAAAAATACACATAAGAAGTTTTCCTATAATATAATATTATATATTTATAAATAATATAAATATATTATATTATTATTCTAATAAATTAATAAAAAATAATTTATATTTTTAAATATATTATTAATTTAAAAATTATTTCCATAAAAATGCAATATAATATTACTACATTAATTTTATATACGTAAAATTATGATACATATTATTGGCTAGTTATTAATGTTTTACAAAAGGAATTCTATATTTTTTTAATATATTTTAGAGAGGTAATAGTAGGGCTGACTATTCGAGCAGGCCGTGCGGGTTCGTGTCGTGTTCTGGGGTTCAGCTCAAATACGGCCCAACCTAGCCCAACATGAAAAATCGACACAAAAAACCAATAGTAAATTGAATAAAAAAATTAATATTTAACTATTTTAGTTTAAAACATAGTGTTATATCGTGTTATTGTGTCGTGCCGTGTCACTAGTATCAAATCCAAACCCGTAATTTCCGTGTCGGCCCATCGTGCCGAGCCCAAATTGCCAGCCCTCCCGACAATTTCTGATTGAGTCTGAGTGACATTATTAGTAATTAGTGTCAACTTTTAAGATAATTAATTATATACAAATGTTAAAAAATTTGAGATTCAGAAAATTTATCAATTTTCTATATTTTATGTTTTATTATTTAGTTTTTTTTTGCCATGATTATTTATTATTATTCAAATTTAAGAGTTCGGCCAAAAAAAAAAAAAATCAAATTTAAGAGTGCGTTGCTTTGGGTCAACAAAAGCCGGGTGTATCCAAGAATGTCTCGCGGGTGTCTTCTTCCCTGGTTCTTCGCGGGCAACACGCTTTTCTCTCCTCACCTCCGCTCCATTCCGCTCCCTTCTCTTCTTTCTTCTTCCCATCATTCAATCAATCCAACACTTTTCCATCGAACAACAAGAACGCGACACCTGAAGGCCACCAAATCGCACGCAACTGTGAGCCTCTCGTTCCTCGACTATTTTGTTATCTTCTCTTTGTTTCTTATACCTCCGCCACAACTCCATGTCCTCTCGTTAATGCTTCTTAACTGCTGTCTCCTTCTTCTGGATCGCTGATTTCAGCGCTTTTATCCTGTTTTGATGTGATTCCTGACCACAACATTGAAACAATAGCAGAAAATGAGTGGGACTGAGAGAGAAACAGTGCAACCATTTTTGGCGCGATCTTAGTCTATACCTACATGCAATGTGATTGTTGTTTTCTCCACTTATCATCAATCTCAACCATGCATTCGCATTAGATTTTCCTTTTTTTGCTTGAAAATTCAACAATTTTCTGATTTTTTGACGTCGGTGTGATGTATGCACTTGTATTGTAGTGTCCTTAAAGCCAATCGTGATTTCTGTTGTTGTGGCATTGTTGCAGACTATCGGTGTTTATTTACTTTTGTTGAATTGAAGTAGCGATGTCTAGCTTTGTGGGTGTACATGTGTCTGATCCATGGCTTCAGAGTCAATTCACTCAAGTGGAGCTCCGGACTCTGAAATCCAGAGTAAGCAAATGATTCGTTTGGTTATGGTTTAAATGATGTAGTTTAGTTGAGGTGTTATGATCTGATAATACTTCGTTCGGTTTTCAATTTGCAGTTTATTTCGAAAAAGAGTGAATCTGGAAATGGAAATGTGGTTGTGAAAGATCTGCCACCAGTTTTTGCAAAGCTGAAAGCTTTCAGTGATCTGTTCACTGAGAATGATATTCAGGGAATCCTGCAGGAAACGAACTCGGATATGGACGCCGAAGTTGAGTTTGAAGCTTTTCTTCGGGTGAGTGAGTCTAGGATTGCACATTTGCCTGCATATCTTTCTGGAATTTCAGTAACGATTCTTGAATGCATATTGAACAGGCATTCTTAGATCTGCAAAATCGGGCTATAGAAAAATCGGGTGGTTCGAAGGCTTCTTTTGTTAAGAATGCCACAACCACCATTCAACACATCATCAATCAAGCCGAAAAGAATTCCTATGTTGCTCATATAAACAACTACCTTTCAGAAGATCCCTTCTTGAAGAAATATCTCCCTCTTGATCCTAACACAGATGCTTTATTTGATCTAGCTAAAGATGGAGTTCTCCTATGGTATATACAATATGTTCTAATCAATATCAGTCTTTAAATCATAACCTTGTTTATTGATACCGTGCCGTATACTTGCAGTAAACTAATCAATGTAGCTGTACCTGGGACTATTGATGAACGAGCAATCAACACTAAAGCTGTCCTCAATCCATGGGAGAGAAATGAGAACCACACTCTTTGCCTTAATTCTGCAAAGGCTATAGGATGCACAGTTGTTAATATTGGTACACAGGATTTGGTCGAAGCCAGAGTGAGTTGAACTAGATCTCGTGGTTATGTTTGTGATGCTTGCTTCGTGTTTGGTTTTACCTAAACTTTTGCTTCTTTTTCAATGACAGCCGCATCTGTTACTTGGATTGATATCTCAAATTATCAAGGTACTATAGTTGAAAGTTTTGCTTCAGTATACGAATTTATATGAGAGCCAAAATGTATTTTGCTGACAGATTAGTGGAGTTAAATTGATAAATGTCTTAATGGTTGTAATATCAGATTCAACTCTTAGCTGATCTTGACCTGAAGAAAACTCCCGAACTTATGGAACTGGTTGATGACACTGAGGTGATTGCACGCTTATGGATTGCAACTATCTATCTACATTACACGACACATTCCAAAATTTTACTTGTTATTGAATTTCTGCAGGAAGTAGAGGAGCTCATGGGATTAGCACCTGAAAAGGTTTTACTCAAGTGGATGAATTTCCATTTGAAGAAAGCTGGATACAAAAAAGAGGTTACCAACTTCTCATCTGATGTTAAGGTAAGTAAGAACTCGCTAATATTTGTCTGTCACACATATATATAGTTTGGACAATTTTTTTGGGTATTCGGTAGATAAATTTTCGTTTTTAGGGTTTAAAGCAAGCATTCTTATGCCATTAACTTTGGAGATGGGTTATTAATTATTACTATTCAAGCATTGGAATATATTAAGTTCTGTAATTTGAGCTGCTTCTTCTCGATGACGTATATTTGCAGGATGGAGAGGCATACACGTACCTGCTCACTGCTCTTGCTCCAGAGACCTCTACTCCCTCCACCTTGGAGATCCAGGACCCTAAGGAACGAGCAAACATGGTTCTTCAGCAAGCAGAGCAATTGGATTGTAAAAAATATATATCAGCAAATGACATTGTGGAGGGTTCAACAAATCTCAATCTTGCATTCGTCGCTCGGATATTCCACAACAGGTATTGACACAATTTTCGCAAGTCTAAGGTTGATAATTTTGCAAGTACAAAATGAGCATGCATTTGTCTTTCAGGAATGGTTTGACAACTGATAACTCAAAGGGGATTCAATTTGCTGAAATGATGACTGATGACACACAAACATCACGAGAGGAGCGATGCTTCCGACTCTGGATGAACAGTCTTGGTATTGCTACATATGTCAATCATGTTTTTGAGGATGTTAGAACTGGGTAAGATTTTGTTGGACTTTTCTTTGAATAGGGTGTAAAAAAATAACATTTTGTAACAGCTGACCTTTCATAAGCAGATGGGTTCTTCTTGAAGTCCTTGACAAGATTTCTCCGGGGTCAGTTAATTGGAAAATGGCAACAAAGCCTCCTATTAAGATGCCTTTCAGGAAAGTTGAGAACTGCAACCAAGTCATTAAGATCGGGAAGGAACTTAACTTCTCGCTGGTGAATGTTGCTGGAAATGATTTTGTCCAGGGGAATAAAAAGCTTATTCTGGGTAAAAATGATATTCTTCTCTATACCAATGAAGTAACTGCCATGAATGATTTGACTGGAGCTGTTTTATTTTTTATTTGTGGGTATAATTTCGAATTGCTGTTTTTTCTTTTCCGTAGCATTTCTATGGCAGTTGATGAGGTTTTCTATGCTCCAACTCCTGAGAAATCTGAGAACCCATTCCCAAGATAAGGAAATATCCGACAATGATATTCTGGAATGGGCAAACAACAAGGTGAAGACAGCAGGGAGAAAGTCTGAAATGGAAAGCTTTAAGGTACTTGGAAAAGGAAAATAATACTTTTTAGCACCTTTTTAAATGTAAAAAATCCTTTTTTTCTACTGCGGTTCGGATTTTATTAAGATTGATAATTGTCGTCGTAATAATAGGATAAGAACCTGGCCAATGGTATATTCTTCCTCGATCTTCTCACTGCCGTGGAACCAAGGGTGGTCAACTGGAGTCTTGTAACAGAAGGCGAAACAGGTATAGATCTTATCAAAATGGGTTTTTTTTCCCTGATTTTTCCATCATCCATGGATTCAAGTTTGAATTTTTATTTTGAAATTGTAGATGAGGATAAGAAATCAAATGCAACATACATTATTAGTGTTGCAAGAAAGCTTGGGTGCTCCATCTTCTTGTTGCCTGAGGACATTATGGAGGTAATAAAAACATCCCCATTTCCCACCCTCATTTATGATCTCTTCTAGGGTTTATTAATGAAAAGCTTCGATGTTCCATAACAATGGCAGGTGAACCAGAAAATGATCCTCACTCTAACCGCAAGCATCATGTACTGGAGCCTGCAGCGAAAGGCTTCCCCACCAGAGAATAGAGGTGAAGAGAATCTGGCTGCTGAAGTCGAAGATTTGAAACTGGACGAAGCTGCAGAAGATCCCGTGGCTATGGAGAACGCAGCCTAAACGTGTCTGCTGATGAAGAAGAAGATGCCATGATCCAAAGTTGCAGCCCCTTTCTTGGGTTTTTTTCCTCAAGAATGTGGGAGCTGAAATATATTACATACAAATATAGTTAAAAATCAAGTTTTTTTTTCTCGTTCTTGATGATTATGTTCGGTCGGGTCTTTGGTCGATCAGCCGATCAAACTTTTGTTTGATTTTTGTTAGGGGAAAGAGCAGCTATCTGCAGCTATTCTGTGTTCTTTCTTAGGGGTCTTTCTTTTTTTGGTTTTGTTAGGCTATGTATTCTTTCACCCAGAGGTGGAACATGAATAATTTATACACCTAGAATGAATTATTTTATTTCATTTTTATAGCAAGCTTTTTGGTTCAGATTGGACATCCCTATGCATAAACCAAGATAAATTTTGTAACTGTACTATAATTTCAGTAAAAAAATTGCATCTTTTCTGTTGGAATAAAAAAATGAAGCTGTTTTATTCTGTATCTTTACTGTTGGAACAAAAAAAATTGCAAAAATCTACATCTTTGTGGTCGAATATAGTACATTAGCAGCAAAGACTGGCAGTATTTTGTAATTACACTGTGAAAGTTAAGACTAACTACTTGACCAACTGTCCTAAAACCTTAAGGTGATAGGTGTGGTTTAGTCTTTATACTTCAACATTCCCCCTCACGTGTGGCCTGAAACTTCTTTGAAGGTCCAACACGTGGAATTTTAAATAGGGGTTTTAAACTGGCGCTGCGGAGATTCGAACCTACGCGCTCTGATACCATGTTAAATTCCACATTGGGCCGAGTCAAACCCAACGGGCTAAACTAGAGCAACCATTTTTACAAGTGGGGTTCCATCCTAAAACCAATTGGTGATAGGAGGAGGTAGCCCACTTGCTTATATGGTGCCCAAATATTCCTTACACCACCGGTGTGGGACAACTCTCACGGTGGAGAGATTATAATCTCAACACACCCCCCGCACCGTGAGGACTCTTTTAACTGAGGCACCCGCTTTTCAAATCCGAACGGGTTGGGACTTAATTTCAACAAACCCCACTCTCACGCCAGGCCCGACCCGGTAACCTTGTACGTGGAGCCAACAAAGGGGACAAACCCAACACCGCCTATCGGAACCGGGCTTTGGCTCTGATACCATGTAGAATAATGAGAATTGTATTATTGATCTTATTTAGGGTTTAGTATATGTACCTATATATATAGATACATGACTATATATATCTAAATCTATAACAATATAATAAGGAAAACATAAACTGATAATATACTAAGAATATATCTATTCATAATCTAGATATATTTAAATATAATAAGATATATTTATCTCTAATATATCTTATTCCCTTATACGCCCCCGCAAGACGGACGTTCTGACAAAAAGGCCGATCTTGATACGAAGAATATTGATGGATGCCCAAATAGTCCAATCGTCATCAGCGGATGCTCGGAGAGGACCAGTCGGCAACGACAGAAGCTTGGAGAAGTCCATTCGGCAACGGCGAAAGCCCGGAGATGTTCAGTCGGCACGGCGGTAGCCCGGAGGTCCAGTCGGTAATGGCGGAGACCCGGAGAGGTCCAGTCGGTCAAGATGCTGTTGGTCACGATGTTCACGTTGGTGAACGATAAGCAAACGACGGAGGTGAATTTGCTCGTTGGAGCAAACCTCTTAATTCCAACAAAAAGGCAGCAAAAGACAGCAATTCTCAATCAGAAAGCTTGAAGCTAGTCACGGAGCCACGGAAGAGTCCTCAGGTGTAGCGATCAGATACTCTCGCTCGTAAGAGCTAGTAGGATCGAGGATGCTGGTAGATAGAAATACCGCCATGAGCATTGGCCGATAAAAAATTACGCTCGTTGGAGCGTGTACCAAAAGATCGGTGCAGAAATCGTCGATACGGAAGCATGGATTTATTGTCGAAAAAAAAAAAAAAACTAAAATCGGAATTGGGCAGGGGGCGGCCGGCATGACAACTGCATAGCTGATGGTGGTGCCGACCGCCCCTGGACAGCGACGATGGTGGGAGGCGACTTGTAAGTTGTACTCGTTGGAGTTAGAAAGGCTCTAATTACACCATAATTTCAGGAAAATTTGCATCTTTTCTGTTGGAACAAAAAAATGAAGCTGTTTTTATTCTGTATCTTTACTGTTGGAACAAAAAAAATGACAGAAATCTACATCTTTGTGGTCCGTCCAATACACTACATTAGCAGCCAACACTGGCAAAATTTTGTAATTACACCATAATTTCAGGAAAAATTGTATCTTTTTTTGGAACAAAAAGATGAAGATGTTTTATTCTGTATCTTTACCGATGGAACAAAAAAGTGACAAAAATCTACATATTTGTGGTCCAATACACTACATTACCAGCCAACTCAATCATGCCTTTCACTGGCAACAAAAAAAAAAAAAAAAACTCAACCATGGGCATCATCATCACCATCAACCAAAAAATTTGATTTTTCCTGTTCTGCAACTACCATGAGCATCTCGAGTCGCTTATCGAACAACAAAGCACTCTCGTCTCTCTTGTCAAGCTCAGCAGCTTCGGCTTCGAGCCATTTCTCTCTTAAATCATCCAAAACATTGCCTTGGTCGGAACTTGCAGCTGCTCCGGGTGCACTAGGGACGGTGGTCCTCAGCGAGGAGTCTCCTGATGGAGGAGGCAGAGTCAACAGCAGTGCTCGGAACTCGGGTGTGTCTGCAAATATCTCAAAGTTGCATGATATTGTGTCTAGACAGTATTCTCGTATCTTCAGAACTCCATACCTGAAATTCCGGAACACAATTGATGTCTTGAAAAAAAAACCACATTTAGCTCTATCAATGATGTCCCAATGGCATGATCAAGAAAGCTTACATGTCGGATAAAATCAACCAATGGCATAGCTCGGCCGGTGAGACCGTTTCTAGGTGCGGCAGCAACACATCAGCAACGGCACGTTTAAGAGGAAACAATAGGTATCGAGAAGATGCATCGAACATTTCCTCTGCCTACATGAACATAAAGCTCTAGCTGAGGACTTAATACAAGCTGATACAAGCTGAGCTGGTATATATAACATCAAGGTTAAAGAACCTGATCACAATCCCAAGTCTGCACTATGTTGTCTTGTCTCAGGTTTAAATTGTTGATAATAGGTGTCTTAGGTTTCGTTTTTTGTTGCTAATAGGTTTCGTTGCGTTTTAATTTTCCTTCCATTTTTTATGTTAAAATTGACGGATTTGGATATGGGGTTTGTTCAATTCATGTATATTTATGTCATTAATTAAAAATGTACCTCAATTTTGCATAGATTCTTCAATTTCACTGTATATACACACTAATTGACATAAGTTAAAGAGAAGCTGAAATGTCTTTTTATTCTTTTCTCTTCTTTAACTGTTCTTGCTGTTGAATTTATGGAGCCATTGGTTCAAAATCCATCAAATTTAACATAAAAAACGGATTGAGAACCAAAAAGCAAAGGAAAAGAAACTTGGGACACCTATTAGCAACAGTTTAAACACGAGACACCTAAAAACAACATGGTGCAAAGTTGATACTGTACCCTAACATCAAACATGCAGAGTCAAAAAGCTTATTGATTGTTATACGCACCTGATCAGGATCTAACTCCTTCAATCCATCCGTGTACCTAAACAAAAAAATAAAACTCATTCAAATCATTGAAAACAACAGTAACTATAAATGTGGATAGGAAAGTTTGAAGATCAAGTGAATTAATACTGACATATACTCAACCATCTTTTCGAATGTGTCACGGTTCAAATCATGTTCTTCAAGGCACGGAAGTCTATCCGAAGCGATTAAGTCGTGTTCTTGATTGAAATCCTTTACACGTGATAATCTAGCTTTGAAGTACTCTGACCTCGAGGCTAGAACCACCTGGTGGCAACGGAATACCTTCTTATCTACTATAATGCATATATCTGCAAGATCATCTGCAAAATCATGGATCTGCAACGAGCCAAGATCCATGGATGAGTTGGTAAGAGAGAGTTGAAGAACACGAGCCATGGATTCAGGAAGGCGGTCTTCTTCCGGAAGGGACGATCCTTGCAAGATGAAGCGTTTCTGAGAGTTATCTAAATCTCTCAATGACTTGTAGTCTGCAAATCTTTGATGGACAAGTTCTTTTTCGAGGGTCTTTTGTAAAGATTCGCACTTGCACACTTTGCAGATGCGAGCGAGGTCTTCCATGTCATCCACGGAAATCTCGAGCCTGTCTGAATAAAAGAAGTGGAGGAGGCTATAGAGGGCGGGGTATGACAGCTTTTCCTTGGAAAACCTGACTTCTCTGCGATCTTTCCAATCTGATTTGAATTTCTTAGTGAAGAACGGTGATCGAGCGCTTAAAATCACTCTATGGGCTTCAATGGGTCTGCCTTGGATATAGAACACCACGTCCGGAGGGAAGGTATCATAATTTGCATTCCCATTTGATGATAGTCCTAAGGAAAGACTTACCGTGTTAATTACTTGGAACTGAAGCAACACAAAGAAATGTTTTGCAATATCACAGCATATCTTACTGATATTGTTTCTTCATTGGAACAGCAATCAAACCACAAATTAAAGTAAACCCATAAGATTTCGGGATATACAAAGTTGGGAATTACCAACCCATTTCATCATCATTAAGGTTAAGAATCTAAAAACAGTCCCAACAATAGGTCGCTAATCATTGTCCCAGATTTATGTCTCAACTATCAGATTAGTTGATTTCTACTTTTTGTTTTTTTCTTCGTAAAATTGAATAAACAAAAACAAGTTTTTTAAACATCAAATAAGCCTAAAACACGAATAACAAATCTGTAACTTCGAAAAAGTGGAACACTACGTGTTTTTTGTTGCTTAGAAGGTTAATTTTAAGGCCAAAATCAGTCGAAAATCAACATTCTAAATTTGAGACAGTAATTAACAGCATGTCCAATATCTTACTGATATTGTTTCTTGATTGGAATAGCTACCAAACCATAATTTTAAATAAACCCCATAAGATTTCTACACAAAAATAACAATTGCCAACCCATTTCATCATAATGTTAGCTCTGATTCAATAAAACTGAGATTCAGCAGCAATGCATCAAGAACCAATATGGATTCTCACACTTTTAGCATATCAAAGAAAATCTATGAAGATTTTTTTTTTTTTTTTAAGAAACCTTTACCTGAACCTGGAAGTAGGGCATTCGATTGCTCACTGAAAGCCCGATTGGCGGCACAACCCAAGAAAGTCTCTCTCAGCGCCGCCTGCAGAGGCCCCAGCGGCGGCGGCCTCGCTTCAAATGCTTTCAAAAGCTTCCTCACCTTCAAATTGAGCGCCGCATAGTGGCACCTGTCACCGTCGAATGTTTGCTCCGCGCAAATCGCGCCATTCTCCAGCAGCATCCGCGCGGCGTCCAGGTGACCGGCAAGGCACGCGTAGTAAAGCGCAACGGAGTCCCACTGGTCCCGAGCATTTACGTTGATTCCGGTCTCCAGGAGGTACCTGAGGCGGTCAACGTCGCCGGCGCGCGAGGCGGAGAATATGTCGCCGGTTGGGACCTTCTTGAGAGGAATTGAGGAGCCGAAATCCGATGGGTCGAGGTCGATTCCCTCTATCTCGGGGTCGATTACCCAGGGGAGCCTCTTCGCGGCCATTTGGGAGGTGTAGGCGGCGATGATCGAAGTGGGTCTACTCGAGCTGTGCAGACAGAGGGAAATTAAGGTTTGGGAACATGGCGGTGGAAAGCTGCTTCAATGGCGGTATCGGGAGCTATATAGTATTTGATAGAGACGATGGAAAATGGATTGAGAGGAGTGAACTGTTAAACGGCCATGGCAACTCACAACTGAACTGGCTTGAAAAAAAAAAAAAAAATCACCCGTTTTGGGCTCTCCCTTTCCAAATTAGAAAAAAAAAATCTACATTTCTTTTGCCAAGATTCTAATTTTGGAGAAATTTACTAAACTAAGCATATTATAGTATAAAAATACAAGATTGAGCAAGTAAAGTTTGAAATTTTGAATTTAGGCAAATCCTCGTTTCCCAGTCGAGGATTTGACCAAAATATTGGTCAAATCATCGCCTCCCATCCGAGGATTTGACCAAAGCTTTTGGTTAAATCATCGACTCCCATCCGAGGATTTGACCGTAGCTTTGGTCAAATCTTAAAAAAAAAAATTAATAAAATACCTGAAAGTAAAAAAAAGTTCCAACATTACAAAAAAAAAAAAAATCATTACAACATTTAAATACTACACACAAATTCATAAGTTCCATAAATCTTGTTCGTTCAAATACAAAAAACGTTATCAAATACTACATAGTCAATGTCTCCATAGTTGCCCACATTGCCTATCCCGGATGAAATGTGAGAGGACGTAGAGGTGGGAGAGCGGCCATTCGGGATAGGCAAGGTGGGCAACCATGGAGACATTGACTATGTAGTATTTGACGACGTTTTTTTTGTATTTTAACGAACAAGATTTATGGAACTTATGGATTTGGAACTTATGAATTTGTGTGTAGTATTTAAATGTTGTAATTATTTATTTATTTTTTTTTTTTGTAATTTTGGAAACTTTTTTTTTTTTTTATTTAAGGTATTTCATTAAAAAAAAATCTAGGATTTGACCAAAGCTACGGTCAAATCCTCAACTGGGAGTCGAGGATTTGACCAAAAGCTTTGGTCAAATCCTCGGCTGGGAGTCGAGGATTTGACCAAAAGCTTTGGTCAAATCCTCGGCTGGGAGACGAGGATTTGACCAAACGCTTTGGTCAAATCCTCGTCTCCCAACCGAGGATTTGACCAAAGCTTTTGGTCAAATCCTCAACTGGGAGATGAGGATTTGCTTAAAGTTGGAATTTCCAACTTTACATGCTTATTTTCGTAATTACGATTAAAAACATGCCTACTTAGCAAAACGACTCCTAATTTTGCTTATATAATGTTATTTGTAAATAACATTGTAAATAATAATATGAAAAAGAATAATATTATAACTTGATAATGGTATACTTTTTTAAATCACATCATATGGTGTAGCGATTATTAGAATTCTCGTGTTCAATTACATTTTGAAATGCAGTAATCGTTAGGATAGTAAACGAGTCAAGCTATTCGAGACCAGCTCGATTGATATTCGATTTTAACTCGTTAAATTTCGAATTGATTCAAGCTTTTTATAATACCGAACATAATACAAATACTTGACTCGCGAAGCTCAAAAGTCAATCAATTTTTTTTTCTTCCAAAAACTTATTCGAGTCGAGCTCAATCGAGCTTTATATATATATATATATATATATATATATATATATATATATATATATATATATATATATATATATATATGTATGTATATATGTATACACTAGCTGTCGAGTTCGATCTAAAGTGCACAATTTATGATTTAACTAAATAATTTTAAAATTGATGAACCGAGTCTATACTTGACAAGTTCGAAAGTCAATCAAGCTTCTTTTTTTTTCCAAATTCTTTTTCGAGTCGAGCTCATTCGAGCTTTATATACATGTGTGTGTATATATGTACACACTAGCTTTCGAGTTCGATCTAAAATGCATAATTTATAATTTAACTAAATAATTTTAAAATTAACAAACCGAGTAGAACTGAACTCAAGTTTGAAAATTTATCCGAATAGAATCGAGCCCAGTTAGAACTCTTCAAGTATAATACCAAGCTGAACTCAAGCTTGAAACATCAAACTCGATAACTTATCAAATATTTGGCTCGACTCGTTTACACTTATAAAAAAAATCATCAAAGCCTGCTTAATCAATTAGATTCATAGAGTCCAAAAAAGAACACGGAACAATTATATATAAATATCGGGGCCTTTTGAGGTTGGATAGATAGTTTCAGTATCGGGCCTAGACCCAATTAAGGCCTAGTTTAATTTTGATCATATTTTTCTAATAAGCTCTATTTCCAATATTTATATTATATTTCCCTGTAGATGTAATTTGGTATGTAATACTTAACAAATATTATATTAGAAACCCTAAAATGGGGAAGGGTAATATTTGGGAACGGGAGCAAGAAAATCATATATATTCAGTTGAAAAGTCAAAGAAAATAAATTAACCTCGAGCGCAATGCAAGCCGTGTAATTTTGAAATTAATTAATTAATTACCCTTTATAATTAACAAAAATAACCGATATCAATGATGTTCCTTAGCAGCTTATATACAACATCAAACACAAGAGGCAGAACCCATGGTTGGTTGGACCAACTGGTAAAGCGAGTTGTGTTTCCCGTGGCGACCCGAGGTCGAAACCCGCCGGAGACGCCTCCTTGGGAGGACTTTAACCTTAACGCTCCCGGTCCGAATTTATCCAAAAAAACATAAGAGGCAGAAAAAACTGAACTTAACGTGCCAGTATCTTAATTATACTATATCTAATTAACCAACAATCAAAATTCATATTTTAGATAATTAGTATAGATTTTTTCATAATAATTAATTATTATAATTAAAAATATATGTATGCATGAGTGGATACTAAAGTTTCGTAAAATTTTAGGCAAACATAATGTGACATATATGTTGTTGGACACAATTTAGTTTTTACAATGTCTAACTACGGCGGGTTTGAGTTTGACTAGCTAAATTTAATCTTGTTTAAATGCATGTATGACTTTTAATACAAAAAATCATCTTAATTACCCAAAAAAATATTGAGATATATGAGCCGTGATCATCAAATCCTATGGTTAGTATTTATTATTGATATTAATTCACAACCCATAAATATAACTGTTAAAAATAATACACGTGTCTAAATAATTATGTCATAGTCTCGAACTTATATGTGAAATTATTCGACTCTTTAACACACTTCAACATTCTCACAACCACATCGGTCTTGACTTCAAATGGGTTCATAAGTAATGGACTTCAACTCGGCCACCCCGGATTTACTGAAGATTTTAAACATTTTTTCTTTAAAACGCCGTTACTAGAACAATAATAAGTGCATTTTAATATCATATTAAGAATAAGTTCGACCTTATAAGACAATTGACTAAGACGCTTAAGAATAATACTTAAGAATAATACTGAGAGTTTTCACTCATAAATTTATTTTTTTTATAAATAAATTAATTAAGATGCATTACATATTTCAACAATAATATCATTACGCGTAAATCTAAACTATTATTTATAAAGTTCACTTTAATGAATAATATATATAACCTTTGATTTGGTATCTTTCATTTCAAAGAACTCTTTTTTCTTACAAAGTTGTCAAGACGAACTTGCTTTTCCGCGGGCATTATTATAAAATTAAAACCTACTTTTCATGCATATATATTATATATAAAGGTTGCGCACATATCGGGCCCATGCAAAATCCAAAAGCTTATATTTCTAGAAAATACGAATCAATATAGTATTATATATATATACAGATTGTATAGAAACAATGAAATATATATATGAATGAATTCCTAATGGTTGGATTTTATTTTTATTAAGTGAAATAAATTATATTTTCGAATACTATGATTCCCATAATAATAATAATAATAATTTATCTCAAATCACGGAGTCTTGTACCCACCTACTATCAATTTGAGCATCGACAACCAAACAAAATAGCTCAAAGAAAATTAAGAGTCTTCTTTCAGAATTATTTTTTGTCGCCTATTATATATATTATTTCGACATTGTTGTTTTTATTCAAATTTTTAAATTCATCGAATTATTTTTTCCTCAAACACAAACAAATGTATATATATATATATATGTTGTCTCAGATCGGAAAACAACATCTGATCATTATAATTAGTATTACCTAATTAATACGATTAAAATCATTTTAATATGATATATATTATATTGTAATGACTCATCAAATTAATTAATTATTGTTTCAATAATATTTATTTTAATTTTTAATCCTATCTCATTATAATCTCAACACTCTTTTGCCTTTCCAATGTATTAATCTTAAAAATTTATCGATGAAAAAACTAATAGATGCAAATATTAATTATATAAACAAATTACTCTATCAAAATATAAATTATGTTATTGATATATTATGAAGATATAGCCGGAAATGAACAAATTACGTACACAATTAAATATATGTATGAACCCTAATTATTTTTCCTTGTATTAATATTATATATAGTTCAGAATAATAAAAGTAAATCGCAGAAAACTATATTTATTATTATTATTTATTATAAAAAAAAAAAAGAAGAACAAGACTAAATATATATGCCTGGCTTTTCCCTTGTACGCCGCTTGCCACCACCGTCGCCGGAAAAATGCTGCCGGCGCCCTCTCCGGCCAAACCCGAATGCTCAATCTTTGTTTGCTGATGGACTCCTCTCTGAAGAAGACGGTGTTAAAAACTGATGAAGAACACGACCGGCGACACAGTGGTGTTGGAGAAACTGGTCTGTCGTCTTCATCTTCTTCTTCATGGTCTTATTGCTTCTGAGAGAAGTATATTATTTATAAGTACATCGAAACACATGTCTCTCTCTTTATATATATATATATATGCATATATATATATATATATAGAGAGAGAGAGAGAGAGTGTGAGAGAGAGAGAGAGAGAGGCAAAGAGTGTTCCCAAGAAGATGACGAGGGTTTCTTTCCTTTCCCTTCATGTTAATGTTGTTTTCAAGATGATTTTAGTTTCAATCTCTATACACTTACTCACGTGTGATTTAATTCAGAAGTTTTTGGTTCGATTTTTTTTTAATCACTTCACGATGATCTGATTAAAATATTAAATTTTGTCTAACACATATATATCGCGTCAGACAAATATAAAAGGAGGCGATTATAACTGTATTTAACGAGTCGACATTTTGATTATATTAAGCTATTGTTGTGGGCTACGTTGATATGATCAGTGTATGCGCTTATTATTTACTAAGTCGGGTCGGGGGAAAAAAATTCAAAACCTGAATAGAACAACTCGAACATTACGTAATTGGATGATCTAGAATCGCTACTATTAGTTCATTCTTTTATTTGGCAAAAAAATATTACTTTAATTTTCAAGAATAATTATTATAAAAAAAATCGAAATTTCAGTGCTTCAAAGTGAACTGATTTTTAATTCCAATAGTATATCCACATCACATGTATTTGTCCCTCTTTTGACATTTGTGATATTAGAATACATGTTGTAATTGTCATGTGTAACAACCGTAACTTTTTAGTGTAGAAATTAACATTTTGCTATGCAATTTTTTTTATTTTTTTTTTAAACTGACCTTATTTTATGTAATTAAAAATTAGGGGAGTGGGCCAAAAAAAGGAGGAGGCCTTTTTTTGTTTCACACGTTGGGGTTGTTCTCCTTGTCTAAATTAGGGTCAATGCAACCTTTAATTACAACTTCTCGAAACCATCTTCTTTCTATTCTATTTAATTTTTCAAACACCTCGATTCTTGATCATTTGTTTTAAAACCCCATGTTTGATTTAATGATCCAATGCATCACACACACTTTCGAAGCTTCTGCATATATATTGTGTACAAATCTAAGATTCAATATATATTTGTTTAAAAAATCTAAAAAGCAGTCTCAAGTTACGCCAAGTTCCGATTAAAAGATGTTTGTTTGTTGCGATTATCTGTCTGAAATATCAATTTCACCGCGTTTCACTTTTTAGTCCAGAAATCGACATTAAAATTGACAGAACAAAATCATGCGACTTATACGTGATAAGTTTTTCGATTGGTTATATCTAACGTATTATATTTGTTGCAAAATATGTCACGTGTAGATCACCTGATTTTATTCTATCAGTTTTAACGTCTATTTTGGACGGAAAAGTGAAACACAGCGAATCTAATACGTTGGATAACCAATTACAAATTAAAAATAAAAGGTTTAACCACCTAATAATAATAATCGTAACATGTCGTATCTCTTTAAAACCGGTTTTAGGTTTTGAACCCATTCAATATATGAAGAGTGTTGCTACAAACCGTGAAAGAAATAGTGAAATTTCACTAGAAAGTAGTATAGGTCCCACCAAGAAACCAATACATTTTACTCTAGTATTTTCTTTTTCATACTTTCTAGACAAATTTCACAACAATTTTCACTGGTTGAATCTTTACTCAATAATCAATATATCAAATATTGATACATTAGTAAGTTTAATACATGATCAGGTTTTTGGAAATGCAAATGAATTCATTAATAGGAATTTGATGAAGAATTATCATTTAATCATGGTATCATGCTTACGTCATCAATCATGATGAGTGACATTGCATGTGTAGCATTATAGAGAATAGAGATGCATGTTGTCAACAAAAAAAAGCGTCAAAGTCAAAGCACTGACTAATAATGTAGGGACTGGGAGTCAGTAGATATTACTGGGGGTGGGGAAGAATAATTGCATTTGCTGTGTGTTGAAAAGCTGAACCCCGACATATATTTCGACATTATTATTGTCTGTCATAGAAGAAATCGGAAATACCAACTATTGATCAGTCCAGTGTTACTATTACTATTGCTGAGAAGTGGTTGGAACCATAATATATATAGCACTAAATTCAACATAATCAATCTTACATAGCTATTCAATCCATATGATTTAACAGTTCCTGAGTTTCTTTTTGGGTTAAAATCTATAAACTGTCCGAAGTTTGCACTATGTGAGATTTTGGTGTCTGAAGATTAAAATGTTGTTATTGAATGTCTGAAGTTTCACTTTTGTTGAAATTTGATGTCTCCGTCTAAATTTGCAGTTAAAATTAACAGAATTTGGTCATGTGACAAGCACATGACCTGATAAAAAAATAAATTCCAGAATTGCCCCTAGTTGGTGGTGGCCGACCAGAGTTGGGTGGTGGCCAGAATTGGGTGGTGGCCGAAGTAGGGTGGTGGCCGGCCGGAGTTAGGTGGTGGCCGGAATTGGGTGGTGGCCGAAGTAGGGTGGTGGCCGGCCGGAGTTGGGTGGTGGCCGGAATTGTGTGGTGGCCGAAGTAGTGTGGTGGCCGGCCGGAGTTGGGTGGTGGCCGAAGTATGGTGGTGGCCGACCGGAGTATGGTGGTGGCCGGCCGGAGTATGGTGGGGGGTTAGTCCTGACATAATAGTATAAGGGGCAATTTCGACATTTCACATCATTCCGTCAAATTTAACAGCAATTTTGGATGGAAAAATAAATTTCAACAAAAGTGAAACTTCAGACAATTTATAGGTTCTTAACCCTTATTTTTTTAACAAGAAGTTTTAGGTTCAAAATTCGTCAGAATTTTTGAACTGTAAAATATACACGAGTACTATTTTATCCCTTACAGATGATTTCGATGTGGGTGATGATTATTCTTTGAAAATATTCGCAACTATCACCTTATCCATTACATATTGATTATGGTACGCGTGAGAACTGTTTTAATGTGAGACAAGCGACAAACACATTATCCCTTATAGATTAGCGAGTGAGGATTATTCATTGAAAAAAATTCACACTCAATACCTTTTCTATTACAAATTTTTTTTCCTCGTGAGACTGGGAATTATTCTAAGTGTGAAGCAAGCGACTAGCACGTTATCCATTACAGATTGACGAGTGACGATTATTCTAAGTGCTGAGCAAGCGACCAACACCTTATCCCTTACAAATTGATCCTGGTGCAAGTGATGATTGTTTTAATTGTGGATTAAGAATGTTACAAATGTTGTTTACCCCATTTGGCTGACACTGGTGCGAGTGCTACAAATGTGCGTTCCTGATGGGAGGACCCTCTTAGGACGCGTCGAAAACTCCGCATGGAAAAATGACATGGATACTGATTTGATATGTGTTTTTTTTTTTTTTCATTTCAACTGGATACATGACGAATTATGTTCAAAATAAAACTTTAATAGCGATTATCCAAAGATCAACTAGAGGATCCTAATTTTAACCCATAGAAAAATGAACAAGAGGATCCTAATTTGAATTTATTTTATTAAATGTACTCCTAAATCCAAATATATAGAGTGGTTCAATACTTCAAATCTTAACAATCTTGTCCGTGTTAAGCATTTTATCACCTATGAATTAATCTGACATGAGTATAAATTATATTAAGTTATAACACGTAGATACACCTGTAGGCTGTAGGTAGGAAAAGAAAAAGGGTAGGGTGGTAATGTAAACTTTCTACACTATATATGTAGTATTATTGTCAAAGGAGAAAGGACAAAAAAAAAAAAAAACAATGGTCCAATACTATGGTACTTTAGTAGTCAAAGTTGAGAAAGAATACCACATGCCAATATATGCGCTTTACAAATGAGTAATGGAGAAAACTAAACTATTTAATAAACAAAACCGACCTTTTATATATATATATATTATATGCAGGCGGGTTAGAGAAGGTTAATTAGAGAGGTGTTGAATAGGAAGAATCATCGTCCTCGTCTAGGGCATATTCTGTATTTTCGGTTTGAACCTGCATATTCTGTATACCCCTTATGACCTTATCCCTTATATTATGTATGAGATTAATTACGCAATTTTAGATCGGTAGTATAAATGTTAAATCTCTTTTTAACAATGCATCTTTAATAAGATTCGGTAATATAAATAGTAAATCTCCTTTTAAAAATGCATCTTTTAATCACTAGTAGTGGTGGTCTAGTGGTTAAGTGCGCTTACTCCCATGTGGTTTGACTTCGAGGTTCAGGTTCGAAACCCCTCAGGGGTCTTACCTCGCGGTGACCTGTTTAAAAAATATCAGGTTCCGCCTGGCCCGCTACGTTTACGAGGCCTTAAAAAGTTGATAATTACTCCCATCTTCTCATTATAGCTTAGTCTGTTGAATATAGTTAAGAATGGAGTCGGTCTGGGTCCAGGAGTAACTTTTCTTAACATGATTTTTTACCCTAAAAATATATATAACCTCAATTTAATCATTTAAAATTTTAAAGTTGTCCTCTAAATTTTTTTATATTAATTATTTACTCTTAGTTCAGTTTTCCTAACTTCAGCTCGATCTAGTCCCTTTTGTCTTTTATTCTTGGTTTATGTTATTTTAACTTTTGGAAGAAAAAAAACATATTCAAACGATGTATAGATTATAATTAATGGAAATATGTTCACTGTACGTAGTCACCCTTCTAAATAGGCTCAAATTTGTACTTTTAACAAACGTATTGTGGGTGTTTCCGAGCTAGATTGGTTAGAATTGCCACTTAGTTTTGGACTCTAGTTGGATCGGTTCGGATTGAGTTGATCGGGTCAGAAGGTTAAAAGCTCTCTCCAAGGTGACGTCGGTGCCCCTGTGAACTCAACTCGTTTTACCAGTTGGTCCAACCAACCTTGGGTTCGATCAGTTTAAACCCGTATTGCAGCGCGGATGGGATGAAACTGAATACATTCAGAATTGGAGGGTAAGATTGCATAATTCCTGTAAATTGGAGGACCGAAACCGTTACATTACAAGAATGAAGACATTTCGGGGAAGGGGATGAAAGGCATCAGGTCCTCCCCGAACAACTCCGACAACGTCACAAGGAGCTGCCCGGAATCGAAATCGTCCTTCCACAACTGCGCTACCGCAGCAACAGACACCTTTGGCCGGGCTCCCACTTCGGTTCTTCTGCCTCTCGAGGTCATGGTGACATCACTAGGTGTTTGAATATCGGTATCGCTCGGAGTTGACACGCTAGCTTCTGCCATGGTTGCCGTAGATAACTCGGGTGACATGGCGGTAGCGGGACCCACGATTCTCTTCAGCGACGATTGCTCCTCCTCTGATAGCTCCATGGTCGGTTTGCGCTTGCCTTCGATACAGATAAATAATGTTAGCTTTAGTGTCAAGCAATCTCTAATACGAGTCGTGTTATTACGCCCACAAGCCCGAGTGACTGCCCCCACTAGCCCAACTCAGGCTAACTAAGCGCGTTATCCTCAGTTGGACCTAGAAATTGATGAATTCGTGTTAGGCTTGAGTAGTAACACACTCTTTTGGCCCCGGTAGGTGATCGGAACTCTAGAAGCTCTGCAAGCCCGATCACGGTCCCGAGTCGGCTCTGATACCATTTTGTCACGACCCAATACTGAGCGACTGTCTACGCTAGACCAATTCAATCTAACTAAGTCCATTGTCTTCACTTGGCCATAGAAAAAGAAAAAATCCTATTGGGTTTGAGTGGTACCTCTCTTACTTATTAGGACTGCAAATATCTTATTTTCAACCAATGTGGTACACAAATATGAGTTATTACACGTGTTCCATAAGGAATTACCTGACGTAGTAGTAACGACACGAGCAGTTGGCTTCAAGACGGTCTCAGCCGATGTCAAGGTCGGGAATACTTTGAAGCGGTAGGATACGAATTGACCCGAAGCGCGCTGAAAAACAAAACTTCTCATTTCAGACATTAATGTTTAACTAGGTAACTGCCCGCTACGCACGTGCTCGACTGCTCGTTGTCACTGTGAGAATATTACAATGAAACGATCAAACCGACTATAGAGTTCGGGAAGTATGAAAAAGGTTACCAACAGGGCTCCATAGACGCGCCAAGCTTCGTATCGCTTAACCTTGTTCTTCTGATGCTCAAGGAGCATCTCCGGTTCGAGGAGGTTAAGGTATGGTTTTAGGTTTGGCAATATAAGAAGCCGAACCTACACGTATGAGAATTTATAGTCCTTATTTCGTTTCGATTAAGTAGAGTATTTGATGAAGTAAAGAGAGATTGGAAAGTACCACATTAGGTCCCAGGGCAGCTAAACCTTGGACTGCACCATAGTGGGTCGGTAACGAATGTTTAGGGTTCAGAAACGCGTTGATGAGTTGTTTCGTTAGCCGGGTCTGCAGAGTAGTATACACTTGACCGAATCTGCAAAATACCGGAAATATATCGAAAATTTGAAAGTAATATATCTCTAGAAAAGTTTAAAGATGAAGATAGCAGCATAGGATTGGGGTGTGTTTCAATAACATTTACTAACCACGAACACACATCAGAAAACCGAGTGTACTACACCGAGCAAGTAAGTATAAAAAGAGAAGCCAAACCTTCTACATATAGAAGCAACTAGATTTGCAGCATAGTCTCTAAGCTCCCAATGGTTGTCTGTGAGCCTTCTCCCCAACCTTTTTGCAACAACACATGTGACAATAGCTGGCATCAGTTGGTGTAACTGACAAAAGAACCAGTAGCTTCTCAGTTCCACAATACATATATATATATACACATACACGAAAAGCGATCCATATCGTATTTTGTGTTTGTTTAAGTAGAGTGCGAAAGTATAGTGCAAGAATGGATATAATTTGAAATAGCGATGAGTGTCTCTGAGCAACGGACTTACGTAAGGTTCTATGTTAATGTGAGTATTTTGAAGAAGGCTTCGAACAACACGCATCAAAGCCAAAAGAAGCTGCAGATCACTCAGTCCACGAGAAACCTATATTGAGCAAGAACGATTATAAATTATTTGAAAAATTAAGAGCTAAATCACATCAATTTGATAAAAGTGTGTAAGTTTTAATAGCTATGCATACCTCATCAGCAACAAAACATGTGAAATAAGGAACTAAAGGATGTAATCCCGAATCTGTTGCTAGACTCGCCAATGCTTCTTTAAATAGAGCTGACTCAGAGTTCCTCACAGTAAGCTCACATATCTTGTCGAAATAAAGCTGCAACATACAAGACAAGACTCTTCTTCAATATAAAAGAAAGGTAGTAGAAGAAATTTTGATTCCCAAAAGTACGAGAGCTGAAAATTTGGAAACTGTTCAAGCACCTGAAGCTCCTTTGACAGTACGTGCCTAACTGGAAGCTTAATTTCAATCGGAAGTGCATCATCTTTCCGTTCGTTCCTTTTGTCATCTGGAGGCGCTGCAATTACTGAAAGAATCTCATGATAGTAAATTTTTTTGTTGCTTGATAGATAAATCCAAATGGCCATTACATCTAAGATTTCCGCAAAACGCTTCTAAACTAACATTTAGCTTTGACAGAACAAATATAGTCTCAAGTTAAGATCGGATGAACGCATCTAATGGTATTTTCCCTAAGCACACTGTTTATGAAGACGTCTTCTTGTTCACTGTAATTACAAACTTTACACTTGACTTCACATTACACTAACCTCTCTTCATCAAGCTAACCAATATCATTTGAACAATGTAGATAACCCAAAATAAGTTGGTTACCAAAATAAGCCCGGGGTTACCTTTTACTGGAGCATTTTCCGGAATTGCAGGTTGCACACCTTCAATGGCAAGCCAATGGCAAATAACAGCAGAATCAAGCGGAGCTTTCGGTAAGGGAGCTTCAATCACCTGTATATAAAAAAGTGAAGATGCTCTATTAAAAGGTTTATTTCTATTACGTCCAAGAGAAAACTGCAAATAAAATACAAACTTACATCTTTAATATCCAAATCTTTGTCATCGATATAAAACAAATCTTTATGTCCAATAGCTTTTCTGAACCGCAGGGGGCCACCAGAGGCAAAGCCATATATAGGCTGAGGCATGCAAACCAAAAGATTACAGTTCAAGTAGTCCAGAGAAAATTCTACTATGACATGGAAAGATTCACAACTTCATCAATTCTAATGATGGTTGGCCATGTAATGCTTACAGCTCTAGCACTTCAAAGCTTCTAATCACATTAATGATGATATAACATAACATTGGCTCTTAGCCAGATTGGTTAAAAAATAAATGAACTAACATTGGCTTTAGTTGCATCATAGTATATCTGGAAATGTGAACTCTTCAGTTATAATTATACAGAATACATAGGAACTGTAAGAGCTCCACTTGAATGGAAATATTTATATTCAACATCCAATTGTAGTGAGATATTAGTAACAAATTGATGTACCTCAGCATTTTTTAAGTTCAAAGCACCATCAACATCATCAGCTGTCAAAATAGTTCTCCTTGAATGGCGCATGCATTTTATAGCTTCCTGCATCAACACCATTGGCCATCAAACTGCCGTCATCTTTGGTTTCAACATAACTGGAAGGTTATCTTAGCATCATGAATTACTACAAACTTTAGCAACAAGAAAAGTCCACCAAATTTAACTAACAATTAGCTAGAATTGAAAAGATCAAGTTTTCGGTGAACTCAGCTCTTCATATATACAACAAATACATAAATCAGAATATGACAAGGTATTCATCTTTAACAGGCTGCTGTTCTGTCAATAAATCGAAAATAAGATCTTTGCTGATAATTTGATGCTAGAGAATTCCATGAGGGGCTGAGTTACCGAATTGAGTCTATGACACATCCAAACTCATTTTAGCCGAACAGCACAAAGCACAATACCTGCATTATCTCCCGCATACGGTATTCAACATCGGGTGCAAGGGCAATTGCAGCATCAGGAGACAAATTAGTAATTCCAATACTCTGCGCAATGACCTCAATCGTTTCCTTTGGCACAATACTCATCTTTCTCCTTGGTCTCTCTCTCTCTCACACACCAACGTTCTCAGTGCCTCAAAACACGAACTTACAGCTAAGTGCAGCTGCTCTCCTACAATTGGTTGAATCGGAACTTCTCTGGAGATACGAAAGAATCATAGCAGAAGCTCTCACCTCAGAAGGAATCGGAAAACACAAAGTTCCGACCTCGACTGGAGTCCAGTGACGGTTACTTCTTGCTTGTTAGGGTTCGAACTTCTGATCCCGTGGAGCTCTGTTGATGAAGAAGAAGATGATGACGTCAGTATTAAGTACCGGCTGGATTCTAATGGAAGGAAGATCCGTTAAACTTCGACGGAATTAATTTTTTTTTTTTCTTAACTTCCTAGATAAGCCACATCAGAAGAACAACACTTAGCATGGTAGCCAAACCAGATGGGGTAAGCGTTGCTGATCACTAGACCACCGCTGCGTAGTAATTCTTAATGAGTTTGGTTCATAAAATATATTGTAATTCAACTCTGAATAGCGATGCACGCATGACGCACTTCCCAATAGCACTGCATTACCTTGTTTTGATGGTTTAGAAGTTAGTCGTTTAATTAAGACTAATTACTTAATCAATAAAAAAAGTAGGAATTTTATTATATATTTACTCGATTCATATCTTTAACAAAAGTTATGTGTTTAGGGTGGTGGGAAGAAATAAAATTCCCATTTTTTTCTTTCAATTTACTTTTAATCGATAAATTAGGACTAATTACCTAATTAATCATAATTTATCGATTACCTCCTAAACTCTCAAAACGAGGTAATGTAGCGCTACTGAGAAGTGCGCCACAAGTGTATTCAAAGTTGAGTTATAAGATATTTTGGTGAATCAAACTCACCAGTCATTATATATATATTTGAGTTATAAAAACTAGGTATTTTGGTAAAAAATTATACTTTGTAAGTGTATGTCACTTTCTAACTGATGTGTTAACACATACGAAACTTATGTTAACAACATTTACAAATGTTTGATATTTGAGTTTCAATCAAGAGTCAAACGAATAATATACTTCTTACAAAATAACTTCTCCATGACACTTACTTAAACTTCTCCTACATTTGCTCATACGTTATAACATAACTTCTTCTAAAACAAACATTTAACTCAACAATAACTGACTCAAACTTAACCAAACCTAGTTAAACTAAAAATTAACTCGATTACTTCACTGATTCTAATCTTCTGCAATTTCATCACCAACACTTCTTACCGTGTTAGCAACTCTGGTCTTCTGCGATTCATCTATCTCAACATCACCTTCTTCTATGTTAGGAACTTCTTCTATGTGTCCACATTTTATGAAGTGTGTTAAAAGAATACCTAAGAGAGTTTAAGTATATACCAAAAATCTTCACTATCAAGTTTAAGCTTATGAACTGATTTTGGTGCGCAATAAACGGATCTAGATCTCTTACTCTGCTCTTCTTGTCTCATCGTTAAGATTTTGAAATGTACTTAGATTTAATATTTCCCTTCTAAATTTATCGATTCACGTATAAAAATATTTTTAATGATGATGCATAATGAGGCATAAAGAATCGGCAAAAAATGGTATCCGAAATAAGCATCTTTGTGCCACCTAATTTTACACGCGCCGCCAAAACAAGTATCGTCCGTCACACGCTCCTCCTTGTCTTCTTCTTGCCTCCTCGTCCAATTCTGTCAATGTCCGTCATCGGCGATCCTATTCCTCCACCACAAATCCACCAAGCAGCTCTCTAATGGCGCCCAATCCCATCCACCTCCTCCTCCTGCTATACGCTTCCTCTCTCATTTCTTCCTCCCTTTCCCAGCTTCAACCCTCCGACGACGCCTTCACCTCCATAACCGTCTCGCAGAGAGGCCTCGAATTCATCAAGGATGTGCTCGTTACCAAAGCTGTCTCCTCCGCCATCCCGCTCCAGCTGCCCAGGATCGAGAAATCCATTCGGATTCCGTTCCTGGGCAATGTCGACATGGTCCTGTCCAACGTCACGATATACGAAATCGATGTTCCTGATTCGTACGTCAAGCTTGGGGATGAAGGTGTGGCGATCATCGCCTCGGGGACTACTTGCAATTTGAGCATGAATTGGCGTTATTCGTATAGCAGCTGGCTTGTTCCCGTGTCAGTTTCCGATCAAGGGCACGCTTCTGTTAAGGTAAAGGTCGCAGTATAGGCTCCTGTTGACTGGCCCTGCTTAGAATTGATGCTGTATTCATGATTGCTAGGGTTATTTCTTGATTTACTTTTTCGAGTTCGAATCTTTAAGCATTATGAGCTATTTGATGTTGAATGGACTCTATATTTTCAATGTGAGTGCTGATTGTAAGTAGTGTTGAGTCTAATTTAGCAACTTTCTGTATTCTGCTAAATATTGAATAACTTGAAAAGGTTACTCATAGACCATAATCCTTTTCCAGTTGGTTCAAAGCAAAAATCACTGTTCTTTAGTATATCATGATCCTGATTTTTTCATGATTGCTAAGTAAAATTATTCAAAAGATTGTATTGTGCTTCAATTTTCTGTGTTTGGTTTTGCTAATTCTATTGCTTGTTGCTCCTTTCAATTTGGACAATGCAGCAAGTGTTGGAAATTGAGTGTTTGTTCTTCTTTGGAAGGTAGAAGGAATGGAAGTGGGGCTTACCCTTGGAATGGAGAACTATGAAGGGAGCTTGAACCTTTCTCTCCTTGATGGGGGATGTCTTGTTCGGGATATATCCATAAATGTGGATGGAGGTGCATCATGGCTTTATCAAGGGTGCGTAACTTATTTTTGTCTCATTAACTCCATTCTCACTCTGAAAAGCCTGCACCTCAATTGAATCTGATTTGATTGAGTTGCACCATAGTTGTAGATCTCCAGCTGCCTTAGCATTAGTAAAGATCGTGTTTCCATATGTTCTGGTTCATAAATCTCTGTTGGGTAGTTAGGTTATTTCTTAGCTTGCACAACTCTATTCTCAATCTGCCCTTGATTGAATCTGATTTGATTGAAATGCACCATAGCTGTAGATCTCCAGCTGCCTAAAGATTGTGTTTCCGTATGTCCTTGCATAAACAGTTCATAAATCCCTGTTGGGTAGTTAGGTTATTTCTTAGCTTGCATAACTCTATTCTAAATCTGCACCTTGATTGAATCTGATTTGATTGAAATGCACCATAGCTGTAGATCTCCATCTGCCTTAGCATTAGTAAAGATCATGTTTCCGTATGTTCTTGCATAAACGATTCATAAATCTCTGTTGGG
Organism: Clarkia xantiana subsp. parviflora; assembly: GCA_036873135.1. NCBI lineage: Eukaryota > Viridiplantae > Streptophyta > Magnoliopsida > Myrtales > Onagraceae > Clarkia > Clarkia xantiana. The sequence goes on from JAPTYO010000001.1 coordinate 53,389,746, forward strand.
TAGTTAGCTTATTTCTCATCTTGCATATTCATATTTCATTTGGCTCTGGACACGTAGTTTCTCATTTATCGTATCATCTTTCAGAATGATTGATGCATTTCAAGCTCAAATAAGCTCAGCAGTGGAAAATGCTATTACCAAAAAACTTGACGAAGGGATTGTAAAGCTTAATTCCTTTGTGCAAGCTCTTCCGAAAGAGATCCCTGTCGACGATACTGCTTCTGTCAATGTAACATTTGTGAATGACCCGTTATTAAGTAATTCTTCAATGGGGTTCGAGATCAACGGGCTATTCACCACAAATCAGAATAACTCCGTCTCCAAGCACAAGTATGAGAATTACCAGCTTCTACATCTCTGTGAAGATCCTCCCAAAATGGTCGGAATATCATTAGCTGAGGATGTATTTAACTCTGCATCTGCCTTATATTACGATGTAAGTCAACAAGATACTTAGTTATTCACATCTCCCTTATACTTACCATATCATTAATAATATACGGCATTGACATAATTTCTGATATGGCAGGCGGAATTTATGCGATGGGTTGTTGATAAAATACCCGACAAGTCTCTTCTTAATACTGCCGGATGGAGATTCATTATCCCCCAGTTATACAAGAAGTATCCAAATGATGACCTGGAAATGAACATATCATTGTCGTCTCCTCCAGTTATAAAGATCTCGGAAAAAGATATCGATGCCACTGTTTATGCAGACTTTATACTTGATGTTATTCATTCAGATGAAGTGATCCCTGTTGCTTGCATCTCATTGGTAAGTTTTCATAAAATATCAAGAGCAACCATATGCATATTATGGTTACTTAGCTGCTTAGTTTTCATATTCAGGTGATTCGTGGTTCGGGTTCAGTAAAAATTGTGCAGAACAACCTTGCTGGGAGCTTGAAACTGAACGACTTCTCAATGTCTCTTAAATGGAGCAATATCGGGAATCTGCACATTTTTCTAATACAGGTACTAAGTTTAAATTCTTGTGTTGATTTTGCTTATATGGATAGGATCCAATTTTATTTTTTACTGCAGCCCGTGATATGGACGGTTATTGAGACCTGTATGCCATACGTAAATTCGCACCTTGCAAAGGGATTTCCTCTGCCCATAGTCCACGGATTTACCCTTGAGAACGCCGAAATTACCACTTCTGATTCAAGAATCACAGTTTGCAGTGATGTATCATATGCAGAAGTTGCAGCAGAGTACTTGAGACAGTTTCCTAAACCCTAAATCCTAAAACCCTAAACCCTAATACGATTTTATGTACAGTTTCTGAAAAACGAAACAGCTCGGGTTGATGCCTCTGTTTTGTGTACCGTAAAGTGATTGTGTTTGTGAATGCAAAATATATGTTATTTGGTTGGAGCTGAAGTAGTTAGATGGGACCTTGATGAATTGGAGACATTTTATGCTGTAAAAATGAATGGATGTAACAACATTAAAAGTGCAGGCATCAATAATGCATCAAGTGAAGTTTTAAGTGTAGATTTCAATGACTTAAAAGAATAGGTAGTTGGCAAAAAAAAAAAAAAGTACCAGTAATGTAAGAATAATTGATGAGATAGATATTCAAACTTCATAACTTATGATTCATGTCCTTACTTTCATATTTCCCTGAAAATTATATGAAATGAAGGTAATACATCGACAAAATAAAAGTTTGTAGTGTAGTCTATATATATATATCCATTCTACTACGTAATGTTTGGACTCTTATGTTTACAGTTCTAAGGTTTTATGTGTTGGTTCCATAAACGTAGCCGTATTAGCAACTTAGTATAGTTAAGATGTTAGTTGGATAAGTCCAATTATACTCGAATTCTCTTATTCATGCATGGTAATGAGGCAAGGAGGACATGTTATTTTTTAATGGGTTAACATGTCTTTTGGTCCATAATGTTTGACCATTTTTTAGTTTTGGTCCATGATGTTTTTTTTTTCATAGTTTTGGTACCATATGTTTGCAGACTTTTTATAGTTTTGGTCCGACCGTTACATTCCGTCCATTTTTTGACATATACAAGTCACGTGATCCACCCTAAACTTTCAATTTTGTTCAATTTAGTCCTCTAATACTTTCCTAACCTTTTTTTTTGTTCAATTTAGTCCCAAAGTTTCAAAAATTCAATTGGACCTATTGTCCAATTGAGGTCAATTTTGAAACTTCGAGACTAAATTGAACAAAAAAAAAAGGGTAAGAAAGTATTAGAGGGACTAAATTTAAAGTTTAGAGTGGATCACGTGACTTGAACATGTAAAAAAATGGACGGAATGTAACGGTTAGACCAAAACTAGAAAACATCTGCAAACATATGGTACCAAAACTAGGTAAAAAAAACATCATTGACCAAAACCCAAAAGTTGTCAAACATCATAGACCAAAAGACCTGTTAACCCTTTTTTAATCACAGTTCTACCGGCTGAGACTATATTGATGGTAATATTATAATTTTTAAATGTATGGTACTATGCAAACTTTATAGCCTGGTCCCACCATACTCCATGGATGAGGTTCTTTTTCTTCCCTCCAACTCCACTTCACAGAGAAAACCTCTCTAAAACCCTGTCTCCTTCTCCACCATGAAAATGCAAATCTCTCCGTCTCACATCAGCTTCGCGCCAAAACCTCCATCCATCTTTCCCTTCCACCAACCCATTCAGAAGCTCGTACCTCCACGCCACTGCCTGCTGCAAGCCTTCAGCTCCGTCAGAGGATCCGGCTACTTGTCGTCCGTCAGCCGCGCCATCGAGGAGGAGGAGTACCGCAAGGCCAGAGCTGAAGTCGTCCGTCGCGGCCTCGACGTGGAAGGCTACTCAATCGAGGGAATCTCCATCGGCGGGCACGAGACTTGCGTGATTGTTCCGGAATTCAAGTGCGCCTTCGACATTGGGAAGTGCCCTAGCCGCGCCATTCAACAGAACTTCGTCTTCATCACTCATGCGCATCTTGACCACATTGTAAGCTCGGTTTCCATCCGAGGTTTGAATCTCAACGCCAAATTGGCGTAAATTGATGAATAGGAGCTTACTAGAACTTGTTTTGCTAGGGCGGGTTGCCGATGTATGTAGCCTTCCGCGGATTGTACAATTTGAAGCCACCAACTGTGATTGTGCCTCCTTGCATCAAAGACGATGTAGAAAAATTGCTTGATATTCATAGAACCATGAGCCAAATTGAACTGAACCTTGATTTGGTTGCACTTGATATCGGTTTGTGTTTCTTTACTCCATCATTTGCCAGTATTTCATTAGTCTTTCACTAGAACACTGAATGTTAAGAGCTTATGTACAGGAGAAACATATGAACTGAGGAATAACCTTGTTGTTCGACCTTTCGAAACACACCATGTTATCCCCAGCCAGGTAATTACTTCTGTTCATAGTAGAATGCTGCAGCATCTCTGATCATTGGCTGTACATTAGAAGAAAGCATTTGGAGAAATATTGTTGATGCCTTTACTTCGGTTTGTCGATTTGATTTCTTTTCAGGGTTATCTGATCTACTCTGTTAGGAACAAACTGAAGAAGCAGTACATGCATCTGAAGGACAAAGGCAAATCGATCGAGAAACTGAAGAAATCTGGCGTTGAGGTCTCTAATCGATTAGAGATTCTTATTTCAATCCGTAAATTCCATTTTCACAAGGTGTTGTTTTTATGCTCTTTGTAGATTACAGACACCGTATTATCTCCGGAGGTGGCCTTCACCGGAGACACAACAGCTGAGTATATGCTGAATCCTCGAAATGCCGATGCACTCAGGGCCAAAGTTCTTATAACCGAGGTATGAAATGACCCGATTCTATCTCCCCCGAACTCTAAACCCTAAAACACAGTTCATGATTCATTTTATAACCACATGACATCAAACTTATGCTAAAATTCGTTACTTAGGCAACGTTTCTAGACGATTCAATCAGTGTAGACCATGCACAAGAGCACGGACACACCCACATATCCGAGGTATACTCTGTGCTTTTCATTTTTATCTTCGTATATTATCTTTCCAACTCTACCATTTTCGGGTATCTGGGGATCAAATCTGCAGATTATGGAAAATGCTGAATGGATACGGAACAAGACTGTTCTGCTGACTCACTTCTCATCCCGATACAGCATCGAGGTGAGTTGTTCCTTTTCATTAAAGATTCTAGTAAACGCTGAATCGCCTAAATCAATGGATGGGTTAATTCGATCGTAGAAAGTGACGATATTCGGGTATTGCAGGATATTCGCCAAGCAACATCAAAGTTGCAGTCAAGGGTGTCTGCTAAAGTGGTTCCACTTACAGAGGGCTTCAAATCTATGTACACCTAGAGACACTAGAATAGTGCAGGCCATGAAAATTTGTACCAAAATTCTCAGTAGTTGTGTATTATTCATCAGTTTTGAAATGTAATTGGGACTATACCCTGTCTAGTTCTTGACAAAATGAATGGTAAAAAAGGCGTAAACATTGCGCATTCTCACTACTCAAGGAGGAGATCTGAATAGCAGGGATGTGTTTGTTCCTCCAAACCCGAAAGAGTTTGACACGGCTGCTCGGATTTTCATCTCCTTAGAATCTGACAACGGTTTGAAAGCGTCGCTAAAGATTGGATCCGGGTTTCTGAGGTTAAGCGTCAATGGGGCGATCCCCTAAGAAAAAACACGAACCCAGAATGAAAAAAACGTCTTGGCGACATTATCAAGTTTAATAACCGAAAGTAACTAACCTTATTTATTGCTAAAACTGAAAAAATGGCTTCAACAGCCCCAGCTGCTCCAAGAAGATGACCAATTGCCCCCTGATAAACCACAAAAAAATTCTCTTGATTAGAATTTAGATTATTCTATGACAGTGCTTTTGAGGATACAACAACCTTAAACTTGGTCCAAGTGACAAAGTTACCTTAGTAGATGAGATGGCCAAGGCACCGGATGTTGCATGGTCGGAGAAGACTGTTTTAATCGCTTTCGCTTCTACTGCATCACCTGAATCAGTAGTGTGATATAATACAAGCGAGCCAACACGCGCTAAGTATAGATTGAGATATACGAACTGCCAATACATAAAGAACGAAACAATTGGTAAAAGAGAGTAGTACCTAGATGTGTAGATGTTGCATGGGCATTCACATAATCGACTTCATCGGGACGAATCTTGGACTGCAAGTTTGCGCGATTCCAAAAGGGTAGCAGCAAAAATTGAGAAAAACGAGTTATGAAAGCAAATGGTGAAAATACAGTTGCTGTAAAATATGTAAATTGGCTGCCAAAAACGAATCTGAAATCAGTTTTACAGTATCGATCAATTTACCTGCTTTAAAGCACGATTCATCGCTAAAACGGCACCTCTTCCATCAGCTTGTGGCTGTGTAATGTGATGCGCATCACCTAAGAAAATCTAATTATAATCCAACAACAACAGGTTTTGACATAGGAAAGTGTTTGAGATTATGACAAAAAAAAACCTGACATTCCATAACCGCAAAATTCAGCATATATTTTTGCTCCTCGGTTTCTTGCATGCTCAAGTTCCTACTTTAACAAACAATATTTGGAGGAAGAAATCAAAGGCATGAAAAACAAGATGTGTTGGAAAAACGAGACAGAATTTTTTTTTACCAACCTCCAACACGAGGATACCCGAACCTTCACCAATTCTGGCTTTGGGAAAGAGCAAGACATTAGCAAGACTACAAAAAATATACAACTGCAGAAACTAAATATTACTTACACAAAACCATCTCGGTTGCAATCAAATGGCCGTGAAGCTTCCTCGGGACAGGAGTTATATTTTGTTGTCAAAGCTCTTGACCTAAAGATAATAGTCTAATCAGTTCTCTGAAGTAATAGAAATGGGCCAGCTTCTCACAGCTAAGTATAGCATAACCACAGATTAGTAGCTTCATTAGATCTAGCTATTTATTAAACAGAGACCTGCAAAATCCGGCAATAGATAAAGCATCTATGCTAGACTCTGTGCCTCCAGCCACCATCACATCAGCATCTCCAAATAGTATCATCCTTGCAGCGTCACCAATAGAGTGGGCTCCCGTTGCACAAGCTGTTACTGCAGCATGGTTGGGACCCTGAATAACAAGAATGTGATCAAAGTTGAACATTTAAAAATGCTATCTAACTTAATCTTCGCTCAATGTATTGTCTTCTGTCAAAAATATAAAATTGCCGGACCTGGAAACCATATTTCATGCTCACGTGACCAGATGCCATGTTTATCAGTATCCGTGGAATGAAGAATGGACTAATCCGACGAAGCCTCTAACAAGAAAAGCAAATTACTTTCAGCAGCAAGGAGAAACCCATTCGGTTTTGGAGGCAATTCCTCAACTGAGAATTGAATGGAAAAATGATGGTTTTGAGAAGCAAACCTTTTCACAAATCATTTTTGCAGCATCAAGGACATCGCTAATGCTTCCAGTTCCACCACCAATGGAGACTCCCTGGTGTTCTTCAAGTTAAAAAGAAGCAAATATCATTTAATATACTCAAGTCTCGTGTCTACACAGATAAGGAATCTTTACCGTCATTTCTTTGTGTTCTTGTTCACTGGGTGCCCAGTTTGCATCTTTCAGTGCTTCATCGGCTGCACAAAGTGCATAAGCAATAAACCTTGCAATAGAACGATTCTCCTGAAACCAACAAGATACAAATAGAATGGTTATACTCACAAACGAAATTATCTGAGGAAAATGCATACTGAGGCTATAATCTTATTCCTGGTTAATAAAGCAATGCACAAACCCTAACTGCAGATCAGACATTAAGTCACTTGAAATTTTGTCTAATTGATTCAAAACCTAACTAGAGTGGCATTCGGGATCGACAGTTCAATTCGAGACTCAAATCCTTACAATGATGCATACATACTTTAGAATTAAGCCATAGACTTTCATCGAATTCACCGGAGTTACTGCCACAGGGCACAACTGCAGCAACTTTCGATGACAGCTGATCAAATGTATGCAACTGAGTGTCCCTATCAAAAGCTTCCATCTTAAGGTCTTCAGGGGTTATTGCTCTAACCCCACATTTTCCATCAATCAATCGGTTCCACGTCGTTTCCACACCGCACCCAAGCGGAGTCACCATACCTAAACCTTCAAGTTCAAATCACAGCAACGGCACGCTTTAATTCGCGCATATATTCTACATACTGCAACAAGAACCAGCGAGAAATTCTATTGATCAGGTGACTAAATTAGATTAAGATGATGTATTTACCGGTGACGACGACTCTCCGATGAGCAGCTGCTGAAACTGAACTCGATACATCGGTGGAGGCGGCGGAAGAGATACATCGAATGAGGCGAATAGCAGAGAAAGGAGAGATTCTGCGCCAAGAAGGATTCGCCATGGCGGTTTCAGCAGAATCGTCAGTTCGAGTCTTCAGTCAAGCTGCTAAGTCCCAGCCTAAACAACCACTGGGACTGATTAATGACAGAAAAATAAGATTAGGGAAATAAGTATAAATGTTGCACATTACAAGGGTCGCATTGCAACCACGGAGGGAAAGAAATGCGGCGGGTTTCAAATTGGATGGTCGTTGGGTTAGTTATTTAGTTAGATAATTAATCATGGTGAATTTAAAACTTAAAGGTTAATTATCAAATTGATAGTTGTTTAAAAAAATTGATAGCTGAAGTTTGGAAATTCGAATAAATTACTAGTTAAGTTTTTTTTTTAATATTTAGGTTAGATCTTTTTTATGTTTAAATTTTACTAGCTTTATGAAATATTTCATCTAATCTGAACATGGCTATGCGACTTGCACGTAATTTAAGAATAACCTAAATATTGACTTAAATTAGAAGTATCCTCATACACACATAATCGAAAATATAAAGTTCAATCCTTTTAAATGAGAATGATTCTGAAAATCACATTTTCTGTGGGGACAATTTTGTAACTTTAGGTTAATTTTTCGAGTTTCTTTGATCATGTGCAGAACACGTGACCAAATTCGTTAAAATTAGACAGGCATAACAATTTGTTCACATGTAAAACATACGCTAACAAATTATATAAAAAAACTCCAGCTAACAATTACAGTTGTATACATAACTTATAAAATGTATGATACAATATTATTAAAAAGCTTTTTATATCTATTTTAACATGATAAAAATATTATGTAAATTGGTAATTGTAATATTCAGTAATATGAATTGTAATGTTAAATTACACATTTTTTGGTTAATTCTAACATTAATTGAAGCTATTAGGACCTAGTTATAATACTTTGAAAAGTACTCAATTAATTTAATAAACTTAAAATGTATTTATACAATTTTAAATAGATAATTGAAAGAATTATTAATTACTATCGTTTTAAAATATGTAGTACATTTTAAACATGTTAGTAATATATGATATAATCGTAAAAAATACCAATAAATAACATATATATTTTAAAATATGTTAGTGCAAAATTTATTTATTTATTTTTAAACATGTATATTTTACCTATTTCAAAAAATGACATTTCCAAGCATCCTTGGAATCAAATTGCTATATAAACCATAAACTATCAAGTTCAAATTACAAAGTAGGATCAGCTGGAGTCCTTCACAATACATTTACATACTTTTCATAACACATTATAATTCTGAATTCATTCAGTAATACTAGACTTAGCTTCGTCGTTACATTCCGAAGCACATTCGTACCTGAAATAATCAACCATCGTAAATCAATCAAACAACTAAATGCAGATGGAAAAACCCGATACATCAGGTCCAAACACCGTCCAAGCCTTGAGAATAAAAAAATATATTCACATTTAGCACTTTATCACCACGTGGCAAACAAACAAAACTAAGGGTTAAGAACCTATAAACTGTCTGAAGTTTGCCATATGTTGTCTGAAGTTTGCCATATGTGAAATTTTGGTGTCTGAATTTTAAATTGTTGATATTGGCTGACTGAAGTTTCAACTTTGTTGAAATTTAGTGTCTCTGTCCAAATTTGCTGTTAAAATTGACAGAACTTGGTTATGTGCTTGTCACATGACTCAATAAAAAAATAAATTCCAAAATTTCCCCTAGTTGGGTGGCGGCCGACCGGAGTGGGGGTGGTGGCCGGCCGGAGTATGGTGGTCGGCCGGAGTTGAGTGGTGGCCGGCCGGAGTAGGGGGTGACCGGAATAAACATAAAAGTATCAAGGACAATTTCGACTTTTCACACCATTTTGTCAAATTTGACGGAAAAAATGGACGGAAGATCAAATTTCAACAAAGCTGAAACTTCAGACATCTGATATCAACAATTTAAACTTCAGACACCAAAATCTCACATGTCAAACCTAATACAGTTTATAGGTTCTTAACTCAAAAACTAATGCAGATGGAGAACTGAAGAAAATTATGATTATGATCTTGAGGTTAATCACCATACTTGATCTTTCGTGCGAGTTGGACCGAGGCTATTGATGCATTGGCGATGCTAACAGCGCAGAGACTCACGTTTTTCTGCAATTACGAACCAGACGCGTCGTATCATAATCACACAGATTAACTTCAAATTAAGGTCATAGAGATTACGAGTACTCGGTAAATCAGAATGCTGACCGGAGTGATTATGGTGCTCCACCGAGCCCATATTAAGGAGCTACCTGCAAGAGCTAGTAAAAAAGAACAGAAAAGCTTGGATTTTATGAAGAAACAAGCAATTTTTTCCCCATTTTTCGCCATAATAAGGAGAAGTAAAAGTATATCATAGATTATTCTTACATGCTTGTTGAGGATACGAAAGCTGCTCGGGCGATGCTGAGAGTTCGGAAATGTTTGCGACGAAGAGACCCCATTTGAAAATAGGAGCCCAGAAAAAAACTAAGCATATGCATACAGAAACACAGGAAAGAAATATTCAAACACCATATCTTGAGAAATCTTACATTCTGCAAAGCTGACTGAAATTATTCAATTTCGTGATCCAGAATAGAAGATACAAAGATCTGATCTATTTACTAAAAGAAAATAAACGATTTATCGAGCAATACGTACTGGTTTTAGGCCCTGCTGGGCTATTCAAGAAAGCTTGGAACTTGGATCCCATGAAACAGTGTCTTGTCTTTCTTCTGTCAACTAATTACCTCAAAGAGAGAGCAGAATTTAAGAATGCTTGTAGTTGTCTTTGGTCTTCTTACATAAAAAAGAGAGAAGAAAGTTCGTAGCAACTGCAAAGAGATGGATAGTGATGCTTGCATTAAAATAACAGAGGAAATATACCCTAAACTATTTTAAATCCAAGAGTCTACTAGGTAATGGTGTTGTATATAATATATATATTATGTAATTGTGACATGACCTCAAAAGCTATACTTTTTCATAACCCTGAAGGGTTATAGTGGAATAATTAAGAAAATTCATCAGATCACCTGGAGCAATGCGTATTCAGCCAGTAGTTTAGCGTAACCATATGATAATAATTTCTCTCTATGAAAGAATAGTTTTTGAATTATATTAATTAGTGTACTAAATCCATGTTAATGCCTAACTAGTCTGATTCGGGATTTGCAGAAGCAGTAGTCACTGAGAAAATCTCCACAGCTTAAGATCTCGAAACAGGATGATAATGATGGTAGAGTACAAGTTTATAGAGCTCAGATTGTTACCTCTATCAGTCACGGCTTCACATAGTTCAGTATGGTGGATGCAGCAATCGTACTTGGGCTGTACCGACAGCATTTTTTAGTCCGATCATCACGTGCAGATGAAGACTCATCGTAAATAAGTTTTGAAGGCCACAGAAGCTTCATGACATCTTCAGCTGCAAGAATTTGTTTTTCCCGAGCATCTTGATCTCGCAGTAGTTCACTGCAATATGGTTACAAAGAATTCACTGAAAGGTTCAACCCTCGAGCTACTGCAGGAAAACAAGCTTCAATTTGTTAATTGTCATCTCCGGATTGGAGTAAAATCTTACCTGACCAATAATGCTAGATTTGAAGGAGTGCAAGCTTGAAATAGAGCTTCGGGAATAATGGGGGAATTCAGGAGAATGTTAGGGAGGGAGATGTAAGGTATCTTTGCTTTGTATCGGATTAGCCACTCGGTCAGGAAATGGGCTCGATAAGCAACAACACAAGGTAACCGTGCAAGTTGCATCTCTATTGCTACTGTTCCCGAAGTGCACAATGCCACCTCACTTGCCTGCTCAGAGACCAATTTTAGCACTATCAGAATTAGGTAAAAGGAAAATTCTACATAGTGAGAAAGTTAGTTAGAAATTTTCCACTGTGTAGAAGGGGATTCAATTAATGTCAACCGTGTTTTAATGCGCCACTTTTTTTACAACTTCGGGAATACCGAAAAGAGCAAGAGCCTTACACTAAATGCATCATATTTTAGCTGTGTTTTTCCTCCTGGAATCAGTATAAGAGGAACAGGCCATTTCTGTGCTGCTTCGTCAGTATAGTTCTTTACGTCCTGATTAGGCGCGACATGGATCACAGTTATCAGGTCTGGGAACGACTCCTTCAACAACTTGATCGTGTTTTTGAAGATGGGAAGCATTCGAGAAACTTCTTGCAATCTGCTTCCAGGTAGCAAGTTTATAGTTGTGGCTCCTTAATCCAAAATGTCACAAAGACTGTTGTTAGACATATCAAACAACAACAGATGGAACCACTAGGAATATATGTAGAAAAATCATTAAGTTCAAAATCTTTTATTTGTTTTCATCACAGTTCAGAACTAACATATCAATACAGGATTATCCTAGAAATCATACAAACATAATTCCCATGTCATATGACACATGATGATAAGTACACTACCTTTAGGTACATTAAATTCGTGGCGAAAAGATTCACAATTTCCTTGCAATTTCCATTGTTGCAAATCATCCTTTTCCTAAAAAGGTAACCACTGCATGTTAATTATCATTGAAATGAAATCATAAACAAGCATAGGGCTGATTCAGACACGGCTAAACCACAAATATCACAGCTATACATGACAAAACTGATATTTGGACAATTAAGAATTCAGAAAATTATTTCAATACACTATGATATTTGAACGGCAGTTAGGTAGACATAAATCCCACGATCCCATTCATTGTATGACAAAAATAATGCAGTACCTGATTCAACCCAAAAGCATCTTCAAGTATAGGATGACCAACAAAACTTGCATCGAGTCCATTCAATTTGCAAACTTCAGCCTCGTTCGGGAGTATACAAAATATATGATCAACAAATTTTGCTAAGTTTCCAAGTCTCGCCTCACCACCTTTCCACGCCCAGAATGATGGTGCTACATAGTGGAAGTGTATTGGGGCATCAACACTCCAATGACCATACCTAGCTGCAAAATAAAATCTCTCATTTTGCCATCCACACACTTAATTCAAAACAATTTGGACAATAGCTATGGGATTACATCGAAGCTGCTTCAGAAGCCGGAAAGAAAATCCCTTGGAGTCCACAGTAACCACTATATGTGGATGAAACAAAATAGCAGCATCTGCAGTTTCCTTCAACTTCATCTGCCAAAGATATGCTATGTTCTCTTAAGCATATAATCAAACAGATAGTGTTCAAAAGCATTGTGTATTCTGCAACTTACTCTCATTTTACCAAGATGTGGCAACAACTCCCAAATCCCCATCACAGAAATATCTTCCATGGGGAAAAGTGAGTTCAGTCCTTGATTGGACATCATCAACCTGCCAAAAACTAACGTTTTCTTCAACAAACAATACATTAACAAGAGCACTGACGAGAAGAAGAGCAAATGTACCCTCCGACGCCGGCGAAACGGATTGGGAACGGAGAGAGATTCTTCAAGGAGGACATTAGACGGGAGCCAATGGTGTCGCCGGATACTTCTCCGGCAACGACGAAGACTCTGAGCTCCCCATCCCTCGCGGCCATGTCAGCCACCGCCTTACTCGGAACAGTGCAGTACATTCTTCTGCAGATTTGGAGAGCGATTCTAGCTTTTGATCTCCACATCATTTCAATCCTTGCTCGATCTTCAGACAGGACGAAATCGGGTGACTGGGGAGAGTGGAGACGACGAGGTTCAGCAATTTCGCGCCTTTCTCTGTTATTTATTTATTTATATTAATTAATTACAAAAATTAATCCTCTAGCTCACCACTAGTAGACTTCATCCTTCAACTTTTATTTCATCAAACTTAGTTATCAAATTCACATTTTTTTTAAGGGAGGGGCAAGTTAATCAATACTTTCTATCATGCTCAAAAAGTACAATATTTTTATACTTTTTTTGTATTTTTTATTATTCTAAAGGTGAACTTAGAGGGAAATTGATATTATTAATAGTATGATGCAAATATTAGGTGTGGTTAAAAAATATCAAATTTTTTCATACTTTTAAAATTTTACATATGTTACAATTAAGTCCACCATATAATAAAAAAATTAAAAGCATGATGCTCTTAAAACATGGTAGAAAATCCCCAATTGAATACTCAATTGAACTTCCGTCAAATTCAAATAATGTCTTTTAATAAAACATCAAATTAAAAATATTTTATTACAATTCTTTCAATTTTAAAATTAAAAAATCTTTCAATTTATATTTAATTTCATCTTTGTACATAGAAAAAGACACGTACTCAATTTCTTTTCAATTTGACTGAAACATAGATAGTAAAAAAATGAAAATTTGGTTGACCAATTTTTAAAATTTTAAAATTCAGATAGCAATTTATTAAAATTTAAAAATTAGGAATTGGTTATTAACCCTATTATTCATATGTTCTATACCCAAGAAGAACCTACAGAGAATCGAACCATGTATATAATCTGAGAAGCAACATCCTAATAACTTAATATAGAATCTGAGAAGCAACAGCCCTAATAACCTTAACAAATCAAACAGAAACACATTTAGACTCTCTTCTTACAAACCAAAACCCTTACTCTTTGCCTATTTTGATTTCGCACCCTCGGTTCGATCCTGTATTACATTCAGTCACAATTCATCTTTGTTCGAAGCATCATCTTCGCCCATGAGTTCTTCGAGAGAAAACTCGTCCTCTTCGATAACCTCCCCATCTTTACCATCCCAAGGCTCGGTCTTGACAATCGAAGCACTGCCTTCGATAGGCAAGTTTCCCTTTCCTCCATGAATCGCTTCCTTCACAAACTCCCTATAATAAATTTTGAAAAAACAAACATTTTTAATTTACACATTCGTTATCTGTTAAGCGATTTCAGATTTCAATTTAGTTGATCGACTTACGAGATCTGATCAACCCTGAAGGCACTCTTGAATGGTGCATATACACCTTTCTTGGTGTTCAAGGCAACCATGGCTGGGTATCCATATCCACCAACACCGACCTTGGTCTCAAGATCGGATTGCTTACCAGAAGCAGCCCATACAAAGCTGAACAAAAGATATTCGAGGTCTTAGCTTCTATACACAAATGGAGAATATTTTCTACTGTTGTTGTAAATCAATTAGTTACCTGAAAGGATTCCTTTTGAATTTATCTGCTACGGACAACAATGTCTCAAGATATTTGTTTCTTCCTTCTGCCTTGGAATCCAAGATATCAGGTAAGAATGAAACGAAGCATATGACTGCTGATTCACACTTCTCCTTCATGATTTCCTATATCAACAAGATCAGTAGCTCAATGAGTTTTCTAATTTGAAGGAGTTATTTTTACTCTATATAGAAGTGAACTTACTGGACTAGTCAGCTCTGTCACTTCAGCAGGACCGACATTGGCTTCTAGCTGTTCTAGAGCAAATGATTCTATTGAAGACGCGGATCGAGCACCTTCGTAAGTAATTGGGGTGTCCTTGTCAGCGCCGAATACTAAAATGGTGGGGAATCCTTGAATCTTGAACCTGCTCATCAAGGACTGGTATATGCATTTGTGAGTGAATTGTGACTAAAACCCGGTTCGGAACCAGAATAATGAAAATGAATTTTGGTATTAACTGTACCTTATCAGAATCACAATCAACGTGACCTAATTTCACCTTGCCCTTCAGATTATTGGCAGCTTTCTTCCACTCGGGTGCCAACTTCTTACAGTGGCCACACCTTAAAAAGGAGCAGAATAGTTTTAACTTACTAACTTGTAAGAAAAGCATGACCATAACTTGAAAATAGTTATCGGGGACCGAATCAACAAACAGGCAAACCATGTTGATCATCAACGAAATAAGATTTAGCGTACATCAGAGTGAATACATACCATGGTGCAAAGAACTCCACAATCCAAAGATCTTTACTTTTGAGCACCAACTCATCAAAATTGCGAGAATCTAGTTCAACTGATGCACTAGGCACAGATTTATCGCCTGACCCTCCAGTTCCTGCAGTCGTTTTGCCTCTTAAACGGTCTCTTAGAAGTTCCTTGACCTACAACACCCAAATAATTAAGGCAAACCATTTAAGATAAGTAATACAAACCATTTAAGATGATTATAGGAAGAGTTGAACTATAGAACAAAATGAATAGACCATGGATGTAAGAGTGTGAGACCACATGTTTCAAGAAATGATTGGATAATCTTATCGTATTACCGCATCACAGGTTGGAAATACGATAAAAGAACTCGTATCATGACTGTCACCCAGTGTAACACATAAGAAAATTTCATTCACTAGTTGGCAAAATGATATTTTCTAAGTCAATCAAATTGATCACAAAGCTTTTGTATTAAAGAGACTGGGAAAAACTACAAACCTGCCCGTATACAAAATCTACAATTGGTTTCACATCCCTGGCCCCTTGGTAATCCACAGGAGGTTTTCCGGGTACAAACACCTTTATGGTTGGAAATCCTTTGATTCCATATTCCTGTGAAGCAAATAAAGTCAGAGACAATGAAATGAATAGCTTGAATGTATGCTCTTTACTAGGGCGTTTACCCTCCTGACATAGAAGCCGTAGTTAACTTTAGAACTTATCTTCATTTATAACTTATAACTACTGTAGTAAGACCAAGTTTATCAGTTATCAATATTCTTGGGCCAATCACCCTTGTTAATACAAGAAAATAAGACACTTGCCGATTCCCATTTTTTTGCTCCAACAATTACTGGTCTAACTGATCTAATCAGTTTAGATTATGGATTATACGAAACTACTATATAGGACCTTCAAATGATTCAAAGCCGATGGAGCGAAGCATCTAATGTTAACGGAATTAAATTCTTTCTGTTTCTTTTCCAAGTTGATAGTCTTACTAAATTTGAGTGTCTATACATACCATTACATTATTCAACACGACAATTAAAAAAACCACGGTTTCTGTTGCAATGTCATTACTCGATAACTAGCTACAGCTATGTTAAACTTGGTGTCATTGCAACTAGGTAAGCTTTGGTTAAGAAAGTGTTGAAAAGGGATTCAGTCAGGTACCTGAGCAAGGGAACCGTGTGCATCAGCATCTAAGGCTGCCACAGTAGCCACGCCTTTCAGAACCGATGCCGCTTTCTCCCATGTTGGGGTCAGAGCTTTACAATGACCACACCAAGGCGCAAAGAACTCAACCAAAACCACTCCATTTGAATTCAAAACCTGCAAACATCCAGAATCATACAAAATAAGACTAATGCTCGAAATCAAGCACATTTTGCAGCAGCGCTATTCTTCTCACGATCAACAGATTGCCTAATCGATAATGCCGCATTCTTAATTGAGAATTAAACAAAATCAGCAGCTACATATGAATTCACAACTACTATATCATCCAGAAGTACCTTGCTCTTGAAGTTTGAAGGGCTGAGCTGAACCACCGGCGACGACGGCCCATACAGTGCATCGGAAAGATGAACTGCAGAAAGAATCAGGATCGCGAAACAGACTAGCTGTAGCCTTGATCGGTACATCACCGGAGCTCTCGCCTTTGCCAAGATCAGAAGAACAGACAGAAATGGAGGTCGCGATTCGTAGCAGAAACCTCTCGATGCGGTGAACTGAACACGATGGAGATCAAGACAGTGCTACGGTTTTACTGCTATTCGCTACGTGTACTGTCCAATAGCGTTCTGCCACGTAGGATACCGCGAAAAGCCATCTATCCAATAAGTCTTCGCCAAGTGGCAATATAAGTACCCTTGTAACTTGGCAATATGAGACATTTGTGCTATTCTAGTTTTTTGTTCTTGATATCTTAGCTATCTAAATTAGTAATTTGTAACTTGAAAATTTAACCAACTAATGTGGTACAAAATATTATGTATCAAGCCTACGTTAAACATATTTAAATTATGTAAAATGATAAAAATAAATATCTTGTGGTTTTATTTTCGTAATAATCGTCCCCTAATTCCTACAAGAGAGAAGTTGATGAAGAATAGTTTCAGATAGAAAAACGAATAATGTAATTTTGAATGAAATAAAATGTGTTAGTTTGGAGCAAATAGATGGACAGTTATTTTTTTGGGAGAATTAAATTCGACAACCCATCAAATCTGATTAGAAAGAAGAAAACAACTAGCGGTTGTATCGATTTTTTTTTTTTTCAAGCATTGAAAAAAAATTAACTTCAAC
This sequence comes from Clarkia xantiana subsp. parviflora, assembly GCA_036873135.1. NCBI lineage: Eukaryota > Viridiplantae > Streptophyta > Magnoliopsida > Myrtales > Onagraceae > Clarkia > Clarkia xantiana. Next base: position 53,407,261 of record JAPTYO010000001.1, read on the forward strand.
TGCAAGTACTGTGCTACTATCCACTACTTTCAACTGCTCCTAAAACTACACATCATAATCAACTGATATTGTATTCAACTAGACATACAATTTAAATAAACATCCACTCAACTAACAACTTGACACTAAGCAACTTGACGTCAACTCCAACTCCTGCAAGTAATCACAATTACCTTCATCTTCACCAACACGTCCACCTTCCAAGCCACAGCCTCAGCAAGACAATGTATTCAAAAGCACGTCGTTAGCTAAAGTTTGACACAGAGATCACATCTTCAACTCATATCCAACATTATAGTAAATGATGGTAAACCCTAAAGTCTCACATATTTACACATAGATGTAAACGTATGAATGAGGACATTAACTACTTCAAAATAGCATCTTCAAATGACCATAACAAAGTATGTTCACAATTTTCTCAACTATAAGCAGTATTATTTTCATATATACAATTTATCATTTACAGTTAAACAGCGGCAACAGTGGAAACAACTAAACATTAGAAATCTCCTTTCATTAACTTGAATGTATATATATACTTCAATTGCTGGTTCAAAATAGAAAATTGTTTAGCTAACCTTAAACATTCAACACGGGCACCATAATTAACCATGTTCTATTCGACTTCAGTCAGAGCTTAATAAAAATCGGGCAACTTAAATCTCTTCAACATCCACAGTATTGACCAACAATAAACACGCACCTCACATCTGCATCTCCATTAACATCTTTTAGATATCCTCTTTTCATACATTGCACACGTCTGTTATCAATGTGTTATCCAAACATAACAAATTCACAGTAAAAAATAACAGATAAATGACATCAACAACATGACACATCAATGGGAACATTAAATTCAACTTAATAATGCAAGATGCACGGAAGTTTCCATACATCTTCTCTAATGTCTAGCCTATAAAAAATTAAGGAGTCTTACTGAGAACAATATAAACCAAACAAATAGAATCATATCGACGGACTTTCTAACTAAGAGTGCAGTAGCTGACACTCTTCTCCAATTACCTATTCACCCAAAAAATTATGCAGCAATGGGCTTAAAAGCTATATCATAGATTATCCAATGTATCTTTACAACCGTTCGTCAGTAGAAGGAGAAGCAAGCACAAGTAAATTTAGTACAAATTACTCACAAATTAATGTCAGCACAAACTATAAATCAGTTGCTTCATTTTAGGACTACGAAGCTATTACGGGAATTCATCGACCTGGGAGAGCGGTGCAGCAAAATTAGTCAGTAATGGAGAAAGGAGGAGATGAAGGAGAAGGAGAAGATGAATGAAGAACATCGCTAGAGCTTTTTGGAAGTGAACTGACTATATACCCAAAACGGAAGAGATAGTAAACTTCAAGTTTGAAACGTTCTATAATTCTACATATTCGGTCGGGTCAAACTCGAATTTCGATCCCTAAATATCGGATACCGACCGGAAAACTCAGTTTAAGTAATACTACCCCTAAATGAAGTCTTCTGATTGGTCAGAATTAAGTTGTTCTGTAATACAGCAACCTCATATACGAGTCTGCTCATAGGAGACCCAATTAGGTAAGAGAAAATTATGATTATGCACATTTAAGTTTCTTCCTGATTTGTACTGTATTAGATAAAAATAAGTGATTTGATAAAGAGAGGTACTCTTCAATATCCAAACCAGATCATGCAAGAACCTTGATAATGGAACCCTATAGTTAAAAAGTAGGGATGGGCATTGGACCGGTTCTGGCCCGGACCGGAACTAGTTTAAGCAGTCCGATCCAGCCCGGACCGGATTAGATGTTGACCAAAAGTTGATCAACAAAATCTGAATTGTTTCTGGACCGGTTCTAGACTGTAAGCAGACCAGTCTGGTCCAGATCCGGTTCTGAACCGGTCCGACCCGTTTTTATCTATAGATTTACACTAAAATAAAAAACAATAAACAAGTCTAAAACCAGTCCGGGTAAAAAAAAACGGTCCAAACCGGTCCGGTCCAGTTTAAAACTGTTTCCATCAGAAGTATACAAACGGTTCTGGCTCGGTTTTCACTTGCAAAACCTGGTATGTTTGGAACCGGTTCCAAACAGTCCGGTCCGGACCAGTTCCGTGCCGGTCCGACCTGACCGGTTTTTTTTCCCCTCCCTAAAAAAGTACGAACCCCCAATTGGAGGTTATTAAAGTTGGGTACTAAGAAAACAACTATTAGAAAGATAAGGATGCAAATAACAACTTCATAAGAACTACCCTTTTGCACATTGACAATATTGTGTAGTCAAATGTCAAGACACTGGCCAAAAAAAAAAATCAAGACCTATATAACATGAGACATATCATCTCCACAAAAATAGTGATTATTCCCACCTGAATGTGTAAAGTTTGAACCTTTATCCATCAGTCACCTTTGTAGCTGGGAGCAAGATCTATTTATGGTTTCCACAACATTACCGGATCCAGTTGGAACATCTTTTGGCGAACTTTCAGGAGTCTCTGGAGCTCGATTTCTCAATAATCGTCTCTTGAAGGACTGGAACTTCAATCCTCTGGATCGAATCTGCCCTAGTAACTGCCATCTTTTGGGTTTTATGAGCCCCAGTTGCTTCAACTGTTCTTTCCGGTGCTGCCTATTAGCATACCATCTTCCACCTCTCCACCCGAGTGCATAGCTGCAATTCCCGACATGGTAAACAGAAAGAAATTAGTTAAAAACATCAAGTTGGTAACTCTCTATAGCTCCACTATTAGTGAGATTCATAGATGACAACCAAGAAACTCATGAGAGAAACATAACTATTCATGAGCTAAATCTATGAAGGGGAAAACTGAAAAGTGGACGAACCCGATGACCATAGTTGTAGCAGCAGTGGCAAAACATGTAGCATATCGGGTACTTTCACGGCCTACAATCTTCTTAAGATCCGTATGTTCAAGATGAACGTTGTTCTTCATCTGTCACAACAATTGCTATTTCATAAATATAAAATATTTCATTTTGAAGAGAAAGAATAGATGGAACTCTAGATGTTCAAAAGGATATATGTTGGTTTTCAAATCATTAGCATAATGCTTGAAAGTCAACCAATGTCATTAACCAGGCATTTCTACTTTATAGCAATCATAGAGCGTTCGTTGTAGGCTGGAATAATTTCTTACTGCGGCTATACTAAGCAAAAAGATGATGTATAAGTGAAAACTGCAAAACTTACAGCTTTTTCTATTGATTCAAGCCGCTGATCAACAATAGTTTGATGGTAATGGCGTAAGGAGTATCCTGCGTCATGAAATATAAACATTCAATTCAAAAGAAAGAGCATCCAAAGGAGCTTAACTTCATCCAAAGCCATTGCAGCACATTGAATTCATCTGTTCATTGCTCCAATGGATAAAAAAATCATCACTATCTTCATTTACTATGCTAATTCTGATGCAGTAACCCCTCTAAAGGATGAATCTATACAACAAGCTGAGATTCTCTATAAGATCTTTTTACCAGATTATCCATGAAATTAAGCACTTCCCCGAAGAAAGACACTCACCGAACCATGCCGTTGCTACTGATGCTATCGAAGTTCCAACCGTGAACACCACCCTGTGCCTCTCAAACGTATCCTTCAAAAACAGAATTCACCGGAGATTAAATTTTTCAAACTATAATGTAAATCGAATCGCACAGCACAACGAATTTAACCAATTCAATGAATTTAAACAAAGGCATCGGGAAAATGGGAGAGTACCTTGGTGGAATAGAAGGTGTCCTGGACGGCGACCCATGAATTGACGGCTTTCTTCTTCAGCTGCGGCGCCGATAGGTATCCCAACAGAGAGCCGCCTCTTCTAAGTCGATGCATGCTACTACTGCTGCTGCTGCAGCGTCGTCTGAGCTCGATCGATTGCCGGAAAACAAACAGGTTTTCACCGGCTAGAGAAAATACAGCGCCGCCGTTCGGGAAGCTTCCGTCGCAGCTCCAGGCTTCCAGCAGCACTCTGCATCTGTTGCTTGTTTCATCGCGAATACTGCAATCAGGGGACTGAGCTTTAATTTTTTAACTTTTCTTGATGAAGGGGAAAGTGCGGAAATGCCTTTTTGTACCTTAACTTATAAGGTGGGTAAATTAGTACACTATTATTGAAAAGATACAGTCATGTCCCTAAACTTAGAAAAGTAATCTTTTACTTTTCATTACACACCAACTCAATTAGAGCCCTTGGCCAAAAAAAAAAAAGAGTTTGGCCCAAAAAAAACTCAATCAAAGAGTGTTATGACACGTGTCACATTAGCGTTTCGTATGCCAATATTACATTTTTTGCTTGGACCATATCAATAATCAAGTCTAATTACACTCCTCTATATATTGTTAATTGAATTCTTTTTGTATTTACCAATTTAAGCTTCGATTGTGAAAAAATTACTAGCACCAAATATTGTGTACAATTTGAATGGAATTGAAAAGCCGAAAGCTAAGTGATTAGAGAATAAAAAAACCACCTCTTTTATTGTTCCCATGAATGTCCCAGAGTCTATTAGAACAACAACACACGTAAGTATGTAAAACGCTTCAAGAATCACATTTTCCGTAGGACATTTTTTGAAATTAATTTGTTGCATAATGAACATGAGCTAACATATCGTTAAAAAAAACAAAACAAAACAATTTATCTGAGTGGTAAACTTCATTTAGTAAATTAATTTGATAATTAACCTTTTAATATATATATATATATGGGTTAATAATCTATAAATCAACAATGTTAAAATTTGGTGTCTGACGTTAAAATGAAGTGTCACAAATTTTATTTTTCTTGAAATTTGGTGTCTCGGTGTGAATGCTTTAGAGAAGCCAATCCCGACGAAAACGACGGTAAAATTTAACCCCTCATGCACGCTCCCTTCTGGTCACCTTACCTGGACCTTCACCTAAGAAGTTGGCCACATCTACGTTGTCACTGAAAATTTGACCCACTCCGTTGTCGCTAAAAATTTGACCACACTACTATGTCGAAAACCTTTTCTTTTGCATGTTTAAATTTTAGGGAAACTTGGCAACTTTGTGAACAGTAAAAGGTGATGGATTAGTGTATTAATAAAAATGATTGAATGGAGAGGAAAATACACTCGAACACACCAAATGTCAACAAAAATAAAACATGAGACGGTCCCTTTAAAAATTTCAAATTCCAATTTGGGTGAAACTTCGAATAGTTTATAGGCTTTAATATAAAGGGTAATATCAGATCGAAACAATATAGAAGATAATGCTAGATACTAAGTACTTTCTTCTCCTTTCTGATCGGTAAGTAACAAAGAAGATTGGCCTGATTCTAGATAGACAAAGATCTAGACAAGAAAAACTACATTTAATTGTGATCCTTCATCAAACCGAGCCGCCTGAATCTCAAAAAGTTCTTAAGACCAATCATAGACTTCATTGACATAGATAAACCACAGGGACTCCCCTCTAAGAACCCATATATGAGAATTTCATCTCGTACAGCTCAAACAAGAAACCCAACAATTAAAAAGTTTGAAGTGTTTGGTTCAACGATTTGAATGAGAGAATGAAATTCAATCACTCCACAAGAACTACCAAAACCGAACACGACCCATCTGCAAAACGACTAACCATCTTCGTCAAATTAATAACATAATGGTTAGGGTTAAGAACCTATAAACTATCTGAAGTTTGACCTATGTGAGATTTTGGTGTCTGAAGTTTAAATTGTTGATATTGACTGTCTGAAGTTTCAACTTTATTGAAATTTACTGTCTCCGTCCAAATTTGTTGTTAAAACTACAGAACTTGGTCATGTGTTTGTCACATGACCCGACAAAAAAATTAATCCCAAAATTGTCCCTAATTGGGTGGTGGCCGGCCGGAGTAAACATAAAAGTTTTAGGGGCAATTTTGACTTTTCACACAATTCTATTAAATTTGACAGCAAAAATGGACGGAAAACCAAATTACAACAAAGTTGAAACTTCACACAGCCAATATCAACAATTTAAACTTCAGACACTAAAATTTCACATAAGGTAAACCTCAGCCAGTTTATAGGTTCTTAACCCTAATGATTAATTAGGCAGAACAAGGCCAAAGATTTATCATCCGATGCAGAAAGCAGTTAGTGATCAGAAAGCTAACCCAAAAACCCGAACAGGTCAAATGTAAAATAGCAGCAGCATGACATTCAAGATATGAAACATTGAAATTGTTCTGTAGGAACAAAGAAGATTTAGATGATGTTCACCTGATTAATAATTGCAAATGACACGTTGGTATCAAGTATCAACCAATCATCATCCATCTTCAATCCCTGAAAGTCTCTGTCTACAGCTTAACTATGCATATGCAGTACCTGCAACTTGAAAGAAGAGTTGACACACCTAATAATGTAACAAAGCATTTGACTTGAACATAGTTTCACACTTCTTCCCAATCAAGATTGAGAAAGAATACCAGCATAATCTCTTGATTAATGAAGGAACGATGCAACAGATGAAATTAATCCGATGAACTTGTAGAAATGAACATCAAAGATGAAATTTTGTAATTTCATCCGTGTTTACCCGATCAGAAAGAGCCAATCATCTCATCTTAGGACTGTAGTAAACACAATCACTTGATTAACCGACGAAATGCAATGCAATTGATAATACTAGATAGAAATATGAACATCAAACTAAGGAGAATAAGGCCAAGAAAAGGTTATTAGATCAGTACAATTAATCTCTTAGCAGGAATATGAAACTTTGTACATGGAATCGATCAAGAGGACAAAACCCCAGATCGGTGGCGACTGGGTCGAACTTCAACTACAGAGGACAATCACTCAAATTCTAATAGCCTATGGAGCTGAAGAACCCCCAGATCGCAATCTCTCAAATAGTAGTACACAACGTAGGCAAATCCATCTCAGATGGATCTGATTTACTCAGCCATAATGTCTCAAATCTCAGCTTTTTCAGATTTTTCTGCATCATCAAAATGAAAAAGATCAAGGAAAGGCAGGAAATTTAATTTAAGATCCGCTATCAGAGGCAGAGGGCAGTGGCGCGTATGACGTCATCATCCAGATCCACAGCGTCATCCACCGGCGGCGGAAGGTTGAGATCGAACGGGAGGATCTTGCGGCGGGAAGACGTCATGATGACGCAACAGTCGTCCACATCATCCAAGACCGATGACGACGAATCGCAGTCGCTGTGGCAGTCGTCAACGGGCGGTCTAGGCCGAGGCTGCACGGCCTTTGGCGACGGATTCGTGGCCCTCCGGCCGCTGCAGGACTCGACGGTGCTGCTGAGGCTGCTGCTGCAGGGCCTGGCGGCGGCGTCGAACTCGAACAGATCCGAACCGGTGAGCCTGGATCCAATATCGGAATCCAGATGAAAATTGGTCCGAGCCTTAGCGCCACGGAGGGACAGAGCTGCAAGGTCGTACGCGCGGGCGGCGTCCTCGGCGGAGTCGAAGGTGCCTAGCCAGACCCGGTTCTTCTTAACAGGATCCCGGATCTCCGCCGCGAATTTGCCCCACGGCCGCCTCCTGACTCCTCTGTATTTTGTCTCTTGGTGGCCGCCGGCGACTCTTTCTCGACGCATGGAGAAGAGAGAGAGATAGATGAGATGTGGCGTAGAGGCAATCTCTGCCTCTTCTTCAACCTCACGCCTGTTCCTTCTTCTTCTTCAACCTAACAGATTGCCAGTACATCTGTTTCTCCCGCCATGGAATTACAGTGAATCTGGGCTTCTTCTCCTTTCCTATCTATCTATATTCCTCTAGATATGAGAGATGTGAATCCAGAAAGACCATTATACCCTTCCTTTTCAATGCCATTATTGTGGTCTAGTGTAATTGATTGTTTTGGGCTATTAAAAAGTATGGATTAGTAGTGAAAGGACTATAAAGTATAAACATTTCTTAATAAAAAAAAAGGCTCTGAATATTTTGTTACATTTGAACATACATAGTTAGGAGGTTAGCACGTCATATATTAATCTTCATTTCTCAAGAAATAATTTTAAGGGTTAAGAGGCTAATTACATGCACCATTTTACCTTAGACGTCTCAAGTTTAATAGTTGCTATCAGGTGATCTAGGTTTCAATTTTGTTACTTTTTTTTCTATATATATTTTTTCTGTTAAATTTGACGGATTTTAATCCATTTGTTCAATGAAATTCAACAAGAGCATACGTATCAAAATTTTAACGATGATGCACGAAGTGTGAGGTATTTGATCTGATTCCGCATAGAATATCCTTTTATTTTAATTTTTTTGTGAATGATTAATGATAATAATTATTAGGTTAGTTTAAGGGGTTCCCTTTAATTAATCTTCGATTAGGTTGCATTTGGAAATTCTCATTCTTGTAGTAGGTGATCCAGTACGGCTTCGCCAAACCCAAAATGGGTTTCACACAGTCGGATTAAAATTTATGCAACAGTAAAAATTACATTAAAATTTTCTCCTAAAAACGGATTCATTACAAGGACAGCAAATTTGACTGCATTTTAACTGAGTCAAAAACACACAATACAAAAACCTTATGAGTAGCCAAATGAAGCCATCTACCTCAATTCATGATACTACTTTCTTTGGTTCCAAAATTTATAATATATATTTACTAATTTTTTTACCAAAAAAATATATTTGTTAATGAGAATTTTAAAGGGTTGACACTTGACAGGCCTTGATGTTTGACAATTTTTTGATTTTGGTCCATGATGTTCTTTTTCTTCTAGTTTTGGTACCATATGTTTGCAGATTTTTCTAGTTTTGATCAGGCCGTTACATTCCGTCCATTTTTTCTGTTAAGTGACATGTGTAAGTCACGTGATCCACCCTAAACTTTCAATTTATTCAAATTTGGGGGAATTTACACTCTAAACCTAGTTCAATTTGAGCGAATTTAACTAGGTTTAATGGGTCAAATTTGGTGGAATTGACACCCTTAACCTAGTTTAATGAATCAATTTCCTTAAATTTGAACAAAATTGAAAGTTTAGGGTGGATTACGTGACTAGCACATGTCACTTAACAGAAAAAATGAACGGAATGTAACGGTCGGATCAAAACTAGAAAAATCTGCAAACATATGTTATCAAAACTAGGCAAAAAAAAAACATCATGGACCAAAACCCAAACACGGTCAAATATCATGGACCAAAAACCTGTTAACTCAGTTTTAAATAACATTAAATTCGTCTATATCCCTTGGTAAGCCATCTGTGTAACGTCCATAACTCCGAACCTAACACCCCGTTTGAGAGTTAAGTCCGACCCGAGCTCAATGGTATGATCCGAATAAACCATAACCATAACATTTGACCCAACAAACACAATGACTTCTACATTTCTACTGCACCAACTAAGATCAAGATCAGGTCTCATTAGCAAAAGCCTCTCATATTTTCTACTGTCATCAAAAGCTCAACCCGAGATCAGGTCTCATTAGCAAAAGCCTCTCATATTTTCTAGTGTCATCAAAAGTTCAACCCGAGACCTAGTGATCTATACGGGAAATTACGGGATTAAAGATCAGTCGAGGATAATATTCGATGTTTATTTACGGAGGGAAGCACAAACCTCAGCAGAAGAACATGGAACTAGCAACATCCTCGTGCAAAGTAGGGAGATCGGGTGGCTGTGCAAATGATGTCTCTGTTAAGCCCTCTAATTTGATGAACTGCGACATTTGCTGAGCTGCGAGGTGTGCATAGCGTATTGGAGCCACTGCAAAATCGAAGATCAAGATCGGTAATTATTTTTGGTAATCATCGGCGATGTTTTGTATTCAGAGAGAAGAAGAGATGGAGATTACCAATTGAGGTTGCAGATGTACTCCTCTGGTTCCTGCAGAAAGAAGGGTTGACGAAGAATGTTTTATCAAACTGGCTTATACCGGATACAAATTTAAAACATGGGTTAAGAACCTAATCACAGTCCCAACTTTGAACCTAATTACTAGATGTCTCAGGTTCCGTTTTTGTTGATTTTTAGTTTTCCGTTAAATAAATTTGATGAATTTTGATCTAATGACTCCATAAAATTCAACAGGGAAAAGAACAAAATGACACTTTTGCTAACTTTTAACTTCTGTCAATTAGTGTGTACATACCGTGAAATTGAAAAATTTATGCAAAATTAATGTTCAATTTAACATAATTGGTATAAATATACGTGAATTGAAGAAAACCATACCCAACTCCGCCAAATTTTACAGAAAAAACGGACAGAAAACCAAAAGCAACAAAAACAAAACATGGGATACTTAAAAGTAACAAAAATGAAACCTAGGACACATTAGCAACACTTTAAACCTGGGAATCCTAAAAGTAGCATGGTGCAAACTTGAGACTGTGAGTAGATTCTTAGCCCTAGATTAATGGAAAGTGATAAACTTACACGTAAGAGAGTGAATGGATGAAGTTCTGCAATTCATCCACCGAGAAACCAACTTGATCGAGCAATACATGATAATGTGTTGGTCGAGAAGTTCCCTACATTTATGGAGAAGATAATGTTCATTATGAATGAATCTAAAGTGGCAGAACCAACTAAATTTCGATAAAAATGCCCATGTTGGATATTTATTATGCTGCTGTTGTGATATTTCTATTTATCGAACGAAATTACAAATCAACTACTTGACTAAATCGAAGCACTTACAAACATTCCTGCATGGGCACACATGTAGAAGTCGTAGTTTCTCGGATGCACAATTTTCGTGTCCACTACTGTCCCTGGTGACAAAAGTAGATAATTGTCAGAATTAGTTATAATAAAGTGACTGTTTGAGACATATAAGGAGGACACGGACCAGGAGGAACATTTTCGGGGGCGTTTGCTTGAAATATCTTGGTGTGGTGATTTTTCTGAGCCACAATCACAGTAAACTTTGGAACCATGGTTTCCCCCAAATGCTGATAGGCCTGTTGTAAAAATAAGAGATAATTACTAAGCAACAAAATTCCAGACAAAGAAATGTAGGTCAGATCATCACCGTCTTGCTATTTAGCATAACTTGTATCAGAAAGAACTGCAAAGATGATGAATGGACCAAATAGTGTGAAATGGGTAAATAGGACCTTTATCATTTGGTCTAGTTCAATGTCCAGAACTTGATTAAACTGTGATTCACCGACTCCATCCCTGGAGAAAGCAAATATCGAGGTGAAGGTAGAAACTACATTTCAAAGCCATGCACAAAGGGAATATCATAATCTAATCTAAAAGTAATTATTTTGATACATAATCACAATAACTGGATTGGCTGCATGAATTACTGAACCAAGAGGAATAAAATAAATATATAGACAATTATGTTGAGCTATAACTTATAATGCCTAATTGATATAATCTGAACGTTCTGACCTTTTACTCCTCGCCAAAGATGTTTGCCAAAATCTTTTTTAGGCAAAAAAGTAAAATTTAACCATCCTTTGTGTGCCAAGAAAATGAAGGAGTATAAATATCCATGTACCACAAATAAAAAGGATCAGATGCCTGTATACAGTACATAATACCTATATGACAAGAGTTATCATGTTTTTATGTGGCAAAATGTATTGATCGTCTGATGCCTGTCTTCTAAATCCTCAAGGGCTAAGTCCACAATATGATTTTCTTCTCAGAAATATAACATACTAGAAAAGAGAAGTGAACAGGACTGATACCTAAACACAATTATCTGAGTTGGCTTGCGTCCGTTACTCGACTCGTAGAAGTCAACAAGAAGCTCCCTAGAGTTGGACAAAGAAAAAACAAAGTCAATCGGATAAGACAGGATTTGAACAAAGAGTTCCGAAATCGAAGTCCCATATCATATTTTGCACTATCATTTTAATGTTAAACTCTATAAAAAAATGTGTGATGAAAAACTGGGACAGAAAGTTTAATGATTGGTACGATTCGATTAATTGAAATGATTTAACACTAAATAATTTAATTGATGCTGCAAAAAATTAAAGAGCTAAATCTGCAGTTAACTTATAGTAAATTTATCAAATTCAAATCTCATGTATAGCAATGACTAGAGCTCACCTCATGATCCCATCATCCTCGCCATCAGCCAAGGGCTTGTATAAAGCATCAATCATCTCCACCTTTGGAGATTGTGTTCTTACCGATGCCCTGTATCTTGAAATATATGGCCAGCATCGAGATCCAACAACCTGAAGAATGTTAAGCACATGAAAACGTTAATTTTTTGTAGACATTATAATTATATATGTAAATTGAATACAATGGACACTTACTGCTGCTATTGATGGCATATCAAGCCGACCGGGAGAACCATGACAGACATCCATTCCCAGGATCATTGTAGGAGCATCCTTTATAACAGGAATGCTGGAAGAAAGTTCTACTGACAACAAAGAATTAATTCCCCCAAGCTGCAAATTAGTACGAGTTAGCAACATGCAGGGCAGAGGAAAAAGTACTGCTTTCCAGGTTTCAGAAATAAATAATAATCTACCTTGGAATTGATTTTCAAAAGAACATTATTGAGGTAATTGTTAGTTATCTTAAGAGGCGCAATACATTGTGTAACAATTCCAAATTCTGTCAGACAGGTTCTCTTCCAAGGACCTAAAGAAAGCCAAAAGAAGTAGATTAGTTGAATATGTACTCAAATAATCTTTTTAGAAAAAATATATAATTGGTTCACTCAGTACCATAGATCTCAGAGTTTTTCCGCTCGGGCAAAGCACATAGAACAAAAGTAGGAGCTCGTGATAATTTTGTTCTTATGAGTTCAAACATCTTCTGTACTCTTTTGACAGGGGCTTCTTTTCTCATTGATGGTTCTTCTTCAATCAGTGCAACAGGACATTCAATTTGCTGATGCATGAAAAAGGAATGAGAGTACAAACTTGGAAAATAGCCATCTGGAAGCAATCAACCAACATAAGTATTTGTATGTATATACCATGCCTTTACTCCGGCCACAGTCAATGAGTTCACGGGACAGAAGACTAGTGTCACAGCGTGCTGAGAAGTTGACAATTACCCAACGATCAACTTTGGAAGGATTCAGTAGGGTCTTCATGTAAGAAACACCATAAATTTGATGGTTAATGTAGCAGGAAACAACCAAAAAAACAAAAGAGAATATCAGATACCAATAGGTTACTCCTTTCAACACGTAAATCCAAACCTTTTGGTTGAAATTCCACCGGCCATTACTAGGGATGCAATCAGCACTCCTTCCTACCTTCAACTGAAAATTAGAAAGGAACCATGATTGAGCATGAGAGAGCCACGTACAAAGACAATTTAAAAATGAAGACTTATGATGTACCTTTGGTGGATCAAGAACACGGCCTTCAACTTGAGTTAGTTGTTTGTCAATTGAAAAACCACAATCTGCAAGCACAGCATCCCCTTCGTAGTGGTAATTCTTAACTGCCTGGAAGAACAAAAAGTAAAAAAGCATAATCCTGCAGTAAAGTAAATGAAAAAAAAAAAAGTTTATATATATATGAGAAGAATTACTTCAGTTATAATTCGTATCTTCTCAGGAGGCTTCTGTCTCGATTTTTCAACCAGAGATGCTCTTTGTAATGGTGATAATGCTTTTCTGTATCTTTGAAGTGAAACAAGTGAAGCGAGCTGGAAATGTAAACGAAAAAGAGATTATAAGATGAGAATATGAAAAAACAACTTATGAAAAGATTTACAAACCTTTATAACTGGAACTTCTAGGATACTTGACTACTGCAGAGAAATCAGTTTGGCGTACCTCAAGAGGTAAGAAATTCGGCCTGTTAGGTTTGCCAACATCAAGGCAAGGCATGTACATAGAATACGTTAGTTGTATGCCGCGGTGCTTAGCAAAGTACTCGCTGACACTAATTTCAACTGTCTGTCCCTCATCATCATTAGCACTTCTCAATTTCATTGGAAAACTGTGAGAAAGAGAGACAGAGAGAGCTTGTCAGTCTTTCTCATAAAGGATAATGGAAACAGAATGTGGCATTTCTCTTCTATTTCTTCCAGATTGCAGAACATTAGAACAATATATAAATTACATACTACTGTTGATTGCACGGCTTCTCGGTAAGACCAGCGATCTTAAATTCCATATTGCGATGCGTAGACTTGACTCGCATGTTTTTTAGAATCTTTTTGGCCTGCAAACGAACAGGATAGAACTAGAGAGTCAGAAAACAGCACGACTAGATTCAATGAAGTCAGCAATTATTTCTACCTTTCCCCAGTCAATATATCGGGGTTCTTTTATGCTTTGATTTGCCAAAAGAAAGTCAATCACTGGCCCAGGGGTTAGAATCACCGTAGTAGAGACATCTTCATGAAAAAAAGGGAAGAAAAATATCAAGGATCATCCAGATCAGAAATCACAAAAAGATCAGAAAGAATCTGCATCTACAAAGTTTACCCATGTTAAGTGATAAACCATCCTGAGTGGGACGAAAACTGGAATAGAATCCTCTAACTCCAGTGATGCCTCCTCCAATATCAGTGAAATTTCTCGAATCATCGTGGAAAAATGACTGCCTTACCAAAAGGCATGCCCTACAAATTTCACATCCATTGGAAAATGAATGCATAAAGGAACCCAATAAACATCAATAGAGGATAACAAAAAAACAAAATAATGATAGAAACCTGTTAGCTGCTTGCTGCCTCAATACAGTATCAAGCACACGTAGAGCATCCCGACTGTTTTCTACATCGTCTCCTCTAACAGCAAGGGCAATGGAATTTAGAGGTATCTTGGCAGCAAAGGTTAACGCCACAATGAATGTCTTTGACTGAATGGAATGCTTCGAGCGTTTGCTAATACCACCAGGGCTGTCACAGTCCATGTTTCTGTTCTTGTCAGAGTACAACAACAAATGCAATATTCAGAATGCAATACGATTATACGAATTCACTTTAATCTGAAGAAATGGGTGTGTATCATTACGAACCGACTAACAAAAGGCTCCTCGAGTACAACTAGAAATTCCAACTTGTCTTTTGGTAGCTGGCCAACTGTGTACAGGTTCCTATCTCCATCATAGGCAAAATTTCTGTGGGCGAGATCAAAACGGTAGGTTTTGTGCAGTCTCTCAATTATCTTTCTTCTGATTCCCTTGCCCTCAATAGCTTTGTCATCTTGACTTATAGTAACCTACAGCAGCCCAAGAATTTCTCAATTTAGTGAACAAAGTAACAATAACATTATTGAATGTCGGGAAGTTTATACATACATTGTATTGATAAAACACGGAATCTGGGACATTGATGTGAGCTTTGAAGTGGTTTGCTACAAGAGGTATACGACGTCCAACTGTTCCTACCCCAAGACGACAAATTATAGATCGTCTAGGAATATCCTTGCTTTCAAGCATTACATC
Organism: Clarkia xantiana subsp. parviflora; assembly: GCA_036873135.1. Lineage (NCBI taxonomy): Eukaryota > Viridiplantae > Streptophyta > Magnoliopsida > Myrtales > Onagraceae > Clarkia > Clarkia xantiana. The sequence continues at coordinate 53,422,620 of JAPTYO010000001.1, forward strand.
AGCCACAGTATCTTCATTAGGTGCTGTTGTAGTAGGATCTATTCCTAGCTCATCCCCATCTTTGTTGTCCATCTTGGAAATGAAATGGAACTGCCGACTAGATTCAAGAAACAGTGGAAATTGTCAAATAGTCGGGCTATTGAGCAGACTTAGCAGTTATTTTGGCCAACACTTCAACGGAAACTTTTAATGAAAAAAATCATATAAGTTGTTTAAACCAGATAACATTCTCCTCAACCAAGAAAAAGTAGAAACCAGGTCCATACAAAATGAGAAATGGTTTCTAGGAGAGATATACTTACCAGATTGAGCTGCAATGTGAATGTACAGTTTCTTAGCAAGGAAAGTGCATCTTGGTCTTGAAAATCGTTTCCAGAGAATCAATCCTTAAATTCCAACAGAAGCAACAGCAAAAAACATACAAAAAGAGGTTTATCAGTGAAACTAGTGTTAAGTTAGGTTTTACAGATTAACAGCAGCAACATGTAGTAAACTGCAATTCAGGAATTCAGCACAACTACATTGTCTGTGCAATGGAAATGGAGTAAAACAAACTACCTTCTAGTTGAGTACATTAACAGGAAAAACAAGAACATCGAACAAACAAAACTCTATTATATCAGAGACATGCTGCTCTGAATACAAACCGGAACTGCAAGACATGCTATGCTATAAGAACATTGAAAACTCAGCCCGAAATCAGTAATAGTAAGAAACTGTGTTCATCTCTCTCCCTCCATTTCCTTCCCTGCACCAAATCGTCGCAATATTCACCAATGCGGCACATTCACGGAGATAAACAGAAACATCGGCGGAACAGCTTCCCTATACTCTTCTATAAACTGCATGAACCGTTTCAGAGCAAGCAATGCAGAAAGAGCACACAAAATTTCACGAAAATCACTTTGCAGGAGAAAATCAGCCATGAAAACCTCTGATAGTGTCAGAAACGAGAGTCGGTACAAGCACCGATTACATGACAGCGTAAGCACTGGAATTGGAGGATAATAAGCGACATGCGAAGCGTGATCAGACGCCAGGAGACAAGGAGGAAGAAGAATGAAATCTTACAGTGAGACTCTACGGAGTGAAATTCTACAGGGAGACTCTAGTCTAGAGCTCCAAGACGCCGAGAGAGTCAGAGAGAGACGGAGTGTCAACTGTGGAGGGAAAGAGACCTTCTTCTGAGGTGAATCGATTAATTTTCTATTTTTTCAATTTTGTTTTACAAATTTCATCAGAGACGGCTGAAAAAAAAAATTACAATCGAAATGGTAGCAGTCATATTAGAAAATATAATAAATTTAATCAGATCTTAATTATATACATCTCAATTAGCTTGGACTGTATTTTAGCAAAGTTAAAATTTTGAAATTGCTTTTCAATTACCTTTTTAAATTTTTTCATATTTATTTTTTATCTACCACCGTTTTTAACATGATACGACTAAATAATTTGTAACCCAAACATGTGTTTTAGGTTCGACACTTATCGGGTATCATAATAATATGTTTAAACACGATTAATTAATCAATCAACCGTATAGTATAGATATCTCATAATAGTATTATTAATAATATACTAATAAAAAATCTGCTCCATATTTTTTTTTATTTAGCATTTTTGTAAACTTTTAGGTGAATTTGATTTAAGTCAAACTAATTAATATATGGAAAGTATTAAAAAAAAATTATAAAAAATCTAGCGATCAGGCTAATCATAAATAAATAATAAAATGGACACTTATCAGGTTATGATAAATAAACTCATCTAACTATCTAAGATTTTCGTTTTATTTTATATTATATATTTCGAAGACCCAGAAAATGCTGACAAGCGATACAGGAACCTAACCTAACCCGTGGATTTTGAAAAAATGGCCCAAGTACGTTACGCATTGCAAGGCCCCTATATTTTTCTTTTTATCTTACAAGGCCCTGTCTTAATAACCATATGGTTGGGCCCCCAAAACATTATGAGGTGGTCTATTTATTATTAACATTTTATTTGATTTAATTTAATTCTAAAGTTGGCCACACAAAAATCTAAAGTTAGCTTTTTTTTTCCCACAACTCTAAAGTTAGATATTTAGTACTCTTACTTTATATATTTTTGGATGTAAATAGTGTTTTTTGTATCAATTCTACTATGTTAATGATATTTAAATTTGGGGTATCAAGATTTTCTATCTAATTAAATTATACTTATTATAATAGACGGACTTTCCCCAAATTAATTTGTAATCAACTATTGTACATGTTCCATTGTATTGTTTCAAACAAGCAAAATCATGTATCATTTATTTAAAAATAAAAACAAATAAACATACTATCTTTCATTACAATAATAAAATAAAATTGGGGCAGTACGTATCTTTGTAATGTTGAAACTAGGCTACATCCTTCATTACAAAATTGGTAGAAGCTTTATAATGTTGATATCCATCCAATGGATATGGGCATGAAATATTATGGACTACGCCCCTGAAATTACATTGCCTATAAAATGTTAAGCCACCAAAATAGATAGATAATAATAACTCCAATAATGGACGAATTGTTGGCCAAGTTAATTGAAAATAATGGATGAAACTTATTCATATTTATATATCTATTATGATCGAACTTAACCGTTAAACTTCTGTCATGTATCATTCTAATAACGTCGTTTTGAAACAATTTGATAATATAAATTTGTACGCCCGCGTAGCGCGGGGTGGATCTAGTATCTATTATGATATAACTTTACCGTTAAAGTTTCATTACACAACATAACCGCGAACAAAAAACAACTATGCCGTATAAGTATATGATAGAACGTTGACACTGTCTAATTTTTTTATCATGTTCATATTTATGTATTACAACATACTATCACAACATAATGCATACGATAACACGATAAAATTGTATCAGTGAGTCTGATTCTCAAGAATTTTTAAAAAAAAAAAAAAACAAGCTTTGTTTCTTTTGATATAAACATGAATGAGCTAACAGTGGTGACTATTGACTCATCATGTACGTAACATTCGAACTTTCATACTCACGCTATGCGATTTTTTTTCGACCGGACTTAGTGAACGTCCAAAACATGCATTAAACCCTTCAAAATAGCCCAACTAATAACATAGTATATTCAAAATGTCGACATGTTAAGTTCAATTCTACTCACCTCCTTAAACCACATGAGAGTAACTACGCTTACCATTAGATATTGGATCTTTCTATGCTTCAAGAGTACCACGTTTTTGGTATTTTTTTAATTTATTTTTATATTTCCCTAAAAGTGAACCCTAAATGGAAAATGATATTATTAATAGTATGATGCAAATATTAAGTGTGGTTAAAAAATTTCATATTTTTTTATACTTTTAAAGTTTTACATATGTTACAATTAAGTCCACCCTAATAATAAAAAACTAAAAAAATGGTACTCTTGAAGCATGATAGAAAATTCCCTAGATCTTCTTAAACATTACGCCATAAACTAGGTCTTTGTAAAACATTACGCCATAAACTTTTGATACGTAAACATCATAAGATTATTGACCGCATAATGAACAACAACATTTGACCGGAACCATCGGGTCAAAGTCAATAACGAAATGGGTCCGGATACAAAATCCACGTGGCGCAATCTCAGCCGTTCCACACTGAAGGCTTACTATGAGTCAATCTTTCTCCCTCGATCTTCTTCTCTCTATCCAGTATCCACCACCACGTCTGTGCATTGATTTGCTTTTGCAGTCTCTTCTTTCACACACTTCCACACACACCTCCCTCGATTCCGCCATTTTTCCTCCTTTTCTACGTCCTCGATCCGGTCACTCACCACCATTCCGCCGGAAGCCACTCCGATATGCAATCTTCTCCATTCCACTAGCCGGAGCGCAATGCATTCATCCGCCACTCCCGATCCATCGTCGCCGGAGGCTCTGCTAGACCTCATCAGCCACCTCCTCTCCGTCTTGCTCCTCAACTCGCCGTACCTCCGGCCGTTTGCCGCTCGGTGGCAGCTCATCCGGTCAAAGCTCACCTCTCTCCAGATACTTCTGCCGTCGTTGTCCTCGTCGGCGCACTGGTCCGGTAACCTTCTCCTCGATACTCTCCTCCCGAACCTCCTCTCCTCTCTCCACCGCATCGAGTCTCTGTACGACCAGTGCGCAGATCCTTCCTTCAATGGCGGGAAGCTCCGCATGCAGAGCGACCTTGATATGGTCTCCGCCGCCGTCTCGACGCACCTCCACGACCTGGACTTGCTCCTCAGATCTGGTGTCCTTCACCACTCAAACGCCATCGTTTTGTCGCAACCCGGCCCTAGTACTGACAAGGAAGACATGCAGCTGTTCGTGAGAGATATTTTCACTCGGCTCCAGATCGGCGGCGTCGAGTTCAAGAAGAAAGCTATGGAATCGCTGCTCAGCCTCCTCGCCGACGACGAGAAGGCCACAGCAGCGGCCGTGGTGGCGAAGGAAGGTAATATCGCGTACCTAATCCAACTCCTCGACCACCATTACAGTCCGGTGATTCGAGAGCAAGCCGTTTGCGCGGTCTCCCTCCTGGCTTCAGCCACACCGGAGACGAGGAAATGCGTCTTCGACGGCGGAGGGCTTGGGCCACTTCTGAGAATACTCGAGATCGGTTCCACTCCGTTGAAGGAGAAAGCAGCGATTGCGTTAGAATCAATTACCGCCGACGAAGAAAACGCATGGGCCATCTCCGCGTACGGCGGGATTCCCCTTCTGATCGACGCTTGCAGGGCAAGCTCGCCGTCCGTACAGTCTCACGCCGCCGGAGCAATTCGAAATGCCGCTAGCGTAGAGGACGTCAGGAAGGCTCTGGCCGAGGAAGGAGCAGTTCCAGTTCTCGTCCAGCTGTTGAGTTCAACCGCTGCCGTGGTTCAGAACAAAGCGGCGGCGGTTCTCTCGATTCTGGCGGAATCCGGCGGGTATTTTAGGGCACTGATTATACAAGAAAGAGGATTACAGAAACTGATGCGGCTAATTCAAGATTCACCGAGCTCCGATGCTATCGAAAGCGTTCTCCGTGCGATTATCGCCCTCGCGGCCACAGAATCTGTCGTCTGGATACTGTCAGCGTCAACTACCTTCGTCGTCCAAATCGGAGAGCTCATCAAGCACGGCGGCATTAACCTTCAACACCTATCCACGTCGCTCCTCGCCAAACTAACCCTAAGCGACGGCAACAAGAGAGCGATCGACAGCACGATGTTTTCACTACTGAAGCTGATGGAATCGCCGAAGCCTCCGGGGCTGCAAGAATCAGCAACGGCGGCGCTGGTGTCGATTCTCTCCGTCCGCACGAATAGAAAGGAGATCGTGAAGGAGGAGAAGAGCCTGATGCGGCTGGTGAAGATGCTGGACCCGACGTACGAGTCGGTACCGAAGCAGCTCCCGGTGGCCGTGGTGGCCGCCGTCGTCGCTTCCAGCAGCAAAGGTTGCAGGCGGAGGCTGATGGCGGCCGGAGCTCAGCAGCACCTGCAGAAGTTAGCGGAGATGGAGGTCGCCGGCGCGAGGAAGGCGGCGCAGAAGCTGGCGGGAAGCCGAATCAAGACCATTTTCAGCATGAATCGGAGATAATAAATGATAATAATTAGAAATATGAAACGGTGTGATATTTTTACTAATTATTGTAATTATTAAATAGTGAAGGATTAATAAAAAAATCGTTACGTGTGCTTTCATATAATTACAATCGTTGCATAACTTAATTTGTTGAAATTGTTTCATATGAGCAAATTATTATATTTGTTATAATTATATTAAATTTAATAAAAATTGAGTATCAATTACTATATAAGATTGATTGATGTATATCAAAATATATAGTTCCAACGAACGAATTAGAGGATCGCACATAAATATTATCAATTACAATAATTTTTTAATCAAACGTCTAATTACAAATATCATGCTATAGTTATTTCAATTTTTTGGATTATAAAAAAAAAAAGTGTTTTAACACATGTTTATTTTCATTTCAATTTCGCCAATATTATAGCTGATGTAGAAATTCGCACGTAAATAGAAATTTAGATAAACAAATTTCAAAAATCAAAATTTAAAGAACAACTTATAGAATTTTTTTGGATGAAATGTCGGTTATTTACTCATAATGGAAAGATTAGTTAATTCTTGAATTGAATTGAATTTAACGTGGTTTCATAAAGAGACGAGCCAATGAATGAGGTTGGCGCGTGAATACGAGAATGTTGTCTTGTTTAATTGGCGCCTTCTTTTTGGTTGGAGAGGACTGACTGGACTTGTTCGGCTTTTCAGTTAAAGAGTGGGGTCATTTTGGGAAAATTACACTTAATATTGTCGGCCGGACCGGACATGTTTATTATAGTATGCTGCAAAATATTATGATGGTAAATCATAGTACTTACTATTTACTGCACTCCATTTTTAATTGCACTCCAATTTAGTAGGTCCGATTTAGCATAAAAAAATAAAATTTAATCTATTTCTCCCATCGGCCAAAAAAATATATTTCTCCAACAATTTAATGATCTTGCATGGTCTTGAAATTGGACTACACTTTTGTAAATCATTTAAGATTATCGTCTTTTTTAATGAAATTATTCATTTGCTAAATATAACGAAGAAAATTGTTGCTGATTTATTCGGTTGTTCAAATATTTGTTAGTAATTTGTTTTTTTCCATTACTGTTGTAAACATAACTCATTTGTTCTTGATTATACGAAAATTTTAACAGATGTAACAATCTGTACACATGTTAATCTTGGCATAGTAAAATGTTAAAAAAAAACCAACTAACAATTGTGTTAGACTCGTTAAAATTTTCATCTTAAATGGACGAAATCACTTATGTGTTGTCAGTTGTGCATGTAATGAGGAAAATAGCTAGCAATTTGTTCGATTGCTCAAACATCAACTAACCATTTATCGTATTTTTATTGATCACATGTTAGAAACATGACTCATTTGTAAAAAATACGAAACTTAAAGTGGTGAAATGTTAAAAAAAACATTTGATTAATACTTTGTTCAAACTGCGGAATACATATAACAATTTGATATGATAATTTTAAAGATTTATAGAAAGATTTGGCAAAAGAAGATTTGATATTTGTCAAATATAATTGTGGAAATTACTTATCTTTTCACATGCAAGTCTTATTACATGAGGAATTTTACATACGAAGAAAAATGGATCGAAAAAGACACAGATAAAGCAAATATAATATGGTGTTATAGTTCCGTCCTTAATTAAAAGATGTAAAAAGCTCAATTACCACTAAGATCTTGAAAATAAAATAAAAAGTATTCATTTGCGATTTCCTAAGATTATCACACGAACTTAAAAAAACTACGTACGTACTACGTAGTCTCCTCCGATATTTTTCACACATTTGTTAATTTTATTATATTTAATATATATTATAAATTCATATAAATAAACATTATCACGTAGCTGTAATTGATTAATTAATATTAACTTTAGCAATCTTGACGGTAATTGTCAGAGACTCGGAGTATTATTTACTCTTTCCCCTGTCTGCTCTTCACCGTTAAGTAAATAATAAATAAACTTTATAAAAATAATCATATTAATTAAATAAAAATAGTTGGGGCCAAAAGAATCCGGCAGAAGGAAAACAGATCAGTATGGCAAGAACATAAAAACACAGGAAATGACCTTAAATAGGAACAGCAACCTCACATGAAAAAACTGAAAGAAAAATACAACCTATATTATTAATTGTCTGCCCAAGAAAAAAAAAATCCTACTTTTTTTTTGTAAGCATTTGCGTTTCATTTTTTTTTTATATTAAAACTCGGTGCTAAAACTGACGTAAAGAAATACGTGATATGCATGTAATAAGTTTTTGTTACGATTAATTGACCAACATATTAGATTTGTTGCCAAAAACCTGTTACATGCTGGTCAAATGTTGTCATTCGGTCAGTTTTTACGATAATTTTGAACAAAAAAAGTGAAACGCAACGAATCTAATATGTCAGATAGCCAACCGTAATAAAAAAAATATTGTTAAAACACCTACTTGCAATATAGTGTATACTTGCGATCGCTTTTAAATTATTTATACCCAAAGTAAAATCATCAATCTAAACATACATATATATATATTTATATATATATACATTAATGTTGAGTGAAATGTTTAGTAATGATTTTGTTCTGGTTCTGCAACCACATCTCCTGCTCATGCTCCAAGCTTTTCTTCTCCTCCTTCGACCGGTCGGATCTCGGATTAAAGCTCACCGCAAACGGGTCGTTCTCGTTATCCATCCATGCAGCTTTACCTGCATGGAAAGTCGGTGGTGTAGGTCCCGCACGAAACGTCGGTGCCACGTCAAAATGATCGGTCGAAGCAAAACACGGTTGTGACCGGCTCGTCGACGCTCCGTGAAAGACCGGTTCATTTAGAAACGGATTAACCGAAGCATTACTGGGCGCGGCGTGCGCGTTACCGGGCGCGTTATCGGGCGCGGTGTGCGCGTTATCGAACACAACGTTCTTGTCTGGGGGCGTACCGAGAGACAACCCGAGCTCCCACAACTCGACGTCCTTCGACGTAACCCACGACCCGGATTTCGGGTCATTATCGAACGGGTTCGGTTCGGACTCGAGCTGCCACTCGTCGGCTACAAAATTCATTGCCGGGTCCAAACTACTCGTGTTCGAACTACTATCGTCATCGTTACTGCTCGAGTTAGGCAGGTCTTGGAAATACTGCTCGTGCACGTTTATCGCTCCTACGTCTGTCACACTGATCAAATCCTCGAGCGACGTGCATTGTGACCCGACATCGTAACTCATCTCCGAAATCACGTCCATTTGCTCTGAATACTCACCGATCGACTCAGACACGTTGTATTGCCGGTTCGGGCCAACGAGCGATGACGGCCCGAGGACTTGTTCGGACGTGGATTGGTTCGGGAACGAAACGTGGTCCTTCAGGAACTCCTTTAGAGTTTGTATTACCTCGTCGGATATTTTATTTACGGTTGGGTACTCCGACATTTTCCCGACCCCGATCTCTCGGCAAAACGCGTAATACGAGGAGAGTTCCTCGAACTGCATCGAAGCCCGAACCGACGATTGGAAAGTGTGGACTCCCAACTCGTAGGGTAAATGGAAAAAGCTATCCATGAGAATCGTAATCGCTTCTGACATGTCTCGGTACAGGATGAAGGTCTCTTCGACAACCGCGTGGAGCGATATTTGGACCAAGGCGTTTTTCTTCGCCGCACCAGTGGGTTTTGCGGACATGGCTTTATCTAGCAAGCGTTGCCAATAGGCGATCTTTTCGAGCAACAACTCGGGTTTCATTTCCCGAGCAATCTTATCGGTTGCCTTTTTATGATTTCGAATCTCTTTTCTCTTAACCGCGACCTGTTCAAACATACGCAACATTAAACGACGTATTCACCTAAAAGATTTAGGTTTATTTGAAAATTTATTGAATTGGTTTTAGCCGGTCGAAAGCGTTGAAGTATAAAACTAAATCATATATTCAACTATCACCTTAAAGTTTTAGGATAAGGTTAGACAAAAAAAAATGTCCGTAGAGAACATAATTGGTCTGAAACTAAACAGTTTGGAACCATTCTAATTCAGACAAATTCCAAACATATCAGGTTTCAAGGGGTGAACCATATTAAGACTGTTAGTATACTTCTCTGAAACCGGTTTAGAATTGGACCATATTTGTTTCAAACTAGTTATTTGTTTTGTTTTGCTTTTTTTCTTTTTCTTTTTAAATATAGCGGTAAATCAACATTAAAAAACGGCACTGACAGATCCCGGACCGAACCTAACTGTATTTTACAAAACAGTCCAGAGCTGGTCCAGAACCAAACCAGTTTTTATACACTAAACCATCGCCAATAAAAAATTCTTTATGGGCCAGATCGGAACTGTATAAACCAGTTACAGTTGGAACTGATTCGGGCCGGACCTGCTTCATGCCCAACCCTAATTTTAGGGTAGTTGGCTAAGTGGTTAGTCTAAACTTTCACACATGGATTGCTCAAATTTAATACAACCTTTCCTCTGAGGAGGCAGTCGAGACGTTCATCGAGATACAACGCGAAAGACCGAACATACACAGTATAGTCCCACGGGTTCTTCCTTTTCGAGTGGTCCCGAAACGTACTTAGATTCAGAATCTTCTCGCCGCGTTTCATAAGATGCATCACGTCTCTCGGGAAATACGGGTCCCCCTCCTGAAATATCCGAAGAATCAACATCAACGACTTTAACGCCACGATCCAGTTCCTCGTCCTCCCCACGCGCCGCGCGATCGCGTGCGCGCAAGTCGCGGTGTAGTATTTATTCGTTGCGATCAACTGAAGAATTTCGGATACGTAGTTTTCGTCTAGAGGGACCTCGTCGTGTGACGTGGCTTTGAGGATCGCAACCTCGAGATTTAACGTGGCTACGTCGGCCCCACCGACTTTGGCGAGGCTAATGCTCGTCTGGTCCTTGACGGCTCCTAACGCCTTCCTTAGCTTGCTCGGCATCGCGTCGTTAAACCCGAGTCGATACGGCGGTGATGGAGATTGGGAGTTTAGGAACAATGGATGGTGAAATTTTGGATTTGGTTAGGTACGAGGTTTGATTGGTACAAAAATGTAATGGTGGTGTGTTTGGTTAGAGATTGTCGAAAATTTAGCATGGCCATGCAATAATGGCTGTTAATTAGTAGCTGGATTACATCTTGGATGTACTAAGATTTTTACTTTTCTCCACAGAATTCGGGAACAACGTTATCAATCCAAATCCGTGTACGGATTTCTCCGTTTGCGCAAGTTACATTTCTCCGTTTACGCGGCTCATATGGTATAGCAGTTCAACACTTTATCTATTAATCAATGATTAGGGATTTGATTCCCGCTAATAACTATAAAAATTGAAAAATGTTTATGGACAACACTTTATCCTTTAAGGCTGACCCGGTGCAAGTGAGGCTGATCAAGAAAAATAAAATAAAAACTGTCGGTTATTGTTAGACAAAAATAAATACAATCCATGATTCAGATTTTAGTTTATTATTATTATTATTATTATTATTATTATTATTATTATTACTTTTTAGGTATTTTAAAATAAAAAATTTATTATTCAATAAATCGTTAATCATTCACCTAGCTATGACTCATCTTGATCCGAGCATATGCTAGATTTGGTTATATAGTCTTAAAGAACATAGTTTATACGTCAGGCCGTGCAAGTCATTTAACTTCATCAATTGAGTCATGATCAGTTTAGAATTTTGATCGTTTAGAATGAGTTAAAGTGCAAGTGAGCTGATCAAGAAAAACAAAATATAAACTTAGACAAAAAGAAATAGAATCCATGATTGAGATTTAGTTTATTTTTTATTATTATTACTTTTTAGGTATTTTAAAATAAAATAATTAATTATTCAATAGATCATCAATCATTCGCCTAGCTATGACTCGTCTTGATCCAAGCATATGCTAGATATGGATATTTAGTCTTAAAAAGCATATTTTATACGTCAGGTCAATACGAGTCATTTAACTTCGTCAATTGAGTCACGATCAATATCGTTCAGTATGAGTTAGTTCATCTCATACTAGAAGATATTCTCTCGCAAATCAGGTAACTAGGTCTGACATATGCTTGAACTAATGCAAGTTGTCTAACTATGTATATCGAGTTATGCGTTATTGAATAATCACAATTCTGATAACAAATATATCGGAAAAGAGTCGAGATAGTAAAAAGTTACATACGGATGTTGAGGTAGTAAAAATATAACTTTCTCAATTGTATCAAATAAAAACTATAACTAACGTTAGTTAAATCGGTTGATAGAAGATATAATTATTATAATAGAGGTTATTCGCAACCCGATTCGCATAGTGGGCCACTGAACGGGCCTATTAAGGTCGGATCAACGTATTCTACATGACCTCAACGGCCTAATGAAGGACTGTGAATAAAAAGCTCATGACCAATAATTCATCATTTTAGCACGTAATATGAGATTATAAATAATGATCTAATTTAATAGGGATTTAAATCAAATTGGTACCTGGGTTAACAGCCCAAAACGAATTGGTACCTCCACTAAATTTTGTGACAAATTGGTACCCGAGTTAACCTGGGTATTGCACCGTTAGAATTTCTGGTTAAAACTAACGGAATCTCATTTTTGGCGCATGAAAAGACTAAAATACCCTTATTGCAGAATAGCTACGTAATAGCAATTCAAAACTTTGGAACCCAATATCTCACTCATTTCTTCATCTTTTTGGACAATATTTTTTTTGAAACCGCATAACTTTTCGAGATCTATGCAAGCCAAATAGCGTTAAAGTGATTTGACCAGTTTTTTTTTCAATAAACACCGGTTTCCATGTTAATTTGTTCTTTTTTGTATAAAGCTCCACCGCATTCTAACACTTATCAACTTTGATCACCAATTTTTTTTACTAATTGGATTCAAATACTACAATCAAACCGTTGCTCTTGGATTCCAACACTCCTGTTTAAGAACCAAATTGATATTATACCTTTCATCCAAAAGAAAACAAAAAGCGAAAATCTGTCGAATTAATTATTATGCAATCTATAACTTACTAGAATTTTTCTTGATGTCTCCAGTAAACTATATTGGTGTGTCTCTAAATCAATAAACGTCACTACAAGAGAATATATGGATCTTAGCATGATAAGCTACCAATTTTTTTGTTAATATATTTTTTGGACATGCTGAAAAATTGACCAGTTCTGCAGGTCTTCGATTTTAAAAGCTTGACATGGTCCAACATAAAATTGCAAATGGAACAGTTTTGGCAATATCTCGAAAGAAAATTTATTATTTGTCTCTAGCCACATAGTGGTAAAATTCTTTGTGTGGTTCTTTTAATGCAAGTTCATCTTATTTTCTCACATTACGGTCATCCCTCAGGATACTGAGAGTATCAATTTCCACATGTAGATTATATGAGAAAATAAACTATGTCTTCTTGGTGTCCATTCTAAAAGTTCTTCCAATACCCTTAAAAGTATTTTTCATATTGTTCTATTTCAAGTATGAAACATATTTATCTATCTAAGATCCATATGTTCTCTTGCAGTGACGTTTATTGATTTAGAGACACACCAGTATAGTTTATTGGAGACATCAAGAAAAATTCCAGTAAGTTATAGATTGCATAACAATTAATTCGACAAACTTTCATTTTTGGTTTTCTTTTGGATGAAAGGTATAACATCAATTTGGTTTTTAAACAGAAGTGTTGGAATCCAAAAGCAACGGTTTGATTGTAGTATTTGAATCCAATTAGTAAAAAAATTGGGTGATCAAGGGTGATAAGTGTTAGAATGCGGTGGAGTTTGATACAAAAAAGAATGAATTAACATGGAAAACGATATTTATTGAAAAAAAAAACTGGGAAAATCACTTTACGGCTATTTGGGTTGCATAGATCTCGAAAAATTATGTGGTTTCAAAAAAAAAATCGTCTTAAAAGATGAAGAAATGAGTGAGATATTGGGTTCCAAAGTTTTGAATTGCTATTACGTAGCTATTCTGCAATAAGGGTATTTTAGTCTTTTCATGCGCCAAAAATGAGATTCTGTTAGTTTTAACCAGAAATTCTAACGGTGCAACACCCAGGTTAACTCGGGTACCAATTTGTCACAAAATTTAGTGGAGGTACCAATTCGTTTTGGGCTGTTAACCCAGGTACCAATTTGATTTAAATCCCAATTTAATATGTTGATTTGTAATCAATGATATAATATAAAATATAATTTTAAATTGCAGCGTTTGGTTGTGATGTAATATGAAATTTAATGTTATATAATTTTCTTTCTAGTATGGCCATTTAAAATATTATATTTACCTCTGAATATTTTGAAATTGATTGTTTGATCCTAGTTTAATTCTTGTTGCTAAAAAAAATTCTTAACTTCGTCACTAGACATATATAAGAGCTGACTATAATTAGGCTTAAATGGTCGACATATTGACTATTCAAAGCTGTTGTGTGACTACGTTGACGGATCGTGCATATGCACTGATTGTTCATTAAATGATTATAAAAATTATCATATATTTACGAATATTAAATAGTAGGATATATTTAGGACATGCACTATTTACTTTGTTTTTTTTCCAAAATAAAATAATTAATAATCATTATTATTATTAATGAAAAAATAGAAATAAGGAAAGCCCAATCTCTCCAACGAGTCATTTCCACAACCTAAGTAGTGTAAATCTGCAGAGAGAAGAGTGGGAAGCAGCAGAGTCGCAGCACAGAGGGGAAATGTCGGGCGAGGAAGAGAAGAAGCCAAACGATCAGTCGGGTCACATCAACCTCAAGGTGAAGGGTCAGGTCAGCGTTCCTTTCTTCCTCTGATCTCTTCTCTATCAGTGAGCTTCAGAGAGACTGAGGCAGAGAAACGTCGCGTCTTCTTTGATCGTTGATGCGTATTTACTTATCCAGCTCAGATTCTCAGAATTCATGCTTTGATTTCGTGTTTGTATGCTTAATTCATGCCTGATGGCTGTTATATGTCTGCTGCTGGTTCTGATGGTGCCCTAGGGTTTCGATTTTGTGGGTGAAATGTTGCTCTAGGCCCTAGGGTTTGTACTTCAGAATTAATTTGCAGTTAGGTAATCTTAATCACGCATAAGCCTACGATTCTGCATAAGCCACATTGTTGAGAAGCATCTTTGGTTTTCGGTATAGAAAGTCAGATATTGGAACTGGCACGAAGTTACTTACCCGATTGCTTAGCAAGATTTTGATCTTTTTATGTGGAGACTTACTGTACTTGGGAAGATTATGAATTCAGTAATTTTAGTCATGCATAAGCCACATTGTTGAGAAGCATCTATGGTTTTCGGCATGTAAAGTCGGATATTGGAACTGACAGGAAGTTACTTAACTGATTGACTAGCAAGATTGATCTTTTTATGTGTTGATTTACTGTACTTTGGAAGATTAATGGATTCGGTCATTTTAATCATGCATAAGCCTCAAATTCTGCATTAGCCACATTGTTGAGAAGCATCTATGGTTTTCGGTATGTAAAGCCGAAATATTGGAACTGGCACGAAGTTACTTACCCTAAACCCTAGTAAGATTGATTTTTTTTATGTTGTGATTTACTGTACTTTGGAAGGTTGATGAAGATCTGAACTCTGCTATCACATTTAACCGGGCAATTTGTAGGAAATAGAACCTTGTCTTGGATAAGCTGTTTTATTATTAAGTTCGAATTGAATCTATGAAATGGATTGCTCGGATTTGTGTTCTTCTAGCCATTGTTAGCAAAGCACACACATTCAAGCAAATCATTTTTACTTTTCGAGTATTAGATACTTTTTATAGCTCAATAAAATGACATTGTCTTTACAAACCAAAGCTAGTGGATTTGGATTCGACCTAACGAAGTGACGTTTATTCAGGATGGGAACGAAGTGTTCTTCAGGATTAAGAGGAGCACACAGCTGAAGAAGCTCATGAATGCTTACTGTGACCGACAGTCCGTGGACATGAGCTCCATTGCCTTCTTGTTTGATGGTCGCCGTCTCCGAGCCGAACAAACCCCCGATGAGGTCTCTCCCTCACTCTGTCTCTCATACATACATGTATATACATATACAAAGTGCATTCATATATCTGGGTTTTGAACCGAACTCACTTTTCTCAGCTCGAGATGGAGGAAGGTGATGAGATCGACGCAATGCTGCACCAGACCGGTGGCAGTGGAACGGTTATGGCATGAGAAGCATTGATGGATGGATATTTAAGCTATTGCTGCTCGTATTATCGGTAATGTAGGATTGTGTTAAACCCGGGTTTGTGTTTCGAGTATGCACTCATGATAAAGACCAGAATTCGACTTTGTCGTGTTTGGATTACTTACAATTTCTGTGTGATTGTTATGTTTAATTTCACCAGTTGGCGATAGAACAACGAATTTTCACCAAAATGACAAACAAAACACATCATACGTTGTATCTGTATTTGAGTTTGATAGGCTGAAAACATAGTGAATCAACAATCAATTAAGATCGATCAGATCGGTAACCCTAAAACCCAAAATTCAAAAACATGGTGAATCAACAATTAAGATCGATCAGATCGGTAACCGTAAAACCGCACTGCTATACATTGTGGCTTGAACATAGGACTCAACAACAACTAAGATCGATCAGATCGGTAACCCTAAAACCGCACTGCTATACATTGCGGCGAAAGCTGTTCATACCTTTATATTTACAAGCTCTCTACATTGTTAGAGAAGATATGAACGAATGGAAGTCTCTTAGAACAAACACTAATATGATACAATAAGAGTTAGAGGATCGATCTTTCGCTCGAAAACGACCCATCCATTGTAAATTCACTCCCGATCCCGATATATTGGTCTCTGCAACTAGTTGATGTGAGCTTTCCTCTCTTTCGGCTGCAAACCCGAACCAAAATACACAAAATCACGGGTGTAAGTTACAATACGATAGAATCTTTCGGTTCGATGAAACGAAATTGAAATACTTACCGGACTTCTTCTCGTTTGAGGTGGCGATTTATGATGGCTCAACTCTGACGGTAGAGGTTTGCCGGATACCCGATGTATCAACACTTGTGTATGATTGTAGATGCTGCATTAACCGAAACCATATGCTCTTAATCAAACCAAAGCATCAACAAAATAGCATTCCAACCAGCAGTATATACACAATACCTAAGTCGATGTCGGTTGCAAGTAGTAAAGAAGGCGACGAAGCCGTTCAATATGGTTCTCAGAGCTCGGAAAACCTGTTCGTTCAAAAAAGACTGGGATTAATCATCTATACAGAGTCGTAACTAGGGTTAGGAACATAATCACAGTCCCAAATTTGCACCAGTCCCGGGTTTAAATTCTTTATAATAGGTTTCCAGGTTTCGTTTTCGTTGTTTTTTTTTAATTTTCCATACTTTTTTATATTAAATTTGTCGGATTTTGGTTCATGGCTCCATAAAACAGCAAATATATTTATATTTAAAGAAGATTAAAAAAAAAAAAAAGGAAACTTCTGCTTTAACTTATGTCAAATACAGTTAAACTGAAAAATTTATGCAAAATTGAGGTACAATTTAACTTAATTGACATAAAGATACATGAATGTAAGAAAACTCATATCTAAATCCGTTAAATTTAACAGAAAAAACGAATGGAAAATAAAAAAGTAACGAAAACGAAACTTGGGACGCCTATAAGCAACATGGTGCAAACCTAGACTGTGATTATATTCTTAACCAACTATCATTGAACAAAGGAAGCTCTAATATATGTAAAATAACCTGAGAGAAGAGATCGTTCCATAGTGAACGCCACAACGAAACCTCATACGTGCTTTTTACAGCATTATTTGTAGCCGATGCGACTTGGAATAGACTACTGATGGATTGCCATACCTCCAATGCCGAATCATATATGCCGGTCCAAAGAAAAGCCACTGTATTTGCTAATCCGAGAATAATACGAACCGGCAACGATAGGACCTCCCACAATGTCCATACTATAGGATACAAGATTGTCAATCCTGCATAACCGAAAATGTTTAAATGCCAAAACCTTGAAATAATCCCGGTAAAGTGCTGACAATGAATATTTTTTCATTCACAGGATTCAAAATGCTAAATACCGAAAAATTGAACTTGATTTTCACTTACCAATGTTCCAAATGACAGAGAGTAGGAACCACAGTGGCTGCAATAAGATTAAACCGAGCTCAGCAACAAGATTGCAAGACGATCCAACAGCAATACACACGGCGGAGAAGGAGCTGGTAACTATTTCAGAGAGCACATTCCATAGAGGAAGAAGAAAATCCGACAGGGCGAGAAGTGGTTCCACAAAGGGTTGAGATAGAACTGAGAAAAACGACCTTACGGTTCGAGTCATCATCAGAAACCACTTGACAGCCTTCTCGCAGTTATGAAGAAACAGCATTGTTCCCAGGTACTTGATTCTTGATACCATCTCCCATGATTCTATCCAATCAAAAAGGGGGCCACACAAATGTGCAGCAGTTGCCTTCAGAACAGGGACGTTTTTGTACAAGTCGTAAAACCCGATAAGCACAGTCACGATGGACACAGCAACGTAGAGAGCTCGAGCAAGAGGGCACATCCAAGGACGGTAGATATGGCAAAAGACGGGATAAGATTGCAGAAAAATCACCCATGAGGGAAGTCCAGCTTCTAACAAGGTAAGCAATCTCAAATTCGACATTATCACTTGCTTTAGTGCAAAAGGGAGGTCATGATCATTGAACCTGGAAATTATCAAAACATCCCTGTACTTGAAACTGTCAATCCTAGTTTCGCAGCCACTGGTGGAAGAATCAGTCATATCTTCGTAACGCCTTTCATCAGAAAAGAAGTCAGGTTCGTCCCCATTGCTAAAGGATGATGATGATCTAACTACTTTCCTCTTCTTTAGAGGTGGTGTGTTTGGTTCACCTGATGTATCATCTCTGTTTACAGCATATGTGCTGAAACTATCACTAACACTTTTCGGAGAACGCCCCCAAGTGGAAGGATCATCACTGTACGATTCTTCACAGGTTGAAATGTTAGATTTAGGAAGTTCTTCTTTAGCATCATAGAACACCTCTCCTGGACATAGAAACAGAGAAAAACATATTAGAGGCACAAATGTCGGGCTTAATCTACCAAAAAAAACCTTGAAACGTTATTTCACGAATCGAACTACAAGAGAGAAAACATAAAGCTCATTGGCCTATCAATCATCTATGCATATTTTCGCAGTTCAACAACTATTTGTAAACAAAGCTAATTGAAATATTTCATGGGATCGATCGATCAAAGTTTCACCTATGCATTCATTCAGATATTCCTCCAACAGTAGCCGCTCCGCCTGAGTTCCAGAGAACCATGAGGACATGCAGCTTACAGCTTGAGCTATGCTATCAAATTCCCATCTGTTCATAAACTTAGCCTCTATGGCAAGGCAAGTATCAGTCTGCAAAGCAAGCCACGAGATTGTAGAAAAAGAGCTTTCATTGTCCTCATTCATCATCAATGGTGAAATATGAGACTGAATCTGCACAAGAACGGTACCTGAAGCTCGTTCAGGTAATTGATGCCTCGAACATTATCCCATTCCACTTCAAATACAATAAAACCATAGAGGATTCTATGCAACTCGCTGCTTAAAAGAAGCGAGTTCCGCAGTTTCTTCACCGGAAGCAAAACCCGCTTATGAGACAAAGTTGCAGCATCAATCAGCGCAGCCCATTTCTTGAGCTTTTTTGTTCGGCCAGTTTCTAGCTTGGGAAGAGCTTCTTTTCCTTCTTTCCTTTGTCTCCGTGCTTTTGTGTTTGCAAAAGGAGAGAGCCTCGACTACACCACATAATATAGTAGAGCATACAATGAGAACCTTGTCATAAACATATAAACCCTAAAAAGAGTACTGTCTCCTCAACCATATCACCTACTGACCTACCTTTGTAACCATAAGCTGCCATAACTGTGTTGGCTTTGAACTAAAGTTCAACCATGGCCTATTGTCCACCAGTATGTAAAACTTTTTACTTTCAAATGCCAGGAAGAGGCTAAGATCGGAAAGATAGGACTGCAAGTCTCTGCAATCATACACCAGACACAATTCAAAACAGAAGTTTCAAATCAAAATTAAGTCTTAAATAGATTCATGATCAACAATAAGAAATGGATCTTATTCATTCTCCAGCAGTAAGTGAAAACTTACCCAATTTGCAAGCTTTTCAGAGGAAATACACATCGCTCGGTGTCCTCTTTCCCCATTTCGCCTCAAAAGAACCTAGAACGCAACAGAACTTTCTAGAATCAGCAATTGAAGCACGCAATTATAGAAACAACAGATGCAGATGCATAATTATCGACATTCACGAAGTATCTAGACCTGGATCGCTGGAATTCCATGAAAATGGAAGGAGCAGGAAGAAGCAATCACCAGCGAACTTCATCAACAGGAATTCCGATCCGGCTAAGCAATAAACGGCAACGAATCTCACAGCCCAAAGGATTAGTTGATTAACTTACGTACAGCGGTGAGAGGAGTCGGAGACGATGTCAACAACAGCTGCACAACTGAACAGAAGAACCAGAACTTTCTGAATTGGGGAGAAGAATATGTTTGGGAGTTTGCTTCGGTTGGAAGGCGAAGGTGAAGGAAGGCGCGTCGTCTTGTAGCGAAGGACACGTCGAGATGTGACAGAGAGACGTCATCTTCAACCAACTCCCGCCTCTTCAGAGAGATAGTGGAGGGGTTAAAGGGTAAGATGGTAAATTTATTAGAGACGCCATTAGAGAGACCTGCGGATAACGGAGCCAGCTAGCTAGAGAATTTGACTGCTTCACTATTCACTATAATAGTAATCCATCAATAAATTATATTTCTCCTTTATTCACTATAATAGTAATCTTCATAAAAATAAAAAAAAAAAAAAAAAAAAACTCATCCTAGTATAGTTTGTCAAAAAAAAAAAGCTTAGTATAGTCTCAGGCCAGATTTGATGAACAAACATCTTATACAATATAGTTTTACCATCAGTTCAGTATAATCAAAATGCTGACCCGTTAAATATAGTTCTACTTTTTTAAATCCTAATATAGTCAAAAGGCTACCCCGTTATGCTTAGTTCTACTCGTTTCCTCATATATTTATAATCGATCAAGTAGTGACTAGATTAAAACACCGCCGAGTGACGCATCGAGATGTTTCAAACTTAAAACTTTGTTCTTCTTCTAATTAACATTGTTCAATTGAAAAAAAAAAAAGTGTACATTTGATTAAAAAAAATAATGTAATATGAAATCGATTAAACGCTTATCATTACATATCGAGTTCAAATAATGAATAAATAATCAAAATTAATACTTTATTCATTACATATCGATCCAATATTTTGCATGAAAATATATAGGGAGTAAATATATTATGATGTTAATTTGACCCACACATATAAACAATTTTCCAAAAAATATAACTCACACATATATATGTATTAATAAAAAAAACTAAATTTGTATATTATTATTATTATTATTATTATATATAAGTGGATGTAGCTACTTTTTTTTTAACGATTTTTCGTCTCTTTGAACGATTTTTCGTCTCTTTTTTTTTTTTTTTTTTTAACAAAATAGACGATTGTAGAAGAACTTAAAAATACTTACAAAACTAAACATATTACAAAATACAAACTATAATAAACGGCATTATTTTTATACTGTTTATTTTAGACGCTCAATCGTTGCTTAATTTTGGGCAAAAAAAAAAAATCGTTGCTTAATTAAAACGTTATGCCCCTTGACTTTATGGTAACTCTCACATTAACCCTGTGATTAAGTTAACTCGGTCACTGAAGAAAACCAATAAATAAATGATTAGGATGGACCATATTAAGTAATAATTAATACCTAATAATATTTAAGCAAGTCGTCACATGGGTTAGGAATCTTTGATTTTGTTCCATAGTGCCTAATTTTATTGATTTTATATTTTTGTGTCTATGATGCTTTGCTACATAGATTTGTACTATAGTTATTATTATCCCATTATTGAATTTCAAATTTATATAGTTTTATATAGAATGACAGTTAGAGCAATTGAGCCGAGTATCGACCTGACTCATTTTTCTCGAGTTTGAAGTCGAATTTGACAGAGTATAAATTTTTGGTGTTATACTTGATAAATTCGAGCTCGGCTCGATTCGGCCGATTAAAGATAATTTTTTAATTAAACCATAAAGAATGCGCCTTAATTTGAGTTCGAACTCGATTTGAATTGATAATATATATAGTATATTACAATATAAAGTTCTAATAATTTCGAGTTCGAAATCAACGCTAATATGCAAATAGAAAAGATCAATAGGCTCACGAGTCGAGTACCAATGAACTCGTACTCGATTCGATATCAGAAAAAACTCGACTCAACTCGAAATTTATTAAGTTGATTTTAAATATGAACTGCCTATTTTGAGTAACTCACAAGAATGACCGTTGAATGGTTCATCATTTAACCGGAAAAAAAATTTTGTTAGTTTTTAAAAAGAGATATACTATTCAACCATCGCTGAGTTCATAAGAATAAAAAAATATCCATGATTAACATTTATAAGTTGATTCATTTATGTTAGTTTTTACATTGTGCCGAGTTAAACCCAATAAACCAATAGAAAACAGCAATATATACAAGTGTGGTTCTATCTTAAAACCAATTGATGATAAAAGAAAATGACATAATTATAGTAAGTAATTAAGATTTAGGACTACACTAAAAAAATGCAAATATAAGGGCCGGGCCATTAACTCGCTACGACCCATCGTGGAGTGGACACGCGCCTTTAGATGAGCGTGGGCCGAGAAATAGATAGGCACTGTATCATCGGCGGGGCCCAGCCGGCATGTTCGGCGGCAGATCTTTTCAGCTCGGTGTTGTAATAATTGCACATGGACACAAAGATAAGGAACGTGCTCTGCACGCGCGTAGTTTGATCTTCATTATCATGCAGTCTGTCTATATGTGTGTGGATTGGCTTGGACACTGGGGCAAGCAGGTGGATTGTCTCCTCAAGAATCAAATTATAATTATTATTGTTTGTTTTTATATTTATTATTGTTAGTTAATTAAAATAAATGCGATAATAAGAACGATTATATGTCATTTTATTGTTACTTTATGTTTAGACTCTTCTGTTGTTTATTTGAAATCGTTTCAAAAACCGGTATGTACTGATCTCGTTAATGTAGTACCACTAAAAGTATAATATAGTTAATATGTTGACTCGTTAATGTGATTAACGAGTCAACATAGTAACTATATTATCCTAATAATACAATATTTAAATCAATTGGTAAGAGTAGATATGTTGTTGTGAAAATAAAGGGGCGGTGGTCCATATTTGAATGAATAAAGGCACTCTAATTAAAGAGGGCAATGCATTGATAGAGAATAAAGTAAAAGTTGTAAGGTAAGGTTTTGAAGGTCTCTATGCAAACCACCACCCTACTACTTTGATTTCCAAAGCTGGTCTTAATAGTTAATATAACCCTAGTTTTAGTATTTTTAATAACAATGATATAGTAATAGTATTGAATCATCACTATCATGAATATCTATCACCATTTCTAAGAAGAAAACATTCAATTTGGAAACTGACTATTCAAATGGTTTTTATGTGAGCGTAAACGAATAAGTCGTGAAATTATCATTTAAGGAGTGTCATGTTATTCATGATCTTATTTGTATGCATGCTACTTCTCTAATGATGGTTAAAACAAATCGAAAACCACATGCTCTAACTAGCAATACAACGTCAGTTCCGAATGGAAAGGTAGTATCTGTTTTAACTGTATACGCACACGAATGTGGATTATCAAAAATGACATTGGACATAAAATCGACTGATCCAACCTCATAGAGAGAATCTAACCACACATGCCTATTTCATTAGATGCTCCCTGACATATACCCATGATATTCGACTGGTTTTTCTGTGAGCGTAAACGAGTAAGCAGTGACATTATCAGTTAAGGTGTAGTGTGTCATTCAGAACATTACTTGTATTGTATGCATCCAACTTCCCTGATAGACAGACCAACAAAGCGAAAACCAATTTACGTGCTCTAACTAGCAAGACCTTTAACGATGATCTATATCGAATGGACATGGTACATCCATTATCTGTATACGCAACGCAAATGTGGATTATCAGAAATGACAATGGACATGAAAACGACTGATCCAACCTTAGAAATAGAATGTTGTTAAAAACAAACATAACCCACCTCTGGCTTCATTGGGCTAATTGTTCTGAGCCCAACTAACTGGGCTAAACTGGAAGAGATCAAATTAAAAGGCCCAAAAGCCCACTTTTAATTACTGGGCTTGAATCTTCAAGATCCAACAAAATCTACACCACCCACCATCCCGCATTGGCGGCCTCCTCGCCGCCGCTGAATTAGGGTTTAGGGTTCGATCGTCTCTATTTAAGCAGCGCCGCACCTCCTCTTCTCAATCAGTAGTATCTCTTTATCGTTCTGCAATTTGATTGAATTCTTCACATTAGGGTTTCAAATTTTAGGGTTTCAAAGTTTATTGTTGTAAATTTCATGGTTTTCGTCTTCTCCCTATGAGGAAGCATACCCAAATCGATAGGAAGTGCCGTCTGACACTCAAAAGCAGCGATTCGCTCTCCTCCGCTCCGCCTTCTTCTCATCCGCCGCCGCTGCAACCTCCTCAACTACATGTAGGAGTCCTGCAGCTCGGCCGGGAATTTGGTTGTCGGCGGCGGCGTCTAGCTGTGTGGTTGATTTGAAACGGGACTCTGAGGTTGGACAATTAAGTTCGTGTAATCTTCAAGCTGATTTCTTCTTCTGTAAGGTCCGAGCCACGTCGCCGATAGCTAAAAGCGATGATCGGCGATGCTATGATTGGACCAATATCAATTTCTTGTTTCGCTGTCTGATAGGAACCTGTGGATCTCAATTATCAAATGATCTACGGAGCCGTTTTATGCGATTACATTTCAATTTTATACAGTTTTCTTCAAAAAGCTTGATGATTTTAAACGTTTTATGGGTAAATTTTTTTATTTTGGTGATTGTTTTTTAGAGAAGCCGGTGATGATTTATGTTTTATTGGAATTACCGTCTGAATTCATTGATGTGAAAATACTGGCTGTTTCTGAGGCTTCATTTTAATTTTATTGTTGAAACAGCAGAATTTATAACGATACTACATTGCAAATAATCTAGTTTTAAAGTTTTACAGCCCAAAAACTATATTGTCTTAGTTTTGATCTGATTTATTAATAATTTGTTAATTTGAAAGATATTGTCTTTAGCGACCAAAAATTAAAAAAGTTATTCCTCCTAAACTAATTAAGATCCTGGCAATAATTTCATAATCTAATTTTTTGATTGGAAAAGTTCAAGATAACTCGAATTCTTGATTTGACATTGTAAAACATATATTAACAGAGTTTAAAATTGGAGAAATATTATATTTGCCCCCTTAATGTTAGGAAAAAAATCACCGATCTAACTAATTTTTGGAATTCAAATACCAAGAATAAGGGAAAATGAGTTCCTGGAACCATAATCACTATAAACGCATAATTTGATAGATTCGCTACAAATGTATATAAATAAATCAACCGCACTTTACTTCATTTTTGTTGAAGATTTGAAAAATCAATTCACAAATTGCACCATCACATCTATATTAAAGAAATATATCTGAGTTGCAGTTCATATCGATGATGACAAAAAATAGAATGTTGGTTAAAAAATTTAAATTTTTATGTTTGCTAATATATATAGTGTAAATATGTATGTAGTGATGTGCTAACATACTTTTTAATAATATTGTAGGAAAAAATGGTGACCATATGTTTTCGATACGATGAATTGTTCGATGTTAACGATGTTATCGTTAGTATCGCAATGACAAATCAATTTTTTATGAAACTTATAGATGCATTACACTTGATAATGTGATATTGGTGGCTAAGAACATGATCCAGTGCCGAGCACCACATGTTGAATTTATTTGGATCTTCGATCAATAATTTTACATAGTCATTGTTCAAAGTTATTGATAACAAATTTTGGCTATAGGCACCGAGCAAATTGAACTGGTTATCGTGCCAAATTGGGGAGGTATGAAGGTTGAAGACGATGGCGATTACGAACAAAATGTAAGAGTCCAATACGTGCACCCTGTTTTCTATGACCTCACATATTAGATGGTCGGTTTAGGGTTATATTGAGGCAATCTTGAAGGGGAGAGCAGTAATGCGAATGTGTATGACGGTGAATGCAGCAACGCATAACAGTTTGATACGACTCTATCGGATGTTGTAGAGAGAGACGAGTTGTATTCATCCGACTCTAGAGCAGAGCCTTACGAAGAGTTGATGAACCGGGAGAACCGTGATGGAGACTATCAGTTCTCGGAATATTGGATCTTAGGTGAATGGCAACAAGGGTTAGTGTGCAACGACTTGAAAATACATGCTGCTTCATCGTCAAGTACAATACAGTACTTTAAGAAGAATAAAATGTTTCCTAACAAGAAGAAACTGCAAAAGTATGTTAAAGATTGGCACATCGAGAATTCCCGACAATGTAGGACTCCAGATCAAGAACAACTGCACAGGTGAAATTCTGTAAGCATGCACAGATGAACGTTGTTCGTGGGATATTTGTGCAACATCAGAGTTTTGCGGAGAGAAATATATTTGTGCACCATTAGTCTTTTGGTATCAAAAACTTATTAACCCTAACAAAAAAATATATGTAAGATTTGAGTAATCAATTTTGTATACATTTTCTTCAATATCAAACTAAATGTTTATTTTGACTATTTTGAAAATTAAAAAGAGAAATATCAAGTCTTTTAAAATGCAATTGAGTTTAAATACACTTGAATTTGTTGTTGTTAATTATATTTATTTATATCAAAGTTGAGATCCAAAACTAGTTTTATTTAACTTTATTTAAATTCGTTAACATTCTAACTAAATTCTTATTTTTATATTGAAACTTTATTTGGCTGGAAATAAAAACCATAGCTAGTTGGACTCTTTTTAGGATCATATTGGTGCATAGTCAAACTTCTTTAAAAGATGGATAGATGTATTTTAGTTACAAAAATGTGTGGGCACCAATTTCAGTCGGTTACATACTCTTTATGTGAGGATTTTTGTTAGATTTTAACCAAAAAAATTGACAAAGCTATGTAATTACTACTTTTGAAAAAGTGTGCAGCATTTCAACGTTATTTTCTTTGAATCGATTCGCTTCTTAAAAGCAGATTCACCTTACAAAATCCTCGAATGAGCAGCGTCTGCCGATCGGCGACAATAAAAGTGTATGACTTGTTGATTTTTTTTTTGTTATACGTCATCATATTTTTCTTATGTGAAAATTTTCATTATTTTTATCTAAAAATTTATCAAAGTTAGCTAATTGATACTTTCAAAAAAGTTAAATTAGCTAATTGCTATTTAACCTAAAAACTATTGTATACCCCAACTAATTTGGACCCTTTCTAGTAGAGATTTTCTATCACCACTGCTCATATATAAAATGGTTAAGAACACAATAGGGGCCTGAATGTTTGCCCATGTTGCCAAAAGGGGTCTGAATTGAAAAAACGTATTATTAAGGGTCTGAATTTTGAGTTTTGTGTATAAGAGAGGTCTCCGTCTATTTTTTCTGTTAAAAGTGACGGAAAGTGGTTACATGCCAAACATGTGACCGAAAATAATTTGAAACCCCGAAAATGCCCTTTGACCAGAGTGTGTCATCACATATTTGACCTAAAAAGACGAAAATACCTTTTAAGCCACCACCACCCATCTCCGGCAAGCCTAACCTCCCTCCGGCGACCCAAAAAGCTCCAATCGGAGCTTTTTTGGGTCACCGGAGCTAGGGTGGTGGTCGCCGAGGTGGTGGTCGCCGGAGTGGTGGTCGCCGGAGCTGGGGTGGTGGTCGGTGGCGGTGGCCGTGGTGGCCTTAGGGCATAATTAGTGTGCAAGGGTATTTTAGACATTTCACATTTCATTAATTAAACTGATAGATTGTATAATAATTGCAAAATTGTAATTTTGTAATTTCACGTATTTCCGTTACATTTAACAGCAAATTTGGACGGAAATTCGATTATCAACAAAACTCAAAATTCAGGCCCTTAATAATACGTTTTTTCAATTCAGACCCCTTTTGGCAACATGGGCAAACATTCAGGCCCCTATTGTATTCTTAACGCTATATAAAATGCACACTTTGTCAAAAACCAACCACATAATTTAAAATTAATGAATATCAAATGGCAAAAATCAATTTAAATGACTTCTTCTCAATGACTTAAGTCAAACAAAGAGGAGCACTTATTGCATCTACATTGAACATATTTCCTAACTCTACACTAATTAAGAAAACCATTCTACAAAATGGCTTGTTAATTCAAAGATAATGAATTGACTCCAAGAAGACAAATCAGCTCTACTTTCTGCTAAGACAATCATCTCAAGTCACCTTCAACATTCAGCTCTAGAGAAGTAATCTAAACAAGCTGTACTAACTTAACCAAAAATAATGAGGATGGAATTCAATTTTTCCAAGCCAAAAAATTATGAGTCTTTCTCAGGTTTGTTATGTTGGAGGGAAGAATCTGTTGAGATTGAATGGCAATGTGTAGAACTCTTCATTCCGGTTGTCGCCTCGGAAAGTTCGGAACTTGACCCACCACGGCATTCCTCTGTCTTTCTTCGACTTCTCCACCTCCAGCGTGTTGTCGAGGAACACCGCCACGATGAGCCCCACGGTCGGGGGAGACGAGAATATGGTGTTCAAGAATGCGTTGAACTGCAAAGCAAATGTAGTTAGCTTCTGTTATTTGGTTTACTTGTTCAACAAGCTATCTATGGGTAAAGAAGCTAAAAACAATCACAACTATAGGTTATGTTGCTACTTGTCATCCCATATTTAAAATGTTGATATTCGGTTGCTGAACTATAATATTGATTGATTTTCACTTTTTCTACTGAGGATTTTGGCGTTAAAGTTCATGGTATAAGCTTGTTTGGTGCTTAAACACATGTTTTTGTTTTGTCAATTAAGAGAAAAAAATGTAGAAAACAACAAATCTAATAGTTGGAACACTGAATATCAACATTTTAAATATGAAACAGCGATTAACAACATAATCTATAATTGAGACTGTTTTTAGGTTCTGAACCCATCTATCTACTGTGTTGGTTTACTTGTTGAGGAGGCTATTTATATGATCTTCACACAATTTGAAAATTTAGCTGGATCCATTTTATATCTCATGTTACTTGGGTTTACTTGTTCAAACAGGCTAAATATCTATTTACACATATTCGTTTACTTGTTTAACAAGCTATGCACCTCACCATAAACTAACAAGATTTTCTGTAACAAACTAACAAAGGCAAAAATGGGTATTTGAAAGCTTACCCATCCGGCCCTAGTGTGGACGAGACCCTGTCGGGATGGAACCCAATACTCGTTGAATAACTGAGGCACAGAGATCCCGAGAAAGAGCGTAAGACCCGTAATGACAAGGTTTCTCATCGAATTCATGTTTGTAAACTGAAGAAATGACAGTCCAACTGATGCTGAAACAACAATATTTGAGACAATATCAGAAAACGGTCGGATAGAAACCCCACAAACAAGATTTGAGATTGATTCATCGTACCTACAAGCCCGAACAGGACACAGTACAATGCTGCAAATATCGGGAAAGGTATGGATGCAAATACAGCTCCAAACTTCCCTGCAAAAGCATTTATCGGTAAAACACGCATCAAAGATGTGTCTTTTATTGTTTTGGGTTTCACATGTTGTAGAATATTCTTTTCGAATAAACATACCTAAGATAGAGAAGAAAATCATGAAGCCAGCCGAAATTTGCACCACTCTGCGACTCCCGACTCGGGTAAGCCCAAGAAGGCCGACATTTTCCCTGAAAAAAGATATTTAGTTCAAAATTAGATTCAGTAAAAAAAAAAAAAATTGCAACCCTAAGTTATGAGATCTGTTTGCTTACACAGAAACAGTTGAGCCAGTTCCAGTTCCGAAAAGACCGTCAAGTAAAATCCCGATTCCCTGCAAAAAAAACGCTTAAGCATTAAGAAACTCTAGATAAAATTCCGAGTTTGAAACTTTACGAAGTAAAAAACATACCTAGATAAGTAACAGTTTCATGAAATATTAAAACATTCTGCAAAAAAACTGTTACTTTTCTAGTTTAGATTTCAAAGGTATGTTTTTTACTTCGTCACAAAGTTTCAAACTCGAGAAAACACAAAAATGTTGATAGGGAAGAACTTACCTGCCACCCGATGCCCCGACTCAACACATACGCAGGAGGTGGAGTTGCTATTGCCAACCGGGACGCTGCTTTGTATGCTGCAGTTGACTGCATCCAAAGTTATAAGGTCATTTTACACACAAAATATACAACCGATGTTATATATAACATATATATACTGCAGATATTTACCTCGATCATCGATACAAGAACGGGAGACATCATGGCAAATGCATGACCAGCAGCAAAAGTCGGAGGACCCCATTGCAGAGGATACGGGAACTTGAACCTTAACGCGATTTGCAAGCACGGTAAATTCTCAGAAACATAAGAAATGTCGTAAATTTATCAATGATCAATGATGTTAATTGATCCATTTACCATGGTGCAGTAGAGATTAAATTCGCTCGATCTGTCCTGCAGCTGAGTTGGGTGATTGAAGGCCGGTCTCTGTAGGCCCCGCCCGCAGTCAAAATTGCGGAGTATATCCAAATAATAGCAATGCTGATCAATACAGGGAATCGTTCGAATATCGGAATGTCTTTTATAGGTCTCACATGCTTCAGATACTGCATGTTCATGATTTTTTGTATTAAAGCAGTGAAAAGAATAAAAACATGACTGCAAATTACTTACCTGAGATAGTCCAATGACCAATAACAGCGTCGGGATTCCTATTTCAACACATCTGCCCAGCTGAAAATTTAAATTTTTTTTTTAAAAATGAGATAGCTTTCATTGATTTTAAGATTGGAATGAAAAGTAGAGGACATACTGCGGGAAATCCTCGTTGGAACAAACCCAAACCGACTAATCCGACCACTGGTGCCATGCCAAGAGGGCTGAAAAATCTGCAAAATTAGAACTGATTCGTAAGTTTCTTTTTTATAAAAAGACCATATATTTTCATTTTGTAGTGAATTTTACCGAGAAAAGAGACCCCAAACTTGGCTGTAACCCAGAATGATCTGTATGCTTGATGCTACGATCAGAGCTCCTTGGATAGCTCGCATCGTTTGTATAAATCTCTGCAAACCAGAGAGAGTGGAAGATCTCTTTCATCAAAACCCTATGAAATGGAAAACTTATCAACCCGTTTGCCCGTAAATCAAAAGAACATTTTTGTTCATTCTCTCTTTTAAGGAGATTTGTGATCCAATCTACACCTTCTAACATTACAACATGAATCAACAATGCATCAGAATTCAGAAACATATTCCAAGCTGGTTTATTGAGCAAAATAAAAAGTTTTTGCACTATCAAGTGTATATCTTTTACTAAAACCTTGAAAATCAAGAAGAAAAAAACTCGATTTTTGGCCAAAAAAGTCAATAAATTGCTTGTGGCTTCTAAAGTATCAATCAAAGAACGAGAGAAATGAAGAACGAAACCTACTTCATGAGGATCGTCAATTTTTTGGAGCGATGAGTCGCCAATAATGTAGACTATTGGAACAACAAATGCAAAGGACCCTCCAACAACTGCTGGTAATCGGGTCCCAAAGAGGGCTTGTAAAAGAGTGTTAATTCCACCAACAAAGAGCAAAGTTTGTACTACCCGTGCCTTCTCCCCCTGAATTTAAAGCAGAAAGAAACCGTTATATATGGATCACTTTGGTAAATGCTATAACCCGATGAGGAAGCAAATCTAGTATCAAATAGAGTTTTTTGAGCAAATCTTACATCGCTTCCACCCATCATCGGAACAAGCATTGAAGGGATCATCACACTGGTCCCGAGCACTAGGATGTAGTTTTGAAACCCGAGTAAAATTGTTTCAGCTGCAATATATGTAAGTATCCAAAAGGTGAGACAATGACAAAACTAGAATCCATATTCTTAAACCAGCAGATCAAGAAAACAGTCGAGGCAGTGAACTACTTACACCTATTTTACACACATTATGTAATATAAGGATTGATAGAAGTAGCATGGTTCATCGAATTGATTACAGCTAACAAAAGCAGCCAACTGATAAAGCAACACGAACGGGAATGACCCTTTATCTCAAAATGGCAGAATCCTCATATTACGAGTTACGGCTACGGGGTATGGACGGAAACATTATGGTATATTGAAAAATGCCAAATACTATACTATACACAAAAAAAGCAACATCTTATGGATGGACCACTCTGGTCCCATCCATCCTTTCTACAAAATTCAACACATTGCCATACAAAGTGTTCCAACTTTCTGGAATACAAATCAAGTGACCATTGCACCTCCCTCAAATCCAGTAATCATCAAGAATTGCCATCAACATTACAAAATTAAAATTTTAAAAAGGAAAATGTTGGTGCCACTTAAAGGAAATGATCAAATGAAGCCACTCCCAGTCTCCTATACTAAATCAATTCTCACATCCCATGTCGAAACACCATATATTAATGCCGAAACATCGAAAATTCTTGGCAATTAGGCGAAAGCTAATGAAGCCGCAATGCTCAACCCATTTCAAATGTACAGTCACAGATAAACAGGAAACATATATCAAAGCACACAAAAACAAACAAAAAAGTGGAATTAGAATTTAGAAACATCGACGGCGGGGAATCTTGTCCTGCGACAGAGGGCGGCGGATTATGGTTGAGCATATAGAGCACACTTCACATGCATATACAGACAACTAATCACGCATAAAAATCCAAACTTTCAGCAGGGTTTTGATGTAGAAGGTGAGAATCACGCACCCCATGGAGGGTTAGAGTCTATGCAGTACTCCAGGTCCTGGAGTTGGTCCATCGGAAGGTGGGTTATGTCCGCCATTGCTGAAAGCTTGGTTCTATTCTACTAACACTGCAAAAAATTGCAGAGAAGAAGAAGAAGAAGAAAAAAAGTAAAGGTGGAGATATAAAGCGCGGAAAAGTGGAAGCGGAAAAACAAAAAAGAGAACCAAAATTTATGCAAAGCAGAGCAGTTTCTCTCTCTCTCTCTTCTCTCCACCTGCAAAATTCGTATCAATTTGAACTCTGGACTGACATAAATGCCCCTGCTACTGCCATTAATTCACCATGGAGCCACCTCGGGCCCGCGTTTCCTCAAATGGTCGAAGAATTGTGTAATCCTTGAGTGGGCCCGAAGCCCTAGAAAGTAGAAAATATATATTTATTTTTATAATAACCTGTTCCCTTTTTTAACATTTTTTTAAGCTTTATTTAGTATATATATTTGTGGAATTAAGTGATTAATTAATTGACTTATTATATGGGTTAAAATTAATTAAAGTAATACATATGCTCATGGTTATGGAGAAGAGACAGATAAATGCTTTGAGTTAATGCCTTTCTTGGACATTAGGACAATGGTTGGTGTATAAAATAACATGTTTTGGGAGTTGGGCTAGTGTTCTTTAAAAAGGACATTATTGTCAATTTATTTTGATTGACTGATGTGTAAACTAAATTGACCGACTCAAAAAAAAATTAAACAAAACATAATAATTTTAACGAGCTATAAGTTTACCCAAAAAAAAATTAACAATCTATAATGGTGTTTTACACAATGTTTTGAAAACTGAAGTAGAAATCGAACCAGATAGGTGTTCGGTTTCTGATTTGACCGATTTCAATCATAAAAGGCTCACTCTAGTTTTTTGTTTCGAACCGGCGAATTGGCGCTGGTTTCACGGTTCAATATAATTCGACTGCTAATTCACTTAACATATCAGGTTCAATTTGAATTTTCAATTTTTTGGGGGGATCGGACTATTATTGTGGCCGGTTCGCGGTCTAGCTTGTTCTATAGTGTAGTATGATGGTATATATCAATTTAGACTAGTTATTAGTGAATGTTATTTGATTAGTGAGTTTTTATATAGATAGTGAATAATAGTGGGGGCATCATGAAATTTTTATGAGGCATGTCCTACAAGAGTAAAATTTTGGGACCTTGTAATGGGCAGTGCCCTAAATATGTTTGGTGTGGGGTTAATGAGTACCCTTTGAAGTTTGACCCCTGAAGTAAAAAACCCAAGTAAAGTAGATTATATAGTTATTATCTATTGGTTTGGTCCAATAAGTAGTTACAGATTATTCCAATATTAAGTAAATAGTCATACTTTAACTATCAACTCAAAGTTGGTGTATTTTCATTTCAAATGTCCATTTTGTATGAGGCATCCACAACAAATTCCCAAGTCCAACATGTGAATACAGAGTCCGTTTATAAAATTGCTGACAATGGATAATTTTCTATTATGATCTTAACTGGTTTAAAATATTAATCTTTTACTTAAAATGTAACATGTTGAACCACTACATGGTTCAAACACCACGAGTTTGGTTAACATTAAATGTGATAAATATATATATATACAAAATTTTCCATATATATATAAAATGTGTTTGATTTTTATTATAATTTACATTTACAGTAGGCCACTCTATTTTCGAACCTAAAAATAGTTAAGAAAGGAGGTAACTTGATATTCACAATTAATGTAGAGTAGAGGCATACCTTTTTAATGTTTGTCTAGCTGTTGCCTTCTACCTTTGGGTTTGTTTTGGATTATAGGACAAGAAAAGTAAAGAATATATGCGCTTCTTCTTCACTTTTCAAGTCCCCCACCCCACTTGCGGGTTGGGATTGGCTTCGGGTCGGGTCATATTAGGTCAAAAACATATAGTCATTGCGGTAAAAATAGTTATAGTCTAGTCCAAAACCAGTTACGGTACAATGTACTGAACTGGTTTAATAAAAGTATTATAACAATTATTGATAGGGTTGAGCAAACTACCCGGTTGGAACCGGAACCGTTCATTTTGGTAGGTTCCAGATAAATATAATCGATTCTGGTACGGTTCTGGAATAAAATGTTAAAACTTAATATTTCCAGTTCCGGTTTTAGGATAAGTAATTGGGTACAAAAATACTCAGAACCGGACCCATTTAACCTAGTATATATAATCATAATTAAATAATTTACTTACTAACTCTAGGTAATTGGTATATAACAGAAACAACTACTAGAATATTAATTATCAAAAAATTATCAGAACTTATTTTAGGGTGGATCAAAATTATTTTGTTCTTCAGTTTCTAAATGTGTATCCGGAACTGATCGGTTCCAAATGATTATAGGACAGTGATGGTTCTAAACGGTTTTGAATAATAAGTATAAGGAACCGTTTAGTACTTATATGATTCTTGAATACCTTAAAATTATAAAATTTATAGAGTACCCGAAATCACTTACCCCTAATTCTTGATACTGATTAACTCCTTGTAGATATAATTTGTTTGGACCGGCATGGACTCGGCTGGTTCCGAACTATCCGGTCCCGAACCGGTTTTTTCCAACCCTAACTGTTACACATTATATGAGTATAGGCCAGAGGGTTAGTTGCTAAAATATCACAGCTTCTGGAGGGTGATCTAGTAATTAGAGGGAAGAATATAACGTACATCCAACTAGTTTTGAAGTTTTTTTTTTTTTTTTGGGTGAATAAGCTTTGAAGTTTGAATCAGCGGAATAGTAGCGAGATTATGTATAACAGTATAAGTACGACCTGATTACCAAAATAAAATCCAAGTACGATCTCACTGTGAGGATCTCACCCTGGTATTTTTAGCATGGGCCATTAAATATGGGCCTTTACCGTGTGGCCCATTAGGTCTCAATTAGTTGGGCTTCTCGAAATAAACCGGTAGATTGATTTAGATCCATTTGTACATGCATTTGATAATAATCAAATAGTACATTTGGGCCGAAAAATCATCAAATAGTACATGCATAACTTTCCTCGAGTAGAACCGTTTCACGCTCTTTACATCTGACACGTGTCCTGTTTTCCATTTTCAAAATATTAATTTTTCTGTCGAGAGTTCACACATCCGGCTATCCAATATGTTAGTTCAAAGAAAACACTTTGTGACTGTTTGGATGAACATAATTTGAGATTATTTGAAATGTGAGTTATGTAATGTAATGTTAGATTGCAGTGTTTGGTTATACTGTAATATAGAGTATAATGTTAGATTACAGTGTTTGGTTTGTGTTGTAATGTACATTGTAATGTAACTTTTATTACTATTATATTAATTTGTATGAGAATATTATATTTTAATATGATAAGATCTAAAAGAATATATATTCTGATAGCGGCTAATTTCTTAAACTTTCTGTTTTGTGGTTAATAATATTACATTCATTTATGAACTTCAAAAACTAAATATTTAAACTCAATACGCTTAACTATTAAAATTCTATTAATTAAAACATTGTATATAGTTTTATAAGATAATTTTTATAAAAAATAAAAAATATTGCAATGAAAATACTTTACCAATTTTATACAAATATCATGTGCATTATTCTTTATTATAATAATGAGTTATGAAGTAGATAACAAATAAAAATGGAATAATAATAATGATATTATCATAATAAACAATAAACATAATATATAGTATTTATTTATTTATTATTTAATAATAACACTCTGTAATATTGGACGTAATCTCACGTTACATCTGTTTTTTATACGTAATCTCACAGTGAACGGGGTTTGGTTGTAATCTCATATTACCATGGACATTACATTGCAATGCACGTTACGCTGTTCTGCAAACCAAACGACGTAAAGTGGATGTAATGTGAGACGTAATGTGAGGTTACTTACCACATTACATCCATCCAAACACCCCCCTTTAGGAGTAACGACTCCTCAATATTTCGTTTTTAAACTTCACTGAGTATCACTGGTAATGAAAAAAAATCAAAATTCTTTTAGAAAAAATAATTAGTAAGCAATAGTAACACGTTAGAGGGGCAACTATCACAAAAATACCATTGAAGAACAATTCATCTTTATAAAACGGGGTTCGCAGACCACAACAATATTATTAAACAAACAAAGTTGAGCATACACAGGAGGAAGGTAGTGTGTGACAAAGATAGACTATTAAAACACTTCTATCTTTATCAAAGCGCATGTAACTGAATTG
Source organism: Clarkia xantiana subsp. parviflora (assembly GCA_036873135.1). Taxonomy (NCBI): domain Eukaryota; kingdom Viridiplantae; phylum Streptophyta; class Magnoliopsida; order Myrtales; family Onagraceae; genus Clarkia; species Clarkia xantiana. The sequence continues at coordinate 53,459,480 of JAPTYO010000001.1, forward strand.
ACATCCCTATAGACGTATGAGCTTGTAATTAATGAACTTGAGCAACAAATTCCTACAATCCAGAATGATAGACATGAATTTCAAACTAAGATCAACAATATCATACAAAAAATGTTGAACAATTAGTGCATTAGTTTCAATATATAAAGATAGATTTGATCTTCAACTGGAGGGCAAGCTTAATGTCATCGCGAATAACCCACAGTTATGCAAATAAGCTGTTAGTGACTTAATATTGTGAGAAAAAACCAAGATTAAAATTTCATTACGGGTTTATTCAATTCAAATGTATGTTATTTTAAACATACTAGATGTGTTGTATTTCTAAAGAAATCCCTTCAAAAAGAAATTAAAAGAAAAATGTCAAGGTACATTAGTTGCTTGGGACATTACAAGGAGACAAGATATAAAGTAGTGGTGGAGAGCAAATATGCGGGCCATGTAACATTGAAAGAGAAGTTTGTGTGCTTGTTTTTGTTACACTCTTCAAATTCAAACTGAAATACTCAGTTGAAATTGATAGAGCTTATGAAGGAGAATGTCGGATATATATTAATTAATCAAAAGCAGTGCAATTAACACTTTATGACCCTTAAATCTCGGATTAACTCAAAATAATTAAGCCCCACCGTGATCATACTTTGTGTTGCTTTACCTTTTCATGCAAGATCATAATTCCCGGCATTAATCAACCCGAGTGTGATTAGAAAACATACTAAGACTAATGAACCTGATTTGTATATCTGATTTTATACACATTACTCAATCATAAGCCAAGTAATTGTTTAAAGAGTTAAACCATCTTTTTGCCGCCATATGTTTGATAAATGTTGAGTTTCGGTGTCATGTTTTTTTTTTTTTTTAGACTTTTGGTGTCATATGTTTGCACTTTGTAGACTTTTTGGTGCCTTCGTTATTTGACCGTTAAGTTTGACTATTTGATACTTTTATTTTGTTCACTTTAGTCCTCCAGTGTATATTCCTAAGTTTTAATTTTTACAATTTAGTTCCCATTGTTTTTTTTTTTCTGGTCACCGCCTAAGTCCACCGACCACCACCCAACGCCGCCTACCACCACCCAAGGCCACCGAACACCACCCAAGGCCACCAACCACCATGAATCGGAGCTGGCAACCACGAATAAGAGCCAACCACCACCCCAATCGGGGCCAGCAGCCCCAATTCGAACGATGTCTTTCAATTAAGATATTTCGTTACAATTTTTTTAGTTTCTTAATGAATTCATCTCGGATACACACCAAAAGACCTTACGTGGCTGTAACGTGCTAATTTTCTATCCAATTTGACGTAAATTCTAGCAGATATATATATTTGCTCAAAAATTGAAAGTTCAAGTAACTAATTTAAAAAAAAAACAAAAAACAAAGTTAAGGTAGAGATTTGTAACTAATCAAAGTTCATGTAGCAATTTAATTACCAACCCTATAAAAGAAAGTAAAAGCAGGGTAAACTTTTAAGTACTTGAGTAAAACACAATTGATTGTAATACACTGTCGAATTTTCATACGTTAGATTAAAAAAGAGAATATATCAGATATCATGAGAGAAAATCAATTCATATCATAATTGTTAAACGTATCAACATATCGATATATCTTATCCAACAGCTGGAAAATCAACGGCATAAAATAAGTACAAAGAAGTTATATGTTTTTATTAAGTCCACAATAATGCAATAACCTTAAAATTGTTAAAAATTATAAAGTTACCTAACATGTTAATTCGAATGCCATTGAAAGGCTGAATTTATAACGTTAACACTTGTGACTTAAAATTACGGAAAGTGTTAGTAACATATTTTGTTTTTAACCAGATTGTCGGCCAGAGAACAAGGTAGGTCCACTACAGAATTGGGGTTCCCATGTTCCATAAATTCGGTCCATTCCCTTCCCTTATAGTTCTAGCAGCTAAGCTAGATACATTATTTGACGCACCGACACATTTCCCGCCACTAACTTCTATACACATTGGAGAGAATGACACGTGTGTGACAATAGTTTTACTTTTACCTACACATTTAATTTACGCATCATTTAACGCCTTTCCATTTGACCATGATGACATGCACATTTAATTTTCATGTATTGTCCCATTAAGGTTAGCCTAAAAATAAAAGGCTCATTAATTAAAGAGCATATAATAGTTTTTTTTTAATTTAAAGCAAGCTAACCAAGACATGGCCTCTTGTAGATCTAGGATGGTCCCGACCCAAATAAGGTCACATTATGGGTGGTTGTTGCTAGCTATATAGCCATCGACTTTGGGTTCGACTCACTTTAGAACGACTGATAGGGTTGATGAATGTTAGTGTTGAGAATTACAAACAGCTTTTTGGATTTTGACCAAATTATAAATAGCTTAATCTGATTTTGATTTTTTGAAATTGGTCAGATGAACATTCAATTGCTATATTTTTTGTGAAATTAGATAGAAAACTAGCACGTGCTGACAACGTGAGGTAATTTGATGTGTATTAGTTATTAATTTCAATAAGAAATTAAAATGATTGTATCAAAATATCTTCGATTGGACGCTCAATTGGAATAAATCATTAGAAATGAGTGGATGTACAATTGAAGACATTTCAATGTTATCCTTTCAATTTATTTATAAATCCGTATTAAGTACACATCAAAAGATCTCAAGTGACTATCATTGCTCATATTCTGTCCATTTTAATAAAAAATTTAAAGACTGTATGAATATGTTCTTCAATTGAAAGTTCTAGTTGGCAATTTAAAAAAAAATTGAAATTCGGATAACGATTTGTAATTTACTCAAAATTCAGGTAACGATTTGATTATTAGCCCTTATTTTTGGGATTTTCTATGTTACTTCGACCTAAATGTAGAGAACCATTTCTCGTCTTGCGGTTTTTTCTAGAAATCTATTAGGTTGAGTACTTAGAGTGAACCCCGAAGACAAATTACAATTTTCTTAAAAGTAAAAAGAATACGTGTCAAGATTCGGAATAGCTATAAAGGTCATGGAACCATATCACTCAAGAAAAAAAAAAAACATTACCGGTGGTGGTCTAATGGTTACAAATGCTAACTTCCATGTGTTTTGGCTTTGAAGTCCTATGTTTCAGGGGTGTAAACTCGCGGTGTCCTGGTTAAATATCAAGTTTACGTGAGACATATGACGAGGCTAGTAGAATTGAAGTTAACAGCTGACCTCTTTACTATATTAGATTGCTGATGGGGCTACATTGACGGGGTAGTACATCGGAAAAACACCAACCCGTGAATATAAGAGTGCGATTATTACATATCACGATGAATTTAAAATCGTCACTATTAATTTATTCATTTTACAGGAAATAAAAACTCGAAAAATATCACGTGGAAGGCACGTGCAAGAGAAGCAGAAAGAAGTCCAGTCTCATCTCTGACTGAAATAACAGACTTCATAAGTAGACTACCTGTCTCTCTGCTGATTTGAAATTGAAAGAAACCGAAGCAACGTAACGTCACCTCCTCCCCTCGCCGTGGAATAAGGGAAGCGATGGCGACCGGGGTACATCACCTCCGGCCAAGAAGCTCACGGCATTGCTTCCTCCTCTTCCTCTTCCTCATCACACGCGCCGCCGGGACCCCAGACTACGCCGACGCCCTAACCAAGAGCCTACTCTACTTCGAGGCCCAGCGCTCCGGCCGCCTCCCTCACAACCAGCGCGCCACGTGGCGCGACCACTCCGGCCTCACCGACGGCCTCGAGCAAGGAGTAAGTAGCCCCGCCGCCGGCGTCATTCAGGTTGTCTAGCTAAATTGTTGGGATTTAATTAAGCTCCGCCGCCGTGCAGGTTGATTTGGTCGGAGGTTACTACGACGCAGGTGATCACGTCAAGTTCGGGCTGCCGATGGCGTTCACGGTGACAATGCTGTCGTGGAGCGTGATCCAGTACGGCGACCGGATCGACCTCGCCGGCGAGCTGGACCACGCGCTCGAGGCCATCAAGTGGGGTACCGACTATTTCATCAAAGCCCACACCAGCCCGAACGTCCTGTGGGCAGAGGTTCGTTTTCACTAATAGATAAATTTTCTGCATGATTAATTTATCATAATAATTTGTATTTTAATATTTTAATTTTATTAGCTCGGTTAAAATTTAAAAAAAAAAAAACAAAAGACTTAAAACTTAAACTAACGCTTAATTGTTAATCGTTCAAATTTTAGCTATCAATTTAATAATGATTATTTAATGAATAATTATTTATTTAAATTTAAATTAACTAAAAGAAAAATGAATTTTAATATTGAAATTTGATTAGGTTGGGGATGGAGACACCGACCACTACTGTTGGCAGCGGCCGGAGGACATGACGACATCACGTCGGGCATATAAGGTTGACGAGAGCAATCCCGGGTCGGATCTCGCCGGAGAGACAGCTGCCGCCATGGCTGCCGCCGCCATTGTGTTCAGGCCGTGGAATCCGCATTACTCTCACCTCCTTTTGCACCATGCTCAACAGGTACGAACAATATTGTTCGATAGTTTTATTCTCTTTATTTTTTGTGGTCTCAAATGGCTCATTGGCAAAAAAAAAAAAAGTGCCACTAAATAAACATGATCCAATTTTATATTACATATAACTTTTACACAATTTTGAAATTTTTTTTTTGTACGTATAGTATTTTGGGTTATATCCAATTCTAATATATATTTATAAAGTATAATAATATTTTTAGGACGAACTTTATTTAATTTTATATAATATTTGTACTCATTTTATCACTATAGTAAAAATTTAAGGTGTTTATGAATTTTTAAAATTATTTTATTTTATGGAAAAAATTTACATAGCTATTTTTTACACTATAATAAAAGACGATTTAACAAAAATAGCAAGCATGCTACATGTACTGCTCTACTGATGGGCCTCCCTAAGACCAACCCGCGGGAAAAATAAAAAACTTTATCGACATCGTAAAAGTTTAGGGTGTTCTTTGTGTAGAATGTTTTTTCTTTACAAGATAATAAAAATTTCAGCTAGAAATTTATTTAAAAAAAAAAGAAGTTTAAACTAGCAAAATGACACTCATAAAATTTAGTTAACAATTAAATTAAACCCTTTTATTAATTTTTTTTATAACCATGCATATTAATGAATTTATTTTTGTACGTTAAGTTATTCGAGTTCGGGAACAAGTACCGTGGCACGTACGATCGAAGCATCGACGTGGTGAAGAGCTACTACGGGTCGGTTAGCGGCTACAAAGACGAGCTTCTATGGGCGGCGCTGTGGCTTCACAAGGCCACCGGCAAGGAGGAATACTTGGATTACGTGATCGACAAGGCACATTGCTTCGGTGGCATCGGTTGGGCAATGACTGAATTCAGTTGGGACGTTAAGTATGCTGGTGTCCAAGTCATGGCCTCCCAGGTAATTAGCATTAATCACCTATCCTTATCAACCATGTTTTTTTTTTTTGTTTTTTTGTTTTTTCCAAACTGCTCATATATCAGAAATCAATAACAAAAATACTATCCTAGCATTTTCTTTGGTTAATAACTAAAAAAATGTCAAATATTTACCATATGTTAAAATTAGTTGTCTGAAATTTGAATTGTTAAAATGGACTGTCTCAAGTTTCATTTTTGTTGAAATTTGGTGTCTCTGCGCGTCTTTTCATCTCTATTCAATCATTTTCATCAACTCATCCACCCACTCATAATCCATCACCCTTTACTTTTAACAAAATCGTCATATTTCACCCAAAAACTGAACATTAAAAAAAATGGTTACTAGAAGTGTGGTGTGAAGCGATTTTCCAACGACAACGGAGCGAGATTTACTTGCGCGGATGTGGTCAACTTCTTAGGTGACGGTCCCGGAAAGATGACGAGAAGGGAGTGTGTATGGAGGCTCGAATTTGACAGTCGGTTTAGTCGGAATTGACTTATCTAAATAATCACACCGAGACACCAAATTTCAACGAAAATTAAACTTGAGACAGTCCATTTTATAATTTCAAACTTCAGACATCTAATTTTAACACATGGTAAATCTTGGACAGTTTTTTAGTTATTAATTTTATTTTTTAAATGTCTCTAGACCCGATTGAGGATAGGATCGGCACATCTATTTAGGTTATTAATAATAATTAATGTTAAATCGAAATAGACAATTTTTTGTTATTAATAAACGTACCAATCCTATCCTGAGTCATCTCCATATGCATTTTTGTTTTAAAAATAATTGCTTTGAGGGTATTTTTGCTATTGGTTTCTGGTATAGAGGGAGTTTGAAATAAAAAATAAAAATCTATCAACCATTAATGAACATGTAATGACTTTTATTACATTTTAGTTACTTTTTGGGAAAAAAAGTTTATAGTTTATGCCGAAAAAGATGAGACTGATGGCCGTAGATTGGGCAAGCCCTAATTTACGCAGTTTATGTCTTTTACTATGGGATCATTTCACTTTTATTGATTTAGATCGTGTTTTAATTTTCTAAAACATTTTTCTTATTTTAGATCGTGTTTTAGTGTTCTGAAACATTTTTTTATCTTGACACATGTTTTTTAAATTTTTTTAGAGTTTATTAATTGTAATAAGATTTTCAAAAGAATATATAAAATTAATTACATCAAATATACGTGTTAAAATATTATAATAATAATGCAATATGTGTGATAAATTAGAAATGTGGGATGTGTGATCTGAATACCTATTTTTCTTGACAATATAATGTGTAAAACGGCCTTATTAAAAGAAATTCACAAACAAAAATTACACAAAGTGCGTGTTTAAATCACAACAATTATCGGAATAGAAAGAGAGTCGGAAATAATCTAGTTCCGTCTTTTTTCCTGCACAAGATCATGTGTAAAACGCCACTCTTTGCAGAGGATATGTACTTTAATTTAAAGTGCACCATTCATCTTTATGACTTACGCGTTCATACTAAATTTTAAAATTTACGTTAAAATAGTTATTAATTTTGTATGTATAAATTTTAATTTTAAAAACATGTTCCTTTTGTTACTGATTAATTTATAATATTAATGCATGTAAGTTAGAAAATATGATATATTATATAAAATTAGACAGCTCTCGACATTTATTTTGATTTATAAAAATTATACTTTTATTATATGATATTTAAAAATAAATAAATGTATTTATTCAAATAAAAGAAAGAGAAAATAGAAAAAGGAAATAAATATGTATACATTTATAAAGTTGCTATTGAATTCTTACCTGATTTTTATCGTGTCAAATCGACGTAGCATATTTGTTAGGGCCCCATTTTGGTCTTGTGATATTAATGTTCAAATTTCATTCATTTATTATTTCCCACTCTTTATTTTCAATATTTTTAGTAGACCCACATTGTTCTTATTTGTTTGTGGCTGAGAGGTCTAGTCATCTAGATCTACATCAAAAGGAATATTTACGTACGTATTTTACCTCTTTCACAGAGTAAAATACTAAAACTAGTGCTAGTAATTTCCAACACGTAAAAAAACATTGTATCAATAGCACGAATACGGTAACATGTGTTGCATAATAAAAATTGTGCTAGTAAATTTATTGTTGCATGGCTTGAAAAGCGGACCAGATTGGCGGTTGAATCGGTCAGATCGTGAACCGATCACAGAACAATATGGTCTATAGTAAAATTGGAAAATGCACAACAAATCCGATCTATATATGGATAAAAATAGGGTTGAATCGGATAAATCGGTACTAATTTGCCAGTTCAATAATAAAAAACTAAAATGCACTAGCCTGCAGTTTATAAGTGAAGATTGAGATTTAGGTAGGGAAGGGTATGAAACCGGTTTAGTCCGGGCCAGTTCCAATTGTAACCGTTTTAAACATTTCCGATCCAAACTTATTCTTTTTTCTAACTTTGGTTTAGGGCAGCAAAATTGGTCTATCTGTAACCGATTCCAGACCGGTTCGGAACTGTTCTATCAGAAATAATTCTAGTTCGGTCTGGAAACGGTCCATGCTTTTTTTTAATGAAGATTTACACTAAATTTTAAAAAACAATACAAAACTGGTCAAGTTTCGGTCCAATCCAGAATCAAACCGATTCAGAACTGGTTCTACAAAAGTATACTAATGTTTTTAGACCGATTCACTCTTGTAGACCTGATGTGTTTAGAACTGGTCCAAACTAGACCGGTTCGTAACAATATGATTTTGGACCAGTTCCTGTTCGGTACGCCCGAACCGGTTTTTTTTTTTACATATTTTTTTTTGAAACGATCGAACTTGGTTGAACCGGTCAGACCTGGAACCAGGTACCTTTAGATATTTGCTAAGTGGGTTCAACTCTTTTTATGCAGTTGCTTATAGAAGGCAAGCACCACAAGGACCAAGTTCACGTACTCGAACAATACCGGTCCAAAGCCGAGTACTACATTTGCTCGTGTCTCGGCATGAACCACGATTCGAACGTGGAGCGGACCCCACAAGGCCTACTATACGTTCGACAATGGAACAACATGCAATACGTGTCATCGGCAGCGTTCCTAGTCACCGTCTACTCCGACATCCTCAGAACCTCGTCCGACAACCTCCGATGCCCTAGAGGACAAGTGGGCCACCACGAGCTCATGCGCTTCGCGCGTTTCCAAGTCGACTACATCCTCGGGTCGAACCCCATGAACATGAGCTACTTGGTCGGGTTCGGGTCGAGATACCCTAAAAGGGTGCACCACAGAGGTGGCTCGATAGTGTCGTATCGAGAGAACCGCGGGTTCATCGGGTGCACACAAGGGTACGATAATTGGTACGGGCGACCCGACCCGAACCCGAATGTGGTTACCGGTGCGGTTGTGGGTGGGCCCGACTGCCGGGACGGGTTTGAGGACCGGAGAGGGAATTACATGCAGACTGAAGCGTGTACGTATAATACGGCGCCGTTGGTTGGGGTTTTTGCTAGGTTGATGCCACTGGAGGATCAGGATCTGCTAGGGTTTGAAGGGAGGAAGTCTACTTTGTTGGCTTCTTATAAGAAAAAGAAATAGTGGATGGATTTATAGAAATAATAATCATATATAAATATAATATAATTTGCATAAGCATATAAATTATATTATTGTGTGTTACAAAAATGCATATGGGTGTATTTTTTTTAAGGCCCTTATGTTTGTCTAGCCCAAATTATCATGTCTTATTATCAAATGTTCATATATTATAGATGAAAATGTCCATTATTGTGGCCATTTACCAACTTGAATTATGGGATTGGGCTATGATTATTGATTAGAGCAATTTGAGTTCTTTAAGCCCAATTCATGAATTTTTTTTTTTTTTTTTGTCATATGGGTTCTCTCATTAGTAATGTGGGTTATCTCATTAGTAGTAACTTTGAATTTTTTCTTCACATATTAGAATAATCTATACTCATAATGATGAATAAAATGCTAGTTATGAAGATATTTTTATTATTAAGACTTACACTCAATATCACTGTTTAATAGATGAAACGATAAACCACATAATATATGTTATTAAGCTTAGAGACCAAACTTTATCATCATTGTGTGAATATCTTTATCATGCTATTAATGAACACTTTAACATTCTTTTTAAACTAAAAAAAATCTTAATTAAATGTTGTTATTTAAATACACACACTTTAATGCTAGTGTTTTAGAAAAAACATCAAGGCCTTAACATTACTAACTTTTTCATAAACCGGACTTAGGAACGAAGAACAGGGTGGTCATCTTACGTCAACCCTTATATATATATTATGTAAGACTAGTCCGGCCAAAAAAATTGGGGCCTAAAACAAAATTTTATTTTGGGGCTTTATAATAAATGATGATATAATTAATTAAATTGATTATAATTAAGTTAACTTGATGCTAGCCCAAAAATAATAGAAAGTAATTTTAATTTTTTTTTTTCAGAACATGACTTTTTTTTTATTATGTGTTGAAGTTGATTTACTTATATAATAATATCTATGATGCCTCTTTTTTTTAGGTCTAAAATCCTATCTTTAGTAGTTTTATCCTTGGACCGGCCCTGTCTGTCTCTAACTATAAGTCATAATTAACTTATAAATATATACATTTTCATCATATTTTTATTAATTATAATTTTCTATTGCAAAATGTTAGGCTTTTCATGTAAATATAATACACATAATTTCTTGAGGCAATTATTTATTTTATATGATATATATATATATATATATATATATATATATATATATAACTAATTTGATGAACGTATATGTGGCGGAGATGGACGCATCAATTTCACGTGATACGAAGATATACGCAATATTTAATTTAACATATTCGTAGACGACATGAAATAATAGCTAGAGCTAGCTAGGTTGCTTAAATTAGAACCATGGACCATTTATTGATGATGTTAACAACAGATAAGTTCAAAAAATGACATTTGCGGCGGTCTGAACCAATTGGTAAACTGATTTGTATTTTAAGAGACGAATCGAGTTTGAATTCTATTGGAGATACCACGTTAAAAATGACTTTGATCGTGTATGGTCTGAAATTGTAGAAACAATATTGTATATAAGTGTTATCAGAACCGGACGGCGGTTCGACTGGGTTCGAGCTGGAACCGGTGCCTCCAACAGTCCGGTTCAAGTAAAAGTAGAGGTTGTAAGCGAACCTGAAAGCCTGATTTTGGCAAACCGGATGGTTCTGAACGGACCAGCCGGTTCGCCGGTTCAGGCTCCGTAACAAAAAATAATCAATCAAGTTTTTCTATGATTTTATTGAAATTTATTGTGTTGAAAACTTACCATATGAATATATGTTGTATTTTCTGTGATTTTATTGATGTTGCACTAGACTGGTCGGACCGAGTTCGAACAAAGTCGAACCGGCTGAACCGGTGGCCTGGCCGGTTCGAATTTCGGTCCGGTCCTAATAATTCTATTGCGTGTATATATATATATATATATATATATATATATATATATATATATATATATATATATATATATATATATATATATATATATATATATATATATATTTAAACGTTCGTGTGTTCTACATCCTCCATGTGGTATTTATTTTCAGAGTTGGATGCATTTCTATTAAATAAAATGGATCGTATCCCTTAGATAACTCGTAGTTCTGAGTGGATGGAACTCTATTATTTTTGTAAATATATTATTTATTAAATAAAAATTTAATATGCTTAGGTGATAGCTAGATTTGATCCATTTTCAATCAGTTGCCGTGAATCAAAAGTCCTTTCTTTCGTTGGTAATTACAGGTCGGGTGTCATACATATAATTAAATAGATAAATATCATTTCAACTAATATATAACTATTTATGTAATGTCATATCATTGGAGACGCGACTCCTTAATTGTTGGAATTAGTTGTTTTAATCAAATGTAAAATTAAATGGATCATTTAACTCAATGTTTTGAAAATCGGACCGTCTCTTGAACCGGTAAGATGATCATATCTCAGTCCAACTGGATTTCGACCGGCTCGACTAATTTTAGCAACAAAAATAATAGGGTTAACAGGTCTTTTGGTCCATGATGTTTGACAACTTTTGGGTTTTAGTCCATGATATTTTTTTACCTAGTTTTGGTACCATATGTTTGCAGATATTTTCTAGTTTTGGTCTAACCGTTACATTTCGTCCATTTTTTGACATGTTCAAGTCACATGATCCACTATGAACTTTAAATTTAGTCCCTATAATACTTTATTAACATTTTTTTTGTTCATTTTAGTCCCAAAGTTTTAAAATTGACCACAATTGGACAATAGGTCCAATTGAAATTTTGAAACTTCGGGACTAAATTGAACAAAAAAAAAGTTAGGAATGTATTAGAGGGACTAAATTGAACAAAATTGAAAGTTTAGGGTGGATCACGTGACTTGTACATGTAAAAAAATGGACGGAATGTAACGGTCGGACCAAAACTGGAAAAAATCTGCAAACATATAGTACCAAAACTAGGTAAAAAAAATATCATGGACCAAAACCCAAAAGTTGTCAAACATCATGGACCAAAAGACCTGTTAACCCAGAATAATATAATCCAGTCTCCATTTAAAATCTTCAACCCCAAATTATTGCATTTTTTGTTACCATTTTTTTTACCATTCGAATATGTATTTTTTGTTGTATTTTTTCTTGGCCAATTTTTTTTTTTTTTTTTTTAATTTTTTTGTATATTTTTTTTTTTTGTATTTGATAGTTATAACTTTTAACACTTCTTATACGTATAGGCTGAAAACATTATGAATATCCATTTCATAAAAAAAATTATTAGATGAAAGATTTAATACTAAATCATATTGTAAAAAATCACTTTGATATTAATTAGCTAAGTTATAGCGATTAAGTAAAGTATGTGCATGATTATATATGTGGGGTTTGGAGACAATAATGCCACCCGAAAGGAGTAAAGAGACCAACCCAATAATTCATCTATTGGGATATGGTGGCAAAATCAAAAATGATTTGAGATTTCATTCAATAATTATTCTTAATATTATCGTCTAAAAGGAAAGATGTTGACAGTAATCAATATGCTTGCTTTTGTTGTGATTTTAGAGCATCCACAATGGTTTTACATAAATTATATTCTTTAAAGTTGCCACGTAGGCATTTATGTACACTTTAAGTAATACGTAAAGTTAAGACACACGTAAAAAATATTTTCTTTGCAATCGTATTACTTAAACATATTACTTAAATATATTTTATTATTAAATTTTCCAACAACCACCAATAAGATATTAACATTAATTATAAAATGAATTAATTTATAATTAAAAATTGGTTACGTAATACATAGTGCATTACTTATATTTAAGGAATGCTTTATGTAAAAACATAAATTTACGTGTGGGTCCCATCTTTAAGGAATGCTAGGTAAAACCACTGCAGATAGTTTTTTTTGCTTTACTTAAATAAATTTGTAGGGCCCACGTTTACGTAATGTTTACGTCATACCATTGTGGATGCTCTTAGGGGGCGTTTGGATATATAGATGTAAAGTAAGATTAACTGAAATGTGAGATTATAAGTAATGTGAATTACGTAATGTAATGTTAGATTATAATATTTAATATGTATTATAATATGACTACTGTATCATAATAACTTGAACATGATACCCAATTGCCAGTCCCAGGGCCGGCCCTAGCGAAGTCGAGGCCTAAAGCCATATTTAGATTTGGGGCCTAGCCTAATATTGATTTTTTTTTTTTTTTGCTAAATATGAAAAATAAATAGATTGACTAATAGTAAATTTTTATTTAAAATCTATATTCTTCAAACTTTTATAAAAACAAAATCACTAATGAAATTTTTATATTCGATTTTTTAAGATTGCGTTTTCAATTGATAATATAAATAATTCGTTTGCAAATTGGAAAGAATTATACGTTTAAATATTATATAATATTGATAATTGAGTGAGCTAATAATTTATAAGAAGAATAATTAGAAGAGAATAAGAAATTAAAATGTATAAATACTATATAGTTGTAAGATTTTACGCTATTTTAAATTAATACTATCCCTAGTTAATTAGATGAATTTTTTATTTAAATATTTAGGTGGTTGATTAAAACTGTTTCCAAGAATTTATTAAATTAGCATAGAAAATATATTTTTGCCATCTCAATATAAATTTGGAAATGACAAAAAAAGTGATAGCCAACATTAACGATTATTAATTTTTTAGTAATCTTTATTTTATTTGTTCATTACAACCTTAAATGCTGCTATTGAGAAATACTATAGAGGCTCATTATTGATTTTTTGTTATCATTAGGCCCACTATTGAAATATACCTATGAACCTGAGGCCAACATTAATAATTTTAATTTATTGGATAATCGTTCTTTTATTAGTTCATTACAACCTTAAGTGATATAGATGTCCATTTTTTTTTTGTCATAACTAGGCTCGCTATTGAAATACCTATGAATATGAGGCCCTCAATAAGTGGAGGCCTAAAGCCCTAACTTTAGTTGCCTTACCCTTGGGCCGGCCCCGGCCAGTCCAAAAAGTTGGAAACTTTATACTCCACTTTTATCACATACTGATCATAGTGCAATTTTTCTCAATCACATAATTATAGATTGTCAAAACTCAAAATGATTAGAAGATAGAAAATAATAAATAAATCAGAAGATAACATAGAATTTTCTAACTATTATTCCTTTTTTAAATAATTTTACATCGGCTCGAGTAAAATTAATTTACCATTCCTAACAAGTTAAATATATAGGTCAATCATGTTCATATAGAGTAATGATGTAATATGTAGTAACAGTTTATCACTTCATTATTTAAAAATTATACTTATTTTTACTTAAACATTTGAAATCTTATATTTCTTCTTTTGAAAATATTTTGTTTTCATTCTTTATGCCCTATTATCTGAAATTCCAAACTAACAATTTACTAAATGCTCTAAAATCTTAAGGTGATAAATAAAGAGTTGTGTTATATGTTTAACATTCTCATCATTTACAAACTAAAACATTTTAAAAACTAATCACGTAAAACTTGTAGTTAAATAAGGCATTTAACTTGTCCATACTTGTATTCAACAAGCACTGTACGCTACAATAGTATATGAAATTTCAAATTGATCACTTTTAGCTGACGGCAGAAAATATGACATACGTCTTAACCAACTGTCTCATAAGTCCGAAATTATGAGTGCAGACATCAGCACACTCTTATATTTCAACATCCCGGCCACTTTGGTCTTGACTATCTTTGGGTCAAATATAAAGACTTTCACTATTTTTAATAGGAGGTTTTTTATTTTTCTTTAAAATGGCGCAGCATAAACTCGCTCTGATACCATGTAGAAAATAAGACGTACGCCTTAACTAAATGTCACATAAGTAGATATCAGCATACTTTAATACTTCAACAAAAGATGTGACATTGTCTAGGAACAGCTACTATTCCTATACCACAAGCTACTACGCTCCAAATTAAAGAAACAACACTCAACCACGGAAATGAGTTGATATGCATCTCCTTATCACATTCTTCACTATTTTCTTCTGCAAGTACCGACATCTCCACGTAATAAAGATGATCCTGTAGACGCCGAATTTTGGGTCGAAAAAGATCCTTCCTTTTCCCTTCTTCTTCTCCTTTTTAAAGCAGGGGATTTGCAGTTGCAGGCACTGAGAGAAATTAACAACCATGGTGATTACTTGCTTTATTTGGGTTTCTTGGAGTGGAAGTATATATATATATATATATGTTTAACACTGCCTAGTTTGTTCATTTTGCAGGTTTTGCTTGCAAGCCAAGGCGAGAAGGGCGGGTGCGATGACGGGTCGGTGGTGGATTATCGAGGGAACCACCCGGTCGACAAGTCCAAGACCGGTGGATGGCTTGCTGCAGGGTTAATCCTAGGTAATAATTAACCGTTACTTATTACAAGTTCAAGTTTATCGGAAAAGTTCATTTGCAAAGTGCGCAATAGTATCAGAGCACGTATATTCAATCTGTACCAAATAACGTATCTAAATGTGAAAACCTCTTATTAAAAAGGATAAGGTGGTCGGGCTGAGTGACAATTTGTGCCAACAAGCGTCGTAATAAAGACGAGTCGTGTAAATTATTCTCAGACCCATATATGACCCATCACTTCTAACGCATCAAAGTTCGGGTCGTGTTAATTATTCTCAGACCCATTTACGACCCATCACTTCTAACGCATCAAAGTTCGGGTCGTGTCAATTATTCCCAAACCCAGATACAACCCATCACTTCTAACGCATCAGAGTCAGGTCGTGTCAGTTATTCTTAGACCCAGATACGACCCATCACTTCTAACATATTAGAGTTCTGGTCATGTCAATAATTTCAAACCCAGATACAAACTATCACTTCTAACGCATTAAACGGTCGTGTCATTAATAATTTATCTGATGTGGTATTATTTACTGTGATATTAAATGGGGTTTAAATTGTGATTGCAGGAACTGAACTATCTGAGAGAATCTGTGTGATGGGGATATCCATGAACTTGGTGACTTACTTGGTAGGAGATTTGCATATTTCTTCTGCAAAATCAGCAACCATTGTCACCAATTTCCTTGGCACTCTCAACATTCTTGGCCTTCTAGGCGGCTTTCTAGCCGACGCCAAACTCGGTCGATACCTCACCGTAACGATCTTTGCGTCGATAACCGCGTTGGTAAGTTTGGGTAACGATTTGGTTATTAACTTCATCATTTAATGTCAAACTTTTACTCGGCCTAATAGATTGCTAGACGTTTTGAGTTCAAATATGTTCGTGTCCTAAAAAAATTGAAAAATATTATGATAAATATTTTACTCCTAACGAACTGATTCGGTGCGTGAAATGATTATATTAGGGGTGACAGCTAAAACACCCATAAAAAAAAATTATAGTAATATATGATGACCAAATAAATAAATAAATTATGGTGATACATAATGTTCTTAACAATCAATTTATTAGGGTTAACAAAGAACAGAGTAACAAATTTAAGTTTAGAAAAATAACAAATAACATGTTGATTTCTGTCTTCATTTGAAGAACAAATTAGGAAGAGTTAATAAATTACAATTCTGTATACATTTAGCTAACCATTTGTTTAAAAAAAAGTAGTAAACAAACTATTCAAATCCCTAATATTCAACTATTAAGTTAATTAACCCATTTTTTTTCATGAAGCCAGTCAGTAAAATAATTCATATTCGCACTTTATCAGTCCATTAAGGGTAAGTATTAGCTGTAAATGTTTTTTTTTATTCTCAATGATCATAAGAATTTGAGCCCGAAACATTTAATTAATAGATAAAGTTAATTAATGGATAAAGCAGCTTAATCCAAATAAATTATCACAATCCTTCGATACAGTGGTGATACAAAATGTAAAAATATTGTAAAATTTCTATAGAAAGTGGAATTGACCCACAACAATATTTTGAATTTGCACTACATTAATTTTCTCTATCTTACTTTCACAATAATTTTCACAAGATATTTCACATTTTAAGGATTTACTCATCTATATTACTGATCTATGTGTTGTGGCAATATTAATTACAGGGCGTGATTCTACTGACGATCGCCACAACCATCCCTAACATGAGGCCTCCTCCGTGCAGCAACTACCGCCTCCTCCACCACCAGTGCACCGAGGCCGACGGCCACCAGCTCGCGTTACTCTACGCCGCGCTCTACACCGTAGCTCTCGGAGGCGGCGGCATAAAATCGAACGTCTCCGCATTCGGGTCGGACCAGTTCGACAGCTCCGACCCGAAAGAAGAGAAGAAAATGATATTCTTCTTCAACCGGTTCTATTTCGCGATAAGCATCGGGTCGTTGTTCGCCGTCATTGTCCTCGTGTACGTCCAGGACAACGTCGGGAGGGGTTGGGGGTACGGCATTTCGGCAGGTACGATTAGGGGTGTAATCGAGCCGAATATCTGGCAAGCTCGATTCGACTTAACTCATTTTAATGGAGCTTGAACTCCAACTCGACCGAGTCTAATTTTTTTTAGCTCAAGTTCGATTCGGTTTCATACTCGACAAGTTCGAATAAACTCGAACTCGAATTCGAACTTGACTCGAATAGGTAAAACAAAAAAATTCGAATAGACTCGCGAGCCTCTCGAGTTGAGTACTGGTGAACTCGTACTCGACTCGGTTTCTAGAAAAAGTTCGACTCGAGCTCGAACTCAATTGAGCCTAAATTTTTCAAGCTCGACTCGGTGCCAATACTCGACGAGTTTGAGCTCGGTTTGCCAAATTTAAAATTGTTCCGTTAAATCATAAATGGTGCACTTTATCTCGAACTCGACTCGGTTAGTCTTTTAGCTCGATGTCGAACTCAAACTCGACTTGTATTTAATATATATATATAACTCGAATAAACTCAAACTCGATTCGAATAGGTAAAACAATAAAACTCGAATAGCTCGGGCCTTTAAAGTCGAGTACCAGTGAACTCGTACTCGACTCGGTTTCAGAAAAAGATCAACTCAACTCGAAATTAGCGAGTTGAATTCAAATATCGACCAAGCTAATCTTGAGTAGCTCACGAACAACTTGAATCGTTTATACATAGGTACGATGATCATCGGAGTGTTGGTGTTGGTGTCGGGGATGACGAAGTACCGGTTCAAGAAGCCGCAGGGGAGCCCATTGACGGTGATTTGGAGAGTGTTGTTCTTGGCGTGGAAGAAGAGGAGCTGCGAGTATCCTTCGAACCCGACACTTCTTAACCAGTTCGGAAATACTAAGGTTCCTCATAATCAGAGGTTCAGGTAATTCGTTAAACCGATAATTTTGAAGTTTAAAAAATGCAAATTTTTATACAATATACTTTAAATTATGAACGATTTGTATTCATATAATAAAATTCAAAATGGTATATGATATCTTATATTTTTTTAACTTAGTTATACAAATTGTAATACATTATTGATGAATAATAAGATTCATACTTTTTAGTATATATAAATGGGTTAACAGGTTTTTTGGTACATGATATTTGATCACTTTTGAGTTTTGGTCCATGATGTTTTTTTTTACGTAATTTTGGTATCATATGTTTGCAGATTTTTCTAGTTTTAGTCCGACCGTTACATTCTGTTCATTTTTCCGTTAAGTGACATGTGCAAGTCACGTGATCCACCCTAAACTTTCAATTTTGTTCAAATTTGGGAGAATTGACATCCTAAACTTAGTTCAATTTGGACGAACTGAACTAGGTTTAATGGGTCAAATTTGGGGGAATTGACACCCTAAACCTAGTTCAATGAGTAAATTCCCACAAATTTGAACAAAATTGAAAGTTTAGGGTGAATCACGTGACTTACACATGTCACTCAACAGAAAAAATGGACGGAATAAAACGGTCGGACCAAAACTAGAAAGAATCTGCAAACATATGGTACCAAAACTAGACAAAAATAACATCGTGGACCAAAACTCAAAAGTAGCCAAACATCATGGACTAAAAGACCTGTTAACCCTGTATAAATTTTGAAATAAACTTCTATATAGTAATATTATAATATAAAATTTTATCAAAAATAGAAGTTTAAGCAAATACACATATAGATAACTAGTATAATCCATTAAATCTGATACAAACTTTGTGATAAATTACAGGCGTTTAGATAAAGCGGCAATCATCGACAATTCTACTAAACCGAAAGGAGAGGACGCACCGAACCCATGGCTAGTCTCAACTGTGACCGAGGTTGAGGAGGTCAAGATGGTTATAAAGTTGATGCCAATTTGGTCCACATGCATCCTCTTCTGGACCATATACTCCCAAATGACAACTTTCACCATCGAACAAGCCGAAATCATGGCTCGAAAAATCCGGTTGTTCACCGTCCCGGCGGGCTCTTTCTCCGCCTTCCTCTTCGTCAGCATCCTCCTCTTCACCTCTCTCAACGAGCGGGTCTTCGTCCCGATTGCCCGGAAAATCACCCACACCGCGCAGGGGCTCACCAGCCTGCAGCGGGTCGGTGTGGGTCTCGTCTTTTCGGTCGTCGCTATGGCTGCCTCTGCTGTTGTCGAGAATCGAAGGCGGCAAATGGCTAACGGTACACACAAACATTTTAAGTTGTTTGAATTTACTCGCTCTGAAGTGAAATTTCAGGACCACTTAATCAACTGTTTTGGGCTTAAACTTTTTTTGACGATCCAATGAAATTCAAATATGCGCGTTTTAATATCATATCAAGAATAAAATGTGCACATAAACAATTTTTTTCATAAACTCGAATTTATAAGTAAACTTTCAGCATACTATTATTCATACTATTAATCATTTAACATTTGGAAGAGAACATGTGTTCATGAATTGAGAGGCAACTACCCCTAATTTTTTTCAAAATGGTAAACAACACCCTTTAGCTTATGATAATAGTTGTTTTGTCCCCTCGAAAAATGTTATGATCACTATTACTACAGAATATGGGGTTTTATAGGTAAAAATAATAGTTTCGGGGTTAAGCTGCTAGTGAGCAATAGTTAAGGGACAAACTAGTACTATATTGTATTATGGTTAAATATGTAGAGAACGGGAAAAATGTTCATCATTATGAAAGTAAATTGAATTGTTCTTCTCCGCGTTCTCTACATATTTAACCATAATACAATATAGTACTAGTTTGTCCCTTAACTATTGTTCACTAGCAACATAACCCCTAAACTATTATTCTTACCTATAAAACCCCATATTCTATAGTAACAGTGATCATAACAATAAACACTTTCATAGTTTTGACCCTTGATTAACGATTTACGTGCTAATTCTCTCCATCATTTCTGATTAATATGTGGTTTCGTCCCGACAGGCGGCACCACCATCAGCGCCTTCTGGCTCGTCCCTCAGTTCTTCCTCGTGGGGGCCGGGGAGGCATTTGTTTACGTCGGACAGCTCGAGTTCTTCATCAGGGAGGCACCAGAGAGGATGAAGTCGATGAGCACCGGGCTCTTCCTTAGTGCGATCTCCATGGGGTTTTTCGTGAGTAGCCTACTTGTATCGGTTGTGGATGCGGTTACCGACAATGGGTGGCTCCGGAGCAATCTTAACAAGGGGAGACTCGACAACTTCTACTGGCTGCTCGCGATATTAGGAGTCCTCAACTTCTTGGTGTTTCTTGCATTCTCAATGAGGCATCAATACAAGGTGCAAAATTTTCAGGTTAATGATGAGTTTGGAGATGAAGAGCTCAACGCCTCAAATAAAGAGGGGAATGTGGTTGTTGAAGAAAAAGAGGAGGCACAATTTGTGTGATGTGATCATATTGATACTATAAATTAGTTCGGGTCGGGTTGAATTAGGTTTTATGCAGCGTGATCGGGTAGATAGATTTGCTCACTTTGTATATAGATTTTATATTGTTATTAGGGCTAATAGCTCCAAAGATTCCTAATATTTGGCATTTGTGATTGCTTGGTATTTAAGTATTTCGTGTGAGTTGATGGTTCATTATGTTTAGCGAATGTGAACTTTTAATACGTTAGTCTTCCGTCAATTTTTTCTGTTAAGTGATCATACATCATCATAAATTAATAAGAGCCAGGGAGCACGACACATTCTCACTTGCTATATCAAGTTATAAAACCAACCAATCACACGTCAAATTTTGATATTATAAAAGTCTCGGCATAACCTTTAATATAAGCAGTGAGAGATCTAGAAAATTTATAATGAGATTTATATTATTTAAGTGTTTGGATTATGGACCAAATGAGAATTATTTTTAAAAAATGGGAGTTTAGAATATATAAATTAAATCTAACGTTTTAATAGAAATACTCTAGAATATGATGACAATCATTTATTTTTTACATGTCAGATCCACCACTTGATATAAATATAAATGGTCATCCAATAGAAAATAAAGATTTATGGATAGATATTATCCAATTGCCAGTTTTTTTAATTACACACAAAGTGTACTAGATAATAGTTCGTAATATTTTTCTTCAGAATTCAAATGTGATTTCGGACATATGATTAAGTGATTAATTATATTAAGTATCAAATAGCAAATTTATTTTTTATCGAAACCATAGAATATCATGTATACCGAAAAACTCCTCGAGGATCGTCGGTAGTTCAGTAACACTTAGCCCCTGATTTAGGGGTAGAAGTGACATTTCAGTCCACGCTCTCAGCCCCTTCCTTGCAACAACCCTCTCTCCATTTCTCCCCAATTTTTCAATTTTCAGACCACAACCGGAGCCGCAGGAGATTGCCGGAGAGGGAGCTGTCCGTCTCCGTTCTTTGGCCTTCTTCCTCCGTCGTTGCATCCGAGCTTCCGGTTGACTCAATCAAGGTGCTTTGGGTTTTCTCTTCGTTAATTCGAACGCCATTATCGGTCTCCGAGTTTTCCCGCGTGTTTTATGGATCGATTCAATCGTCCGGCGATCAATGTAAGTTCATTTCTCAGTATCCTCCGTCGATGCCAAATTTGGTGAGTTTGAATTTGGAAGCTGAGATCGTTTCTGCATAGCTGTGAATTGGAATTGAATATACGACGTGCAGAGCAGTTCGCTTTTATATCGTCCATGTGTTGTTCCTGGGGAATGTTAGGAGCTGTTCATTTGTTGAGGAGTTCTGATTGTGAAGTTTGATTTCTTTTGAGGAATTTAAGGGGTGCTCTAGGGATTTGTAGAAATGATCAAACAAATACTTGGAAAGATTCCCAGAAAACCCTCGAAATCCTCACACGACGATGTTGTGGTTAATCCCCATTCATCAGTGAACTCATCCACAGGTCCCAACTCTGTATATAACACGAGACCTGCTTCAGGTACTGCAAAGTCATCAGGTTCGGGTCAAGCCATGCCGAATGGGAATGTTCAAAATCATGCGAAGAAGTCCCATTCAGTTGCAGGTCAGGTTAGTCGTATATATTCATCGGGGCCATATGATGCATTGCCTAGTTTCAGAGATGTTCCCAACTCAGAAAAGCAAAATTTGTTTATTAAGAAGTTGAATATGTGCTGTGTACTGTTTGATTTCACTGATGCTTCAAAGAATCTGAGGGAAAAGGATATTAAGCGGCAGACATTGCTAGAGCTTGTTGATTATATCTCTGCTGTTAATTCTAAGTTCAGTGAGGCAGCAATGCAAGAGATCACAAAGATGGTGTCTGTGAATTTGTTCAGAACATTCCCATCTTCAAACCGTGACAGGAATGGTCCTGAAATGTTTGATCCCGAAGATGAAGAACCCACAATGGAACCAGCATGGCCGCATATCCAGATCGTGTATGAGATTCTTCTGAGATTTGTGACATCCTCAGAGACCGATGCGAGGCTTGCAAAGCGGTACATTGATCATTCCTTCATTCTAAAGTTACTAGACTTGTTCGACTCAGAGGACCAAAGAGAGAGGGAGTATTTGAAAACAATCTTGCACCGTGTTTATGGGAAGTTTATGGTGCATCGGCCCTTTATAAGGAGATCAATCAACAATATATTCTACCGGTTCATATTTGAGACCGAGAAGCACTATGGAATTGCAGAAATGCTGGAGATTCTGGGAAGTATAATCAATGGATTTGCTTTGCCACTGAAGGAAGAGCATAAGATGTTCTTGGTCCGAGTTCTGATCCCTCTTCACAAACCGAAATCTGTGGCCATGTACCATCAGCAACTCTCTTACTGCATCACTCAGTTTGTTGAGAAGGATTCCAAGCTAGCCGATACAGTGATTCGTGGCCTCTTGAAATATTGGCCTGTGATAAATAGCTCAAAGGAGATTATGTTTCTTGGAGAGTTGGAAGAAGTACTAGAAGCCACACAAGCTGCTGAATTTCAGCGGTGCATGGTGCCCCTGTTTCACCAAATTGCCCGGTGCCTCAATAGCTTACATTTTCAGGTACCAAAGTCACAAACACCTTACCACTTTTTGTTAAATTTTCTCTGGAAAATGCTATCTAGATGTTGAATGCAAGTAAAAAATGCCGCTTTTTTAAGATGATGAATTTCACTCTTAAGTTTCACAGCCCATTGATGTTACATTGTTGTAAGTAAATATAGGGATTAAGAAAATCTCAGTTATAGATTATAGGTGATGTCTCAACTATCCATATTTAAAATGTTAATATTCGGTGTTCCAACTAACAGATTGTTTTTTTTTTGCCAAATATCAGATTGGTTGAGTTGTACTTTTTTCTCTTAAAATTGACCGAAAATCATTTTTTTAAGCATCAGATAAGCCTAAATCTCGAGTAACAAAACTTATACTTCATAAAAGTGAAAAACATGTTTTGTTTCTTAAAACACAAATTTTAACGCTAAAATCAGTTGAAAAAAAGTGAAAAGTAACAAATATGATAGTTGAGACACCAAATAACAACATTTTAAATTTGGGGCAGCGATTAGCAACAAGACCTATAGTTCGGACTGTTTTTAGGTTCTCAAGCCGTAAATTTATGAAGAAAAGCTTGGTCTTTTTTTAGCGTTTTTTTTACTGTTTTTAGGTTCTCAACCCGTAAACTTATGAAGAAAAGCTCGGTCCTTTTTTGTGTTTTGTTCTTATTCGCTTAAAATTCCAAACTTTTCATTGGAAGAATTATGGATTGTTGGTCAACTAGATCAATCAGAGCTTAGTAGATTGGTTAATGCAGAAACTGATAAATGAAATCTGTATGAAATCAATACAAAACATTTGCAACTCTCTGTTCCTGAAGAACATGGCATGTTTCATTTGACAGGTAGCTGAACGTGCATTGTTCCTATGGAACAACAACCATATCCGAGACCTCATCATGTCGAATCGAAACGTCATTCTCCCAATAATATTCCCAGCACTGGAGAGAAACACAAGGAGCCACTGGAACCAAGCTGTCCAAAGCCTAACCATGAACGTGCGAAAGATCTTTCAGGACACCGACCAAGCACTCGTCACGGAATGTCTTGTCAGATTCGACGAAGATGAAGCCAATGAAAACGAGGCGAAGGAGATACGTGAAGCCACGTGGAAACAGTTGGAAGAGTCTGTGGTCACCAATGATGCCGTGTTAGTCTCTAGGTTCGGTTCCATTGCTATTGCCAGCAATGCAGCTCCCCGGAGCGCCACATCAGCCAGATGAGCCGCCTATGAGTGCCCGATCAGACCAGATTCGGCCAAGTGGTTGGTGAACACGACGTGGGCTCAACCCGAAACCGAGCTTGGTCCTTTTCCCTCTGAGGTTGTAAGTTGTAACTACTTTACTGCCATGGGTGTGTATTACAAGGGATATGAGGATTCATAATGTTGTAGTATTTTCCTCTTCCCACAGTTACTTGTCTGATTATGAAATCTTTGTAATGATGCAAGGGTTAGGGCAGGCAATTCGTGCAATACGATGGGCTGATACGAACATAATACAGAAAGCTACGGATTTGGGTCTATTATTTTCGTGTCGTGGTAAAATTAGGTTGTGCCAAAAGAGTGACAAAGAAATTTCGTGTCTTATTCGTGTTGAGAGATTAAAACTGGGAAGCGAATCCAAACACACTACATAAATTCTCCGAGATTCAATACTTGAGTAGCCCATTAAGCATATATAGAGATTCAACTATTTTAAAGAATTCGATATGATACTATTCACTATGTATAACTCCCTCCGGGGTCCATGACACCAAATTGAGTAATTTTTCAAATAATCTCCTCGAACGGCCACATCTTGTCCCAACTCACCGGCTATGATGCCAGTTGTTAGGAGATTAAAATTGGGGAGCAAATCCAAACCCACTACATGAGTCCACTCTAAGTTCATACTAAAACCAATTGGTGATAGTAAAAGTAGCTCATTAAGCTTATATAGTATTTTAACTCTTTCAAACTATCTGATGTGCTACTATTCACTCAGTCACATGTACACTTAACAGTTCGTGTTTGGACCGATCCTCCAGAACACGAACGAATCCCCTTGGCCCGCACGAATTGTCAGCCCTCACAAGGATGTTATCCAATATTGAGCTTGGTGTTCTCAATTTTTCATACCAAACACGACAATCTAACATTATTCAATCTGAATAAAAACCGCGCAGAGACCAAGATCTCATTACAACACCAACATCAAACAACCATTGACAAGGTTACTAGACAAGATGAAGCAACAAACACAACAGCATGAAACCCTAAACCCTAATCAATCATCGCCGTAGGCACGGAAGCTATATCGCTCCCTATACGGGCCATTGAAGTAGAGATCAGCCTCGAACCATTTCGGATACCTTACAAGATCCCCGGCCAAAAACCGCATGTAGTTTTCGCTCCCTTCAGGGACAACCCTTACTTCTCCTTCCTCAATGTATACCAATTGATCGACTTGCCAATCCCAAGGTAATCGGCACTTACCCGTTTTCCATTCCGACCATTTTGATACCCCGAGCTGCTCGAGCCTCTGAGGGGACACTTTTCGTTCGACTCTCACATTGTAGAGTTGCTCTAGAGGCTTATCGATCCGCATTGCCTTTATGGTGTGTGATCGGGTTCTTCTGTGGGGAATTGAGCTCAAGTTTGGGGTCATTAGGATGTTGGTGCATGCCATTTTAGGAGAAAATGCAGAATCTGTGCCACTGAGACCTAATCAATTGGGTAAAACCCAGAAATAGTTCAAAGTTGAACTTAAAACCCAGAAATAGTTCAAAGTTGAACTTAATGAATCCTAGGATAAGGCAAATTCTTGAACAGTTCAATCAAGACTGACCAATTTGGAGCAATTGATCAAGTTTGATAGCAGCAACTCATCAATTATACTATATATCAGAATCATATCTCAATCAACAACATATAACTAATGTATTACAAATGAAGCATAACCTAGAAGAAGAAAAAACACATTTTTTAGGATAGTGATCAGTCCAAATGTATCTAAAACCAAATAACATTAATGCTAAGAACCCGGAAACTTAGTAAGAAAAAAAGTCATTTCAATTTCGGAAAGCTGTTAAAACTAGGGCCAAGAACCTAAAAACAATCTCTAGGCCATGGTGCTTATCCTTATTCCAAATTTAAATTTTTGTTGCTTAAAACACCAATTTTTACCCAAAATCAGTTGAAAAAAAAGTTGAAAGTAACAAATCTAATAGTTGGGACACCGAATATCAATATTTTAAATTTGTCACAACGATTAGTATCATAAACAATAGCTGAGACTGATTTTAGATTCTTAACCCTTAAAACTATTTCACCCGTTAGTCGTTACTCTTAAAATAATTGTAATACTTATGCACTTTCTCATCAAAATTTCAATTTTTCACAGTTCTGTAATATTTTTCTCAACATTTTCATAAATTTATCAAAGCTTCATCATGAAGACGAACCCAGGTGTAACAATTAAAGTAGACAATAACTGATATGGAAAAAACACAATTAAAAAAAAAACAGCAATCATGTTCCTGGGATGCATAAACCCTAGCAATTAAATCAAAATCATAATCGCAATTTCGCATCAAAAGCAGACAATTAACAAAGGAATCATGAACTGACCTTACTGAGGTGTTTTAATCTTAACGCTATGGACTTCTGGTGAAAATTAAGCTGCGACTGCTAACTAAGAGCTTCGAAGCTCCTGCAATGGAGTATTGGAGAATTTGAAGAGCTATGAAGAAGAAGATAAGACTTAAGGCAGGGTTTAACCAAAAAGATCGGACCATACCGGTTCGATTTTACTGTTCGTCCAGATTTTCCGGTTCGATGAGTTGAAAATTGAAAAATCATGCCAATGACCCCAACTTTTACACCAATTGAATCTGCATCTTCACATTTATTGGTACTGTAAAATGCAGCCCAGAAGTTTTGATAATGTTTCCACATGATATCAAAGAAGTTTTATATCGGTTTAAAACCATTTCCCTAGGAAATGAGATAGGTGTCTAACAGATAACCTTTCAAATTCAACTATACTAGATTAGATTGTTGATTGTACTACGTTAACGGAGACAGTGCATGTGTTGGTTATTCAAATATATGATGCTTAATGAGCAAAAAAATATATATATATGATATGCTCACAAATGAATAGAAGAGTTCGAACATTACGTAGCGAGATGAGCATAAAGTCGCCACTACTAGTTCATTTTTTTAAGTAGTCATTTTATAAAACTCCATATTATCTATATATATATTATATGTAATGGAAAAAAACATATATCTATATATATATGAATGATTTTACTTTTGAGTTAATTAACAAATTGCTAACTGAACTTTACACGAATATGTAATTTATTGGTCGGTTTTTTGTATTAAATTGCTAGCTGAACTTACTATATTGTGCAAAAAGTTCGCTATGTTCATCTTTACGTTAACCTTTGACAGAAAATACTTTAACTTTTTTTCTAAAAACACTCTAAATTTCTACTATGGTAATAATGACATTAGGTTCTATATAAAATCAAATTTTCAAATAATAAATATTAATAAATACACAATAGAAACAAATGTAACCAAAAAATAATTTTATTAAAATAATTTTAAAAATTCTATAAAATATAAACTTATAAAAATTATTTGATTTTTGAACTCTGGGTTATATATTTAAAATATATCTAATGTATAATCTGTGTTATTCTAAAACTGTATTCAATATTTCTTGTTTTTATGTAAACATTGAGGTTAGTTTTCAATTATAATAAAACTTTATTATGTTTTTAATAATTTAAAAAAGAATATTATAGTTACGGAAAAATTGACAGATTTAATAAACAGTACATTAACATTTGCTACTAAAAAAATTGGCTGTCAATTTGATAATTAACCCCGATTTTTTCTACCTAAACTTCATTTAAGACCATAACTATATGCGTTCATGTAGGCACAGAGTCACTTAAAGTTAAAATGGTGCACTTGCCTCTTCAACTTTTGGGATGTATAATTTTTATATTTGTAATTATTATTATCAAATTGGCCATTTAAAAGCTTTACATTTGCTCATCTAATTTATTTTTTTTTACTAATTATTTAGTTCTAATTCAATTTTTTTTTGCTATGAACCGATTTTTTTATATTTTATCCTTGCTTATGTATTCTCGCGGTCTCACAAAATATAAGGTCGTCTTTTCAATTCATTCCCATCATTTTCATAAGATCGTTGATTACCACAACATGACTCATTCATGCGTATATATCATGCGTGCTATTCCTACAACATTCTATATAATTAACATTATATTATATATATGCTTAGTGCTCGTCATAAATAGTGGGATTTTACAAGCATGCTTTAAGCCATAGTTGACCAAAGAGCTCTCATCGTATGCGTGATGACCATAGAATTCACCTTTCGTGCATCCCATGTCATGTCATGAATTTTTGATCCGATTACAACTTACTATTTAGACTTTGATTTATAAATTTATAAATTAGCTACACGCGCGTGCTTATAATTTTCGAGCAAATTGTTACCTCTGTTATATTTTCTATCAAAGTGAAGAGAAAATGAGCACGTTCTAGTCACGCGGAGCCTTTTTATGTGTATCTAAGATGAATTTACGCATAAATTGAAAGGATTGCAGCGAAATATCTATAATTGAATGCTCATTTGAACATTTTCTAACGACATAAATGCATAAAAAACTACACGATAGAAGCAGAATATCTGCTCATTCCATGCCGATCTTCATCATTGCATTCAGTGACAGACACAGAATCCTGAAGTCAGTGGGTAGATTATCTCACCGTACTAATAAATTATTATTATTGAAAAATAAATACGCAAAAGTCATGGCTGGTCTTAGGGAATCGAGACCTAAAGCCAGATTTCGATTTTGGGCCATATATATATATATATATTTCCAAATATGAAAAAAAAAAATTGACAAATCATAGTAAAGTTTTATTTAAAATCTATTCTTCGAGCTTTTATCAAAGCAAAATTACTAATTACATTTTTATACACATTCTTTTAAGATTATATTTTTAATTGATAATATAAATAATCAATTTGCACACCAGAAAGAATTATAAGTTTAAAGATCATATAATATTGACAATGGAATGAGCCAACAATTTATAAGAAAAATATTTTGAAGAGTATAAGAAATAAAAATGTATAATACTATCTAATTGCAAAATTTAACGCTATTTTAAATTAATTCATAATTAATTAGGTGGGTTTTTGGCTTTTTATTTAGGTGGTTGATTAAAAAAATTAAGAATTTATTAAATTTGCATCGAAATATCTATAATTGGATGCTCATTTCAACATTTTCTAACAAGATAAATGCATAAAAAACTACACAATGGAAGCGGAATATCTGCTCTTTCCATGCCGATCTTCATCATTGCATTCAGTGACAGACACAAAATCCTGAAGTCAGTGAGTACATTAACACACCGTACTAATAAATTATTATTATTGAAAAATAAATACGCAGAAGTCATGGTTGGTCTTAGGGAATCGGGACCTAAAGCCACGTTTCGATTTGGGGCCTAATATATATATATATATTTCCAAATATGAAAAATAAAATAAAATTGACTAATCATAGTAAAGTTTTATTTAAAATCTATTCTTCGAGCTTTTATCAAAGCAAAATTACTAATTACATTTTTATACTCATTCTTTTAAGATTATATTTTCAACTGATGATATAAATAATCCATTTGCAAACCTGAAAGAATTATATAAGTTTAAAGATCATATAATATTGACAATGGAATGAGCCAATAATTTATAAGAATAATCTTTTGAAGAGTATAAGAAAAAAAAAAAGGTGTAATACTATCTAGTTGCAAAATTTAACGCTATTTTAAATTAATTCCCGATTAATTAGGTGGATTTTTGGCTCTTTATTTAGGTGGTTGATTAAAGAAAATCAACAATTTATTAAATTTGCAGCGAAAAATCTATACTTGGAAGCTCCTTTGAACATTTTCTAAATAGATAAATGCATAAAAAACTACACGATGGAACCGGAATATGCTCTTTCCATGCTGATCTTCATTATTGCATTCAGTGGCAGACACAGAATCCTGAAGTCAGTGGGTACATTAACACACCATACTAATAAATTATTATTATTAAAAAATAAATACGCAAAAGTCATGGCTGGTCTTAGGGAATCGAGACCTAAAGCCACGTTTCGATTTGGGGCCTAATATTTTTTTTTGTCAAATATGAAAAAAAAAAATCGACTAATCATAGTAAAGTTTTATTTAAAATCTATTATTCGAGCTTTTATCAAAGCAAAATTACTGATTACATTTTTATACTCATTATTTTAAGATTATATTTTCAATTAATAATATAAATAATCCATTTGCAAACCAGAAAGAATTATAATTTAAAGATCATATAATATTGACAATGGAATGAGCCAACAATTTATGAGAAGAATCTTTTGAAGAGTATAAGAAATAAAAATGTATAATACTATCTAGTTGCAAAATTTGACGTTATTTTAAATTAATTCATAATTAATTAGGTGGGTTTTTGGCTCTTTATTTAGGTTCTTGATTAAAAAAAATCAAGAATTTATTAAATTTGTGGCGAAATATCTATAATTGGATGCTCATTTGAACATTTTCTAACAAGATAAATGCATAAAAAAATTACACGATAGAAGCAGAATATCTGCTCTTTCCATGCCGATCTTCATCATTCCATTCAGTGACAGACACAGAATCCTGAAGTCAGTGGGTACATTAATACAACGTACTAATAAATTATTATTATTGAAAAATAAATACGCAAAAGTCATGGCTAGTCTTAGAGAATCGAGACCTAAAGCCACGTTTCGATTTGGGGCCTAATATATATATATTTGCCAAGGTTGACTAATCATAGTAAAATTTTATTTAAAATCTATTCTTCGAGCCAACAATTTATAAGAAGAATCTTTTGAAGAGTATAAGAAATAAAAATGTGTAATACTATGCAGTTGCAAAATTTAACACTATTTTAAATTAATTCTTAATTAATTAGGCGGGTTTTTGGCTCTTTATTTAGGTGGTTGATTAAAAAGAATCAAGAATTTATTAAATTTGCAGCGAAATACCTATAGTTGGATGCTAATTTGAACATTTTCTAACATGATAAATGCATAATAAACTACACGGTAGAAGCAGAATATCTGCTCTTTACATGTCGATCTTCATCATTGCATTCATTGACAAACACAGAATCTTGAAGTCATTGTGTACATTAGCACACCGTACTAATACATTATTATTATTATTATTGAAAAATAAATACGCAAAAGTCATGGATGGTCTTAGGGAATCGAAACCTAAAGCCACGTTTCGATTTGGGGCCCAATATATATATATATATATGCCAAATATGAAAAAAAAAATTGACTAATCATCGTAAAGTTTTATTTAAAATCTATTTTTCGAGCTTTTGTCAAAGCAAAATTACTAATTACATTTTTATACTCATTCTTTTAAGATTATATTTTCAATTGATAATATAAATAATCCATTTGCAAACCAAAAAGAATTATAAGTTTAAAGATAATATAATATTGACAATGTAATAAGCCAACAATTTATAAGAGAATCTTTTGAAGAGTATAAGAAATAAAAATGTATAATACTATCTAGTTGCAAAATTTAACGCTATTTTTTAATTCCTAATTAACTAGGTAGGTTTATGGCTCTTTATTTAGGTGGTTGATTAAAAAAATCAAGAATTTATTAAATTTGCTGCGAAATATCTATGATTGGATACTTATTTGAACATCTTCTAACAAGATAATTGCATAAAAAACTACACGATAGAAGCGGAATATTTGCTCTTTGCATGTCGATCTTCATCATTGCATTCAGTGACAGACACAGAATCCTGAAGTCAGTGGGTACATTAACACACCGTACTAATAGATTATTATTATTGAAAAATAAATAATCAAAAGTCATGGCTGGTCTTAGGGAATCGAGACCTAAAGCCACGTTTCGATTTGGGGCATATATATATATATATATATATATATATATATATATATATATATATATATATATATATATTTACCAAATATGAAAAAAAAAATTCACTAATCATAGTAAAGTTTTATTTCAAATCTATTCTTCGGATCAACAATTTATAGGAAGAATCTTTTGAAGAGTATAACAAATAAAAATGTATAATACGTTGCAAATTTTAAGGCTATTTTAAATTAATTCTTAATTAATTAGGCGGGTTTTTGGCTCTTTATTTTGGTGGTTGATTAAAAAAAATAAAAAATTTATTAAATTTGCAGCGAAATATCTATAATTAGATGCTCATTTGAACATTTTCTAATGAGATAAATGCATAAAAAAACTGCACGACAGAAGCGGAATATCTGCTCTTTACATGCCGATCTTCATCATTGAATTCAGTGATAGACACAGAATCCTGAAGTCAGTGACAGAATCCTGAAGTCAGTGGGTACATTAACACGTCGTACTAATAAATTATTATTATTGAAAAATAAATACGCAAAAGTCATGGCTGGTCTTAGGGAATCGAGACCTAAAGCCACGTTTCGATTTGGGACCTAATATATATATTTTCCAAATATGAAAAAAAAAAAAATTGAGTAATCAAAGTAAAGTTTTATTTCAAATCTATTATTCTAGCCAACAATTTGTTAGAAGAATCTTTTGAAGAGTATAAGAAATAAAAATGTATAATACTATCTAGTTGCAAAATTTAACGTTAATTTAAATTAATTCCTAATTAATTAGGCGGGTTTTGGCTCTTTATTTAGGTGGTTGATTAAAAAAAATCAAGAATTTATTAAATTTACAGCGAAATATCTATACTTAGATGCTCATTTGAACATTTTTTAACAAGATAAATGCATAAAAAACTACACGATAGAAGCGGAATATCTGCTCTTTACATGCCGATCTTCATCATTACATTCAGTGACAGACACAGAATCTTGAAGTCAGTGGGTACATTAACACACCGTACTAATAAATTATTATTATTGAAAATAAATACGCAAAGGTCATGGCTGGTGTTAGGGAATCGAGACCTAAAGCCAAGTTTTGATTTGGGGCCTATATATATATATATATATATATATATATATATATATATATTCCAAATATGAAAAAAAATTTGACTAATCATAGTAAAGTTGTATTTCAAATCTATTCTTCGAGCCAACAATTTATAAGAAGAATCTTTTGAAGAGTATAAGAAATAAAAATGTATAATACTATCTAGTTGCAAAATTTAACGCTATTTTAAATTAATTCCTAATTAATTAGGCGGGTTTTTGGCTCTTTATTTAGGTGGTTGACTAAAAAAAAATCAAATTTTTTTTAAATTTGCAGCGAAATATCTATAATTGGATGCTCATTTGAACATTTTCTAACAAGATAAATGCATAAAAAACTACACGATAGAAGCAGAATATCTAATCTTTACATGCCGATCTTCATCATTGCATTCAGTGACAGACACAGAATCCTGAAGTCAGTGGGTACATTAACACGCCGTAGTAATAAATTATTATTATTAAAAAATAAATACGCAAAAGTCATGGTTGGTCTCAGGGATTCGAGACCTAAAGCCATGTTTCGATTTGGGGCCTAATATATATATATATATATATATATATATTTGCCAAATATGAAAAAAAAAATTTGACTAGTCATAGTAAAGTTTTATTTAAAATATACAAATTGATTATTAACCCCTTTATCTTTTATTTTCATTTTCGTAAAGTATCCCGTTAAAATGAGAGCACTATTCATTGATGGGCTCTACAATTGACGTTCGTCCTTTTAGGTGGACAGTGTATTCTCTCAATTGATTGGCCATTTTCGAATCCGGTCATAATATTATCATTATATATAGTGCAGAATCAAACAATACAATTCAAACATATTTGGAAACCATTTGCTCGTCTTTCTTAAGGTAAACACACAATATTTCTTCAATATACGTTTTGCATGGGCCATGATGCAGTAAGAGGCCAAAGCATCTGCAATCAATTTATATAATAATAATAATAATAATAATAATAATAATAATAATAAAATTACATAATTGCCTCACTACCAACTAACATAAATTTCACGGTATAGACGTATATATATGGGTAACTCTCAGAATTGATGAAACCGGTAATAATAGGTAAGCGTCTTGACTATACTAGACTATTCGTGGGTATATGAACGAGTCAGTGCATGCGCTGGTTGTTTATTAAATCTATTCGGAAAAACAGACCGTAAACATTATATAAGAAACTAAACATTACATAACATGATAAACTTAACGTCGAAAACTACTGACCTATACTTTTTATGGAAAAAAAGAAGAAGTAGAATGAATTTACTTATTTAAAATATTAAAGATTATATACTAAGGTGGATTTAAATTGCAAATTAATTGCAACAATGATGTAAGGTTAGCTTTGTCATCTAATTGAACTGATCCCTTCAAACTCCAAAGTCTTTCTAGTTAAGTCACCAAACCCTACTTTTTTTTTGTCTTGGAAAATTTATTACTTGTTTAGGTCAAAGTTCACCTTTCCTTGCCCTTCAAGAAAAAGGATGGTTCTAGATTTCGGAAAAAGAACAAAAAGTTGATTAAATAATAAGTTTTAATTTGTTTAGTAGCAACAAAATTCATTGAATACTGCGATTTCATTCCTCTATCCATATATATATATATATATATATATATATATTAAAAATTGCTAATATATTTCTTTATTAAAATAATGCTATATTTATTATTATTATTTTTGGCCGATAATGCTTTATAGATGACGTGTTTATTGCCTTAACTAATTATAGTAACAATATTTAAACTTTAAAATCACTAGTGAATAATAATTTTTTTTGGCCAAATACTAGTGAATAATAATAATAATAAGATAATAAGTATAAAACTACTCAGAAACTTCTAGTTGATTAAAAATAATGAGTTAACGTATAATCTCACGTTATAATAATGTTCGGACTCTTATATTTACTGTATGAAATTTTTATTGATCAAACTTAATAAATAATCAGAACACGCACTATCTAATCAACGTAATCCTACCAACAGCGTATTATAGTCAAAATATCGGCGTATTAAGCCAACTCTACATCTCCTAAACTAGTTTAGTTTTCTAAAACTTCATAATTATCTGTTGCAAATAAACAATAAATGAACGATCTATTTTGTTTTATCAATAGAATATGTGATTATATTTGGTAAGATTATAAATTAATATAATAACAATCTTTATAAATTTTCACAAAAAAAAAATCTTTATAATATTATTGATGATGATAATGACATAATACTTAATAGCATGCCATAGTTATTTTATTTCCATCCAACAACACACCTGTCCATATATAGACGCCGAAGTGCATAAAACGGCAAATATATACAGACACGCAACAAGTAATAAACGTTTCTTTACCACCCAGCCGTTTCTCTTCTCCGGCGACATGGCCTTCGATGAGCTGACCTCGAGCGATTCCGACAACACCCCGCCGTGTCTTGATGAGGTGGAGGCGATCTTAGGGTACAAGTTCCACGATAAGGCCCTTCTAGAAGAAGCCTTCACGGACTCGTCGGCGCCGGACTGTTCGTCGACGTACGAGCGGTTAGAGTTCGTCGGCGACTCCGTGCTCGGCACACTCGTGGCCAAAGAGCAGTTTCTTAAGTACCCGGACTTGACGCCGGGTGTGCTCACCCGCCTTCGAGCGGCCAATGTCGACACCGAGAAGCTCGCACGCGCCGCCCTCAAGCATGGGCTTTATCGGTATCTCCGCCACAAGAAACCTTTACTTCTCCGTCAGGTAATACATAATGTTTGGGTTTTGGGTACCCTATTTAAAATATATATATATATATATATATATATATATATATATATATATATATATATTTCTGGTATAACATTATTTATGAATTTTGGTCTTTAGTATAATAGGTTTTGTAACTTTTGCATTTTTATTTGACTAACGTATATGCATGTACAAATTTTAAACCTATTGCACTAAATAAATAAAAACTTGTTGCACCAAAAATAAAAGTTAATCAAACGTATATGTATTAAAAGACATATTATTAAATTATAGAAAATAAATAATGATTTTTATGAGAAAATTTGAGAATAAATAAAATTGGTTCGGATTTCTGCAATACCGCATTAAACTAGGGCTGACAATTCGTGCGTGTTCGTGTCGTGCTAGCTTCGTGTCGTGTTCTGGGGTCAACCTAAACCCAGCCCAACATGAAAAATCAGCATGAAAAATCTAAAATAAATTGAATAAAAAGTTAAATATAAAAAGTTTTAAACTAAAATTTTAAAATTATGGTGATATATTGTGTTATCGTATCGTGTCATCAATATCAAACTCAAACCCGTAATTTTTGTGTCGGTCCATCGTACCGGACCCAAATTGTCAGCCCTAGCCCTATATTAAGCTTGGATTTGACATGAAGCTGATTTTATACTATTATTATTATGAACAGATTGAAGAGTTCGAAGAAGCAGTATTGGGATACCCATTGCACTCAAACGGGCTTATTGATGTGCCGAAAGCCCTAGCCGATATTGTGGAATCTTCCATTGGGGCTGTTTTCATTGACTGCGGTTCTGACCTCGACACTGTTTGGAAGGTTCCTCTTTTGGTCCCTATACTTTTTTACACTCCCAAATCTATCCATTTTTTTGTGATCCTGGGTGTTCGAGAAGTCTCTCATTAAGAAGACAATATATGTAGATAATTTTCACTCCATATAGTCCGGTTGGGGTTTAACCTAGTTTGAATCGAAATCTTTAGTTAAGAGATAAAGAGTTGGGCCCTAATATTAGTAGTATTTTACTGATTTATCGATTAATTAGAGATTTCGGGTTCAAACTTCACAGAGTTGGAAAAATATTTATGATCATCATTTTATCCTTACTGGTTGACCTATTACTAATATTTACTCCCACCGGGTCAACTCATAAAGCGTAAAGTGCTAATTATAAATATTTTATATGGTGTAACATTTTTTCATAGTTTTATCCATTAACTAGAGTTGTTGTCGGTCGTAACAAAACTCGGGGCAGTTTGAATCTGAAACTTCTGATTAAAAAGTGTTAAACTGTTACATTATATTAGATCATTAGATTTTTTATTTAAAAAAAAAAGGCATTAGGGTTTATTAGATGATGCAATGTTTGTT
Organism: Clarkia xantiana subsp. parviflora; assembly: GCA_036873135.1. Classification (NCBI taxonomy): domain Eukaryota; kingdom Viridiplantae; phylum Streptophyta; class Magnoliopsida; order Myrtales; family Onagraceae; genus Clarkia; species Clarkia xantiana. The sequence goes on from JAPTYO010000001.1 coordinate 53,497,096, forward strand.
TTGTTTAACACGTGTATAATTTTTTCTGTAGGTGTTTAGGCCGATATTGGAACCGATAATCGGGCCGAAAGACTTAAAACCGCACCCGATGACGGAGTTATACGAAACGTGTCAGAAAAGGCGAATGAACGTTAAGTTTGTGGATAAGTGGGCAGAGAGCACGTCTTTCGTTGTTTTAGTCGACGACCAACTTGTCGGGAGTGGAGAATACAAGAGCAAAAAGGAAATCGCACAAAATCGAGCTGCCAAGAATGCTTTAGAGAATATGGATAAAGTATTTGGAGATACTTTGGATATTTCGATTTTCCATTAATTATTAATCTTCGCCGCAAAATTATATTATATATTTGACATGTATGTGGAGATATATGTATATTTATGTAAAGAAAAAAACATAGATGTTCCATTTAGGTTCATCTTTATTTGTTGATATGATGATGTATTGAGTTGGTTGTTTTAATTTTAGGGATCATAGTATACTAGTGTGTAAATCTATTTGTATTTTCCATTAATAATGTTTCATAGATGTCGGCCCAAAATTACAATCGATATGTATAACATTATTATTATTATTTTTGAAAAAAAAATTGTGGTATTAGCGGCGACCTTATGCACATTTCATTAATGTCCAGGCTTTTACGTTTACGGTTTGTGGTGTTTTCCAGACTAAACTTAGTGAAAAATCAGTTCATGCGCTGACTTCATTAACGTATTCCCACTAACAACCAAGAATAGTCAAGAGATTGGCTGTTAAATCAAGCTCCGTACGTCTTCTCTTATGCCTAATACAGTATATGAGCCATGGAGTACATGATATTTTAATCAAGTCACTGCGAAGTGACTTCTTTGAAAATTTTGAACTTAGAAAATACATGCTCATAAATTGACAATACATCTCTTTTTTTTTCTGATTTCCGTGAAGTGTCTTATGAAATCATCATTAGAAAGACAATACATAAATATTTGCTCCACTCTTAAAATAATTTCTGATCGCACCGAATTCGTATCTAAATGGTAAATTAGGGATGTCATATTTCAGGGGTTGTTAGGGATGCATAAGACTTCTGTGAGGAAGAAAACTCCTACTGATTGGGAGGTATATTGGGCCACTAAAAATTCAGCCACTAAAAGACCAGCCCATGTGAAAAGAAAAAGCCCAATATAGAAATGGACTAGGCCAGACAGAAATATCAGTGGAAAGAGATAATTACTATGTTTACCCAAAAAAAAAAAAATTACTATCGATCATGTGAATAATAATTTTATTATTTTCTATACGAGCTCTGATACGCATTCCGATCGGAATTTCATTCCCCCCTTACAATGGCAGCTATGTAATAAATGTTAACTTTTTGGACATTTTGATTTTACCTAACGAATTTATCAGACCTAAATCATCGGAACTTGTATCTTATAAGTATATAATGGTCTTATTTGGGTCAGATTTGATCAGTATGCTCATTTAGCGATACATCCATTAATTAGAATTTTATATATTCAATCTATAAATAGTTAAACATTTATGATCAACACTTTCCTTTTTATAGTTGATTTAGTGGGAGCGCGAATTATTTTATAAGCTAATATCAAAGACACACTAAAAACCTGACTCAACTTAACTAAAGGTGTAAACGAGTCAAACTAATATGAAGTTGCTCATATTCAATTCGCCTAAAATAAGTCGAATTTGGATTTGTGTTTGAGCCCTTTCGAGCGTTATTTTTAGGTTTAAATTTAACTCAAAATTTGATCGATCAAGCTCGATCTCAACTCAATTAAATAAATAATAAGGTTTGAATGACGCTCGAAGTTTTCTTGACCGAGCTGATGTTCAGCTCGATCAGTACGTTATTTTTGTAGACTCAACATATATTAATGTGTATATAAAAACTAGTTAAGACTCGCGTGTACAATGGCGGATGTATCATAAAAAATGGTTGTCACCCAATTAGCGACTATTTTTATTGAGACATTAGTTTTATATCTGAAATAAAATATATTCCGAACCCTCATTATTTTGGTATAAGACCTCAATTATCTTGTGTGAGACACTAAGACCCCATTATTATTTTGTAAGACCTCATTATTATTTTGTAACACTCGTTTAATTTCAGGAAAAAATTGATCAATTTTAAATTTGGGGGTTTCTGACTTTAAGGGTATGGTTGTAAGTTTTATTAGTCACTTTTTTTCCCTGGGGGTTGGTCTTAGGAGAGGCCCATCTGGAGGGCAGCACCCGTAACATTCTTGCTCCTCACCTAGACTAATTCTCATTCGCACATCTCTTTTGCTAGACTATTGTAAATAATCTAATCTAATGTCCTACTGGATGAGGTCCAATAATACAAGTATATAGACCATACAAACCAAACTAGCATTTTGCAAATAACAAACCATATATTTTTTATTTTGTGACAAAAAGCAAACTCAACTTCCAAATTTATAGCAAAGCACAAACTACATTGATTTCTTCATTAACAAGTTACATGAAATTGTGCATATTACGATCACATCATGATATTAACAAGACGTGATAGACAAAACATCATAATTTTCATTAAAAAACATCATATGGATGTTATATGTTCAATTTTAATTACTTTTTAATAGAAAATCATCAAGTTTTGCATTATGATCAATTGTTTCAAGTTATTTTTTTGTTAAGAAAAAAAGTTCGGTTTGTTTTTGCAAAACGTACAAAGTTCGGTTTGCTTTTTGGTAATTAGTTTATTTGAAAATAATGATTTTTAGAACCAATATGTTTTAAATTGTACTACATGTTTCAAAACCATGATAATTGATACTTTTTTCAATGAGCCGTCCAAAATTGTCGTCAAATACATTTTAAACTTACAAAATTAACCAAATACTTTACTAAATATCAAAATCAAGATCTAATAACTTATTTTAGTGATATAATAGTGTCTTGACTCGATTGATACTTAACTAACCAAAAATCGGTTCTGGTCCAATTTGATTCAAATATAACATTTGCAGAAGCAATTAAGACTTAGTTGTGATACTTTAAAAACTACTTAGTTAATATTCTACATTTAAAATGTATTTCATGACAATTTTAGATAAATAATTTAAAAAAAAAAATAATTATTGTCATTTTGAAACATGTGATTTTTATATAAAAAAAATATTATCTTTACCAAAAAAAATTACACTTCATACCCTCATTACGAACATCATACATCTACCTCTACGTGTGTAAATTCGAGTAAGAATCGAATTCGAGTATTAATCGAATTAATTTCAAATAGTTCACGAGCTCGTTCATAGACAGATAGTGCATACATACTCAACTCAATTAATCCAATTTTTTGAGGTAGGGCCCAGCTATTTGATATCGCATAGTGGAGTTAGATTTGATCATACAAATGTATGATAAAAACATGAACAAAATATAATAAGTGGCCAAAAAATATAATAATAATAATACATAACAATTAAAAAGCATTAGATGGACTAATTATTTGAGTTGTCGAGATCTTGAAGAACATTAGCATCTCATCATGCATGCTTTCCAGGATGGATTATGACGTGGCCACATGTACCTTAACCTTCGGCACTTTTCACCTAAGCATGCCATTAATTAGGTGCAAAGCATCCATTTTAATTAATTTTGTCACCTTTCGGTTTAAAGATGAGGTTTTCTATTCCTTTTTAACCATTTAATTAATTATTATTATTATATAATTATATCCAAGATATGTCTAAAAAAATTAAAAATAGAGGCTGAATAAAATACAGTCGAGTTTATTTCAACTCGATTTCTCAGCCGTTAGATCATGAGTGAAAATCAATTAAATTCATGAGAGATAAAACGTGTTTCTTACATATGCATAATATAATAGCTGAAAAATTAAGTTGAAATAAACTCGAGTTTATTTTAGCCGAACCCTTAAATATATTCAAGCACGAAAGCCACTTAACGGTATGGGCTAATTCACACTCAATTAAAATATGTAATTATTTTTATTTACTTCAAAATGTCTTATATTTACTTTATTTTTCTAGTTTAATTATTTTTCCATATTCTGATTTCTGGCATCGTCTGGCTGATTTACCAAATGACCCGACCAAATCAATGCTAAAACCGTAATATTTTTGATAAATATTATGTTATGTTTCGAGAAATATAACATGGATCGGAAAATTGTTCATGTACTAACTAACATCCACAAGTGTTGAATAATAATAATACATAATAATATAATATTAACTAACATGCACAAGCTGTATTTGGAGCTGAAATAATGAAAACGCCATAATGAACGAGATTCATATGGCAAGTCAATGCTAGTGTTTCCATTATTGATCCCTTCGTATCTTTTGAATAAGGAAATAAAAGATAAGTAAATAAGCAATCATTTCATGTTAATATTACAAAAAAATTAATTAAATTTTAATCAGAATTTTTTTTGCCCTAACTTTTAATTATCAGCTTTTTTTGCCAATATTTTAATTATAAGTTTAATCATATAATATACAACAATAAAAAATAATAAATATACTTATTTACCAATTATAGGTTAATTACTGTAGTATATATATTATATATATTTTTTCCTCATCAGGGGTTGTAGTTGATGAAATGTTTGCACCACATGATAACACTGTACTTGCATCAGTTCAATTTGTAAGAGATAAAATGCTGAGCATTAATAAATTTATTTCGAAAAACGTAATTAAGTAATTATAATTGAACTGTTACCCTATATATTATATGGTTTACAGTTTTTTTTTTTTGGTAAACTATGGTTTACAGTTTACACCTATGTATATATTATAAAATTAAAAATAATTTTTTTGCTAATATATATTTTTATTTCTACCGGCCAATTTTTTTTTATTTCTTTAATAATAATAAATAAAAGAAGAATACAATATACACAATTTTTGTTTATGTAACCGTTAGAATCGTTGCCTGTTCTTCTTCTCCATATGCTCCTTCCTCTTCCGTTTCACCTGGAGGCCTTTAATTGTCAATTTACAAAACCCGACAGTTTTGTAAGATTCTTTAAACCGAAAAGAAAACCGATCACTGCGCTGCGTCTAAAAGTTAAAACCTACTCATCATCTATCTATCTATCTATTATCTAAATAAATGAATCTAAAACAACTAAAAAATAACCTGAAAATCTGCATTCTTTATTATTCTTCATCGAATCATTCACCATAACGAACCGTCAATCTTCTCTTTGTTTATTTTTTCCCCTTTCAACGCCATTTTCCATTTCCTTTATCTGTCCGTTACCTTCTTCTTCTCCTTCTTCTTCCCGAAGAAGACACCGAAGCAGCGTCAGTTTTCCTCACACTGTCGTTTGTTCAGTGTTATTTCTTCTGGATGATCCGCCATTGTAGGACTTGAAGCTTGAAAGGTGCGATTTTTACTACTTGTTCTTTCTGGGTTTGAGATTCGGCACTGTACTGAGTGAATCTTGGTCTTTTAGATGTATATTTGACTACTGGGTGTTCATGAGTTTGTGAAAAAATGGATATTTATGCAAGAATCTCAAGAATCGATACATACCAGATTGAGGGTTTTTCCCAGAAATTGAAGAAGTATAATATAATTTCTAATGTCTGAATTTTGGTCCACTTTGCCTAATGTATATTTGTCTACTGGGAGTTCATGAATTTTGTGAAAAGAATTGATTTTTATGTAAGATTCTCAAGAATGGATACATACCAGATTTAGGGTTTTTCCCAGAAATTGAATTTTGATTCCAATTTGCCTAATGTAGACATTAGATCATGATTGGGTCCACAAAAGATTGAAATTAGATGTCTTTTCTTTGATTACCTGGTGGGCCCAATTGTTCCTTGTTTGCAAAACTCTTTCTTTTCAATTGGGTTTGTGTTTGATGATTCAAAGATGTTGCTTTTCAGGGAACTGTTTTATTAAAGAACACAATGGCTACCCTTAGTGATATTGGTCTAGTAGCAGCAATCAACATCCTCAGTGCATTTGCATTTTTTCTAATATTTGCGATCCTTCGAATCCAACCCATCAACGATCGAGTCTACTTCCCGAAATGGTACCTAAAAGGATTGAGGAGCAGTCCGATCCGATCCGGTGCCTTGGGGAGCAAGTTTGTAAACTTTGATTTTCGATCATACATAAAGTTCCTAAGTTGGATGTATGATGCACTGCAAATGCCCGAACCCGAGCTAATTGACCACGCTGGACTTGATTCCGCTGTCTATTTACGGATTTACCTGATAGGGTATGCTCTTACGAATCCTTACAATTTGATGAATTTAAACGTCGAGCTGATTTCACATCTTTCCACATTCAAGTGCAGGTTAAAGATTTTTACCCCGATTGCTTTACTTGCATTTTCGATATCAGTCCCTGTTAATTGGACGAACGACACCCTGAAGCAGACCAATTTGACATACAGCAACATAGATAAGCTCTCAATTTCGAATATACCGACCGGATCAAACAGGTTTGGAGAATTTACGAGTATATTAGTAAAATCCGTATTCTTCAAATGTTAATTTCTTTTTGAAGATTATAATTTAATTTTATGTCAATGCAGATTCTGGACACATTTAGTGATGGCTTATGCATTCACCTTATGGACATGCTATGTTTTGAAAAAGGAGTACGAGATAATTGCAACGATGAGGTTGCATTTTCTTGCATCAGAAGAAAGGAGACCCGATCAGTTTACGGTTAGACCAATACCAAAGTTTAGTTTCCTTGAGATGATGTTTCTACGGTAGGTTTCTTGGACCACAAGTTAACTTAAATCTATGTTCTTGTTCCGGCTAGGTGGTTGTCAGAAACGTGCCGCCCGATCCCGATGAACCGATTGGTCAACTTGTTGAGCACTTCTTTATGGTCAACCATCCCGACCACTACCAAAGCCATCAGGTCGAATCAGAAACATGTTTCTTGTTCTTCAAGTAACTTCACTAGGCAATCTGCATTTTGTCTTAATGGTGAATCTTTTGTTCAATGCAGGTTGTTTTGAATGCAAATAGTCTTTCCGAGTTAGTCGATGAGAAGAAAGGAGTGCAAAATTGGCTCGATTACTATCAATTGAAGTTCGCCAGAGATCAAACGAAACGACCCCAGAGAAAGGTTAAAGAGTTGCTGTAAGGTTCTGTTTTATCATTATAATGGTCCTGTTTTTATGTTCTTATAATTATAATTTTCCGAAGCAGACCGGTACTCTTGGCCTCTGGGGAAAAAAAGTCGATGCAATCGAGTATTATTCATCAAAGATTGATGAACTTACCAAAAAAGTAAGCTATTCGAATACCTATCTATTATATATTATATTAATTCGACTGACATGCATTCTCTGAATAAAACATGTACGTTTTTTACAGTCATCGTTTCCTAGTATTCATTGCATAAGTATTTATGCTTCCTCAGATTGCTTCAGAAAGAGAGAAGATCAGCAGTAGTAATAAGTACGTCATGCCCGCTTCGTTCGTATCTTTCAAGACTCGATGGGGCGCGGCGGTTTGTGCTCAAACCCAACAAACAAGAAACCCGACCGTTTGGTTAACTGAGTGGGCCCCGGAGCCACGGGACATCTATTGGCCAAACTTGGCCATCCCATATGTCTCGCTCGCAATTCGGAGGCTCATCATCTTCGTGGCATTCTTCTTCCTTACCTTCTTTTTCATGATCCCGATCGCCCTGGTGCAGTCGCTAGCAAACATAGAAGGGATCGAAAAGGCGTTGCCTTTTCTTAAGCCGGTTATCGAATTGTGAGCTCCTTGTCTTTTCGCATTTCTAAAAGTGCATATACTATTAGTTATCGATGCCGTAGCAGTTCAGCGCTTCGTTCATTAATCAGAGGTCTCAGACTCAAGCACTCACAGATTTTTTCTTCGTGTAGGAAAATGATCAAATCACTCATCCAAGGATTCCTTCCCGGGATCGCCTTGAAGATCTTCCTCATCTTTCTACCTTCCATACTGATGATCATGTCGAAATTCGAAGGGTTTATAAGCGTATCGGGTCTCGAGAGGAGATCTGCAACCCGATACTACATTTTTCAATTCATCAATGTATTTCTCGGGAGCATAATCACCGGAACCGCGTTTCAGCAGCTCAACAACTTCATGCATCAATCTGCAGATGAGTATGTTATGTTCTTCACTCATTAGTTGCTCAAAATTTCGCCAACTCGATCGGACTGATAATATCGATTAACAATGCAGAATCCCGAAGACTATCGGCGTCTCGATTCCGATGAAAGCGACTTTCTTCATAACTTACATAATGGTGGACGGCTGGGCCGGAGTTGCAGCCGAAATCCTGAGGCTAAAACCCTTGATCATTTATCACCTCAAGAACTTCTTTCTGGTGAAGACCGAGAAGGACCGGGAAGAAGCTATGGACCCGGGCACTCTCGGGTTTAACACCGGCGAACCTCAGATTCAACTCTACTTCTTGCTCGGCCTCGTTTATGCCGTCGTTTCCCCGATTCTCCTCCCTTTCATATTAGTCTTCTTCGCATTGGCATACGTCGTTTATCGCCATCAGGTTAAATTTGAAAAAAAACAATGTATTAGCCTGCTGTCGGTTGAAGTATAAAGATTAAATCACACATTTTCGAAGATTAAATTGTTATGTTTTATTTTTTTGTAGATCATCAATGTGTACAATCAAGAATATGAGAGTGCGGCCGCTTTCTGGCCCGACGTTCATGCTCGGATAGTAACCGCATTGGTCGTCTCTCAGTTGCTTCTAATGGGGTTGCTTAGCACGAAGAAGGCGGCTCAATCGACTCCGCTGCTAATCACGCTCCCGATCTTAACGATATGGTTCCATATCTTTTGTAAGGGCCGATACGAGCCCGCTTTTCGAAGATATCCGTTACAGGTTTGTCTAAATCTACCAAAACGTTATACTTTTATAAACGAATCGAAACGACAAATGACTGATTTTCAGTATGGTGCCATCAAAGTTATAATTTTCTCCCTAATCTTTACTTCCTAAGCATTCGACTAGCGTAACGATATTTATTTCTGGCTTCGTCTTTGCTTATCAGGAAGCAATGATGAAAGACACACTGGAAAGAGCCCGGGAGCCGAACCTCAACTTGAGGGGGTTCCTTCAGATGGCCTACATTCATCCCGTGTTCAAGGCCGAAGAACAAAGTGATGCTGACATGGCAGTAGAGGAGCAGTCTGAGAAAGAACCCGAGCTTGTCCCGACAAAGCGTCGGTCTAAGAACAGCGGCTCGTTCTCTTCTTCGAGGAAGCCTTTAATTTTCGAGGTGGATGATAATGAAGATTACTACCTCAAGTGAATGGATGCTCAATGACAAAAAAAAAAAAAAATTGCTCCGATTGTAAATGGGTTTAGGGTTTAGTATATAGAAAGATAAGCATTTATGGATCGGCTTAGGAAGTTGTTGGATTAGCATTCGAGGTTGTAGAAGTTCTGCGTTTCTTAGAGATGGAATAATGGAAAGTTATTGTTTACACTGCATAAATTACTTGCATGCTAAGTTAGCATGACTAAAATAAAATAAAATAAAATCCATATCTTTATTATTAAATACTAGGGTTAAGAACCTATAAACCGTCTGAAATTTGCTCCGTGTGAGATTTTGGTGTCTGAAGTTTAAAATGTTGAAATTGACAGTTCCAGGTTTCATTTTTGTTGAAATTTGATGTAGTCGCGCGTATTTTCCTTTCCCTTCAAACATTTAAATTGATTGAAAAAGTACGATTTAATTATATGTTAATTAACATGGTTAACATTAATTAACCCTCTTAATTAAGGACACAGTCATGTTGATTGTGTTCATTATCGAGGCTACAGTTAGGGAACTGCAGCTATCCTCATAGCTGCGGTTCCCATCAAAATTGGCCAGATCGTATAGATTTTTTCATGCAGAAATGACGCTTTGAGCCATACCTATAACTATGCTACAATGAGTAGAGTACAACGTTTATCGGTTAAATTCTTTCATCTAGATAGTCAAATTGCAGTTTATGTTTCTTTAAACCATATTTACAATTTATCAATTTTATTAGAACCAATTTGCTATTTCCAGATTTATTTTAAGTTTAGAGTCCTCCGATCCAATATTTAAATTGTTTATCCGTATTTGAGAATAACAACAAGATTTTAGTCAATTTTCAAATTTTCGGTTAATGGGCAGTTTAGATAAAATTTCGTCAATGCCGTGTAATCGATTGTATCCAGCTTGATGGGCCGGAAGACACCAATGACGGTATTTTCGTCTCTCTGTCAATTCGCGGGAGTTTCACGAAGGAGAAGAATAAGAAGGGTCGTTGCGATCTGATTTCGCGCGATTGGTGGAGCTGGAATAATTTGAATCTCTATCAAAGAATTGATTCGATTGCAATTTGCAAGTACCCAGGCCCGTCAATTTGGTTGGATTTTGGATGGACGAGGTGGTTACTGCCGGAGATGGAGGATCGACCTCCGAGGCCTCATCGGAGCCGTCTTCAATCCTTCCTTACAACCTCCCGCTCATCTCTGCTTTCCTAGCTTTTGCTCTCGCTCAGTTCCTCAAGCTCTTCACCACCTGGTCCGTCCTCTCTTTCTCTCCCTCTCCCTAGAAGAAGATTATCTCAATTTGTGGATCTCATGATAGATTGCTTGCAGTTCTTTGTCATGGAATAAATTAATTCTGGTTTATGCTCCGTTTCTGTGCTAAAGTTAGGGTTTTCTTGTGCATATATAGGGAATTTTGATTCCATGATGCCATTTGTAATATCATTAGGAAACGTGATATAGGTAGATGCTAGCTCGAGTACACTGCATGTAAAATTGAGGATGTCGATGAAATCTAACGCGTAGTTAGAGATAGAATTGCATTGCTTAGATGGGTCCAGGGGAGTTCCTCAGCTGAGTTCATGTGCATTTTAAGCCAACTGGATAGTGATGGGTGGTTCCTCGGGTTTTCGCGAAATTGTTATTGCAAAATGCAAGAGGGAATTTATTTCTCTTTATGAACTGTTCGTATATCCCGTCGGAGTGACTAGAGTTTGAAGTGAAATCAGCTGTTTGTCATGATTGTGCCTTAGTATGACAAAAGCTTTGCAGCTAGAGCAATATACTTGGTTACAATCACCTCTGCTGATTTCTACCCCTTGAAAAAGATTGTTAATTAAAGAATCGTTTTAATCTGATTGTTCGGTAGCAGAATTTAATGCTTAGTTAGAGATAGAATTGCATTACTTAGTTGGGACCAGGAGAATTCGTCAGCTGCAGATGTTACAGTTGTGCCAAGTTCATATTCATTTTAAGCTAATTGGATGGTGAATCCTCAGTTTTTCCTTAAATTGTTATTGCAAAATGGGTGAACAAAGAGGGACTTTATTTCTCTATATGAACTGCTCGTATATCGTTTAATTTGAAGTGAATTCAGCTGCACTTTTGTAAATTAACTGGAGTGTTGTCTTGTTATTTCTATATGTTTCTGCATCTATGGCTGCTTCAAGATCAGTGTTTTTGGTTCAGATTTTAGTATCCAAACTAAGATTTTTTTTGGTCGAGTATCCCGATTAAGTTCATATACACATCTACATCTAGTTTAAATTTTTCTTGGACATTTTTTCAGCAAAAAGTGAACCCGAGCTGGAAAATTCTAATAGAATACAAGCTGCCTTTTGCTACTGAAGAAATTGAAAGCAGTACTTAGCACTTCATACTCCTACTTTTAGCTAACGGGCCATCTTTGTACAAATTTCCTAGAAACTCAGGTACAAGGAAAAGAGATGGGATTCTAAAAGAGTGATCGATTCTGGTGGAATGCCTTCCTCTCATTCTGCAACAGTTATGGCGTTGGCTGTAGCTATCGGTTTTCAGGACGGAACTGGAGACCCTGCATTTGCAATCGCCGTGGTCTTGGCTTGCGTTGTATGTGCTTTATTTGTCACCTTTTCTTCAACAAACTTATAATATGTTTCATTATTGTTGGCATGTGATTCTGAATAGAGTTAAATAACTTAAAAACAGTCTCAACTATAGGTTATGTTACTAATCGCTGTCCCATATTTAAAATGTTGATATTCGGTGTCCTAACCATCAAGTTTGTTGCTTTCCACTTTTTTTTGACTGATTTTTTCTTTAAAATTGATGTTTTAAGCAAGAAAAACATGTTGTTTTACACTTTCCTAAAGTATCAGCTTTGTTGCTGATGGTTTAGGCTTATTTATGCTTAAAAACATGTTTTTGTTTCGTCAATTTAAATTTAAAGAGAAAAAAGTGGAAATAAACTAATATGATAGTTGGTACACCGAATATCAACATTTTAAATCTGGGACAATGATTAGTGACATAGCCTATATCTGAGATTGTTTTTAGGTTCTTAATCCTTCTGAATACCTCAATTTTCTTGAATCGTTATGTCTCTCAACTTCTACACCATAATGATAATTCAAACTCGATATGCAGGTTATGTATGATGCCTCAGGGATCAGACATCATGCTGGCCGGCAAGCTGAAGTACGTTGTTAGAACATTCATGCTGTTCTTGAATGTTTCCATATTAAGACAATAGTTTTTATTTTTTCGGGATATTTGCAGTTGTTGAATCAAATTGTGTGCGAGTTTCCTCCCGAGCATCCTCTTGCCGCCGTCAGACCTCTTCGGGAGTTGCTTGGACACACACCTCTCCAGGTTCATTTTACTTTACCCTTTATAGAATTAAGGGTTAAGAACCTAAAAACAGACCAAACTATATGTCATGTTACTAATTGCTGTCCTAGATTTAAAATGTTGCCAATCGGTGTCCTAGATTTAAAATGTTTATATTCGGTGTCCCAACTATCATATTAGTCGATTTTCACGTTTTTCTCTTAAAATCGACGAAACAAAAACATGTTTTTTAAGCATCAGAGAATTTTAAACCATTAGTAACAAATCTGATACTTATAAAAAGTGAAAAACATATTTTTATTGTTTAAAACGTTAGTTTTAATACCAAAATAAGTCTAAAAAAGTGGAAATTAACGATTTCGAAATCTATAATTGAGACTGTTTTTACGTTTTAGGTTCTTAACCCTAGAATTAAACATTGTCCGACCAAGCGAACTCGGGATTACAGGTTATACTGTATTGAGAAGTGGTCGGTTTCGGTTTGGTTTGTTTGTTCAGGTTGTTGCTGGGGCTGTATTGGGATGCATTGTAGCATACTTCATGAGGAGCAGCAACTAAGACGAAATGTCGATTCTTTGCCTTGCCGCACAAGGTATCGTACTTTCGGATCTACGAGGAGTGATTCGACGAAAGACAAAAGGCATTAGTACTAAAACCTCAATCAGCGTAATATTCTTGTTACTGTTGTTATACAGCTTCAATTTATAACCACTGTAAACTCTTTATATTTCGATTACTCTAGTGAGGGTACGTTGATTCAATTGAAAAGTGCAAATTTGTGTGAACTAGTCATCAACTAATAAACACGAGGGTTATATTTTAATAATTTTATAAAATGGTTTATTTTATTCTTGTATCACTGGATTTCCTTTTCTTGTGCAAATTGTTTGAAACAAAGTATGACCATTGTGGAAATGAAATGAAAATCATTACAGAGGATTTGTGATTCTTTCCTTGCTTGTAATGAAATGTTTCACCTAATAATCAAACCCTAGAGGTGGATCTGCAGAACTGTAAGAAAACCGCGGCCACAACGGCCGCCTTGCATATGGTGGCCGGAGGGATCCCGAACTTCCCTTTCGCCACGAGCCCCGTCAAGAACGGCCAGAAGCATAGCACCAAATACAGAGCACACACCACTTCCCCAAAACCCGAACCACCGCCACGTGGCACTTGCCGTAGTCCGAGCGCTGCTACGGCAAGCGCGGCTAGCTGGACCAATAAGAGAGCGGTGCCCGGTACGAAGAACGGGCTCTCGTCGAAGGTGAACCGTGCCACGTCAACATCGTCACTAGATGACGTGGACTGCTCCTTCTTCGTGATCTCGAAAACCGTGTCGGAAATCCCGAGGAGCTTGAGCACGACAGCTAAGACTCCGAACGACCAGGCACACGCAGAGGTTATCCTCGCCATTTTCTGGTTGTTCCACCATGTCCGAATCGACAAGTCGCAGCTAACATACTCCGATATTTGATACACCGTGTAGACGATGAAGATAACGAGGAGAAGGAGCATGCCACGGTCGTGCACCGGGGGCAGGAAGTTGGAATTGCTGACGAGGCAGTACGGCGGGAGGAGCGCGTAGATTAGCTCGGGTATCGATCGGATGTTCCATAGAAGGATCCACAAGTAGGCCATGCATTGGCTTAGCTGGAGCCGGCCGAACATGACGGAGATGACGGGGCAGTTTTTGCTGACTAGGATTTCGAGAAGTCCGGTGGACCACCTCTTCTGCTGAGTCATCGAAGCGGGCCCACTTGTCGGGGCGCAACCCTTAAAGGCTGGTGGTTCGGGTGTGCAGAATACCGATCTCCACCCCTTCGCGTGGATGCCGAGCCCGGTTAGGACATCCTCCGTTGTCGACCCGTATCTAAGTCCCACCTAGATTTAGAAACCAAAAGTCGAATTTAGCTTTATATTTAGAAAAATTCTTAGGCGAGCTTGATATTTACACTAAATTAATCATAATTCGACAAGTGTTTAAGGTCCGTCTAACCTAATAATAATAGTTTAAACAACAAAACTATACTAGGCTGCTGGTAGAACTGGGTTTAACGAGCCGACCTCCTGACTATACTAGGCTGCTGGTGGGGCTACGTAGACAGGGTCAGTGCATTCGCTGGTTGTTCGCTAAGTATGGTCGGAAAAACCTAGACCGTGAGCATGAGAGCCCGAACATTACGTAGCGGAATAAGTCTAGGGTCACTACTATTAGCTTTTTTTTTTTTTTTTTTTTTTTTTTTTTGAAAAAAAACATCTTACTTTCTTAGCCAACTTTTATTAGATAGTATCATGCTTTATAAAGTTGTTTCATACATTTAAAAAAAAAAACAAGTTAGTAGTGATGATTCTATATAAGTAATCCCGCGCAATGTTCAAATTCTTTTGTTCATTCGCGAGCATATTATATTTTTGAACAACCAGCACATACACTTACACCGTCAATATAGCACTACCAACATCCCAGTATAGTCAAAAGACCGGTACGTCAGGCGCCGGTCCCCATTTTTTAGAGAAATGATTTTAATAGAGTAAACAGAAGAATTCGAACTCCGGAGCAAACCTAATATTATATATATGAAAAGACTAAAATAGCCTCATTGCTACCAACATTGATGCAATGAAAATTACCTCTTTACCCCATAACGTAGAATACTCATAGTTTGATACTGCAACTCGATGTGCTGCCTCAAGAGAAGTCGAAAGATCTTTAGGAGGAGTTTGTTGCCCTTTGAGAGCATCAGCAGCCGATTTACACAACTCATCCGACGTCCCGAATGTTTTCTTTAGCTTCGCCGTATCGATCGATTCATCTGTATTAAGTATTTTCAAAATGCCTATATCGTTAGAATATGTATTGCGAATTTGATGAGTTGAGAAACGACTTACGACCCATTAACTTAGATTTTCGGATTCGATACGAAATTTCCTATTCGTACACTATAATTTGTTTTAGATTTATAGCGTAAAGTAAAGATCGAGATTAACGGTTACAACTTAAACCGTCTTACCGTATATCCATTGGAGTTTTCTGCGAGAACCGGGCCACAATCCGTAAATCACCTTTCGACGATGAAAACATCCGGTACCGCCGTAGAAAGCTCCTTGAAGTCCAGTAATTCCCCGGGCTATGTACTGTGGGAAGAAAAAACGCAATGAAACTTTTGTTGAGGGTATAAAAGGAAAATCACAATTTCTATAAAAGCAAAACCATTGAAGGGTATAAAAGGAATTTCACAATTTCACCATACATATAGGCCCTTGAGTTGGTTCCCGAATGGGTCGTCTTTTAATTCGTCATAGAACTCCTGAGGAAACTGAACAAAAGCGATTTCGTTTTCCGATTTTGGTGCGAGATGAACACACATTGCATGAAGGGCAACTTGGGGATTATTGGCGTACATGTCGCAGTCTACGTTCAACATGAAGGGCGCATTCGTCATTATTCCCGATACCCTAATCTGTCAAAAATACGATAATGAAGTTCAATCTTTGTAATTAATTTTTTTAAAAAAAGAACGATTAAAATGAAACCGAGTTTATTTCAATTCTACTTTATTTAATTACCAAAGTGTTCATTGCGCCAGCTTTGTAACGGTGGTGATGCTTGGGTCGTTTTTCTCTGGATACGTAAATTATGTGGGGAACTCCATTGGGATTGCCTTCCTTGTTCTCCCAAATGATCTTATTAAAATGCACAAAAATGGTGTTATTAGTAGTCATTGTAATTAAGCAAACTTAATCTAGCTAAGAGAAGTTAATTATTTGTTTATATATATGATTAAGAACCTAAAAGCAGTCTCAAACTATATGTCATATATTATTACTAATCACTGTTACAGATTTAAAATGTTGATATTTGGTGTCTCAATTATTATATTTATTTTGGCAAAAAAATGATAATTAGATTTGTTGCTTTTCTCTTTTTCGGGTTTAGAAATAAAAACATGTTTTCTATTTTTTCGAAGTATAAAAAACATGTTTTTATTTCGTCGATTTTAAGCGAAAAAATGAAAATCATCCAGTATGATATTAGGAATATAGATTACCCTATAGAGATTATCAACATTTTAAATTTATGACAACGATTAACAACATGACATGATCACTTAGTTAGTGGACTCGCATTGACCCGAACACATGACATGATCACCTAGTATGAGAGACCATGTCTAGCACCAGTTTTGACCAGGTCGAGCCACTTAGCTCACATTGTGATTCACGTCTCAGTTGGTTGAGCTAGATAACGCGTTTTGACCCGAGTTATCGCACTAGATATGGTCTCCTAGACTAGGTGATCGAGTCTAGTATAGGCGCGGGCTACAACGAGCTCCTAACTAAGTTAATCGAGTAATCTGTTATTGAATAATTACATTTATGATAGTTGAGACACTTAAAAGTAAAAAAAAAAATTGAGGTTATAAAAAGACTATAAATAATAATTAAAGTATTGAAAAAAGTAATAATGGAATTAGTATACCTTGACAATAGGAGGATGATCTCTTCTGTCCACATTACTGAACACTGCATAATCGCCACAAAGATCAACCGGAAGATTTCTCTTGCTCGCTTCTTCTATTTTTTGGCTAAGCTCCTCGTATTCTCCCTGTAAACACACAAGAATTTCGGTTTCAATGGGCTAATTTCCAATTTTAGTGGACAAGATAGAAAATGGTCATAATTTAAGGATTCTGTTCAACATTCCCAAAAGTAGAGGAGGTAATTTCCACCTTTGTAAGTGGATTTCTTATAAAAACTGTATATATATATATAGTTTATATTTGATAATTTCGTCACGGTAATGTTAAGGTTAAAACTCTTCCGAATAAAAGTACTTTTAAAAGATTTTGAACTTGCTTTACCTTAAAAAGGACAATTTTTTTTTTTTTTTGCTTTCCTACTGTATTCTAACATGCACGGATCTATCGAGGTTAACTGCTCCCTCAACTTTTTGTAGTGTGTTTTTATTTTAAAAAAAATATTTATTTTCAGTTTTAGTCTTTAAAATTTGATAATTGCTTGTTTTTTTTTTTTTTTACATTGAATGTTTGCCCCAATTTAATTTAATTTTCTCCCTGAATACAAATACTGAATCCGTCCTAATCATAAGGGACTCCTCATCAAGAAAACATCACATATAACATAATTTTCTTAAACCTAAAATAATTGATACTAGCACCAATAAATCAATCAATAAAATAAAAGTATATTACTAGTCATAAATATTTTTTCGTCTACAAAATTCGGTAGAAATTGAACCCAAAACTTCTAAGTTAATTGCATAAAAGTTAAACGGTACACCGAATCCACATAATTCTTTTTTGTGGATAATACTACGTAAGGGAACATTCCAAAAAGCATGCAGACAAATAAAGACAACTGAAATCGACAAGACAACGAAATCCAAAAAAGGGCAGGCAAAATGCCAAAAATAGAAAGGCAAGCTTACGTAAGCTTACGTAAGCCATTTATTATTAATTACCTTGATTTGCTGCCACTCATCGAGAGGCGGCGGCTGTTGATCCGCGTCTTGATCGGCGGTGAAGTATCGGAATGGAGCTCTGCATTTAACTTTGTACTGGTTGCAGAAAGGGACCCACCTCTGCGCAAACTTGGCGGATTCCGACAGAGCGTAGAACATTAGCGGAGAGCATGCGTCGTCGGAGACGTAGATTGCCAAGCGGTTGGATGGGTAATCCACCGCCAGCAGGGACAGAACCGTGTTCACTGTCAGAATCGGTGGTTCAAGAACCGGGTCCGCCGTTGTCACGAACATGTCCATCGCCGGCAGCTCCTTCACCCTAATTATAATTATTAACCTCATTAGATTAGGGTTAATTACCTAATTAAAAACAGTCTTTACTATATAGAAATAAGATATATTGTTAATCAGTATTCTAGATTTAAAAGGTAGATATTCGATATCATAATTATCAGATTTATCCCATTTTTTGGCCGATTTCGAAGTAATAAAAATATATTATTTTCTAATTTTTCGATTGATCAGATTTGTTACTCATAAGTTTAGCTTATTTGATACTTAAAAATATATTTTGTTTCGTCAAATTTAAGAGATAAAATTGAAAATTAACCGATCCGATAGTTAGGACACCGAATATCAATGTTTTAAATTTAGGACAACCATTAGCAATATAATCTATAATCGAGACTGCTTTTAGATTCTTAACACTATGATTTGCTGACATATTAAGAGTGTTGCTAACTATTTGTTTATTGATTGATTTATGATTTTTGTTTTATCTATATATGTGTATATGTATAAGAGCGTGTCGAGATCTTTCACTCATAAGCTAAATCTTGTGAAATGGTTAGTTGAAATAATCGTTTTATTATTGACATACTATTAAAGCGTACATCTTCAAATCCTAGTGATGTCATTTAAAATTTAAAAGCCTCACTTATAGAGATTTAAGTTTGATTTCATGGCAGTAAACTGTTGTTCACAAAAAAAAAAGTTTAATTAAGGGAGGATGTGCTGAAGGCGTTCACTCATAATTACGTTTAACCTTACGTGATAGTTCAGATTTGAGTCTTATTCTTGACAAATTTGGAGCAGTTGAAATATGTAGAGGAATGTGCCAATGGTCCTCACTCAAATTTGAACTTATGAGAAAATTAATTAAAAACCAGTTTTATTTTTAATTATACCCGAGCACGTGACGTTGTTTAAATGTAAAAAATTTCATTAAAAGACCGACATATAGCTAGACAAATAATAATAAAATTAGTGTAAACTGTTATTCGCAAACACGAGTTTGAGTTTATATTAAACCTTGGAGTTTAAATTTTCTTACGTAAGTTAATTTTCTCAATAATTAAGTAATCTTACATAATTGGCCAAACACAAAGGTAGATCATAGTTGAGTATATAGATATATATATAGTATGATATACATATCCCTACCAAAATCCTTTTGAAATGATATAGACAGAAGAGTCGTGTTTCTATTGAATTTGTACATCTTTAGTCGAGTGTAGATTATTTTATTGGTCAATATCCTATCGACGTTGGATACGTACTATGACCATTCCATAATAAAGCATTTCAAATCTAAACGAACACGATTAGTAAAATTTAACCATCCTAATATGACGTAATAGTTTAATATTATTTCATTCCTTAATTAGAATTCTCAGTTCGAATCATGAAAACAGAAAAATATTCAAAACTAACATTTTACTATTTACAGACTGACCTGATGAGTGTAAATATGATTCTGAACGTGGAATAAATATGCTACAAATGCTGCTTTCTAATATGAATCGTAGGACACCCACGAGAAAAAAAATTAAGTAAATTTCAAAACTCAATGGCAAAACTTAAAACTTTTGTGCTTCAATGTTATTATCTGCTCATCCATTGCTGTGTTCATCATATTCTATCATCAATTAGTTTTAGGATGAAACTAAACGTTGTTTTCGTATGCACTACATATGCAAAAACCTTCCAATGAAATAATTGAACAAAGTATATTAGAAGAAGAAAAATATATTACTGTTGGATTAAGCGTTCAGGGTAAGTGTCGAAGCGGGCAGGGCTCCATTTGGTGCACACATCGATTACCCAGATGAAAGTGAACCATGACTCGCAACATAGAGCCACGAGCCACGTTGAATCGTGGTTCTTGAGCGATACGAACCGGTATACGAGTAGAGAAACCAAAAGGGCGAGAATCGCGAGCTCGATACTTCTCTTGAGATTGCTGTGCAGTAGATGTTTTTCGTATAGAGGTGCCGCCATTTTTTTGGATACACAAAAGGCTTGGTTTTGGTTATTTGTTTGAGGGGATATGAAATTTCAGTTGCACCACAAGTTTGGTTCATGGCTATTGGGGTGCTAGCTCTTGGCCTTATTTATACAAGAGTTTATACTTACATTGAGACCGTAAGTTAAGAATGTTAGGTCAGATTTTTTATTTTTCATTTTCATAACATGACTTGATAATTAAAGAAAAATCGAGAGCTGATATAAATGATAAAATTTCCCTCACGGAAAATTCTATTCTCGCAGTGTTTCTCATGTTAATTACGATGAATCTTTGTATAATTTCGATTGTGTAGATGCTTACGAATAACTATATATGGATTAGGATAATTCCGTAATTTTAGGTCATTTTATAGTTTTTTTAACATGCTATCCACGTGTCAGCTTCGTTCAAAATAGATGAAATATTTAACAGAACTAACAATTTCTCTACAAGCGAAATCTGAGATATCTATTTGTCTGGATACTTAAAACTTTAGTTAGTTCTGTACAAGAAAGGAAGGATGTTCCAATGCCTTAGTAATTGCCTAGCAAGTGCCTTAGTCCGTGCTCGCATTATGTTTCAGCTATGCCTCTGTAAGTATTTCCGTCGTGCTTTAGTAAGTACGTACTCTGTAAGTGCCTCAGTAATGCTAGCCACGCGGTAAGTGCCAGCGTAGTGCCCAGCAAGTGCTTCAGCCGCGCTTGGCTAAGTGTTGTCCAGTAAGTGCCAGCACAGTGCCACGGTAAGTGCCAGCGTAGTGCCCAAGAAGCGCTCGAGTAAATGCCATCCTAGTGACTATGGAAAATTGCCCCAATGACGGTGCAAGTGTGGGAACCGACCTTGGAGTTGCTTGGACGCCAAGTAACTCATGTTTGCCGCCCTAAGTGATGTCTTAGCGCCTAAGTAAAGATCAATCCTCCTCAAGATAGTGAAGATCAAGTCCATGCTGAAATATATATTTAAGGAGGTATTTATGGTGTTAAGGAGATATATATGTTTGGTTTAATTGTATACTAAGGATATATATATATATATATATATATATATATATATATATATATGTTATAAGAATATATCCCAACTAGATATATATATTTATGTGGGAATAGATATAGATAAGTGATGACCGGATATATATATTTATTTAATAGGATTTGAATCTAGATATATCTATGAGGGACTTGTGGAAAACCCTTGGACTATAAAATGAGCTCCTCTCCCTTGTGTTTTAAGAGAGTAATTCGTGAGGAATTAATGCAGACTTGGGAGTGAAATTCGTGATACACGTGAGTGATTGTGATAGTGCAAATCTGTGAGTGATTGTGAAAGGCGCTATTGTAAACCAGACGTCTCAGGCTTTGTTGATTAATAAAAGCAAGTGTTCCACAAGTTCCATTGTGTTTTCTTCTCCTTCTTCTATGTTCTGCGATATTGTTGTGTGAAGTGCGATCTTGGTGGAGAGTTAGGCGCAGTTAGGCATCAAAAGGCGTCCCTCTATCTAGGCTAGTGAAGGGACGTGCAATCATGCCAGCATGAGCGATACTTAGACGAAAAAAATCTAAGCGTAGTTTGACCCTTTTGGCAATGTGTGGTTGGAGGCGAGTCTAGCTAGGTGGCCTTACAGAACGATTACGATGACATTGGACCACAGTGTCTTGATTCGGTGGCTTCTGATTCAAGGTAAAGATTAGGAGGTTGTGCTTCCTAATTCAGTGGCTTCTGATTAAAGGTTCTTAGCTATCCATCTTTTCGATGAGCTTTTCGCGTCTTTTGTTACCTCAGGAAATTATTTCAGCCCAAGCTTCTATCTTTTCCAATTTAAAATATTTACAATATGAGTTTACACGATTTGAAATATTTGCAATATGAGTTCACATTAAGATAGACAGTTAAGTTGATTGATATAAATCAGTATCTTTTAAATGGTTTGGCTAAAACCCAATCGATTGCATTTGAATTTGCATTTATTGAAGATAAAATGAATTAGATTTCAGAAAATAGAATATTAATTAGATCTTAATCGTGATTTATTTTACCTCCTGATTTAATGACTGTATATTCGACTAAATTTACAGTCGATTACATTTCAGTTAAATCCTTTTTTAAAATAGAAATAAAGATTCACGATATATTTTCCTTAATAAAAAAAGAATGATACTACAAATACTCGAAAATAAAGATACGAAAGTCCTATTTTCTCAAATATATTATCCCTGCGACTGATATTAATTTACTACATATAGCATTTCAGAAATGATGGGATTCCGAATTTCGGAATCCGCCAACCTCCGATTGTGAGAGGTGTTTCAAAATACCATAAAAATATAGAGAGAAATTACTCTCGTGCCACTCAAAGTGGATTCGGTCTCTTGGAGTTCCGACAGATGTCTTAGGGTCCTAATAGTCGGAACCATATCACTTCCCATAGCGAATCCCGAACTTGCCCACGCTCATCCAAACCGGCCTCAAAAAGCGATCGGAAAGCGACCGCCCTGGATTCCAATCCAATCTGATCTGTCTGGTTTTTTCATTTCATATAGCACGCTAACTTTTTCAATTGATAGTTAGCCGGTAATGTATCTTCAGAGCTCCTTCTCTAACACCCGATTCTTTCAATTAATCAATTCCTCTCCTTACGTTGCTTTGACTTATGGAGTCCTAAGGTAAGGACTGTTACGCTAATATCGACACCTTTTTTTCTTCGAAAAAAACGATTTTATCAGCGCTGTAGCAAAGAAAAAAGCAACTTCATATGAAGAAATGGATATGCCTAGATATTTTATTCTATGGTGACCCGAGGGGGAAAGTAAATAACTTCATTCTATAGCTCTTCTAGAGCGTACAATAAAGCCCCTACTCCTAACGCGGAGTTCTACCAATTGTTTATTCGCAATGGCTTGAACGAATCTGATGAAGCATTTAGCAACCTCCATTGAATTGTTGTGGTCAATATAATCATTATTGTCTTTTTCCAGTTCGTCTATTTTTTGTGGTCGGATTTGATTTTCAAGATTGTTCGCAACAATAATTGTTTGATGTATTATCAGTCTTCTTTTTTTTCTTTAAAAAGAAAAACTACACAGTTGTATTGAATATATATGTATATATTATTTTTTTTGGCTAAAGGCAGTTGTATTGTATATGGCTAGCTGGTATCCAATCCAACTCGACCTCACATATCAATTGAATGAATATGCGAATCTCATGTCCCCAACAAGGACAACGATAGAACCGACATTATATGTCCCTAGTGTTCAGAGAATATATGTGATGGGGTCTTTCACAAGAAAAATGCTGCACAAATATTGTTGATTTTTTTTTCCTACTACTAATAATTATACCACTATGTGTTCAACGTTATTATTTATCAAATAGCTAGCTTAACTTTAATGTAAAATAAAATTTCTCTCAACACGCGCTAAATTTACTAAACGAATAATAATGATTGTTCATATTCGAGTTTTAGAATAGAAATTATTCATGATCATTACTTTAATACAAGTGAAGATTTAGATATGACAAATATATTATAAATGCTGCCATTTGAGATCTCATGTCTCACTCTTTCTGTTTCAGATCATGTCTCACCATTAAGATCTTGACACGTGTATTTGTGTAATTAATTTTGTAGTTTTTTTTTCTTTCTAAAACATTGAGATTGGTGAACCCTAGAAGAAAAATATTAAATCTTGTTGGACAATTGGGCTTGATAGTGACTCACTAGTCGTTGTGAATGACATTTGACCATCATATAATTTGTGAAGAATAATTGAAGTACCTCGCACGGTCCGCTTTTGCTAAATAGGAAATTAATAATTGTCAAAACGATATTTACAAAATTAATATTAATATTTTCTAATTATGCAAACTAAAATTATATCTTCTAATAATATCCAGATATATTACATAATTCGATTTGTACATAATGCATAATATATTTTATGTATTTATAGACTAATAATCCTGCAATATAAATGTTTGTTGTATTTTAAAATATATATATTATATATATATAGCCTTCACATTCACAGCTACCTTCATATATATATTTTTCTTCCTCCACGAAAGTTAAAAGGAAGAGATAGAGAGATGTCTTTTGTGGAATACTTGCGTTCTTCGTCTTCATAGACAATTCTCGGACAAAGCATTCCCACATATCATCGAACACTCTCGAAAGGCATACATGGCGAGCCCACGTTCTTATTCTACATCACCACGAGACTAGAACGAGAAGTTCGGTAAGGCTAATGAATCGAAGTTGCTATAGCTTTTCAATTTACGATTTCATTCAAATTTGGTGGTCATATCTATTCCATTATTTTTCGATCTCACATTCTTGTTTGAGTTTAGGTATTGATTCGATTCGATTGAATGAATTTGCGTGCATAATTCGTATCAACCACACTGTTGTATCCTAGGAGGTGATCGCCCTTTTGATAAACCTCTTTGCACAGTCTGATGGTGAGGTGGGGCGAAACGGCCTTGAGAAGACCGTGATCCGCACGGGCCTCAGTTAAAATACCGTCTTTCCCATTCGGTCTGCGTGTCCCAATTTCAGTTGTCATACACATACTCTTACTTGTTAATTGTATGTTGAACACTGAATAAAAACTATTTGGACTTTAGTCCTACATATTTCAGAATATTGCAATTTATCCATGTATATCTTCCAACAATCTTAAGGCAATTTCCTGTTGGTTTTACACAAGGGTATTTGTTGGATTTATACTGAAATATAATTTTATGTGGAAATAACTTGGTAAATTTTCCGTGTATCAGGAAATTGAGCTATGGCCTTCAACGACAAACGATGAAGTTACTGTCACCGTTGATGTAACTTATGTTATTAACGTGACTGTTGGGGCTGAAGAAGCTACAAATGCTTTTGTTGCTAATGTTCCGACCGTTGGTTTGAGTTTGGAAGCATCGTTAAAGCACTGGATACCACATTTGAAATCACAACCATGATGGTCTACAACCTTGAAAAATGTGATTGTAGAAATAACTCTGAACAATGTGTTGTTTCAGGAAAAGTGTTTCCATCTTGTATTGATCAAGTCAAATAAATATGTATTGACTAATAATAAGAATCAAGCAAAGTGTAATACTCTACGATTCGGAAAGAACGTTGAATGATAAATGTTTCTTTTAGACATGTTAATTGTGATACATTGTAAATGTTAATTAACATAAATCATATCCCTACAATAGATAATAAACACAAAGAGTAAAATTTGCGTTGTATTCGAGCTCACTCGAATTCATTAGTCAGACTAATCATTAAAGTAATCTCAAACATGTTGATTTTATAAATATCGGCAATTGCGACTTGAAATTTATGCATATTCGAGGCGTAAGAAGTACTTCATCACTTGGTGTATGATAGTACAATATGATTGCAGTGTTCAATTGATGAAAAGAAAATATGTTGAATTTTAAAATTCACACTTTATAAACAAGAGTTGAGAATCAAATTGATAAGAGAATTAAATTATGTGCAATGGCATATCTGTTTTTAGTGTGTTGTTGGAACATGATAGAACACCCATATTGCCCTCTCACATAAATCTAGTGACATAAACACAGTTTAACCCGTGAATTCACTACACCGCATTCACTTTATAGAGTTTGGTTGCGGAAAGAATTTGAACATTGAAAGAGATGATAAACTCAATATTGATTAGTTCTGGGTAACCCCAGAATACGATAGGATAAGCTATTTTGATTAGAAATTTTACTTTGTAAGTAAGGTATCCTGTAATATGGAAATAAAAACGTTTAGTTTCGAGTGTGGGGATAGTCTGGCCGATGAGGTAATACCTCTGCAGTTAATGATTAAAATATGAATAAATACTATCTATTGAATTTTCTTCGGATATGTAAGAAACAGTAATGCTTATTGGTATGTTGTTGTGCATGATTCAATTATTTTGGATAAACATAAACTAAAATAAATTCGTCAAGTATGTATTTACTGCAAGTCTATAGGAGAACTACGTTCATAAAGACATACCTATAAGACTATTTGCAGAAAATAGTAAAGAACAAGAGGTCTGATGACCATGACAGTCTAATGATCAATATTGATTGAATGATGATTTGAGAATCGATGTTAAGTTGTGGTGATTAAGAGTTCGTAAGAACTTCAGACCAATGTTTGTTTTAGAGTCAAATTTAATGTTGGGATAGCTTTATATAGCGGCTTCCTTTGTTATTACGAGAAATGCTCGACATCACCAAAATTAAAGAAACAAGTTTAAGGGGGTGTTGTAAAATAAACTTGTAACTAGATTATTATTGAAGAGTCTAGAAAATCTAAGTTAGTTGGGTAAGTGTCATTAAATCTAAGTAGTTGAGAAGTGTCATTAATTCAAAATAGTTGGGAAGTAAGTCTAAAACTCTCTACATGTATCTTATAAATAGATGATGAGAATGAATAGAATATCTTCAAGTTGAGACAACAATAAGTCTCTGTTTCTCTCTTTTGATCTCTCACACATATTTATACACCAATAATTTGATGGTGACAACGTATCCAAGTATGTTTAGCTCGTGGGCAATCCCGTAAGATATGGATAGTATCTTCCACACCCAAATTGCAATAGGATATATGATATATCTTCCACACCCAAATTACTATATCTGGTTCAATTATCGTTAAATTTGACATAAAATAAACATATTTTCACGTAAATTTTTTTATGTAACTACTCAGAACATTAGCATTAGACAAAAAAAAAAAAAAAAACATATATTCCTCTATATATTAAGGCCAATCTTGAGTGGAGCCGTTCGTTAGTGGTTGGCTCACTCCACTAGACTACCCACCCCATATCTCTTCCTTATCACAATCCCCATTATTGCCAAACTTGACTTGTTTACAAATAACATGGCTTCTTTTGAACATCTTTGTGAACGGAAATCCAGAAAGAAGTATGCAGCCAGAATAATTGAGCTCATAATACTCGCCCTTCTCGTATCTCTACTCGTTTACCGGCTCATCGCGGTTAAAACCCACGGCTCGACATGGCTCGTGGCTCTAGTTTGCGAAGCATGCTTCACGTTCGTTTGGGTCATCTCTGTAAGCACCAAATGGAACCCTGTAGATTTCCAAACATACCCTCAACGACTCTTCCAACAGTAAGTAAATTGTTATCTCTTCTTACGAGATCTTGACATTTCAATGGGAGTTTTAGTTTCAAATGGGAGTTCCTAGTTTCTAGATTTGACACTGTGGTCTGGGTGCTACTAGGCGTGACTGAGATAACAAATATTACTGTTTTGTTATTAAATTGAAGAGTGAAATTGGACAATCCCTACTAGTAGGAAATCTCGCGTTACTGTTCATGTCAGTTCCTACTTTTTAATATTATTATTTTATTCAATTGTTTTACTTCTCTTTTTTATTATATATATACGTTACCCTAACATTCTTGCTCCATATTTAGATTAATTTTCAGTCGTACGGGTCAGTCCATAATGAGTAAAGTGTTGACTATGGATATAGATTTTATTCCAATGTCTCAGTGAAATTTGAACATTTGATCTCTTAATTAAGATGTGACATGCTGAACCATTACACCATATTACATGGTTAAGGTTGTGACTTTTAAAGTCTCTGTTCTTGTTATTCATTTATTAAAAATCTCAGTCATACTTTGATTCACTTAGTTAGGAAGTTCAACTTGACCCGACCCCCTACTGGAGTTAGGCACCTAGTCTAGTAGACCAGATCTAGTATGAGTCTGGATCAAAGCGAACCCTAGCTCGGCTAACTACGATTTTATTTTTCTTCATATGAGTAGGATATATATATTTTTTTTTTCCAAAAGATGATTAGGATACACTTGATTAACTCTACTTATATGGAACGTGAAAACAACATTTAAACAGAGAGAAAGAGCTACCGGCGATGGACATGTTCGTGACAACGGCGGACCCCGCACTGGAGCCCCCTATTTTAACGGTGAACACCGTTCTGTCGCTACTGGCGGTGGAGTATCCCGGAGCGGCCCACCGTTTGGCTTGCTATGTCTCCGACGACGCTTGCTCTCCAGTCACCTTCTATGCGTTGACGGAAGCCTCCAAGTTTGCGCAGAAATGGGTCCCATTTTGCAAGAAATACAAAGTTGAAGTCAGAGCGCCGTTTCGATACTTCACGGCTGAGCGGCCGTCGTTGCCGCCGCCGCCTTCTAGTGTGGATAATGTGGAAGAATTTCAAACAGTATGGGAACAAATCAAGGTGCGTACGATTCACTCTTATATTATGTAACTAAATATACATATTGAATTATATATTTTATTTAATGATTAAAAACTAACATTTAATTAAAAGCATACCCAAATGAAATACTTATCCTTTTACCAAAAAAAAAAAATTACTTATCCCAATTTTAAGTGACCTGCCGGGTGTTGGGACCTGACTCTTAACGGGTCGTTAACACGTTAGTCGTCGGGCCCTTGAAATATTGCGTAGTTATATTGATGGGTTGTCAGAGCTCACGGGTGTCAGATAGTCAGGGTGTCCGAGTGTCGGAATGTCGGACTGTCGGAGGTTTGCAAGTCCTTAAAATTACTAAGTGTTTGAGTGTCCATATGCATAGTCGGGTCGTTGAGACCTTGGAATGTCGGAATGTCGCTCCTCGTATAGTCTGCGCGTCGCTGACACCTGCGCAAGGGGCAGTATCGAGACCACGGAGAGGGGTGGTAAAGGTAGAGAGAAGTGAGAGCTCTCAAGCCAACTTAAGTTATGAAATGGGTGACCAAGTTTCTTATTTATAGGGAACCTTGCATTCGAACCCGGTTTTGAGCGGTCCGACCCCGGTTTAGTAGGAAAAAGTAAACCGGATGTGAACTTGAGCAAGATTGGCAGTAGGACAGTGGGAAAACGAACCCATATCGGGCGAATATCCATCACTGGGATTGAGTCTTGAAAATCAATTCATCAGAAGTGACGAATTGGGCATGAGTTTGGACATACTTGATCTAATCCGACACTATTGGGTAAATTTACACTCCCTAGTAATAACACATTCAAGAGAAGTTTAAGTATCATTCTGGAATGCATAAATGTTCAGGTACCAACTAATTATCTAATTAATTCCTACACCCTCCTAGTTTACACTAACAATAATTTAGTACAGGAAGAATACGATGAGCTCTGTAAAAAGATAGAGATCGCAAGCAAGGACCCACTTTTTCTTCACGGTCTATCCGGAGATTTTGCGGCTTTCTCTAACGTGGATCGAAGAGACCATCCTTCGATAGTTAAGGTACATTATACATGTACATCGTACATATGTCCTTCATTGATAAACATACATGTGTCTCAATTTTAATGATGGTTTTTTGTTTTTTATTTTATCACGTGTGTATAAAGATCATATGGGAGAACAAGGAAGGCAACCCCAATGGAGTTCCCCACCTTATATACATAGCTAGAGAAAAAAGGCCCGGCCATCACCACTATTACAAGGCAGGTTCAATGAACGCTATGGTAAGATATATCTTACTACTCTCTTAATTTAACCCGCGAAAAATTATGAAGTTTTATATGTTATATCTAGTTAATTATCAATTTTTCTCTGATATTTAAACAGTAAAACAAATTGCTAGCTGAAACTTGTTTTTGAACATTTTGCTGTCTCTAGGGTGTAAACTGTTGGTGTTGAATATGTGTTAGTGAGAGTGGGAGAGGTGGAGAGGAATATGAGAGACTTGTTGTTGTTTACTTCTCAACTTGTTGCTTTCTCATTCATTCAATCACCTATTTATAGGTACATATGGAGGACTCTAGAAACTTTAGGATTTCTAGTGATTTCTATTCTAGTGACTTCTTTTCTAGATTCATCTTGAGACTTGTCTACACACTCTAATTACCTAGAGTTTTCTAGTCTCTCATAATTACTTAATTCCTAGACACTCTTAGAGAATTCTAGACACTTCAATACAAATTCCTAGACAAGTTTAATTCCTAACATTTCCCCCCCTAAACTTGTTTCTTCTGATGTCATCTGTACGATGTTCACGATCACTTCTCCTTGTGACTCGTCCTTCATTATGCTTCTTTGTATAACCACTTGTGTATGTTTGGTGGTCTTTTCGAGCTTGTCTTTGTTGACAAATCGTGCTCCATCCGGGTCTTCGCAATCTACGATCCTTGTATTCTCGTTTTGCCATCGTCCTTTTCTTTCGCCACTTTGTCTCTTTGATGACTTCTTTGTATGTTGTTGGATCACATCCTGCAGATAGACATAAATTACCGTAAAATTCTTCATCATCATTCACTTCAACGACTTGCGCAGAGTTGTATACGTCTTGGATCCGTCTCGTCCTCAGCACAGGCGATTCGCTCGAGTCGTCTTCTTCTTGTTGAGTATCAACATGTGGGGGTGATAAAGGTTCTTGAATTTCACCACGTCGGGCTTCTTTTCTTTGCGGCTCTTCAATTTCAATAACCTGTTTTGGTTGGTCATTATTCATCTCCCAGCTCCATGCTTGTTCTTCGTCGAACTCGACATCTCTTGAGATCACAACCCTCTTTGTGATGGGATTGTATAACTTGTAGCCGCTAGTATTCTCGTCATATCCAAGCATAACGCACTTCTGGTTCTGCTGCAATTTTGCGTATGTCATGCACCCGAAGACTCGTAAATGATCGATGCACGACTTACTCTTGCTTCATGCCTCCTCTGGTGTCATATCTCCAATCCGCTTGGTTGGAAATCTGTTGAGCAAATAAACCGCAGTAGCAACAGCGTCTCCCCAAAATTCTTTTGGGACATTTCTCTCCTTCAACATGCACCGAACTAAATTCAAGATCGTCCGGTTCTTCCTCTCGGAGACTCCATTTTGTTGTGGGGTTTGCGGCATGGTTAGCTGATGCACGATCCCATTCTCTTTGCAAAACCTATCAAATTCACGCGATGTATACTCGCCTCCTCGGTCGGTTCATAAGCACTTCAAATGACGACCGCTTTGCTTCTCGACCATAAATTTGAACTCCTTGAACTTTGTCAACACTTCACTTTTCTGCTTCATCATATAAACCCAAGTCTCGCCACTATAATCATCGGTGAAGGTCAAGAAATACCTATTTCCGCCAATGGACATGGGAGTGATTGGTCCGCACACATCGGAGTGGACTAAGTCGAGACGACCAGCTGCTCTCTTCGATGGATACTTCTTGAATGGTCTCCTTTGTTGCTTTCCGATGACACATGTTTCGCACACGCCGTTGGGATTGTTGATCTTGGGCAAACCTCGTACCATGTTTTTCTTCTCCATCAACTCCAGCGCCTTGAAATTCAAATGACCATACCGGAGATGCCAAAGAGTCGAGTTGTCTATGGTTGTCACCTTCAAGCAATTCTTCTCATTGATCTTTAACTCCAACGGGAACATTCGGTTCTTCGTCATGGCTACATTCGTGATAACATTGTTATTATTATCACAGATTGTAAGTGTTTTCTCCTTGATCCGGACGTCGTATCCCTTCTCGAGCAATTGTCCGACACTTAAAATATTGTTCTTCATGTCGGGAACAAAATAGACATTGGCGATGCATAACTGTCGTCCGTTCTTGAGTTCAAAGATAACTTTACCTTTCCCTTTAATTTGGTGTTGGGTAAGATCGCCAAAGGTGATGTGTCCACCGTGTCTTTCATCAAGCTCCGCAAAGAACTCCTTTCTTCCGCACATGTGGTTGGAAGCTCCCGTGTCGACGAACCATGTGTTGGACTCCGTCTCCTCCACTTGATTGTATGCCATCAAAAGAACTCCATCGTCGTCGATCTTCTCCGCGAAGTTCGCATTTTCTCCCTCAATGTCGGTGTTGTACCAACATTCTGCCGCATAATGACCGTATTTCTTGCACACATAGCATTGAACTCCTGATTTGTTATTTCTCCATCCACATTGGGCTCGTCCGCGACCACGACCACGACCACGACCGCGACCTCTTCCTCGATCTCCTTCTTGGATCGACTCTCCATCATCGTTGTCGACTTCATTGGTGGTTGTTGTTCGACCACCTCTTCCTTTCCATGTCGTGAATCTTCCTCTTTGGAAGCCGCCTCGTGATCCGTCATTCTTCAACGTCAGGTTTGCTTGTAAAGCATGCTCCAAGGATGTACCTTCTCCTCTCTTCAAAAGTCGTTGTTCATGGGCTTGTAGAGAACCCATGAGCTGCTCCACGGACATCTCTTCTAAGTCCTTGGATTCTTCAATCGCCACAGCAACAAGGTCGAACTTTGGATCGAGAGATCTTAAGATATTCTCTATGATACGAACATCTTCTAAAGTTTCTCCATTTCTTCGCATTTGATGCGCGATTGAAATGACTCTCGTGAAGTAATCAGAGATAGATTCCGAGTTTTCTTGATGGAGGGACTCAAATTGAGCACGAAGAGACTGTAGGCGAATTTTATTTACCTTTTCGACGCCACCGAACGCCTTTTGAAGTATTCCCCATGCTTCATATGATGTCTTGGCCGGAACGACTATCTCGAACGTGGTTTCATCAAGACCTTGATATATTGTGAACAAGGCCTTCTTCTCCTTCTTCCGTTGCTCCTTGAATTCTTCCTTCTCTTCTTTTGACATTTCCGCTGTCACTTCGCGTTCCTCGAACTCGGTCTCCACGAGCTCCCATACGTCAAGAGATCCCAAAAGGGCCTTCATTTGGATACACCATTTATCGTAGTTATCCTTCGTCAATCTCGGCACTTGCATGCTTGTTGTTGCCATCGCGATCTTTGAACCTTGCTCTGATACCACTTGTTGGTGTTGAATATGTGTTAGTGAGAGTGGGAGAGGTGGAGAGGAATATGAGAGACTTGTTGTTGTTTACTTCTCAACTTGTTGCTTTCTCATTCATTCCATCACCTATTTATAGGTACATATGGAGGACTCTAGAAACTTTAGGATTTCTAGTGATTTCTATTCTAGTGACTTCTTTTCTAGATACATCTTGAGACTTGTCTACACACTCTAATTACCTAGAGTTTTCTAGTCTCTCATAATTACTTAATTCCTAGACACTCTTAGAGAATTCTAGACACTTCAATACAAATTCCTAGACAAGTTTAATTCCTAACATAAACGAGTTGGGCTGAGTTGAGTATTAGGGTGCTCGAGCTCCAACATATATCACAATATATAAAACGATAAGGGTCGCGAGCATGTTTGGGACGAGTATATCTAAACTCGAGCTCCCATTCGATCAACCAAATAAGGTCTGTGAGCATGTTTGAGCTGAGTAGAGCTCGACTCAAACTTTTTCGTGCTAAATTTCGAGTATTGACTGAGTAGATCTTAAGTAGCTCACGAATAGTAACTCGTTTACACCCTAGCTATATTTCTCATGTTTACAGTTTGCAAGCTTCGTCAGCAATTCCGTCTTTTTTGGACGGAACCAACACACATATTGAGAACATAATAAAGAAAATAACTAATATAATTTAGTTTAGCTGTATGCACAAACATCAACTATCAATTTGTGTATTTGATTAAATATTAGCTAGTAATTTGTTAATTAACTCGTTATATTATAAGCAAACTTATGTTAACACAACAGATGCGAGTATCAGGAATTTTGACGAACGCACCATTCATGTTGAACGTGGACTGCGACATGTACGCAAACAATCCACATATAGCGGTCCACGCGATGTGTATATTTCTGGACCCGAAATCTGAAAACGACATCGCATTTGTGCAGTGCCCTCAACAATTTTACGATGGGTTAAAGGACGACCCTTTCGGAAACCAACATGTGGTTGCATATCATGTAATGTTTTTCTAATCCTAAATTTGTGCCTTAATATTGTGTTTCTCGACTAAATTATATTTTTATGTTTAATTAAGTAACTACAGTACACTATTCGGGGAGTGGGAGGTATTCAAGGACCTTTCTACGTAGGATCGGGGTGTTTTCACAGACGGAAGGTGATTTACGGAGCTTGGCCCGATAATGGAGAGAAACTCACATCATCACATGGTAAAAAGTAATTTAATTCAATATATATATATACTAGATAACTGCGCGCACTACGCGTATTGTCTTCGTTAGAATGTTACACTAACATGATTATGTTGACTCCTAGGATAATACAAGAGCATGATACAGAATAAATGTCGTGGTTCACAAAAAAGTACTAGTTAATTTATTGCAATAAATAATATACTAACTAACTACTACGCTCCTTTCCGAGACAAAGAATTTTGAAAATACAATTAACCGTCAGTTAATTCATTTTCAATTATTATTTTTGGTTATGAGTTAATTCATTTTCGAGGATGCCAATTATTTGATATAATGTTTTGATATAAAATACACAGATATGGAAGAATGGAAAAGATTTGGATCATCAGAAGAGTTATGCAAGTCGGCTCGTCTTGCTATGAAAGGACAAGCATGTCCTCCCAAAGACGACCTGTCCACTTCTCTTGAGGCAGCACACCAAGTTGCTAATTGTAGCTATGACTACTCTTCCATGTGGGGTAAAGAGGTAATTCCACTATCATACATAACCAAAAAAAAGTGGTTACAGACCAGTTCCAAACAGATTACGTCTAGAAAAAGTGAACAAGTATTACGATCCGTTAGTATACTTTTGTGGAACTGTTAGTATACGAGTTTCTTATTTTCTAAAACTTAGTGTAAACTTTCATTAAAACGGTTTGGGTCGAAATTGTTTTTGTCAAAACAGTTCCAAACCAGTCCAAAACCGGTTTCAAACACTTTTTTTTAATAATAAACCGGTTTAACAAATTCAGTTCTTTTTGGATAGTAACTGTTTTTAACAATCCTGGCCGGACCGATTCCATGTCCAACTCTAACTTAATTATTAACTAACAAATGGATATATTTCCATTTGCGGAGTTTAAATTTGAGATTTTAATCTCTAATTAAGGAATGAATTACTATACCGTTATACAGTTTACGATGATTATACTAATCTCTCTTAATTACTATACAGTTATACAATTCACGATGGTTATACTAATCTCTAAACTAATGTACATAGGTCGGGATAAGATATGGTTCGGCCACAGAGGACATTCTAACTGCGCTTGGCATCCACGCCAAGGGCTGGAATACAGCTTACTACGCTCCCGAACCACGAGCATTCTTGGGATGCGCACCGACTGGTGGGCCCGCATCGCTGACTCAGCAGAAGAGATGGTCCACGGGGCTCTTCGAAATCCTAGTCAGCAAAAACAACCCTATTTTCGGAGTCATATTCGGGCAGCTCCAACTAAGGCAAGCCGTGGCGTACATGTGGCTCCTTGTATGGAACCTACGGTCAGTACCCGAGCTAGTCTACGCTCTCCTCCCTCCTTACTGTATCCTTACCAACTCGAGCTTCTTGCCCGGGGCCCACGACCGAGTCGCGGTCGCCGCGGCTGGGCTAGCTGTCGCTATCTACGTGGCACACAACATTTTCGAGTACCTATCTATTGGGTTGTCCGTACGGGCATGGTGGAACAACCATAGAATGTTGAGGATAATCTCGGCATGTGCATGGTTGTTTGGTTCACTCGCCATTGTTCCGAAGATCATCGGAATCTCAGAAACGGTGTTCGAGGTTACCAAGAAGGTATAGAAAATATAAATTGGTCATAATCTGAACCATAAAAAGCAGTTTGATTGAGCCCGATGTCCTTATTTGAGCCTAAAAAAAGACAAATTTATGTCGGTAGGTGATCGAACTCCATAGGTCGGTAATTTATCTCTAGCTATTTTCTTTTGATGGTCGGGTCATTTCTCTACAAGCATGATTATTGTTCTGGGTCGGTTATGATACCATTCTATTGTGTACCTAAGCCCGAGCGACTGTACTCACTGGCTCAACACAACCTGATTGAGTCATTTGTTTTTATTTGATCCCAGAAAATGAGTAATTCATATTGGGTGTAATACATCTCTTACTTATTAAAACTCCAATTCCATTTTTCTATTCAATGCGGTACAAATCATTGGTATTACTTAATATAAATCTAATAATATTTATATATCTAACACAATATTAAAGTCTCTAACAGGAACAGTCCGACGAGGATAAGAGCGGAGATTCGGGGCAGTTCACATTTGACGAGAGTCCGATTTTTATTCCGGGGACTATGCTGATGATGGTGCAGGTTTCAGCACTAGCCGTGGTGGCGCTAGGGCTGCAGCCGCCGCCACGCCGTGGAGGTTCGGGTTTTGGTGAGGTGGTGTGTTGTTTGTATTTGGTGTTGTGTTTCTTGCCGTTCTTGAGGGGGTTGGTCGGAAAAAAGAAGTACGGGATACCTTTGGCCACTATCTGCAAGTCGGCTGCCATTTCTGCTGTTTTCGTGCACTTCTGCAGATTCAGTGCTATCTCTTAATATATTGTTTAGTAACTTCTATTGTATAATCTAATCAAATTGTTATTTTGTTTTTTGACGTAATAATTTTGTTATAACTATTACCTACGTTCCAAACTCAGGTGGAGTGGTGGGTTCATTCAGCAACCTGCTGCTCGGTTCGACCGAACCCAGCAGAAACTTAGCTCGGTTCGATTTGAACTCAAAAGTAGCTTTGCTGAGTTCGACTGGACTAAACTATTGTTGGTGGGTTTGAAACTGAACCCTGCTAGTGTTCAAATTCGAACTCGGTGTTAGATTTTCGGAAATTAATTGAAAATTTTAATTTTTTTATGAAACACTTGATAAATTGACAGATTACATGATGGAAAATGAATATAGAAATAGTATTTTGGATATTTTAACTTGTAGGGTTACGATTAAAAAGATAAAATAGTATGAAGTCGATTACGTCTAAAAGCGAGTCCAGAAGAAAATAAGTCGATGACCATTTCCACTCAGAACGACAAGGCAAAGACAAATGGTCGTCAACTATATATGAAGAAGTCGACTTTTGAAGAACGACTAACAAAAGAAGGCGACTAAATCACTCAAGACCACTGAAGAAACCTTCCTCTTAAGGAAAGGGACAGGTGGCGACCTGCTCTAGCAGCTATGAAGAAACCTTCCTCTTAAGGAAATGGACATGTGGCGGCCTGCTCTAGCCGCCATGAAGAAACATTCCTCTTAAGGAAAGGGACAGGTGGCGACCTGCTTCAGCCGTCAAAGGAAAACCTTTCAAGCTAAGGAAAGATGAGGTGGCGACCTACTTATCACCTACTTAAACCGACTCTGGACAAAAATCCTCCAAGAGGGTAGACGTCATTTAAAGTCGGTAATCTCTACCTATTACATTATATATATTTTACAATCTTGATTTTCATACTTTACAATACTCTTTCTAAATTCATTACTGACTTAAGCTTCAGGGTGGAATCAGGGGTCATCCCCACCCTTTTTAGGTCCTCGCCTCACACTAGGGGTGAAACCGGTTCGGTCGGACCGGTTTTGTAGCTATTTCGGTCGGAGTCCGATTTATTCGGACCGGATTTTTTCAACAAAAAAATCCGACCAAAAATCCATATGGAAAAAATAATCCGTCCATGTTTAGTACGGTTTTTTCGGTTCGGTTTTCGGTTTTAACCGAAAATCCGAACGTAATAATCAATATTTAAAATTTCTCCAATTTTAGAATACTAAACAAAAATTACGTAAAATACTATACAAAATTTCATACAACTAATACTTATAGAATATACTAAAAGTTCCAAAATTAATAAAAAGAGAAGATATTTGATTTCCTTAAGAAAAAGTTTAAGTTATCTTATTATGATATATAATATATATCATATTATATTATATCATTGAATAACTTTGGTCTAATTCGGTCTCCACGGTTTTTAAGACATGAGGACCGAACCGAACCGAAAAACCGAATAATACCAAAAAAATCCGACCACATAACAAACGGTCTATATACGGTCTGATTTTTTCGGACCGGTCCGGTTCGGTTTTTTGCGGTTTTTCGGTCTCGTTGGATTTTACTTTCAGCCCTACCTCACACAAAGCTCCCAAAGGAGACTAAGTACCTAAGAGGTTAGGAAAGATACTTACGAGAGTTAGCTCCCGACAAGACCTCGAGACCCACCAGAATTCGAAACGTTAGGTAATATTTTACAAGAAAAAAAAGTAAAAATTTGATTAAATTATACAAGGGTTAAAGGTACTTTTCATACCACATGTTTGGCCGAATGTGGCTTAGTACCAGATGTTTGGTTTTGTATACTTTTGGTACCAAACGTTTGAAAAAATGTGGCTTTTGGTACATCCGTTAGCTGGCCGTTAGTTTTTTCCGTTAAGTGACATGTGCAAGTCACGTCCGACCCTAAACTTTCGATTTTGTTCAATTTAGTCCCTCAAATATATTTATATCGTTTAATTTGTTTAATTTAGTCCCAAAACTTCAAAATCAATTCCAATTGAATCATCGAACCCAATTGACCTAGCCGGACCTAGCCTAGGGCTAGGTCCGAACCTGGGTTGGGGTCGCCGGGCCCAGCCGACCCTGACCCAGGGTCGGACCTAGCCCTAGGCTAGGTCCGGCTAGGTTAATTGGGACCTAGCCCAATTTGGGTCGAATTTGGCTAGGTCCCAATTGACCTAGCCGGACCTAGCCTAGGGCTAGGTCCGACCCTGGGTCGGGTCGGCTGGGTCCGGCGACCCCAACCCAGGTTCGGACCTAGCCTAGATCAATTGGGTTCGATGATTCAATTGGAATTGATTTTGAAGTTTTGTGACTAAATTAAACAAATTAAAAGTTATGAATATATTTGAGGGACTAAATTGAATAAAATCGAAAGTATAGGGTCGGTCACGTGACTTGCACATGTCACTTAACGGAAAAAAAACTAACGGCCAGCTAACAGATGTACCAAAAGCCACATTTTTTCAAACGTTTGGTACCAAAAGTATACAAAACCAAACATCCGGTACTAAAAACCACATTCGGCCAAACATGTTGTATGAAAAGTACATTTAACCCATTATACAAATATAAGTAACTAAACAATATATTAAGGGATAAATTTATTTTGCTAAGAAGGGATCTCGTTTCTTTTATACGGACACCAATCTAGAGGCCAGCTTTTTACATAACCTTCAAGCTGGCGAATTTAACACTAAATGAAGAACTCATGGCCAAACCCTAGCTAGCACTGAATCTGCAGAAGTGCACGAAAATAGCAGCCATGGCAGCCGACTTGCAGATAGTGGCCAAAGGTATCCCATACTTCCCTTTTCTCACCAACCCCTTCAAGAACGGCAAGAAACACAACACCAAATACAAACAACACACCACCTCACCAAAACCCGAACCTCCGCGATGCGGCGGCGGCTGCAACCCTAGCGCCACCACGGCTAGTGCTGAAACCTGCACCATCATCAACATAGTCCCCGGAATAAAAATCGGACTCTCGTCGAACGTGAACCGCCCCGAATCTCCGCCCTTATCCTCGTCAGACTGTTCTTCCTGTTAGAGATCATAATATTGTGTTAGATAAATTAATATTATTAGATTTATATTAAGTAATACCCATGATTTGTACTACATTGAATAGAAAAATAGATTTGGAGTATTAATAAGCAAAAGAGGTACTATAGTACACCTAATATGAATCACTCATTTTCTGGGATCAAGTGAGAATAATTGATTCAATCAGGTTGTGTTGAGAATAATTGATTCAATCAGGTTGTGTTGAGCTAGTGGGTACAGCCGCTGAGACTTGGGTACTACTCCATAGAATGGTATCATAACTGACACGAGACAGTGATCGTGTTTGTAGAGAAATGACCTGGCCATCAGGAGAAAATAACTTGATATAAATTACCGACCCATGGAGTTCGACCACCTACCGACATAAATTTATCATTTTTTTAGGATCAAATAAGGACAACGGGCTCAGTCAGCCTGCTGTTGGCAAAAACTCAATTATGCTATGTTAAGCTCTCACGGTTAGGGCCATGAGAGAAGTTATGCATTTACATCTAACCAGTTGAGTTTATTATATGGGTTCGAATTATGGCCAAGCTATATTTTCCATACCTTCTTGGTAACCTCGAACACCGTTTCTGAGATTCCGATGATCTTCGGAACAATGGCGAGTGAACCAAATAGCCATGCGCATGCCGAGATTATCCTCGACATTTTATGGTTGTTCCACAATGCCCGTAAGGACAACCCAATAGATAGGTACTCGAAAATGTTGTGTGCCACGTAGATAGCGACAGCTAACCCAGCCGCGGCGAGCGCGGCTCGGTCGTGGGCCCCGGGCAAGAAGCTCGAGTTGGTAAGGATACAGTAAGGAGGGAGGAGAGCATAGACTAGCTCGGGTAGTGACCGTAGGTTCCATACAAGGAGCCACATGTACGCCATGGCTTGCCTTAGTTGGAGCCGCCCGAATATGACTCCGAAAATAGGGTTGTTTTTGCTGACTAGGATTTCGAAGAGCCCCGTGGACCATCTCTTCTGCTGAGTCAGCGCTGCAGGCCCGCCAGTCGGTGCGCATCCCAAGAATGCTGGCGGTTCGGGGGTGTAGTAAGCCGTATTCCAGCCCTTGGCGTGAATGCCAATCGCAGTTAGGATGTCCTCTGTGGCCGAACCATATCTTATCCCGACCTATGTACGTTAGTTTAGAGATTAGTATAATCATCGTAAACTATATAACGGTACAGTAATTCATTCCTTAATTAGAGATTTAAATCCTAAATTTAAACTCTGCAAATGGAAATATATCTCTTTGCTAGTTAATAGTTAAGTTAGGATTGGATATGGAATCGGTTCGGCCCGGACTGATTAAAACAGTTACTATCCAAAGAGAAACAATTTTATTAAACCGGTTTATTATTTAAAAAATGATGTTTGAAACCGGTTCTGGACTGGTTCGGAACTGTTTTGACAAAAGCAATTCTGATCCAAACCGTTTTAATGAAAGTTTACACTAAGTTTTAGAAAATAAGAAACTAGTATACTAACGGTTCCATAAAAGTATACTAACAGTTCCACGAAAGTATACTAATGGTTCTTAATACTTGTTCACTTTTTCTAGACGTAATTTGTTTGGAACTGGTCCGTGACCACTTTTTTTGATTATGTGTGATAGTGGAATTACCTCTTTACCCCACATGGAAGAATAGTCGTAGCTACAATTAGCAACTTGGTGTGCTGCCTCAAGAGAAGTGGACAGGTCTTTAGGAGGACATGCTTGTCCTTTCATAGCAAGACGAGCCGACTTGCATAACTCTTCTGATGATCCAAATCTTTTCCATTCTTCCATATCTGTATTTTATATCAAAACATTATATCAAATAATTGACATGCTTGAAAATGAATTAACTCATAATCAATAAAAATTGAAAATGAATTAACTAACGATTAGTTGCCTTTACAAAATTCGTAGTCTCGGTTAGTTCTTCGTATATCATTTATTGCAATAAATTAACTAGTACTTTTTTGTGGACCACGACATTTATATTTTATTCTGTCTGTCAATTAAAGTTATGCATTTTTCTTACGCTCAAAATTTTGACCCTACACTACTGCATGGGTAATAAATAATACTAATTGACCCATGCAAGTGCAATAAATAACCCTAGATTAGTGCATCCGTTTCTGAACATCTGTTAGTTAACAATTAAGTTTAACCGTTATATAGTTATGTGACTTGTACATGCATAGCCCCAAATTTCTAATTTGTTCAGTTTAGTTCTCAAATTTAACGTACTAATTTTTATTTTTTTTACAATTTAGCATCTAAACATTTTCAACCGCATCCTAGGCTTCGTTAGAATGATGAATTAAATTACTTTTTACCATGTAATGATGTGAGTTTCTCTCCATTATCGGGCCAAGCTCCATAAATCACCTTCCGTCTGTGAAAACACCCCGATCCTACATAGAAAGGTCCTTGAATACCTCCCATTCCCCGCACAGTGTACTGCAATTAATTAAACATAAAAACATAATTAACGACCAACGAGAAACACAATATTAAGGTACAGTTTAAGGATTAAACAACATTACATGATATGTAGCCACGAGTTGGTTTCCGAAAGGGTCATCCTTTAACCCATCGTAAAAATGTTGAGGGCACTGCACAAATGCGACGTCGTTTTCGGATTTGGGGTCGAGTAATATACACATGGCGTGGACGACTATGTGTGAGTTATTCGCGTACATGTCGCAGTCCACGTTCAACATGAAGGGCGCATTCGTCAAAATGCCCGATACTCGCATCTGTTAAATACATCAAAATTTACTTATTTAATATTAATTATCAATTTACTAGTTCATATTTGAACAACACACAAATTAATAGTTGATGTTTGGACATGCAGCTGAACTAAATTATATTAGTTGTGTTGGTTCCGTCCAAGAAAGACGGAATTGCTGACGAAGCTTGCAAACTGTAAGCATGAGATATATAGCTACGGTGTAAACAAGTCATACTACTTATGAACTACTTAAGATATGCTCAGTTAATACTTGGAATTCAACTCGGAAAATTTCGAGTCGGGCTCAAGTTTAGATATACTCTGCTCAAACTTGCTCATGGACCTTATTTGGTTGATCTCGAGTGTGAGCTCGAGTTTAGATATACTCGGCCCAAACATGCTCGCGACCCTTATCGTTTTTTCATATGTATATTAATATATATTGGGTATAGATATATGTTGAAGCTCGAGCATCCTAATACTTAACTCAGCCCAACTCGTTTACACCTAGAGACAACAAAATGTTAAAAACAAGTTTCACCTAGTAATTTGTTTAAATGTTCAAATATTAGATATAACAGATAAAACTTCAAACTTTTGGTTTAAGAGACTATATATATATGTATATGTATATGTATATATATCTTACCAGAGCGTTCATTGAACCTGCCTTGTAATAGTGGTGATGGCCAGGCCTTTTTTCTCTAGCTATGTATATAAGGTGGGGAACTCCATTGGGGTTGCCTTCCTTGTTCTCCCATATGATCTTTATACACACGTGATTAAAAAAAAAAACATCAGTAAAATTGAGACACATGTATGTTTATCAGTGAAGGACATATGTACGATGTACATGTATAATGTACCTTAACTATCGAAGGATGGTCTCTTCGATCCACGTTAGAGAAAGCCGCAAAATCTCCGGAAACATCGTGAAGAAAAAGTGGATTCTTGCTTGCGTTCTCTATCTTTTTACAGAGCTCATCGTATTCTTCCTGTACTAAATTATTGTTAGTGTAAAGTAGGAGGGTGTAGGAATTAATTAGATATTTGGTACCTCAACTTTTATGTAATTCCCAAATGATACTTAAACTTCCATTGAATGTGTTATTACTAAGGGTAAATGGTGTAAATTTATTCATACCTAATCCTATCATTTTTGTATCATAATTTTAAATTTTCAATCAAATTAAAGTAGAATGTCTTTATTATAAATTTACTGAGGCAGACTGGAAATAGAAGATAGAGTCGACTAAAGTAAAATTAATTGGTGTAATTCAGATTTTTTTTGTTGTATTTTTTTAATAAATGTTTGTTTTTAATTTTTAAATAATAATAAAATATATATAGTTACATAACATATATACAAAAATATATATATGTTGATGATAAAACTGTAGTACGCACCTTGATTTGTTCCCATGTTGTTTGGAACTCTTCCACGTTATCCACACCAGAAGGCGGCGGCAACGGCGGCTGCTCAGCCGTGAAGTATCGGAACGGTGCTCTGACTTCAACTTTGTATTTCTTGCAGTAGGGAACCCACTTCTGCGCAAACTTGGAAGCTTCCGTCAGTGCATAGAAGGTGACCGGAGAACAAGCGTCATCGGAGACGTAGCAAGCCAAACGATGGGCCGCTCCGGGATACTCCACCGCCAGTAGTGACAGAACGGTGTTCACTGTCAGGATAGGCGGCTCCAGGGCGGGGTCCGCCGTTGTCACGAACATATCAACCGCCGGAAGCTCTTTCTCTCTGTAAAAATGTTGTTTTTTATATACTATGTAATATGGTGTAGCAGTTTAACGCTTTATCACTTAATTAGAGATAACTGTTCAAACCCTGCTGAAACCATAAGAATGAAAAAATATTTATACCCAGCACTTTACTTCTTATGGGTTGACCCTAGGGCCGGCAATGGTGCGGTGAAAATCAAATAACCATGGTTATTCGCACCATTTACCGCAATGGTTAACCGCACCATTATGGTGAGGG
This sequence comes from Clarkia xantiana subsp. parviflora, assembly GCA_036873135.1. Lineage (NCBI taxonomy): Eukaryota > Viridiplantae > Streptophyta > Magnoliopsida > Myrtales > Onagraceae > Clarkia > Clarkia xantiana. The sequence goes on from JAPTYO010000001.1 coordinate 53,541,638, forward strand.
GCGGTTATGGTGATGAATCTTGTAACCGCAATGGTTATGGTTGTGGTTATGGTATTCAGTCCATAACCGCGGTTATAACCATCACATATATATATATATTACTAATACTTATATTGTTATATATATACATTATTATTATACTTTAATTATTATTCAAATATTATAATTCTTATTCCGTTCCCTTTCCCACCCACCATTTTTTTTGTCTATATTTCTTATTATTAGGTAACCACGATTGTAAGTGATGGCGAATGAGGATCGATGATCGCAAGTGATAGCTAATTGAAGATGTGTTTTTTAATTGAGTAAAACAATGAAGTTATGTTTAATTTGGATTTCGTGTATGAAACAATGAATGTGTATTTACGTTTCTTGTATGAAACAATGATGTTGTATTAGTTTGAATGATTGTGGTTAAATGGTTTAATCGTGGTTAAAAACCACGGTTAGGGTTATGGTTATGGTATGAAGAATCATAACCGCAGTGGTTATGGTTATGGTATGAGTGAAAAAAAATATGGTATGGTTATGGTATTACTGCTATTCGCACCATACCCTCACCATCGCCCGCCTTAGTTGACCCTGTGCAGGTGGATCTAGATGTGATCCAAGTATACTATGAGTGTTGCCCTCCTGATAGAGTCCCCCACTTGACCACCCGAGAGGGAAAAAAATAATATTGTTTTTATACTATGAGTATGGCCACCACTAATTGGAGTGGTTTTCGGCCCTAAGTGGTGGTGGTGGCCGATCCGTTTCGTGGCGGTCGGCAGCCTTCGAGGTGGTGGGCGGTGGGCGGCTGCCTTGGACGGTGACTTGAGCAAACAATAGGGACTAAATTTTAAATATTAAATTTTAAAAATATAAATTTGAGGACTTAATTGAACAAAATAAAAGTATTTAACGGTCAAACTAACTGTTGACTGACGGAAACAAAAAAACATACAATCCCTCAAATATATGCCCCTAAATGCATACAAAATTAAACATATGATACCAAAAACCTACCCACAAATTAAACATGTAGCACTAAACAAACATGTGACATTAAAAGTTTTTTTTTTTTTTTTTTAAAAAAAGTATCTTTGTCCTCTAGCTCTACTATACACTTATCCATCAGTGTCGGTGAATAATTGGGCTAGAACCTAGAGTCTAGAAGTCTGTGGATATGTATGTGTATATACCTTGAAATGTGTGAAACACCAAAAAAAAATGTGACATCATTAAGCGGTTTAACTTTAATTAGACATTTTAGATTTGAATTTTTGAATTAGATATGTTAGATCTGAACTTTATAAATAGAAAAATATTGTTTTTTAGCACTTTATATTGTAAAGACTTTACCCGAAATCGAGATTACTCTGAAAGTGAACACTTAAGAGATCTCATAAGAAAAAATAACAAATTACTTACTGTTGGAAGAGTCGATGAGGGTAGGTTTGGAAATCCACAGGGTTCCATTTGGTGCTTACAGTGATGATCCAAACCAATGTGAAGCATGTTTCGCACACTAGAGCCACGAGCCATGTCGAGCCGCGGGTCTTAACCGCGATGAGCCGGTAAATGAGTAGCGAAATGAGAAGGAAGAGTATTATGAGCTCGATTACTCTGGCTGCATTTTTCTTTCTGGATTTCGGTTCACAGAGATCTTCAAAAGAAGCCATGTTATTTGTCAACAAGTCAAGTTTGACAATAATGGGGTTGTGATAAGGAAGGGATATAGGGTAGTATAGTGAGCCAACCACAAATGGCTCCACTCAAGATTGGCCTTAATATAGGAAGATAAGATATATATATATATATATATATATATTTTGTCACATATGGGTGTGGCAATTCATGCGGCCGTGCGGATTCGTGTTGTGTCAGGTTCGTGTCGTGTTCTGAAGGCCAGCTCAAACACGGCCCATTCCGACCCAACATGAAAAACTGACATAAAAAACTTATAGTAAATTGAATAAAAAAATTAATATTTAACCATTTTAGTTTAAAACATCGTGTTGTCACTAATATCAAACTTAAATCCGTAATTTTCGTGTCGGTCCATCGTGTCAAGCCCAAATTGACAGCCCTAGCTCCAAAGCAGTCACATAATACTCCAAATATTATACCGAGTCAGCTCGTAACAAATAAAATACTGTTATCTTTCAATTATTTTGATCACTAGTTGTGTTTGAACTTCTGACGTCTAATTAAGAGTTTATAGTCCAAATATTATTAACATACTTGCTTCACATTTATAATAATTAATAATCATTTGAACCAATGTTCGGATAAGTCTATAAAAGGTAAAATATTGAACATGAATATTGGTCAATTTTCACTGCTCGAACCTAAAACTTTTAGTTTTAAGGATGAAACACTAATTTGATAGAGAATTGAGTCATCCATTTAACCATTAAATATGGATGGAAAATTAATATGTGCTCCTCATGTGACTTTATATTCATCCAAGTGCACTCTAAAGTTTATTTTAGGATCAATTTAGTTCGTCCAATTACACTACAAGTTTATTTCGGGATCAATTTAATTCGTAAACATTTATAATAAAAAAGAGGGAAAAAAGGGTCACTTCTACAACACTGGTATCAATTATCTTTATACCAATATAAAAAGTGAAGGTTGTCCTCACCCCCAATAGGTACCTTTTGAATATTTTTTTATTTTTTAATTAAATTTATTTTTCTATAATTTTATACAATTGATAATTTAACTTTTATCATATTTGAGACATTATATTTGAGATATATTTATTTATCTTCCTTACTATTTCTAAAGCAATTATTTAGTTAAATTTCGTTATTTTTTTTAAGGGTTTATAAGTCATTTGGTACCCTATGTTTGTCCACTTTTGGCTTTTGGTACCACATGTTTGATTTTGCCTATTTTTGGTATCATATGTTTGCCAATTGTATACTTTTGGTCCGACCGTTAGTTGACCGTCAGTTTGACCGTTAAATATTCACGTGACTTGCACATGTGATGGATAAGTGTCCAATTCGGGTTCGTATTTACGCTTCGGGCCTCGCAAACACGTCAAAAATTACATCTCGTCTCGGAAAACGTCTCCCAAGGGTCAAAACGGTCCGGAAACGCATTTACGCGTGACCGGACCGGACATCCGGATTGCGTTTGCAATCCGGACCTCCGGGTTGCAGCAATCCGGACCTCCGGATTGCAGCAATCCGGTCCGGATTGCATGCAATCCGGACCTCGCCGAATTGCCCAATTTCGACGAGGTCCGGGTTCCGCCACGGGTATTGCGCGATTGTTGTATCCGCGATTACCGTGTCCGCGATCGCCGTTACGTGTAGAGAAGTCAAGTTCATGCATTACCAATGTGGACGACGGTTCCCGTTTGTCTCCTTGAACCGTCATCGAACCGCTCTAAAACCGGGTCCGGTCTCAAGGAAGCCTATAAATAGGAGGCCTTGGCCACCCATTTCCACTCACTCTCTCATTTGCCCAACTTTGGTATTTTGAGCTCTGACTTCTCTCTAAGAATTCTCTCTCTCTAGAAATTACCCTTTTGCCACTATAGTAACTTAGGCATCGGAGAGGGCTCCGCTAGCACCACCCCCCCCTCTCCGTGCTAGCATTGGTCCTTTGCGCAGGATCCGACGCACGAGACACAGATTTGCCGGGTCACAACCTCGCCGGGTCACAGCCTTGCCGGGTCACAACCTTACCGGGTCACAACCTCCGACAGAAGGGTCCTAACCCGCACAACCTCAGACGCGTCCTCGTGACCTCAGTCGTCCCGGACGCAACAACATGCATAGCCCCAAATTTTGATTTTATTCAATTTAGTCCTCAAATCTTTTATCATAACTTTTTATTTTTGCAATTTAGCCCTTAAACATTTTCAACCACACCCTAGGACTAAATTGACCTAGGAATGATTCGACTCATGGCTAGGTCGGACCATGGCTAGGTCAATTTAGCAATTGGGTTCAATTGACCTAGACATGGTTCGACCCATGGTTAGGTCGGACCATGGTTAGGGTTGCCCGGGTCCGGCGACCCTAGCCATGGGTCTAACCATGGCTATGTCAATTTAGTCCTAGGGTGCGGTTGAAAATGTTTAAGGGCCAAATTGCGAAAATAAAAAGTTACGACAAAAAATTTGAGGACTAAATTGAACAAAATCAAAATTTGGGGCTAGGCATGTGCAAGTCACGTGACTATATAACGGTCAAACTGACGGTCAACTAACGGTCAGACAAAAAGTATATAACTGGCAAACATATGGTACCAAAAATAGGCAAAATCAAACATGTGGTACCAAAATCCAAAACTGGGCAAACATAGGGTACCAAAAAACCTATAAACCCTTTTTTTTAAAGTTGCTTAACTGGGATGTAACAAAATGTTTTATTAACTTTTCAATCAAATATTTCTATCAATGAGAGTCGGCCTTAACATATGATATGTACTCAACATGCACAAATCTTGGGTACATGTATTTTTCATTCAGCGAATCATAGAGATCAGAGAATGTTTTGCATGTTGGGTTTTTTGTATAACATAAATTTGTCATTTGCCAACTCATATAAGATATCAAAACATGGATCAAACATGGTTCTTGAAGTTTGATATTATAGTTAACTTATTACTCACAATTTAATATTTATGGACTCGAACTATTGTTTTTTTTCTTTTGTTTGTCAATTTAATCACATTGGGTATATCATAATTATTAGTGTAATAAATACATGATGTAAAGTCAAGTATAAACTTTAGACTTTAGTAGTTTAAAAATTGATGATTTAGTTCTTAGTTAGATTTTCATTTAGTTAAATTCCATTAAGTGTCGTTTTTGCTTAAGTCACTTAACTGATATGTAACATTAATTATTATCAAGTTTTCAATCCGCCAATATACCTATCAAATTGAGTCACCCACAAATATGATTTGTACTCAATCCATGCAAATTTCGAGTATCACTTAAATCAATCACTAGCCAAATCATATAACAATCTCAAAATACGTGTCAAACATGGTTATTGAAGTTTGACATCTTATAGATAACATGTTACTCATCTTCTAACATGTATGGTCTCGAACTATAAATTTAGTTATTTTGTTTGTCAATTCAATCACATTGTGTACATCCTAATTAGTAGTTAAATAAATAATTGAGGTGAAGTCATGTATAAACTTTATATTTTAGTGAATTAAATTTTTCTTTAGCGTTAAATCAATTTGTGTTGATATTATGCTATGAAATTGCGTGAAAATGTATAATTACGTTTGATTAAATCAAACTGTTCCACCAATGACTCTAAGTGGTTAAGTACGATTCTGCATTCTTGACTACTTAAATTGATGAGTTAGATATAACTGAGTCGTTAATGACCCGCGTCATCTCGACCCTACTTATTGACAGATCTATATATATATATATAAGTAGGACTAATTTAGTAATATAATAGAAAACAATAGTTAATTTGATACTTAATCATCCTTTTTTTTATTTCTCCTGTTTTGAATAATGTTGTGTCGTTCTTCTCTTTCACATGAATTCAACGCCTTAACTTGCCAAAGTATTATGATTAATTATAGATATTATCGTATTATAAAATTTCAAATAAATTATGTATTTTAAAATATAGATGATCGATGCGCGTGCAACGCACGCGCTAATAACTAATATATGTATATATTCAGAATTAGATGATTGAATACTCTACTGTGTAGCATTTATTATCCCTGCCAAATTTTATTAGGTTATTATTATTAGTTATGATTGGTATCAGTCAGTCAGCAATGAGCTAATATATATATATATATATATATATATATATATATATATATATATATATATATATATATATATATATATATATATATATATATATAATTATAGTGTAATAGTTCTTAGTAGCAAAGTTATATTCAACAACCTTATTTGTAGTTTTAAAATAGTTCATTACATTATTTTAATTTAGGAAGAAAAAGTAACAAAATAACTTAAATAAATTTATTTTGCTACAACTTAGTACATAATAGGATCTCATTTTATGATTCAGACAGCAATCTAGAGGCCAGCTTTCCACCTAACCTTCAATGTGGCTTCAATGTGGTGATCAACACTAAGTTTCACATTACATGAATCGGTATCAATGATGGAGAACGCTCACTTTTATACGGAATTATCTCAATTGACTTAATTGAAATCATTTTCTTGAGGAGGAGAAGACTCTGGTTTAATGATCGGTCTCTTAATTATACTAAGTTAATGATGGTACTACATTTATGAGGTCATTGTGTACATTGATTGTTCAAATGAATGATATATTCACAATTGAGCAGCAGAGTCTGAACATTACGTAATGCGATGGATAAATGTCGCTATTACTAATCCATTCTTAAAAAAATTGCATCCATCCATGTATATTCCCATAATAATATATCCAAATGTAGATGTATTAAACAACTCAAACTTATAATAGAAAAGACTCTTCGACCATAAGAAAACATTAATAATTATCTGACGCCAAACTCTATAATTATTATATTGTAAAGGATCCTCTTGGCCAAAGAAGTAAGCAAGACACTATCCCATCTGGTGTTCTTTCCTTTTTTGTGCTAAGTAAATATCATTAGTTATATAGTTACCTAACAATATGTTTTGTTGGCAAAAAAATGTTTTCTAATTATTATGTTAATACCGACATTTTACATGCAGTGGCTCTATCATTTTGTCCGGAAATTTGGATTATTAGTTCTTTTTCTTTTACAATAAGATATATGCGTCTTAATTAACATTTCAATAAATCCAAGAAAAAAAAAAAACATATTTATTGTCTTATGTTTACCTCATGTTTCGGTTTGGTGTCTCAGGATTAAAGTGTTGATATGGACTGTCCCAGGTTTCACTTTTGTTAAAATTTGGTGTCTCCGCCCGTCTTTTCCTCTTCTTTCAACAATTTCCATCAACCGACTCACCAACTTTAAATCAATCACTTTTTACTTTTTACAAAATCGTCAAATTTCACCCAAAAGTTGAACATAAAAAAAATAAAGTTTCCAGCAGAGCGATTTTGAGCGACAACAAAGCATGATTTACTTGGGCAAATGTGGCCAACTTCTTAGGTGATGGTCCCAACAAAGTGACGAGAAGGGAGCATGCTTGGGAGCTCGGATATGACAGTCGGTTTCGTCGGGATTGGCTTCTCTAAAGTAATCACACTGAGACACCGAATTTCAACCAAAATGAAACCTGGGACACTCAATTTAAACGTCAGACACCAAACTGAAACATGAGGCAAACTTGAGATAGTAAATAGGTTCTTTTCCCTAAATCTAAACATGAATGAATACATTTGACACTTTCTTACGTATACTTCAACGTTCATTTTAAGGTAAAGAAAACCTTTTACAAAATGCCAATATTTGTAAGGAAAACTCATAATAAAACCCTTGAAAAACCTTCTAATTCTAAGAGATTATTTGGACAAATGTTATTTTTCTTAGTGGTAACGAGTTTCATTAATAGAAATTATAATAAAATACTCAATTTTATATATATTCAGAATGAGAAGTTCGAATGCTCTACTATATGTAGCTAGTATTTATTCTCCCTGCCAGATTTTGTGAAGTTATTAGTTATGATTTGGTATCAATCAGTCAGCTATGAATAATATAATATAATATAATATAATATATATATATATATACTAGTTATTAGCGCGTGCGTTGCACGCGCATTGATCATCTATATTTCAAAATACATAATTTATTTGAAATTTTATAATACGATAATATCTATAATTAATCATAATACTTTGACAAGTTAAGGCGTTGAATTCATGTGAAAGAGAAGAACGACACAACATTATTCAAAACATGAGAAATAAAAAAATGATGATTAAGTATAAAATTAACTATTGTTTTCTATTATGTTACTAAATTAGTCCTATATATATATATATATATATCTGTCAATAAGTAGGGTCGAGATGACGCGGGTCATTAACGACTCAGTTTTATCTAACTCATCAACTTAAGTAGTCAAGAATGCAGAATCGTACTTAACCACTTAGAGCCATTGGTGGAACAGATTGATTTAATCAAACGTAATTATACATTTTCACGCAATTTCATAGCATAATATCAACACAAATTGATTTAACGCTAAAGAAAAATTTAATTCACTAAAATATAAAGTTTAGACATGACTTCACCTCAATTATTTATTTAATTACTAATTAGGATGTACACAATGGATTGAATTGACAAACAAAATAACTAAATTTATAGTTCGAGACCATAAATGTTAGAAGATGAGTAACATGTTATCTATAAGATGTCAAACTTCAATATCCATGTTTGACACATATTTTGAGATTGTTATATGATTTGGCTAGTGATTGATTTAAGTGATACAAAAATCTCAACATGTACTCGAAATTTGCATGGATTGAGTACAAATCATATTTGTGGGTGACTCAATTTGATAGGTATATTGGCGGATTGAAAACTTGACAATAATTAATGTTACATGTCAGTTAAGTGACTTTAGCAAAAACGACACTTAATTGAATTTAACTAAATGAAAATCTCAGTAAGAACTAAATCATCAATTTTTTAAACTACTAAAGTCTAAAGTTTATACTTGACTTTACATCATGTATTTATTACACTAATAATTATGATATACCCAATGTGATTAAATTGACAAACAAAAGAAAAAAAACAATAGTTCGAGTCCATAAATATTAAATTGTGAGTAATAAGTTAACTATAAGATCAAACTTCAAGAACCATGTTTGATCCATGTTTTGATATCTTATATGAGTTGGCAAGTGACAAATTTATGTTATACAAAAAACCCAACATGCAAAACATTCTATGATCTCTATGATTCGCTGAATGAAAAATACATGTACCCAAGATTTGTGCATGTTGAGTACATATCATATGTTAAGGCCGACTCTCATTGATAGAAATATTTGATTGAAAAGTTAATAAAACATTTTGTTACATCCCAGTTAAGCAACTTTAAAAAAAAATAACGAAATTTAACTAAATAATTACTTTAGAAATAGTAAGGAAGATAAATAAACATATCTCAAATATAATGTCTCAAATATAATAAAAGTTAAATTATCAATTGTATAAAATTATAGAAAAATAAATTTAATTAAAAAATAAAAAATATTCAAAAGGTACCTATTGGGGGTGAGGACAACCTTCACTTTTTATATTGGTATAAAGATATATATAGTGTAATGTAGTACTTAATTAGGAAGAAAAAGTAACAAAACAAGTTATATAAATTTATTATGCTAAAACTTTGTACAGGATATGATTTCATTTTCTGATTCGGACAGCAATCTATTGGCCAACTTTCCATCTAACTTTTTTTTTTTTTTTCCAACGTTCCACCTAATCTTCAAGGGGGTGATCATTCATCATAAGAGTTGCACATTAAGTTAACTAAAGGTTGTGGCTTTCTAGTGATTGTGAGGGTTAATATCATTTATATGATAACTGGTTTCAGATCTCCTGTTAATTTGATTCAAAAATTCATTGGTGAAAGGAAGATTTTGGACTAAAACTTTTTGACTATACTAGACCGCATGTGGTGATACGTTAATGCGGTCAATGCATGCGCTAAGTGTATGTGGTGGCGTAATATCCTAACTTTAGTTAAAGGGTTTTTTGGTACCATATGTTTGATCAGTGTAGGATATTTGTGTCATATGTTTTATTTTATAAGTTTTTGGTGTCAAACGTTTGCATTTTGTAGGCTTTTGGTGCATCGTAGTCAAATGTTAAGTTTGACCGTTAAATACTTTTATTTTGTTCAATTTAGTACTCAAATTTATACACTTAACTTTTAATTTTTGCAATTTAGACCTAAAAGAACCCAATTGTCCCTAGGGTCCAATTGGCCTAGACATGGTGCGACTCATGGCTGTGTCGGACCACGACTCAGGTCGTCGGACCTGGGCGACCCCAGCAGTGGTCCGACCCAGCCATGGGTCGCACAATGTCTGGGTCCAATTGACTCAGCCATGGTGAGACCTATGGCTGGGTCGGACCACGACTTGGGTCGCCCAGGTCCGACGACTCAAGCCATGGTCCGTCAGTTGGACCCCAGGGTCCAATTGGATTCTTTTAGGGCTAAATTGAAAAAAAATTAAAAGTTAGTTGTATAAATTTGAGGACTAAATTGAACAAAATAAAAGTATTTAAAAGTCAACCTTAATATTTGACTAAGGGATGCACCAAAAGTCTACAAAATGCAAACGTTTGACACCAAAAACCTACAAAATAAAACATATGGCACCAAAAGTCTATATTGATCAAATATATGACACGAAAAAACACTTTTAACGGTTTAACCCTCCTAAGTCCTAACTTTATAAGAAAAAAGTTATAATCTCGTGAATTAAATGGCATAAAGTTATTTTTATTACTACATCCGTCTATACTAAATAGTGGGAGCGGACTCGGCAGGCATTTTTTAATATGAAGCACGCAGGCATAGCAGAAAGATAGAAATTGAATGCGAATATAAATAGTTTTCATGTCGGCCGGAACTCTTTTCCGTAACAATAGATAACATTGTTTAACAAGAACATGATATATATATATATATGAACAAAACGTCAAATGAAAAGTGAATGTATGTATGTTCATTTCATGCATATGTGAAAATAAACATATAGGCTTAATTATTATCAAATTGATAGTAAAGTTCATTGCTAATCCAGATTTGTTTGTATGTGTACAAATTTCTAACTATATGTCAAATATTTCATCTAATTTAGATAAAATTGGTCATTTGTCTTGTACGTCATTAAAAAATATGAAAATAAATTACTTCAAATGATGGAATTTTCATTATCGACACATTCGAAATTATAAAGTTCTATCTTAAGATAAGAAGCATTCGAAAAATCGCATTTTCCACAAAGACATTTCCGTCATTTTTAGCAAGTTTTCCAGTTTTTCTTTATTTACGTGCAAGTCAAATGACCAATTTAAAATATATTAGGCAGAATATTTGACATAGCTATTAACTTGTATACAAAGTTACAAACCAATTCTACTACTTTCAAAGCAGCTTTTCAAAATAAAGTTTTTTAAGGGGAGTAGTATGTGAGAGCCAGGCCAAACCAGGACGTGATGAATGTGAATCTCTCCCCCATACATGGGGTGTCGCTTAATAGATTATGATTGGTTTTCAGTGTCCCGGCGCTGCACGTCCTTCGGGACCTTACTGGTTTGGGAGCTAATGTCGCTCTCTTGATGATGACCAGAGCAGACCTAAAACCAGTTAAGCTGCTCTTAGAAGCAAGATCCCCTAACCACGACCAGTTTGTGAGTATGCGCAGTACGAATTGAGTTTCGAAAACTGATCGTCTAAAGAGTATTGAGGGTTGATCCAGCTTGTGGGAAGACTGGATGCTCCGTTGTCGATTCCGCTGGGAGCGTTAAAATTCCAAACACACGACACTAACATATATTGTCAAAAAAAAAAATTTTTTTTATCAATTTGATACGATTGTATATATCCGGTCTTTTGTTTTGCGTGCGTAAGACATGATGCAACACAATCTGCTATCTATCCCAATCGCGGAAAGAGACGGAGGCTTCGTGGGGACTTCGAACATAAAACAAGATGGTAAAAGAACACAACTAAAATTCCATCTAGATTCTTTGCAAAAATAAAAAATCCATTACTTATTCAAACAAAAAAAAATTCTAGCAAATATATAATTTTTGTGACGTGTTCGTGTTTATGTATTATAACAACACTTCACACTCCATAGCACGATAACGTTGTGTTACTAAGTTTAACTCTTGAGTAATTTTTTTTTAAAAAAATCTTATTTAATAGCTTTTAAAACTTCATTAAGTAGTCTAACTTTTAGAGTTTATCACATATATTACAAACTTAGGAATACTGACATATTATTCATAGGGTTTTTGCTATATGAAGTTAATTATTTGATATTTACTTTAAGATCTTATATATGAATGTACAGATGAATAACTTAACACAACACGAACGCGCATGAAAAATTATGTTTCGTGTTTGTATAACGTGGCACGATAATCTTACTGTGTGTGTTCGTGTTCAGTAGGTTTAACACGACACGACTACTGACACGCACGATAACACTAATTGACACCCTAAGAAGAATAGGGTATTTCAAGCTTCATCCCACCATTTTTTAGTAATTGTAATATTGGAATTTTAGATTTATTTCCGAAGAAAATTAAACTTTGAGCCTTATGGTGGGATGAAAAAAATAGGTAATTGTAATATTGTAATTTTTTTTCGGAAATGGTTAGCTATAGCCTATATATAGGTAATTGTAATATTGTAATTTTTTTCGGGTTATGTATATAGGCTATAGCTAACCATTTATCTTTTTAAAAAAAAATAGTCAACTTTCATTACATAAAGGGTTAACAGGTCTTTTAGTCCATGATGTTTGACAACTTTTGAGTTTTGGTCAATAATATATTTTTTACCTAGTTTTGGTATCATATGTTTGCAGATTTTTTCTAGTTTTGGTCTAACCGTTACATTCCGTCCATTTTTTGACATGTACAAGTCACGTGATCCACCATAAACTTTCAATTTTGTTTAATTTAGTCCCCCTAATACTTTCCTAACCTTTTTTTGGTTCAATTTAGTCCCGAAGTTTCAAAAATTCAAATGGACCTATTGTCCAATTGGGATCAATTTTGAAACTTCGGGACTAAATTGAATAAAAAAAGGTTAAGAAAGTATTAGAGGGACTATATGAAGTTAATTATTTGACTTTTGCTTAAAGATCTCATATATGTATGTACAAATGAATAACTTAACACAACACGAACGTGCATGAAAAATTATGTTCATTGTTCGTATTTGTAAAACGTGGCACGACAATCTTACTGTGTGTGTTCGTGTTCAGTAGGTTTAACACGACACGACTACTGACACGCACGATAACACTAATTGACACTCTAAGAAGAATAGGGTATTTCAAGTTTCATCCCACCATTTTTTAGCAATTGTAATATTGGAATTTTAGATTTATTTCCGAAGAAAATTAAACTTTGAGCCTTATGGTGGGATGAAAAAAATAGGTAATTGTAATATTGTAATTTTTTTCGGGTTATGCATATAGGCTATAGCTAACCATTTATCTTTTTTTAAAAAAAAAAAAATAGTCAACTTTCATTACAAAAATTCTAATCCACCACTTAGAGAGCCTGGTCTTTTTCTTAGAAATAACCCGAACTTTGGCCGATGCAATACCAACATTATCATTTATCAATCATCATTAATATTGACCCAACCACCTTTTGGGACCTTTTAATTGAAGGTATTAATTTTTTCAATAACGACATTATGATTTGATAATGTGCAATCTGATACTATTGTTGAAATGGAAACATCACTTTAATTAATTTTTTCATAAGCTCGAATAGTTAAAGGTGAACCATGACTCGCATGCTAATGCCACTAGCCATGTCGAGTCGTGGTTCGTTAGCAAAAGCAGCCTATAGATGAGCTAGGAAGAATATTATGAGTTCGAAGGTTCGTGCCAAATTGTTGTTTCGATGTTTCCGATCATAGAGTTGAACGGAGGTTTCAGAATCATATATTTTTTTTTAATAAATAAAAGCGTTATAATATAATAGTGGCGGCCATAAGCACATCCCGCTACGTAATGTTCGGACTCTCATATTTATTTGCGAGCATAGTATACATTTGAACAATCAGCTTGCACTGGTCCCGTCAACATAGTATCACCAACATCCTAGGATGGTAAAACTGTTAGGCACCAACCTCAATTTTTTAAGACATGATTTTAATTAAGTCACTGGAGAATTCAAACTCGTAACCCTAAGCAAAATTGTATAGAAATGAACATTCTTAACCAATAGTCTACAATTGTTATTGGCCAGAGCTAGTTTGTTTGGCCATCAATTAAAAAATGAAGTTGATTTGGATTATGAGTAGAGCTACTAGTGGTCCTAGCTCATGATTGTGCATTGGCATTTAATGTTTATACTTTATATATATAAAGAAAATATCTTTCATTTGTATTTACTTAAAAAAATGTCATATATTAATAAATTTAAATTTTAAAAATGAACCCTAAATTTAAAAAATGTACCATAGTTAATGAGTGTCACATTAGTATCTACGTTGTTAAATAATATTTATAATTCAAATATATTTTTTCTATGTTAAATAACATCTTATATTTCTAACTAGAGTATACTACTATATCAAAGATTTTCATATAAGTAAAATCTCATTGTTCATGTCAGTAGCTAATAATTTGTGGTGTTTGTCAATATTAATAGGGTTAAAGGTACTTTTGGTGCCACATGTTTGACCTGTGTAGATTTTTGGTGCCATATGTTTCGTTTTGTAGGTTTTTGGTGCCATATGTTTGAGAGGTTGTATGTTTTTGGTATTTCCGTTAGTCAACAGTTAGTTTGACCGTTAAATACTTTTATTTTGTTCAATTTAGTCATCAAATTTATATTTCTAAAATTTAATATTTACAATTTAGTCCGTATTGTTTGCTCAAGTCACCGTCCAAGGCCGCCGGCCACCACCCACCACCTCCAAGGCCGCCACGAAACGGGCCGGCCACCACCCCACGGCACCGGCCACCACCGCTTGGGGCCGAAAACCACCCCAATTGGTGGTGGCCGGCCCCAATTGAGGTGGCCACCACCAATTGGAGCCGGCCACCACCAATTGGTGGTGGCTACGGCCCCAATCGGGGCCGGCCACCACCAGTGGTGGTGGCTACAGCCCCAATCGGGGCCGGTCACCACCAGTGGTGGTGGCTACAGCCCCAATCGGGGCCGGCCACCACCAATTGGTGGTGGGTACAGCCCCAATCGGGGCCGGCCACCACCAATTGGGGCCGCCGGTCCCGATTGGGGCCACAGAGGGCTCCAATCGGGGCCGGCGGCCCCAACTGGTGGTGGCCGGCCCCGATTGGGGCTGTACCCACCACCAATTGGTGGTGGCCGGCCCCGATTGGGGCTGTAGCCACCACCACTGGTGGTGGCCGGCCCCGATTGGGGCCGTAGCCACCACCACTGGTGGTGGCCGGCCCCGATTGGAGCTGTAACCACCACCAATTGGTGGTGGCCGGCCCCAATTGAGGTGGCCACCACCAATTGGGGCCGGCCACCACCATTTGGGGTGGTTTTCGGCCCCAAGCGGTGGTGGCCGGTGCCGTGGGGTGATGGCCGGCCCGTTTCGTGGCGGTCGGCGGCCTTGGAGGTGGTGGGTGGTGGTCGGCGGCCTTGGACGGTGATTTGAGCAAACAATAAGGACTAAATTGTAAATATTAAATTTTAGAAATATAAATTTGAGGACTTAATTGAACAAAATAAAAGTATTTAACGGTCAAACTAACTGTTGACTAACGGAAATACCAAAAACATACAACCTCTCAAACATATGGCACCAAAAACCTACAAAATGAAACATATGGCACCAAAAACCTACACAGGTCAAACATGTGGCACCAAAAGTACCTTTAACCCATATTAATAACTAACAATTGAGCATTTCAAGCATAAGCTATTAAAGCATATGATTCTATTTTTCACAAAATGCCTACAAAAGCTAATTCCTGAAGTTTCTATATGGACTCCATCAAACTATATGCAGGAAATTTTTCAACTTTGCTTCCCTCCAATATTCTCCTCAAATCAGTAGCGCCATTCCAATCATTTAATTCGGAATTCATACTCGATAACGCCGTATATTGCCCGTAATGTAGTGACTGAATTTTGTGCATTTTTCGCACCACTTCGGTCCCTATATCAATTGCGCCATGAATCCTGCAAGAACTCAATAAAGCACCCAGTACAGAACTATCAGCTTCAAATGGCATGCTATCTATTAACTCCATGGCTTCCTTCAAAAACCCAGATTTTCCCAGCACAAGAACCATGCACCCATAATGCTCCATTGTCGGTATAATCCCGAAATCAAGTACCATAGATTTGTAAATCTTTGTAGTTGAATCTAAGAAATTCCCACGAGCACAAGCGGTAAAAACAGCAACGAAAGTCACTTCATTCGGTAAAAATCCAACCTTTACCATTTCATCGAACATATCGAGCGCCGCACTTTCCATGCTGTTGCATGCCAGAGAAGATATCATTGCATTCCAAGTGCAGACTAATTTAACTTCCAAATGGGTGAAAACTTTGAGCGATTTTTCGGGGCACCCCATTTTACCGTAAAAATCTATCAATGCCGTGGATGTAAAGAGTGTCGGTTTAGCTTCGTTCCTGATAATGTATCCGTGTATTTGTCTTCCTTTGAGTAGGGCACCTCCGCCCTGAAACTTTGCACATGAGGAGAGCACACTGACATAAGTAGCTTCGTTCGGTTTGGTGGCAAAACTCTTGAACTCTACCATGTTCTTGAAACATTGTATGGATTCGAGAAAGTATCCATTTTTACCAAACCCATTGATGATGCTAGTCCAAGAAACAACATCACGGTCCGGCATAGTGTCAAACAGCGAAACAGCAGATCCAACCTCGCCATTTCTGCAAAATGCATCGAGCATTGCATTGTGGGCAACAATACACGGTCGGGAAATTTCACAAAACATGCAAGATGCATCCGAAGTTCTACCAATCTGGGCATAGAAGCTAACAAAGGAGGTTTGAATAAACGGGTCAAGCAATACACCGCATCGAATGGCTTTAGCATGAAGGGTGGTGCCTGTAGATGGGAAAGCAATGGAGGCTTTGATAATGGGAGGGAAAGTTCGATCATTGGGAGGCCCGACCATGTGGGTGAAGACGAGGAGGGTTTCTCGAGGTTTTCCGAGGTGGGAATAAGATGTAAGGAGAGAATTGTACAAAAGGGTTGGAACCCATCTTGAAGAAGCATTGAAAAGGTTGAAGCTGTTGGTTATTAGGATGGAATGGAGCTGTTTGATTTGGGCAAGATGGTTAATTGGGCGTTGGAGTAGTTGAAGAAGTGTCTCTGCGTGCATTTCTTTCAAATTGCATTCTTTGAATGCAGCAACGGATAATGAGACCAGCTAAGATCAGCTACTATGATCAAATCAGAGAATCTGTCCTCATTTGAGATCTTATTGCAGCTGCAATTAGACAGATAAAAGCCATCCGCCTTCAAAATTTCAAATTTCTAACATGAACTGAGTGAAGCAACCAATCCTTCAAAACCCTAATTCGAAAATGAAAACAGAAATCAAGAACCATTGAGCTCATGGCAAAAGATGCAAAATATGAACAAATTAATAAAGGAAGGGGCTCACCGTGGTGCGGCGGCATGAATTCTGATCAAAATCGATAACCCGATTAAAATCGATAACTCGAGGGAGAAGACGCATGCGTAACATCGAATTAAAACTACAGATAGCATCATCTTTCAAATAAACAGGTGCAGCAGCAGCACTGGAAAGCTTTCTAGAGAGAAAAGATGCTGACTAAATCTTACAATGCCTAGGAAAAACCAAAGCATTAGGAATGAAGGAAGGGATTACTTGCTGTTGCCGGAATCAGGAAAGCGGCGGCCGGAATCGTCGGTAGAGGTAGAGATGAGCGAACAGTGATACCAGGGAAATGATAATTACTCTGTCTCTGTTGATTTGTCTCAGCTCAGTATTCTCTTCACGGGTTGGGTTCGGGTGACATAAACCCGAGCATCGTTAATGGGTCGACATTAGGGGTGTCAATGGGGCGGGTATCGCCAGTCCTGGACCTGTCATGCGGGTCATGGTCTACCCGTCCAATATATCTCATAGGCGGGTCGATCTGTGAATCGTTTCATAAGAGACATAATCTATTATTACAAATTCTGAACACTTAACTTTATGATACCCGTAACACGTTAACCCACATATTTGGGTCATTTACGAATTGAAACGCAAATGACATGCAACCCGGTTTTTACACACTCGAATTCGACCCGTGACCGTGTTATTTGCAGGTCATTTATGGGTAGGGTTCAAAATTGATAAGCCTAGGTTTAGATAAGAATATTGGACTATACTTTTTTTTTTCCTTTCTAAAATCGGTCTATTGAGTTGAACCGAATCAGATTGGAAACCGACTATATTATTGTTCAAAGTTCGGGCCAGTTTACCACAAGCAGTGGTGATTTAGTGATCAATAGCGCTTACTCACATGTGGTTTGACTCTGAGGTCCCAAGTTCAAAACCCCTCAGGGATGTTGCCTCGCGGTGACCTGTAGGTCCCGCCTAGCCCACACACCGCCTCAGACATACGAGGAGATGTCTAGAACTAGGCACGAGCGGACCTTTTGACTAATACTAGGCTGCTGGTGGGGCTACACAGACAAGGTCAATGCGTGCGTTATTTGCTCGCTAAGTCTGGTCGGAAAAAATCCAGACTGTAAAAATGATAGTTCGAGCATTACGTAGCCGGATGGTTCATTGATAATAAATGTTTCCTTTGACAAAAAAGAAAACTACTGAAAGTAAAATTTTATAAAGTATGGGGTCATATCATGATTCTTTAGAAGTTAAAGTTTACCCTAATTACAGTTCTACCGCTTCATTAGTTTCTGCCATTTTCGTTTATTATTAAAGAAAAAAATGCTGGTAGCTCTGCTAGTGCTATCACAATCTTCCAGAGTCATCGCCCCAACCATCACCAGAACGCTACCCTTTTCTCGATCACTCGCCGCCTCCTTCATCTCGCGCTCCGCAATCAGTTCAATGGCCGACTCCGCCTCTGCCCCTTTTAAGAAAATCCAAATCCAGAGAGAAGATACTGTAAGTTGTTTGTTTGAATCCTTTCTCACTTGCATGCCCTTTGATTTCAAGTTTTTGTTGGAGGGTTTTCGCTAAAATTGTGTTTTTTGTTTTCGAATCATCGAAAAATTGAAATGCCATTGGTAGCCCATTTTGACACTCCCCAATTCATGTATGTACCCGTTCTTGATAATAAACGATCAATTTCAAATATTTTGATGTTAATTTGTTTTCTGATGAAATGTTTCTCTAATTTGTCAAGTGTGTGTAATGTATTTCTCTTCATGCCTATGTTTCGAATAGTTTTTCTCCCAATTATGGGAATCAATCATATGTGCTGTAGAAATTTTTACAGAATACATATGCTTTACATGAATCACTTATTGTTAAAAAGCTATGAAAACATACCTTATGTTGTATGATTAGGCTTTTGATGCCTACATAGTAGGCAAAGACGATGCTCCCGGGATTGTGGTGATTCAAGAGTGGTGGGGAGTGGACTTTGAGATCAAGAACCATGCTCAAAAGATTGCACAGCTCAATCCTGGATTTAAGGCACTTATTCCAGAGTATATATACCTTTCTCTTGTCCTCTAAAATTTTGAACTTATCGAAAACCCGAGATGACATTTATATATTATATCTTCTACTTGCATTTCAAATAACTTTTTTCTGCAGCCTGTATCGAGGAAAGGTAGGGCTAGATGTTGCAGAAGCACAACACTTGATGGATGGTCTTGATTGGCAAGGTGCCGTAAAAGATATTCAAGCTTCGGTTGAGTGGCTTAAAGCAAATGGCTCTAAGAAGGTATCTTGTTCTTCCTCTCCATGAATATTGTAGAGTTTATGGTGCTAAAATTCATGTTAAGGGAGTTGTTCATATTATACCACAATTCCTTTAACTTGAGGCATATCCATCACTTTCACTTATGAGTTTTAGGATTAAGAATCTAAAAACGGTATCACTATAGGTCATGTTGTTGATTCCTGTTCCAAATTTAAATTGTTGATGTTCTGTGTCTCAACTATCAGATTTGTTGATTTTCATATATTTTTTTTTCTCCCAAAATTGACAAAACAAAAACTTTTTAAGCATCAAAGAAGCTTAAACCATGAACATCAAATCCGATACATCAAAAAAGTGGGAAACAACATGTTTTTGTTGCTTAAAATGTCAATTTTAACGCCATAATCCGTCAAAAAAAGTGGAAAGCAATAAATTGACAATTGTGACACCAAATATCAACATTTTAAATCTGAGATAGTGATTAACAACATATAGTTGAGACTGTTTTTAGGTTCTTAACCCTAAGTTATAAGATATGACAAAGTTTATAACTTTTGCAGCTCTAGCCTTAAATGTTTATGATCGATAAATGCCCTTAATGTTGTAAAATGCGTTTCTTTTGGCAATTTTATTGATAAAAACATCATTTTTTTTCTTCTACATGCTATTATTTGACACTACCCCAATGTGAAATAATCATAAACAACAAAATGATCTCCTATATGTGAATCCTTCGGCTAATCAGGTTGGTGTGACTGGTTATTGCATGGGAGGGGCTCTTTCTATAGCAAGTTCTGTTTTGGTTCCCAATGTTGACGCTGTTGTTGCATTCTATGGAGTACCATCACCGCAACTTGCTGATCCCGAAAAGGCTAAAGCTCCCGTGCAAGCACATTTCGGGGAGCTTGATGGTTTCGCCGGCTTCTCAGATGTAAAGGTATGGTTTCCTTAACGTTATGAACATTCATTGAGTGGACAATTGGCTGGTTCAAACTTATTCATCTTCAAACTTAGTTTATTTTTTTGCAACATCAGTCGAACCCAATAGCTGGTGGTTTCAGAAACTGGTCCCGAGTTCGATTTGAACCTCAATCCAGTTCCTGTGTTTGATCTTCATTAACAAATCACCTTTTTAAATAACTTTTTTAGGGTTAAGAATCTAATCATAGCCTCAGGTTTGCACCATGTTGCGTTTAGGTGTCCCAACTCCCAAGATTAAATTGTTGATAATAGAACATGTGTCCTAAGTTTCATTTCCATTGCTTTTTTGGTTTTATTTTGTTAAATTGACGGATTTGAGTATGGTTTTGCTTCTATCATGTATATTTATGTCAATTAAGTTAAATTGAAGTTCAAATTTGCATGAATTCTTCAATTTCACTATATGTACACACTAATTGACATAAGTTAATGGAAAGCATAAGTGATCTTCTGTTCTTTTCTCTTCTTTAAATGCTCTTGATGTTGAATTTTATTGAACTGTTGAACAAAAATCCGTTAAAATTAACAGGAAAAATGGTCGGAAAACAAAAAAGTAACGAAAACAAAATCTATGACACCTATTAGCAATAAACATAAGATACATAAAAGCAACATGGTGCAAACTTGAGACTGCGACAACATGGTGCAAACTTGAGATTGCAATTATGTTCTTAACACTTTTTTTAAGAAGATGAAGATAGTTTTGGTGAAGAAGATGAATATGATGAACACATGCCATTCGCCATAGCTCTTTTTCCATGAACTTTTATTAGTCGATCCAACCAAATAATAACATTTTGAAACACGACGCGCTAAACTTCACGCGTTTTGACAACGAAAAACTAATATATTAGCAAAGATGATGAACCCTTGACCTAAACCCAGAAGCTAAATATACAGTGGATCCAAATCTAAAGTTGATGTTTTTGTTTTCTCTTCATTGTGTCAATGTATCTACTTGTTCCTCGATTTGTGCTTGTTAGACCGCGAAAGCTTTGGAGGAGAAGCTTAAAGCTTCTGGCGTGCCATCGGAGGTACACATATACCCGGGTTGCGGCCATGCTTTCATGAACATTTCACTGGACGGTCTGAAGAGGAGGAAGAGTATGGGCATGGAGGATGAAGATGATGCGGCCGTCCAGCTGGCCTGGTCCCGCTTCAACTCGTGGATGACAAAGTACTTGCATGCCTGATTTAAGGCGAATCCTAGCCGTCGGTTATGCAAAACCCGCATCGTATCAACGGCTATGAATATAGCCTGTGGTGTGTCTTTTTGAACCGTGAGCAAGCATGGTATGGGTGGATTGAAGGGTGATGGGCAGTTGTTATTGCGATAATAATGAGTTTCAACGTTTGGTTGGTTGCCTTGTACTCTACGTTATCTACCTAGACTTTTGTCAACTTTCTCTTTGGACCGTTGTTCAGTTTGGTCAAGTTCTTCCTTTGAGCCTTGAAGAGACAAGACATGCTTTGTCTTTTGAAAAAAAAAAAAAATTAAAGAACCTATAAAGTGTCTGAAGTTTACTCCATGTGAAATTTTTGTGTCTGAAGCTTAAAATGTTGTTCATTTTTGTTGAAATTTGGTGTCTTCGGGCGTCTTTTTCTCTCCATTCCAACATTTGTATCGACCCTTTCAACCACTTATAATCCACCACTCTTTACTTTTTATAAAATCGTCAAATTTCTCCTAAAACTTGAACACTCGAAAGAAAATGTTTCTAGCAGAGTGGTGTGAAGTGGTTTTCAGCGACAATAGAGCGAAATTTACTTGTGCGGATGTGGCCACCTTCTTAGGTGACGGTCCCGGCAGGTGACGAGAAGGGAGCGTGCATGAGAGCTCTTATTTGACAGCCGGTTTCGTGGGGATTAGCTTTTCTAAAGTAATCACACCAAGACACCAAATTTCAACAAAAACGAAACCTGAGATTGTCCATTTTAATATTTTAAACTTCAGACACAAAAATCTGCACACTTCATACAGTTTATAAGTTCTTAACCAAAAAAAATTAATATATTAAGAGAATATATTAATGTTATTTATGATTATTGTATAAAACTTTAGAACTCTTTGATTACAATGTTTAATAAATAATAGCATATAGTATTTGTCGATTTTTTTTTAAAAAAATAATTATAAACAGAATACTTAAATATTTGGATTTTTCAGGTGCTTTTTAATATTAGAATTCTGGTCCGAAATTTTAAATTTTCAAAATTTATGATTTCGTAACATTTCATAATCGACTTTCATCTACTAAAATAATATTTCTTTAGTAGATAGATTGTCATATTTGAATCTGTCAAGATAATTTGTATATATATGACAAATTAATCTAAATTATATTATAGATACATATACATAGTTAGAATTCATACATATATAGTCATTGTTTGTCCACATTGTAGACATGTTGATTGGTGAGGTCAAAATTCCGAGAGCGGTGCCTACTTATTATTAATGAATTCATACTCATATAAGTCATAAGTAATAATAATATATAAGGGTTTGTTAACAATTTTGTCGGTCTATTTAATAATGGGTTTTGTTTTCCAATTTTCAACTTTCCCCATAATTTTGTTTATTTTTTATGGACTTGATTGATTAGGTCGTGCAAACAAACGTCATCAAATCTCACTTGTCATCCAAACTTCATTATTTTATCATGCACGGTAACTTTTTTTTCTCCCTTTTACACTTTTTTTTTTTTATTTTTAATATTATGTTTTCAGTACTAACGCAATGGATTACTAAAGGTAAGTAATTGCCTTTGGTAAATGGTATTGTAAAGACTTTCATTGGAAATTAAAATACAACTTCTAAATACGCATATTTAGTATCCACATGTATGCAACTCCCTAAAACACCTTTAGCATCGCCCAATTGGATTCAACAAGTCGCCAGCATAATCTCCCAGTCTCTGTGAACAGCCATACCTCGATAAGTCATCTGTCATAAAATTTAAATACTGATTTAATGTAAATACCTATTCCTTACAGATATTTCCCGTAAACAAAGTTTTCCCACCAATTTGGCCGGTCAGAAACGTTTACTATCGAATATTGGCTAACGTATTTACCACCGGCGATATCGGTTAAAAGTCAGTAGTAACAGGTTATTTACTACCGGTTACATACCAATTTCGATCGTAAGTAATCATCTATTTTCTTTAGTGAATGCCTTTTATTATTTTAAATGACTTTTATGCAACCCAATTCATTGTCCGTTAATTTAACCATCGACCTTTATGTTAGATTTATTTATTATTTAGTATAAATATGACTCATTTATTCACTAAAAAAATATATTTATGAATCCTTATTCTAAATCCGCCACACTAACTTTCATGTAAAACTTTAGATTTTTGAGATTTAATTTTTTCTTGAATTTTGTTGGTATTATGATATTGTGTATAATTACATTTGTATAGGTCAAACTTGTCGATCGATGACTCTAAGTGGTTAAGAACAAGCTTATTCTTAACACCTCAAGTTGATAAGTTAGATACAAATGAGCCGATAATGACCCATGCTCGACCCAACTCATTTATATATCTAATTATAAGGCTAACTTAGTACCATAACTGAAAACAGTAGTTAATTTTATACTTAATTATCCTCTCTAATTTCTCACGTTTTGAATTACGTTATGTCGCTCTTCTCTATCACATGGATTTGTATCTCACAACGAATCAACTTGTCCATATTGTATTTTGATTAATTATAAATATTAGTAAACTTAAGATATATTATGTATCTTGAAATTTAAATGATAGATGCGCGTGCAACGCACGCATTAAAACTAGTATATATCTTAAACTTATTGATGAAATGGAAAATATGAACCAATCTTATCGTCTGTTTAGTACTAATTATAGATTCGTGTCCGGACTTGTAGGCTCTAGATCTGAAATTTGTCTTAATTCTCCGTAAGACTTCGTTTCGTTTAGATCTCAACTAAGCTCTGACTAATCCTATTTGACATCTACTTCAACTTTGTAAATTATATGTATAAGTAAATATTATATCACTCTATAAATAGAATTTAAAAAAAAATAACTAGTCCACTTGTTTTATGTTAAGCACTAGTTATATGGTGATTTTGCCATATGGACACATCTTGACCTCTTTTAGTTTCTTACACTGACATCAACATTTTAATGTACTAAATGGTCAAAGTCCCAACTCGTGATTTTCATTGGAGTTTTTCCCGCTAAAATGAATAATAGTTTTAATTATAAAATTATTATTGCTATGTAATGTAGGCTCTCCTATTTATAGTCTAAAATTTTTTTTCTTATCAGATTTAATGAACAAATATCGCATGCAACACCTTCAATATAGTCGGATCGGTAGTATAGTATAGTCAAGATGCGGGAGTGTTAAGCGTAAAGTGAATCCTTATTCATTGATACTTGTGAAAAATAATGTACCATAATAAACACAATTTTCTATATATATTGGCTTCTTAGGGGTTTAGTAAATATAGAACATTACAATGTATATTTATTAAACTCCAAAACTTTTTTTTAACATTGTCTACCCAAACAATCAAAGCTTTACAAAAAAAAATCAATTATAAGGAAGCCCTTTAAGTTTAAAATGTTCAGGTACATTTTACATTGTTGACCAACTTAATTAATGTTTCCATTATTATTATTTAAAAATATACAAATCTAATATTTTTTATTAATGACGAAGTGTTCTAAGAGGACTCATCTAAAGAGCAACACATATAACATGTTTATTTCACATTTAAATTAACTCTCACTCGCACTAGGTCAGCCCGTAAGGACTAAAATGCGCAATTTATTTTAAAAGGAGCCGTCAGGAAAGCAGTACATGTAGCATGTTTATTCCACATCTAGAATAATTTACAACTGGGTCAGCCCGTAATAATTAAAGCGCTGCTCATGCATATTTTTCCATTCTCAGAACTCGAGCCCAAAATTTCTAATTAAGTAACAAAGCGCTGTATCGGTACAACACATTATTATTTTTATTTTTATAACAAATAAAAAAATGATGATGTAAGAGAGGAGAAAAAGAAAGAGTTCACATGTGACACACAAGAAAACACACAGTCCACACAGAAATACAAAAAAGAAGGAAATAGTTAAATGATGAGGTAGGCTAGAGCTAAAGTGCTACTGTGGTGGTCTTCTTCCACAGTCTAACCCCCTTTATTGCCGAGTCATCTGGTCTTCTGAATCTCTCATCTCTCTATTTCTTAGACTCTCTTTTTCTTCTTCTTCTTCATTTATTATGCCCAGCCCATACCAGAGATGCACCCAGTGGACTCACTCTCCATTGATTCACGTCCCTTTCGACTCTTCTTCTTCTTCCTCATCCACCACCGCCGTGCTCCTCCTCCCACGCGCCGCCACGCTTCCCTATGGATCACGCCTTCCAGTTCCCCGTAAACCTCAACTCCGGCGACACTGACACCCCTCCTTCCCCCGGCGACGATACCGCCGGCAAGGCCAAGCCTGAGATGGACTTCTTTGCCCTCAGCCGCAGCAAGACACATTATGATGGTCTCTCTCTCCTCGCAGATCATGATCGTACCAACACTTCCGACAACTCCGACGTAAATGTATGTATATATATATATATATATAATTATGGTGTTACAATTTAAAACTTCATCATTAGCTAGAGATTTCGAGTTTAAGTCTTGTAAATCTAAAAATTAAAAAATATTGATATCTAACAATTTACCGTATTTTACCTCTTACGGGTCAACTCGATCTAATTCTAGAGTGACACCTAAAATTGTCTTTGAGAAAAAAAAAAACTCTTACAAGCTTACCTAGTGTAATATATATTATATATATACATAGATATAGGGTTTAAAATTCCGGGCTTGAGAATGAAAAATAATTTATTATTCGTGTTTTATCTCTTACGAACTGATCAGGTGTGGTTTTATTCTGACACTTAAGAATGTTCGTAAGAAAAAAAAAAATTACGAGCCAACTTAGTATGATTTTATGATATGATGTAACTAAATTGTTTTCCAAGTATATTTTATCGACTGATTTAGTGCTGATCATTAATATTTTACATGCAGACTGGGCTAAACCTTTTGATGATGAACTCCAACACTGTGGATGAAGATAGAGTTTCTTCAAAACCCAAAGAGAATCCCAAAACTGAGGTGAGCAATTAAGTTAAGGAAACTATTGATCATCTCTATTATATTGTTAAATGATGTTTGGACACTAAATAAATTGTTAATTGAACATTTATTGTTGAATATTTTGTTAATTTCATCTATTTTTCGTATGAAGTTTCTTAAAAACTGCGTTTTGCGCAGAGAGCCAGAGATTATATAAGGGAATAAGATATACTAGAGATATTTCTAGTATAGATTATATGAAGAATTTATTTTTTTATATTTACATTTAAATTTCTAACCCTCTAAAATTAAAATATCAGGTGGCAGAGCTACAATCGGAGCTAGAGCAGCTTGCCGGAGAAAACCAAAGGTTAAGAAACATGTTAACTCAAGCTACTACCGACTATAGTTCTCTGCAACTTCAATTGATCGCGGTTATCGAGGATCGGAAGCGCGAGAACAATCACCCCGACACGGAAACCGACAACTTCGACGACAAAAAAGAGAAGCTACCGGTTGTTCCGAGACAGTTCATGGATCTTGGTCTCGGCGACGCTACAAATTACGATGTTCAAAACACCGAAGACAACTCTCGGTCTTTGTCCGGTGACCGAAGCCCTAATCGGGCGGGGACGAATAACGAGTTGGAGGCCGATTCCAAAGGAGCGGATCAAGAGAGTCGGTATGGTCAGTGTAAGGAGCCGGGGAGGAGAACGAGTAGTCGGTTAAGAGAGCGGAGCCCGGATCGGGAGTTGTCGATTTGGAATAGTAAGTTGCCGAGATTCAACAGCCCGCCGAAGAGTACAGTTGATCAGGCTGCAACCGAGGCGACGATGAGGAAGGCTCGAGTGTCGGTTCGAGCTCGATCGGAATCTAATATGGTACGGTGGATCGTAATACCGTTATAACTAGACCTGTCAATTTTTAACCTGACCCGAAAATGACATGAATTCGGGTTAGAATAATACGAGTTGCGTGTTAAAATTGGATTGACCCGTCCAACCCGTGGAAAAATGGATCGGGTCCGGTTCATTGAGTTGGATCCGAACCTGACCCGTAAAAAAAACCATAACCCTAATGTAGCACTTGCAATTTACAACTAACTAATGATGCTTTGTATAGGTAACCTAATTTGATAAGTGAGCTGCCACATATGTGTTCTAGTAGTTTAATTTGACCGGTTGATATAATGTTGATCTCAGATTAGCGACGGATGCCAATGGCGAAAATACGGGCAGAAGATGGCGAAAGGAAACCCGTGTCCCCGAGCGTACTATCGTTGCACCATGACCGGGAATTGCCCCGTCCGCAAACAAGTATGTTTTTTTAATTTCTTCAAAAGTGTTAAAACATAAAGATTAAATTACACATTCATCGTATACGAAAAAAAAACATTTCATCAAATTAAACATAAAATTAACTAAACAAATAAGATGAAAATAAACTTAATCAATTGACTCTAATCATGGTCGGATCTATTCACAGTCTCGACCTAAACTAAGTCAATCGAGCTAATAGTTTGATTAGAACAAGTTAAGAGATTAAATTATATATAAAAAGTTAGTGATATAAATTGAAGAACTAAACTGAACAAAATAAAAATTTGGGGCTAGTTACGTGACTAACAGCCAATATTAACAATTAATTAACGAATGGACAAAAAGAGTGCACGTTTCGAACATATTACATCAAAAGTATACAATTTCAAACCTATTACTTCAAATGTATTGTACCAAAGGTTAATATTATCAAACATGTTGTACTGAAAGACATTAACATTTTATTTTATTTTTGTTAGGTACAACGATGCGCCGAGGATAGAACAATACTAGTAACAACCTACGAAGGTAACCACAACCATCCATTGCCTCCGGCAGCCATGGCAATGGCATCGACAACCTCATCAGCCGCTCGTATGCTATTGTCCGGCTCGATGTCGAGCACCGACAGCTTAATGAACGCGAATTTCCTCGCAAGAACACTCCTACCTTGTTCCACCATGGCAACCATTTCGGCATCGGCGCCATTCCCGACCGTAACCCTCGACTTAACCCAGAACCCAAACTCGAACCCGTTACAAACCCCATCGAACCCGTTCATGAACCCGAACGGAAATTTCCCGAACCCTTCGGCGGCACTACAAATTTTACGACAAGCTATGTTTAGTCAGACGAAGTTTTCGGGGCTTCAAGTGTCGGGTCAGGACTCGAAAGGAGCGAATACTTCGGAAGATAATTTAACGGCCGCTACGGCGGCTATTGCGGCCGACCCAAATTTTACGGCCGCGCTAGCGGCGGCTATTTCATCGATCATGGGCGGCGGGTCTCAGCCGAATGGCGGTACTAATAACGCAACTACCAACTCGAGTAACGGGAATGGAAAAATCAACAACTCTACGAACTAATAAGGCTAAATAGTCAGATTAAAAAAAAAACAAAAAAATTTGATCTCATTTAGAGAGAAAAATAATAATAATTAAAATGATTTGGATAAAATGAAATCGACTGTAGTTGAAGTTGATTTCACCATCTTTATGTCGTGATAGAAAATGCATCAGATTTTAAAAGAGGAAAATAAAAACTATTTTTTATACAAATCTTAATATGTTTAATTAATTAAACAGTTGAAAAATCGTCTTAATTAGGACTTTGTTTTTCTAGAAACAGGATAAGTTATAGCATTTTTTTTCTTCTGCTTCTTTTGGAAATAACTCGTGCAGCACTATTGAATGCATGGGAAAAAGATATAGAAAACAGAAATACATAAGAGTTTACAGAATTGTGTTAGAGTCTGTATATATGTCACTTTACATCATTATTGTTAAAAGAAATAGTTACTTTACATGTTAGAAATATTTAAAAATTTGTATTATTTTGTAGTTAATATTCAAATCGACTCACCGATTTCAAGTCAAATCAAACTTGAAATGAGCTTTATTCAGTAGCGAGATGAATATATGAACTCACGTGTACTCCATTCAGTAAAGTCGAGGGCTTTAAAGGTTTCAAAACCACTACAGCGTGGTAAAACATAGTATATATAATAATTTGATATTGTTTGTCTTAAAATACAATCATCGAGTCGAGCTTGAGCTAAAGTAAAAATATTAAAATGAATTATTTTGAGCTTGATGAGCCAAGATCGAACGTGTATGATTCCAAATTGAGATCGAGTTTGAAAAATTAGGCCCCTACTAAAAAAGAAAGTCCAAAATCGAACTTGAGTATACAATATGTGCCTAGTATATCACCTAAATTCGAAGAATTTTAACCTAAACAATAACCTTATGGAAAGTAAATACAAAAATAACAGGCATCCAAAATTAATAATAATGTATATGAAAAACATTATTATTTTAAACAAAGACGAAAAATCATGTTGTTATTGTAACATCGGCGCGAAAGTTGCCGTTAGGACTAAAAGACAATCTTTTTACGCCGCTGTTTGCAACAACAACGTGTCTATATTACTGGTCAACAACATACAATGAAGTTATTACCTAACGGTAATATATGCACGTTGGTACTGCAAACAGCGGTGCATAAAAGTTGTCTATGTGAATAATAAAACGTGCATCTTAAACAACTGTCCAATAAGTCTGAACTTGTGGGTGAATGCATCAGCTACACTCTTATACTATATCAACAACCTCTTAACACGACAATCTTTGCTCTGATGCATCAGCTATTTCTGTATTTAGTTTTCATAAGGTTGTTATTGGGTCAAAATTTCAAACTCGAGTATACAATTTGGGCCCACTTAACAATATTGGGCTTTTAGTTGGGTCGATTATCGTGCGCAGGCCCATATTTAAACTCGAGCCGGTAACTGCGGTAAATAGCGGCTCTACATCCTCCACCTAATCCACCGTATCCGTTAATCCAACCAAATCCAGTTATCCGCTAAAGATAGAAACCCATCCTGTCCGTTAACCATATTTTAATCGACGGCTTTAAAGCTGGAGTGCAGGATACGCTACCACAGACGATCTACGTCGTCGAGAAAGGTGGTTGCGTGGTTCTTTCCTTCTTCAATAAACCATCCTCTTTTCATTTGCTGCGTTGTTGCTATCGATAGCGGATTCTCTCCTCAGGTTTGGATATAGTTTCTTCGTTTTTGATCAATTCGACTTGCGATTGTCATATTTTGTTGTAGTCTGGAAGAATTTATTGTCTGCTTTTTGGAAACTTGAGCTCTGAATTCGAGTTTTAGGGTTTAGGGATTATAGTTGTGCAGGATAAAAGAAATTGTAGATTATGCTGGTGGAAATACTCCGGGCTGGGTAGAAATGTTGTTTACTGGACATGGATCTTCTTTAAGTCAACTCGTTTGACCACGTTGAATTTCCTTGGAAGGATTCGGACTTGTGTTGTAACACGAGAACAGAGAAGCTCTTTTGATGATAAGAATTTTCATTTAGCTATATGAACATTAGAATCGACCGGAATGGATTCAAATACTATTTATTTAGTTATTCAAAGCTTGTCACTTTGTTTATTTCCGTTTTTGGTTCTCATTGTGGGGTTGGTTTCTTTCAGCTGCAATATGGGAACCAAACCAGGAGCCATCGTTGGTGCGCTTTTTCTTGTATTGCTTCTCTCGCCTGCTGTATTTTCCTCCCATGATGGCGTGGTTAGAATCGGACTAAAGAAGAGGAAGCTGGATGTGGTTAACCATTTGCCTGGACAAGATAATCTGCTGAAAGGGATAATGAGAAGGGGTTCTGTTAGGAATTTTCTTGGTGGTAATGTTGGGGATTCTGAAGACACTGATATCGTCTCGCTGAAAAACTACATGGATGCTCAGTATTTTGGGGAAATTGGCGTTGGAACTCCTTCTCAGACATTCACGGTGGTGTTTGACACTGGGAGTTCTAATCTTTGGGTTCCCTCTGCAAAGTGTCACTTTTCGGTGATTCTCTATAATGATTATGTTATTTATATCCCAAAAATGGTGTCTGCTTTATTGTATATAATGGTTCACATCTTGGTCTAGGTTGCTTGCTATTTTCACTCCAAGTACAAATCTAGCGAGTCAAGTACCTACGAGAAGAATGGTATTTATCCTACATACATATACAAAATTGTTCAAAACTATGATCATGTTCGCTCGCGCTCATCCTGATTGGGAATGAAGATATCTCAAGCCTATATCATCTTTTGATGCAGGAAAATCTGCTGCTATTCACTATGGAACTGGGGCAATATCAGGATTTTTCAGCCAGGATAATGTCAAAGTTGGTGATCTTGTGGTTAAGAATCAGGTATCAGTCTCTCTACCTGGATTCGAAGCTGTGGTCTCAGCTATTTTACTTACAAATGTTGTTGTTCATCAGGATTTTATTGAGGCAACCAAAGAGCCAGGTCTCACATTCCTGGCTGCAAAATTTGATGGTATTCTTGGACTTGGATTCCAAGAAATCTCTGTTGGCGATGCCGTACCTGTCTGGTATGTCTATTGTGCATGTTGCAGTTCTTGCTTCAGTAATTAGTCAAAATGTTAGTCGGAGATTGGCAATGGATATACCTGTTTAGGGCATTGTTCTCTTTCTCTATTCAATAGCTTAAATTTCATGTTTTGAGTATATATGTTATACAGGTACAATATGGTCAATCAAGGTCTTGTTAAGGAACCAGTTTTCTCTTTTTGGTTAAACCGGAATCCCGATGAAGAGGAAGGAGGTCAGCTTGTCTTTGGTGGAGTTGATCCTAGCCACCACAAGGGGGAGCACACCTATGTTCCTGTGACTCGGAAAGGCTATTGGCAGGTTACCTTACTAGACCTAAATCTGAATTTCCTTATTCAATTACTCGCTCTATTCTCGTTCTTTAATTATTTCTTCCACTGTTGATGGGCAGTTTGATATGGATGATGTTTTGATCGGAGATGAAACAACTGGTAAGTTGCAGAATTGGTGATACTTGAAACCTAGACCTTCCATGTTCTCTCCGCTTTCTCTTTACTGGTGCATTTCTAGTTTAATTAACGTGTATTTTCTTTTGTCAGGATTCTGTGGCAATGGGTGTGCAGCAATAGCTGATTCTGGAACCTCTCTGCTGGCTGGCCCTACCGTAAGTATTCATTAGTAAACTCTTCATCGCACATTCTTTTGTCGGTTATCAAATAAATAGATGGAAATGGAAAGAAAGAAATAAGGGGAGGGGAGAGGAGAGGAGAGGAGGTGAACAACTTTTCTTATTTGGATATCCCAATAATAACTAGCAAAAGTTCTGCATAGGAACTCATTAAGTAGACAAGTAATTGTTGCCTACTGAATGACCTATTGACCTGATAATTTTATCTTCCAGGCTGTGATTGCCCAAATCAACAATGCGATCGGAGCCTCAGGCGTGGCTAGCCAGGAATGCAAAACAGTAGTTACACAATATGGAAAGACTATTATTGAGATGCTCATGGCTCAGGTAAAAGAAGCCCCCATTTTTTAAGGTTCATTCTTAGAGATGTCTCCAGTGGTTTTTCGAATAGTCATTTTGTTTAAATCCTCCCTTAGTCTACTAATTTTCCGTTTCCTATGATTCCAGACACGACCTGAAAAGATCTGTTCTCAAATCGGGTTCTGTACCTTTGATGGGAAAAGAGGTGTCAGGTTAGTACAGCCAAGCTTTCGTTATCACTAAGGCAACAATTACTCTTTTAACCATTCTTTATTTAAAAGAATGGACCGGCTTACTCTCCCTTGATCATATAGTATGGGCATTGAGAGCGTCGTAGACGAAGCAACAGACAAGTCATCAGGCAATCTACATGATGCATCCTGCAGTGCCTGCGAGATGGCAGTTGTGTGGATGCAGAATAAGCTCCGTCAAAATCAAACTGAAGAACAAATCTTGGATTATGCCAATTCGGTATGTTCATAGTTGCTACCATTTCTATAATCTATAGTCTACGGAAAAGAAAGAAAATAACTGGTGATAAACTCGGTGTTGGTGTCATTCTTACATGTGTACTATAACTGCAGCTATGTGAAAAAATTCCGAGCCCAATGGGAGAATCCGCAGTTGAGTGCAGCAGTCTTTCTACAATGCCTAAGATCTCTTTCTCCATTGGTGGCAAAGTATTTGAACTCGAGCCAGAGCAGGTATGTGACACTACCAGATACATTGTTTTCTTGTTTCCCGAGGACAAAAGTAACTTTGCTTCCTATTTATCCCATGATGATCGACACTGTTTGAGTTTTCTGGTTTGATTGCATTTTCTTTTGTTTAACATGAAAAAAACTCGGGAACTTGACTGCTTCAAAGTAAAAATCAACGCCTCAATACTGATGTTAAATGCTGCATTTTCCCTTGCCCCCTTGCATTTACCGCATACATTGTTTTTCCTGTTTCCCGATAACATAAGTAACTCGTTTTGCTTCTTATTTATCCCGTGATGATTGACACCGTTCTCGAGTTTTCTGGTTTGATTGCATATTCTTGCATTTAACATATGACAAAATCGGGAAATTAACTGCTTCAAAGTAAAAATCAATGCTTCTATACCGATGTTAAATGCTGCATTTGCCCTTGCCCCTTGCATTTACAACATACATTGTGTTTCGTGTTTCCCAATGACAGTAGTAACTCATCTCGCTTCTTATTATCCCATGATGATTTACCCAGTTCGAGTTTTTTGGTTTGATTGCATATTCTTGCATTTAACATGACAAAGTCAGGATCTTGACTGCTTCAAAGTAGAAATTAATAATGCTTCTATACTGATGTTAAATGCTGCATTTGCCCTTGCCCTTGCATCTACCACATACATTGTTCTTCCTGTTTCCCAAGGACTCGTTTTGCTTCTTATTTATCGCATGATGATTGACCCAGTTCGAGTTTTCTAGTTTGATTGCATATTGTTGCATTTAACACGACAAAGTCGGGATCTTGACTGCTTCAAAGTAAAAATCAATGCTTCTATACTGATCTTAAATGCTGCAATTTGCTCTTTTTCTTGTCGATTAGTACGTTCTTAAAGTCGGTGAAGGAAGTGCAGCTCAGTGCATCAGTGGCTTCACTGCTCTAGACGTGCCTCCACCGCGTGGACCTCTCTGGTAATACAAATCAATCAATCATTACAAATTACAATACCCTAAATTGTTAGTTCTGCTAAAATCATGTATCAATCTGGATCGTTTATGTCGGTACAGGATCTTGGGAGACATTTTCATGGGGCGTTACCACACAGTGTTCGACTACGGGAATATGCAAGTCGGGTTTGCTGAAGCTGCTTAAAACACTATCCCCCCAATCCATGTATGTGCTTATGTTGCATTCATTCTACGATATGTTTGGTTGATTTGTGTAAATATGAATCCTGTCGTGTGTAATTGGGAGGCCCGTACTTTATTGGTGAACCCTTTTAGCTTTGTCTCAATGTCCGTTACGTAAATGAAGACAAAGTGAACCTTGTTCTTGCTCTATATATCCATGACAACTCTTTTACCAAACCGTATCTTGTTGGTGTAAAACTCAAAGCAACATAAATATAAGGGTTAAGAATATATATACCGTCTGAAGTTTGCTCCATGTGAAATTTTGGTGTCTGAAATTTAAAATGTTAAAATGGACAGTCTCAGGTTTCATTTTTGTTGGTGTCTCGTTGTGATTACTTTAGAGAAGTTAATCCCGACGAAACCGGCTGTCAAATAGGAGCTCTCACGCACGCTCTCTACTCGTCACCTTACCGGGACCGTCACCCAAATAGGTGGCCACATCCGCACAAGTAAATCTCACTCTATTGTCGCTGAAAATCACTCCACACCACTATGCTGGAAACATTTTCTTTCGGATGTCCAAGTTTTATGAGAAATTTGGCGATTTTATAAAAAATAAAGAGTGGTGGATTATGAGTGGGTGAAAGGGTCGATAAAAATGTTTGCATTGAAGGAAAAAGACGTACGTAGACACCAAATTTCAATAAAAATGAAACCTAGGACTGTCTATTTCAACATTTTAAACTTCAGACACCAAAAACTTCAGACAGTTTATAGGTTCTTAACCCTAAATATAATTGTTTCGTAGCAAACAATGGACTAAGTTACTAGAGATCTCGGATTCAAGCCCGTTTAGATCCTGAAAATGAAAATATATGCATGACCGATACTTTACCATTTGTTGTTATTGGTCGGTATGGTGCGAACAGTGATTATTATAGGGTCTGACACTTAGAACGTCATATGGAAAAAAGTTATTGAAGTAATAGGGTTGAGCTAAAATCGGTGCTATACTAAGACCGTTTTGTAACACATTAGAATTGAACTAGAACCGTGAAGACCGTTTGAAACGGTCTCGGTCTTTACGTTCCTAGTTTCGATCTGAACTGATAAGGGCCCGATATGACCACTTGCCTTTTTAAAACTTATATCATTATTTTGTGATTTTTTTCTATAAAAAAATTGAATTTGTTTTCAACTTGTCAATAGATATTATCTCATTCCTCTCATATAGAAAATATTGAGTACAAATCTTGTTTCGCTCATTTTTTTACAAATAAATAAAAATTATAATTATTATTTTGTAGATAGCCAACAAAAGATGTACACATGTAACTGCTAATTAAGAATATTCACCATATGTGGAAATACATTATTTTTAAAATCTTAAATTTAATTTGATCAGGCCCTGAATTCTACGGTCAACTGAGTCAATCCTAAAATGGATCGGTTCAATAGACTCGATTAAAAAACTGTTTTGGTTTTTATCGGTTCGGTCCGGACTAGTGAACTTTTTTATCTTTTCGATTAAACCCTTGATGTAATTAAGGTTGTTAATTATGCTCATGCAGGTGACTACGTAACTATGATGTCATGCCTTGTGTTCAATTTTTGCAAGAATCAAATAAGTCGTGTCAATCGTTAATCATTCTGAGGTTGAACAGTAATTAGTTTGATGTAATGATATGAAAAGGTTAATGTAATTAATGCAAAGCTCAAATTTCAAGCTTAATTATGATTAGATCAGAATGTAAAAGTGCACACTGCTCGAAATTAAATTTATAACCAACCGCACATATTAAAGTGCGTATTGAGATTCCACCTTTAATTAGGTGGTATGGTAGAGGGATAAGGTTATTTTATTGGATATAAACACACCAGTTCGTTAATTGATGATATTAAAATAGACCTTCTAACCGATGGGAAATTGAAACGCATTTATTTTATTTTTTTCCCAAAAATATTATTTATTCTAAACGATGTAAAGTTATTATGAATTATAAACCAACAATAACACGAAAATTAAAAAAAAAAAAAAATGTAAAGATCAAATTAATTGTTTCGATTGTCTCACAACCCAGTTAGTACTTCTATATTCGATTCGACGAACAAAACTTCATGTAGCCTGCGAAACGAGGGTCATAGCCGAAACAACCATCATAAATTAATAAAACATATGACACCAAAAGTTAACAGTGACCAAACATATATTTGATCCGACGAACAAAACTTTATGTAGCCTGCAGAATGAAGGTTGTAACCAAAACAGCCATCATGAATTAATAAAACATATGACACTAAAAGTTAACAGTGACCAAGTATATGACATTAAAAGACCATTTAGCCCTTTTTAAAAATTCAAAAGGATTTATAATAATAATTTGATTAAAGTTGGGTATTTATTAACCCCATTTCATAATATGTAGGTCGAAATAATGGCGAAAGTAGTTAAAATGTCGGCTAGTGGATCGTTACTTTACTACTCGCCCTAGGCTAACCAACTAATTATGGCTAAGCAACCCCCCAACTAACTTACTCTTCATTAATTTTTACCATTTGATTTAATTAATAATTAATTAATTAATTATAATGAGTTCCGCTTATTTAATAAGTTTGGTAGTAATTGCAAAATATTTCTCCTAGAATGACAAATTTCTACTGAGAGAGACGATTGATATATAAATATTGGTATAAGTTCATTATATAAGTATATATAACACTCGAGGTAATTAAACTCATCATATAAATGTTTGTTTTTAATTTTATATGACTTTATAACTCTCGTCCAAATACACCTTAAAACACCAACTACCGTATAATTATATATAAAAATGATACTAGATTTGAGCATGTATCAATCCCATATCTCTTCCTCTATAATCAATCTATATGCATAATAATATGCATCATAATGTTGTTATATCAAATGCACATTCTACACACTGTGTTAGTGTTATCCAATATATAATATTTAAATATATAAAATAATAGAATAGGGAAGCAATGGAGGAAGGTCCTCTTGAGTTTGTCATCTTGTCCTAGTAAGAATATGATTATGGGATTAGTTAAAGTAATATATATATATATATATATATATATATATATATATATATATATATATATATATATATATATATATATTGTATAGTTGTGACATTCAGGTAGAACCCATAGTGAAAAACCAAAACAAATTAAGTCAGAAAATAACTTTTATTTGTAGCTTCAATTATCTGAAATGAGATTTATCAATGAGTTATAGTTCGATTCATTTAGTTAAAGAACTATTTTTTGTCCGAATATGTATTTAAGATATTCACCCGATCTTGGATAACATGTCTAGCATGAGACTGGATTAGTGCGAGCCTATAACTCGGCTGATTGAGCAATAACCGATTGAGAGTTTTGATCGGTTAGCTAGGGTGAGTCGTGAGACTCCTAGACCGTGTTAACATATTTGACATGTGTTCGGACCAAAATGAACGCTCTAACTAAATAAATCGAGTCATAATGAAAAGTCACATTTTTTTTTTTTACAAATTACACTTCGGATAATTGATACTTTAAGTAAAAATAACAAATAGCAGTTGAGACTCCTAAAATCAAATATCGATAGTTTAGATTTTAAAATGTAATTTTCCCTTAAAATTGTAGGCTTTCTAATTACTTAATGATTCATTATGTCTTTTAAAAAAAATTGATATACATATATATTATAATTAGTTATTTAATTATGATTACGATCCAAACGAAAATGACAACCACATTCGCATTGTGAACAGCACAAAAAAAATATTATATAAATAATAAAAACAATAAGTATGGTCGCTGACACATAATAATCTTCGATATATTGCACCGAACGCGTGGGCAACGTTGCTAGCCTCGTGCCCACAAGTATATTATTACATATAGATACATACATACATTACATATAAATTATAAAACGTGCACACCCTGTATAACCACGTGGCTATTACAGGGTGGCCCACATGGGAAATTAATATCAGATTTTTATTTTTATTGTTCTTTCCTAGCTTGCCTTCCCGTTGGTTCGTACGCAAAGCTAAGTGAAAGCAAAACGACAGTTAAGCCAACACGTGACTTCCGTGTCACACAAGCATTCTTTGTAATTTTATTTTATTAATAAATTTAACTATATTATAATAATTTGCCATAATTGTAATATAATAATAAGTATATATAATAATAATGATTAAAGTATAAAATTTAAATTATGTATTCACTTATCATCAAACCTAGTGATTCAGAATAGTTAATTAAGTGGTTAGTTTCAAATTTCTCATGGTATTACGTTGCACATATTCGAATATCCGCATTACTAAGTTAAAACCTATTAATTAAAATATTTTACGTGACGAGTCTTCAAAATGGTTCAGCCACAAATGAGGAGAATATTAAAGTATAAAAGTTGAATCACACGTTCACCTATCACTTTAAGATTTTAGAACATAAGGTCAAATTGTTAAAATTAATTACACAATAATAATTATGTAAGAATAATAACAATTAATAAAATATTTGATGTTTTGTTGTCTTAACTTACCATACACGCCATCCCATCCATCACAAACAACGAGTCTCATCTGATTAACAACCACAATTATATGTTAACACCAACTAATCTTTATTATTAGTCATTAACTCATAAAGATCATCATCAATTATATCTTATGTATAATCTTTTCCTTTCAAGTTTTCTTTACTCAACAACTTCATCTCTAATTAAGTATGCATGCAAAAAGCAAAATACACATAATATATATCACCATAAAATTAACACACTACAACAAATAGTTAAGAATTTAGTGACACATTGTGACCTTTGATAAGAGTCACATTTCACATTTTCAAATAGTTAAGAATTTATAAAAATTTCTTGATATAATTACACTTTCACTATCAAAATATAAATTTTACAACTATGACTTTACCTATCATGTCAAATTTTAGATAGTTAATCAAGTGTCCGTCTAAACTTCATATGGTATCAGAAACTTCACGTATCAGATCGAAATTTTAAAAGATTGTCAAATGTGCATACACTGGTAATATTGGTAGAATTAAAAACCAGCATTGGAGAAATTTTTTTTTCTTCTAAAAAAATGGAACATTTGAGATAAGCTATTATAATTATTTATAGTAATTCTTAACTAATTTGTGGATTTGAAAAATGTAATCATCATTTCATTTGCCTTGTGAGGAGAAGTACTCTCTTGAAAGTTAAGTGAGTGCTTTTTTGATGAGAGAGAGAGAGAGCAATAAATATCATTAATCAATTCCCTTTACATAAATTTGTAAGGAGATTGTTGAAGGCTTTAACTTCAAAACAAACCCCTACCTTACTTTTTCTAGGAGTAGCTATAAATATAATCTCTTCAACCTTCTTTTTTTCATCAAATTTTAGTAAAGAGTATTCAATGATTGATTGCAATTGCATATCCATATATCATACTTAATAGAGAAAATGGAAATAAAATGTAGTGAAAGTATTTCTACTTATAAAAATAAAAAAGTTCAAATTAATATTTTTTTCATCCAGGGTCTCTTAAGGGATAGAGATCTCATGTCTCACTCTTCATGTCACAGTTCGTGCATCACCGTTAAGATCTTGACACGTGTCATGGTGTAATTAATTTTGTGTTTTTTTTTCTTTCTAAAACCCTATTGGGATTGGTGAACTCTAGAAGGAAAATATTAACTTTAAAAAAACGTGTCAAAATCTTAACGGTGAGACACGATTTGGGGCAGGAAGAGTGGGGTAGGAGATCTGAATCCCTCTTAGAAAACTCATTAAGGAAGCAGTATTCGTAATATGACTGCTCCAAACCTAGAATAATCCACACTTAGACCAAATCAACCCGTAAGAAGTAATGTGTGATGTTCATGCATATTTTTCCACTCCTAGTGTTCGGTGATGTTTGAACTTCAAACATCTAGTTAAATAATGAAATGCTAAACTGCTACAATATACTACATGGTTGGAAATTCTCTTTATTTACTTTTTACAATAAGATATATATTATTATCTGTATTGTATTTCAAATTATTAAAATTGAAATTTACCGGAGAACCTTATGAAAAAATGGCGAAGTATATTCTTTAGGGCACTATACATATATGTATCTATTGTATTTAGGAGGGAAACTTCGTAGCATGTTTGCTTCACACGTAAATAATTCACATTCGCACTGAACTAGCATGTAAGTTATAAAGTACTAGTCATCATATATATTTTTTTCATTCCTAGTGTTCGATGATGTTTGAAACCTCAAACATTTGGTTAAAAGACGAAACATTGAACTGCTACAGTATATTATGTGGTTAAGAATTTATTCATTTACTATTTACAATAAGAATAATTAATAAGTGCAACACTTGTAGCATGTTTACTTCACACTTAAAATAATGCATATTCACACTAAATTAACATGTAAATTGTAAAATGTTAACCATTCATATTTTTTTTATTCCTAGTGTTCAACTATTTTTAAATCTCAAACATCTAATTAAACGATGAAAGTCATTGTTAAATATTTTTTTTTTCCACTGGTTAAGTATATATATATATTTATTTATATATTTACACAAAAAATAAGTAATTTCGAATCTGCAATGCAATCATTAATGGGTTAAAGTAGTTAACTTTTTCTTTCAATCCCAACCAATTGGCTTTTTCATGAGTTTGGTTTTCGAAGTTTCTTCCACCTGCAGATTCGCTCGGATATACTTTATTATTTGTTTATCAATTTAGGAAAGAGAGGTTCTGACGAAGTGGCTGACCTGCTAAATGAATTGTATATTAATTTTGGGTTGTATAATTATTATGTACGTATAAATACCCTTAATATATACGCTGTATTCAAAATGATATTTAATTCAATTATTTTCCTCTTAAATTCTATCTGTAAATTATAAAGAAAAAAACACATTATTGCTTCCAGTTTTAATATATAATAAAATATTGATCAACAAAAACATAAACTTGCAGAAAATGGCTGTATTTTATTGCTTTTGTTAGTTAACATATATATAATTATAATTTGGTTTAAATTATCCTCCATTAAGTATTTAAGTTAAAAATGATATATAGTGAAATCAATGAATTTAAGTTTTATAGTCCAGCATAGTTAACGAGAGTGTCACATCAGTTTTTACGTCATTAAATAATATTTTATAATTTTAATATTTATAAAAATATATTTATTTCTCCTAGCTACTATAATATTATTTACATTAAATACCGTAATCAAAGAGACATAAATTTTATATGATACTCTGATTTACGAATGAATTTTTTCATGTGAAAGTAGAGATGAAAACCTTATGAATGACATATTATATCATATATTTCTAACTTACGTATACCATTGTAACAAATTAATTAATCAGTAATATAATGAGTATATTTTTTTAATATATTTCAACATAAAAACAAGTTTAATTTATACGAGACGATGATATTAAATCCGCATAAAATACGAGTGATGTGGATGGATGATATAAAATAAAAAAAATAAAAAAAAAATTTACTCCATTTGAGGAGTTGAAGCAAAACAAAACGTAAATAGCAAGTAAGAGAAAACAATGGCATATCCCTTTCATTTGTGTCCCTATCTTCACCTTTAATAATATATATATATATATATATATATATATATATATATATATATATGTACACAATCAATATATTTATTATATTATATAGATTATTGCATCAACAAGTCTCTTCTCTCATATATGTGTGAATGATCCATATACATGCAAGAATATATACTACTTTCGGCATGTGTTTCATTTTTAATGAATGTATTGTATGTGATTTAGCTAGCACATGGAAGAACTTAAAGTAAAGAATGAACAATGTCATATACTTTTGTGCCGATGCCACTTTTAGCTTGTAGTTTTCGAAATGGTATTTAATAATATTCTAATTTGTTTTTAGTTTTTGGAACAAAAAAAAAATAGTTTTCAGTTAAAAGTTATTTAGAAGAAAAAAAATTATTTTTAAAAGTATATATATAAAGCTAGTAAGATTTTCACCATTTTTTTTTTGTGTCATAAGGGTCTCAACGGAAATGTGTTATATTTAACGTACTTGTTTTATACTTATAATAACCAACATATGAGTTGTAAAATACTAATTATGAATATTTTTATATTTACAGAACTCGAACTCAATATACCTCTAATTAATGAACTAGCCGTTGCGTCATATTATATGGTAATTCACTTGTAAGTATTAGGGTAATTATTTAAATACGGATGTTCAATAACTTTATTTAACGTTCGAAAGTTCAAATATTATGTAAATGTGATTTTGGGAAAACATGGGTGTCCTACATATTGCTTAACTTTTAGTTTGGTTGCGTGGTTGGTTGCATATGTTGTAACTACTTACAATTATAATTACTTTTCTAAATAAATATTAATTTTTTTTAAGTGCATTAGTATTATAAGTTATAACGGTTTTAGGGCAGATATAACTCCCATCAAATTATATATTTATATAATGCATAAAAAAAACTATATATTTATATTGATGCGTTAATTAGTTTTTATATAGTCCCGTGTTGAGTATTAATATTATGGACGTATTTCAAGTTGTAAGATTTACAAACTCGCCACATTACTTTTATGAGGTACAACTGTAGTCTCTTACTTGCAATTTTGGTCTTAACTCTACTTCATCAACTTTTTTGTCAAATAGTAATTGGTTTATCTGCTGATATTCTCCTTTTAGGTTGCCATACTGATATTGACTTTGAAAATGTGTCTTGTGTAAACCAATTTGAGTTATCATTATCTACTCCATTTAATTAACATATATATATATATATATATATATATAAAGTAATTAGCTATCCAACAATTAATCAAAACAATAAATAATCACTGACATATAGATATATATTTATAGCAAGATTCTTAAAATTTAGAGATATTGGGTTAACTAACATATATCTCTTCATCATTCATTGCTCTACGTGTAACTTTAGTTAAGTACATGATTTCCTTAAGATATGAGCGAATTAATATTTATACTTTAGCATTTATTACGCGTGGGCTAGTGTGAGCTAGGTGAA
Source organism: Clarkia xantiana subsp. parviflora (assembly GCA_036873135.1). NCBI lineage: Eukaryota > Viridiplantae > Streptophyta > Magnoliopsida > Myrtales > Onagraceae > Clarkia > Clarkia xantiana. Next base: position 53,585,601 of record JAPTYO010000001.1, read on the forward strand.
TGCGTGATTTAATATTTTTATTATAATATATATTTCCACTTACGTATAGGTCGAAACACATTTTGAAGTTCATTATGTGAAACTTTTTATTAAATTTGGATTTTAATTCGGTGTTGCGGAAATTCAAACTTACGCGCTTTGATATTTAAAATGTTAAAGTTTCAGACTATTCATTTGACCAACTATCTTAAAACATTAAGGTGTTAGGCGATTGTTTATTTATACTTCAACACGTATACGATGTGAAATTAGAACATATACCACTTAAAGTTATGTCTTATGTTTTAAGTAGAGTTTTGATCAAACGAAGTCGCCTATAATTCAATTCGATTTCTCAGCTGTTAACTTATAAAAGAAAATGCTCCAGATTTAAGATCGAATATCAATGTGTTTAATTTAAAAACTGAAAAATCGATTTGAAATATAGTCGAATTTATTTAACCATACTCTTTTAGATAATGTTTTTTAGTGAATATCTTTTAGTGTCAAAGTGTTGAAGCAAGACTAAAACTCTAACTTTTTCAACCCCACAACAAAAAAGATACCAAAACTCAACCATTTTGATAATAGTTGGTTAAAAATTACCCACTCCAACTCTTATCTGTATATCTTTCTCAAAGTCCACTCCCAAATGAAGCAAAGCATATATTCTCAACAAGTGTGTATTCTATTTATCCATTCAAACCACCACATCTCACCCTCTTTCTTTATTGTTGGAACCTCCTTCCACCAAATCCTTTTCAAATTAAAGTCAATTTTATTATTATTATTATTATTTTATTGCAGCCCATTTATTTATTTATTTATTATTATTATTATATATGTATATATTAGTTCCTTTTCCGTCTAAAATTAGAAAAGAGTCTCGTAGTGGAAGACTATATATATTGTGTGATTTTAATGTTACGGCAGATAATTTGGAATCATTACAATTTCATGCTTCCAAACAAACTCATAAAACCATGAATATAGGATAAGATAAGTGTGAGAGTAAGACTCATTATGTAAATGCTTCTTTTTTTATTATCTACACAAATATTTTGAAAACCGGATTGGATCTTGAACCGGTAAGGTTGTAGGTTTCATATGTATAAACCGATTCGTACCGGTTCAACCATTTTTAGGAAAATAATAGTTCAATTTTCATTTCTAAACATCAAATCCAGTCCAGTCCAAATTTGGTTATTTGAACAAGCGGATGTGTACTAGTTTATCCAAACCAGTTCAATTTTCACTCGTCAAACCGGGTTTACTGTGCATTCCGATCATTTACTAGAACTAGACCGTCATTGAGACCGATTCATGGGTCTGTTAGGTCTAACCATAGATTCGGTTTTCAAAACATTGATCTAAACTCATTCATGTCATGAAGGTATTGACATTTTTGCTTCATATTCACATCGGGTTAAACCGTAAATAACTGTAACATAAATATTTTTCTATTTTTAAATTTGTTCTAATATTCTTGACATTTTTTGCTTCATATTCACACCGGGTTAAACAATAAATAACTTTAACAAAAAGATTTTTCTATTTTAAAATTGTTCTAATATTCTCGATTAAGAGATTGAAATGATAGACTATTACGAAATACATATAGTTTGTGGTAAATATCAATTAAAGAACTTATAGGGCACTGCCACGTCGTCTCAACCCTCAACCAATATGAATCCAAGTGACAGAATCTATCAACCCCACTCAAAGATCGACACGTGGATTACTTTGCTCTGTCCCAAAAAATGATACTACCAAAAAAATTCTCCGAAATATTTGGGGAAAAAAAATCTCAAAAAATGAAAGGTAATATATGATATAATACATAACACCTACCTATATATATATATGTATATATATATATATATACATATAAACTCTCCACACAATACAATTCATATATATAGTATAAGAGATCAAGTTACTCAACCACCAAAGCCCACTCTTTCTCTCAATCTCTCTACCAAGCTGAGCTTTGCCCAATGGAGTGGACAAGAGGTCGCACCGTCGGGCAGGGCTCATCCGCCTCCGTCTCCGTCGCCACTCTTCTCAGCTCCGGCGACGTTCTGGCGGTGAAGTCCAGTTGGTCGGAGACTTTGCAGAGGGAGCAGCAGATCCTCTCATCTCTCACTTCTCCCTACATCGTCAACTACAGGGGATTCGACATCACGGCGGAGAACGGCAAGCACCGCTACAACCTCTTCATGGAGTTCTTGCCACGCGGCACGCTCTCCGACGAGATACGCCGCCACGGCGGCCGCCTCGGTGAGGACGTGATCGCTAAGTACACCCGGCAGATCCTTCTGGGGCTCGACTACATCCACTCCAAGGGTCTCGCGCATTGCGACATCAAGGGGAGGAACGTCTTGATCGGAGAAGATGCGACGGCGAGAATCGCCGACTTCGGGTGCGCGAGGTGGGTGGCGGACACGGCGGCGCCGATCGGTGGGACCCCGAGTTTCATGGCGCCGGAGGCGGCGAGGGGGGATGAGCAGGGGAGTAAGGCGGATGTGTGGGCCCTGGGGTGCACCGTCGTTGAGATGGCCACCGGGAAAGCCCCCTGGGGCGGCGGCGGCGGCGACCCTGTGTCACTTCTGTACAGAATTGGGTTCTCCGGCGAGTCGCCGGAGATCCCCTGCTGCCTCACAGATAAAGCGGCGGACTTCCTGAGTAAATGCCTGAGGAGGGAGTCCAGGGAGCGGTGGACGGCGGCGGAGCTGCTGAACCACCCGTTCTTATCGAGCTCCGATGAAGATTCGAAATTCTCCAACTCTCCGACCAGCATCCTCGACCTAAGTTACTGGTCGGAAACAGAGCCGACAAGTCCGACGGAGTCAACTGGTCCGGAAAGTTCAGTTTCGGCGGTTGAAAGAATCAAGCGGCTGTCGTGTTCAGCTGCGGCGGCGGTGGATTGGTCCTGGGATGAGAAGTGGGTGGCGGTCAGAGAAGACGTCGGTGGTGGGTCTGTCGGCGGCAATGCGGATGAGGTGGAAAGCGGTGACCACCGGAAGTGGGATTTGTTGGGTGGGGAGATTATTATCGGACATAACTCGATTGTAAAACGAAATTACGAAATTGAATTAATCTCATCATTAGTTTCTTAATTTTCCTTCTCATGATGATTAGTCTCTCTCAATATTCCCATCAACTCAAATCAAATAATTAGGTTGAAGATTTTTTTATTTTTTATTTTTAAATTTTATTTTCTGAATTTCCCGCGTGTCTAGATTCAGGAGTTATCATTATAGCTGAACGTGAGGGGAATAACATTTATACGTTACGATCATTTTATCGAATCGTGGAGATACTCTAAGCATTTCATTAGTTATGTATCAACGTTATGTTAAAATAATAAGTCAATTTATAATAAATAAAGTGCGAATAATAAATATATTTTTGTTACTAGGACTCATATTTAGAATCTTTAATTAAAGAATGAAGTGCTAACGCTTAGGATTGTTTATTAGGATTGTGATTATAATTTAGTAGGTCAATCAATTTTCCCTTAACTAACCTAAATAAAATCAAGCCTCTAATTTTACCCACTTTAAGTTTTCGAATTTTTAAATGTTAATCCTTCACATGATCAAATTCCATTTTCACTAGAAAAACCTCTGCATGGATAACGCTCCACACATGGAAAATTATTTAATTAACACGTTTTTTACATGTGTCTAATTTGTTGTCTTTAGTCTTTACTATTTAAAAGAATTTCTAAAATGGGGAAAACAAATTGAGTTTAATATTTACGCTATAATTCAATCCCAAATTTTCATGGGTCTTATCAAATCTTTAAGGTTCATCCATCTAATCGTTTTTTTTTTAAACTTATTAAGTTAGTTAACACTTGAAATGTATTTACTGAATTGACCTAATTAAACATCAAGCTCACATAAAAATGAATATATGAAATATAAGGGTTTCTTTAAAAATATAATGCAAAGTGGTCTTATATTTTTGCAATATGGGGTTGGTGAGTCGTTATAGTTCTCAAATTTGAAGGAAAATGTAGATGTTAAATGGATATGATTTAAGGTTTAAGTAAAGGCAAGGCACAATAACAAAGGTCAATAGAATAACAAATGATCCCTTCAGAAGTTGGTATCAAAGCCAACTAATACAAAGGCTATAGCTTCCTTCAACTTCAAAACTAATCCAAAGACTTATGACACCTATTTTGAAATACATATATGTATAATAAGAGTTTATTCAAATTCTTTTTTACTTATATGTTCAAATTTAATATACATATTTTATTCCTATTAGTAGCAACTGAATGCAGAAATTCAAACCCTGACAACATTTATTGGTCTTTTGATATCATATGTTTGCTCACTTTTGGCTTTTGGTATCACATGTTTGATTTTGCCTATTTTTGGTACCATACGTTTGCCAATATACTTTTGGTCTGACCGTTAGTTGACTGTTAAATAGTCACGTGAGTTGCACATGCCTAACCCCAAATTTTAATTTTGTTCAATTTAGTCCCAAATTTTTTTTCCTAGTAAGAAATTCACTATGAACCAATATTTACAAACATCAGTTTGAATGAGCCTATATTAAAACATGTATAAAAGTGTGTAACCTTTTTTTATCAAATATAAACTGCACCAAATCAGGGACATATGTACTCTTTATAAAGGGAGACATTTTGCCTCCCAATTTTTTTGTGGGTTACATGTATTTTAAAACTTTTTACCCAAATAGTAATTAACTTAAAAAAAAGCCCAAATACAAAAATTCGAAAAAAATTTATGTTTTTACAAAAATAGCACACGTCGTTGTACTCAACATATAAATAAAATAAATTATAGTATAAAATATGACGTTTGAACCCATTTAAAAAATATTGTCCTCAAATATACGATTTTTCTCAGCAGCGAACCCTATTTGAAAAATTCTGAACCTACCGCTACACCAAACAGGACAAAATTCGGATTGATTCGGGACAAGACCGGGGTTCGAGGCGTATTAACCGCGAGTAAACCGACTTGTGGTTGTATCGATGGCGACATTGTTTGTGGTTATGGAATTATATGTAGTATAAGGCTTATAAGCGCGTTGTACGTTCAATTTGCTTATCAATATAGAATATAAGGAGGATTGGATATAATTATATATATATATATATATGGAGACAAGGAAGAGCCTGCAGAAACTAGCAGCAAAATACAAACAACGAAAGTAGAGGAGAAGAAAGGGAAACATAAGAGAAGCTGCAAATGAGTCTAATATATATGACATTGATATGAATGAAACAAAAAAGAAAATTAAGTTTTGAGGAAGAAGCCTAGAAAGTAAGCCCACTATACAACAATAAAAGGTTGTACACAACTGACACTATAAAAATAAATATATTAGGCCAGGATCATATTGCATCAGTATCTTTTTTAGATTTTGTTTTTCTACTGGAATTTAAAATCATATATCCTCGCATTAAATCAGTTCGTAAAATGCTGGATATGAATATTTTTGTGTTCTCAAAGTTTGGGTAGAGTTGAAATTAAAGATCTCTGATGAATGAATAAAACACTGAATTAATATACCAGTTACCACATGCTTTTTACTACTCTTTTCTTTCACTAAGTGCATTCACACGGGGTATACTTAGTGTCAGATCTTAAAATAATTTATGCTTGCATTGGGTCAGCATATAAGTTGTAAAGTCCTGAACATGAATACTATTATATTATTAAAATTCAAATAGTGTTTAAACACGAGACATCTAATTAATGGTAAAACGATGAATCGATATATCATATTATACGAGTTTTTTTTAGTAATCTCTTCTTTCTAACCACACACGAAAAAATATTTAAAAAATAAAGATTCCAAGACAAGATTACTAATATATTTTCCTTACCTATGGGTATAGTCAAATATATGGTTGATATCTTCATAATTCATATATTTCATCTAAATGTCAAGATCGAGATCCTAACTCGGATCGATGGATGGTAGGATCAGATCGTTTGTAGGATTGGATTGGGGATCGTAAAATCTTACAAAATTTATAAATTATTTTACAATTAAAAGAATATACTAAACTTTAGTGAATACTCATATAGTATCAAATTACCAAAATAGTATTGAAAGTCATTCTAAGCACTAAATTAAGTTCTAAGTTTCTAAATAAACATTCAAATTCAACGAACAAAATACTAAATAATATTAAGTTAGTTCAAAGTTCAAATTTATAACTAATAATAAGTATCTTTAACATCATCATCTCTATTCAAGTCTTCTTATCAACTCCAAATTTATCACCATTTGTAATATTTGAAATTTCATCTAAATTCAAATTCAATCCACCTTAGTTCTTGTTTTGACGAGGAAGAATTAAGAAGAACAGAATCTGACTTCTGCATTATATTTACCAATTAAACTTTATATTTATTCATCTATCATTGTACTTTATCGATTAGGCTACATACACGTGCAAGTCAATGGGCTATTAGACTTAAAAATTGCAATTGGTGAGTAAATATTTAGAAAAAAAAAATCATTTTAGAATAGATCTTACTACGGACGTTAGAATCGCGATCCTGAACGATCCTACAATCCAGCTCTAGATCATACTCCCATCTTGACTGATAGAGATTTTAGGAGAAATTTGAATCGATTTTTCCTCCTAGGAGCTACCGATCATACACTTTTATAGTTTTTCTTTTCTTTCTAAAATTTCGTTACAATATTAAAAAAAAATTACACAATACTAATCATCGTTATATTTCTTCATAAATGTTTGCTAATGTACATGTTTAAATAAAATATCAAGTATTTCAGGTAAAGAAATGATGGAGACATAAATTTCGGTTGCAACAAGATTACCATTGGTAGCATTTTGATTTTGGGAGAACATATGTTGGGCTTTTCTTTATACGTCCGTCCCATCCCATATTTAAAGACCATGTAATATGAATGGGCTCTAGGGTAGCCCATTTATACTAGAACTAGAACCATATCTATGTGGTATTATTGAAGCAAACATGTTACAGATGCTGGTTATTTAGTAATTAGAACAGAAATCATCTATGGTGTTCAAATTCTTCGAGCGGGCACCTCAATATATCATATTGAAGCGATCCGAAAAGAACGATTAATGTCAACTTTTATCATTTTTACAGAAAAAAGCTCATCTAAACGATATTTATATAGTTTTCGGTGAGGAGTCCTAGTCAGGGGTACATAGGCGTATTCGCGTACTTGCTCTATACCTGGAATAATCTGTATTTGCATTGTAGTAAATACCCTCGACATACTTTCTCCATATCTATAATAATCCAGATTCGCATTGTGATCGAATTCGTTAATAGTAAAGTTCTGGTGACCAATAAATTTTTCATTCGCAATACTTTGAATTAAAAACCTCTAATTAATTGACATAAATCATAACGCTGAACTACTACATCATCTTACTATAAAAAAAACACCGCTAAGCTATATTTACATGGCATTTATCATCAATGAATAAACATAGGTTTTATACAATGCATACTAGCTATGCCGGGCTCGACCACGTTCTCTCGGTCGGGCTCGGGCTCGGCCATGATGAGTGAGTCGGGCTCGATGAAATTCCCTTCTTTTGAAGTACATTTATGTTGATAGCGGTGTAGACCATGATGACGATCGAGACGATGACCGAAACGGTGGCTAAAGAAAGCATGAGGCAATGAGCCGCCGAGCCCTTCACCGCTTGAGCGTACTTGACCGAAGCAATGGCTAGCACCGTCACCGGAAATGGGTACGCCCACCACGCTACGCTGAATTTTCTCATTGATTTCTTGAATAACTTTGGCCTCGACACCTTTAAAAAAAACATAAAAATATGTTATTAGACTTAAAAGTAATATACGTAAATTAAAATGAGATCGAGTTTATTTAAATTACATTTCTTAATTGTTAGATCAGAAGGGAGAATGAATCGAATTTATTTATCTGATTATGTGTATGTGTTAAATAGTATTTTGGTGTCATATGTTTGATCAAAATTGGCTTTTGATGCCACCGAATTAAGTAGTTCGATTTGGAAACTATTAAATTAAATTGAATAAAATAAAAGTTAGAATAATATTAGAGGAACAAAATAAAAAATATAGGACAAGTCGCGTAATTTACACGTGCCACTTAACAGACCAAATTAACGGAAAATTAATTTGGTCAAACATATGAAATAAAACGACAATTTAACCCTTATGTTATTGAAACAAAGACGCGTCATATGTTGCATGGGAGATAAGAGCAACCAAAATTATGGATTTAGTCCTCTAAATTGGCATTGCCCCATATTTATTGTTATAATAATTTGGTTAGTGGAATTAATGTTTGACTGAAAATTAAGTTTAATTAAGTACATTAACTACTCGTCGAAAATTCCGGCCAAGATTTTTAAGTTTAATTCAAATAAAATTAATTACCCAAATCAACTACCTAATATTCAGGTAATTAATACAAATTTTAATTAGTAATAATTGCAACAATAAATTGCTGGCCAAATCTCTATCTACTAACCTATAATAATTGTAATTTTTTTTTCCAACATTCAGACTTGAGATTTATTTTTTCTTATATTTTTTTTTTAATTTATTTTAATACCAAAAATAGTATACGAGCTTCAAACTTATAATTGATTTGAAAATTATACGATTAAAATTCTTTTCTAAGAAAACTTTAAATCATTTCAAACAATATCAAACGTTGGTGGAGTGCATTAGCTAGGACGATCTTTTCGGTATCTTCATATACAATACAAAATATGATTTTTCGGCTTTTAATTTTATCATATTTTAACTGTATATCATCTATTATTAATAATCATTAGGTGAATATATTTGTCAAAAAAATAAGATGAATATAGTTTTTTTTATATAAAATTTTAATATGTTCACTAAAGAATTCGGATATTTAAAAATTATAAGAAGAAGAAAAGAATTAAAGGATAAGACTAATAATTTTTTTTAATAAAGAGATCACAATTAAAATTCAGCCATCTTATGCAAAAATGTTGAATTTTCTCACGGTCGCAGTGTGGTTATATATATAATAAATAGTTTTAGCCTTTTAGGATAAAAGTAGTCAGAGAAAAGTGTATATTTTCTTTTTCAAAATTTTAAGTTTAGATGACTAAATAATGTAGATTAACCATCATTAGTTTAAACTTCGTCCAAATTTTAATAAGTCTCCTAATTAGTGGCAATAAGAAGTGTTGAAATGTAATCAAAAGTGAATCCAAAGGACTGTTGCTTTACCAGTGACAAAAAGAGGAACATGGACAAGTAGAAGAGCATTTTCGACGAGTCGTCGAAGCTCCCGGAAACCGAATCCCAAGCCAAACTCGCCATACTCGGGGCGGCGATGAATAGGAAGAAAACCGGACGTAACGTAACCGGCAACCCTTTACTCCCCGACATTTGTTGATAAAGAGTGACGAAAATCACAAGATAGTGAGTAATGCCAAGAGCGAACATGAAAATCGAACACTCGGTCCACCCAGTTAGCGCTGCTGCCCTAGCCGCGACCAGGTTCCCGATAACAGACAGCTGACTGCTAGGGTTTGCGACGTTCGATAAAAACCGCTTCCCTTTTGTAAACCACTGGCCATAAATCTTGACATCCAACACTAAAATGGGCACAATGAAGACCCACCATAGAACCCGGAATGCCGTGGCTGTCGGACCCAGAAAGGGCGACGACTGCAGAAGCAGAAGCCAGGAGATCGAAGGGGCGAAAAGGTAATTCACCCCGACGTGGTGTAAGAACTCGGTTTTGACCATTTCGAAGTGGAAGATGCACCGGAGGAGGTAGAGAATCGATAGGGTTGCGAGTATGAGCAGTGTAACACACCACAAAATCGTCAAAGAAGTGGACGGTAGGATCTTGAAGATCGATAGGAGATCATGGGACGAATCGTCGGTAATTATTGCCTCGCCGAGGACCTTCCATAGTAAGGCTTGGCTGCAAAGAGAGAGGCTTAGTCGGAAGTAGCCGGCGTGTAAGTTGGTGAGAATCGGGGTTAGGTTGTGTTTGATGAACCGGAAACTCGAAAGACCGGAAATATATGTGCTTCTATGAGCAAGAGATGGTGTTTTTTCTACAATGACAACCTCAATGTGTTGTGGTTCATGCAACACTACTAGAGACATGATATTTTGAAGAGATGAACGAGGAGATACAATATAACACTAAAATGTATGCATTTTAGGGTTTAGGGTTTAAGAATGAGGTTTTGGTGTATATATAGGTGGGAGGATGAGAAAGACAATTAAGATTTCAAAGTTGAAAGCACAAGTTATGGGATTTTGAGGCGGCTTGGTGATATTGGTAGCCTTTTTGGACTATATAATATATATATACACAGCAAATTCTCATTTCCTTTACTATATTCTTTTTTCTACAAGTGTCGTCCCACTAGAATGCATCATTTGTAGTATGTTTACTCCTAACTTAGAATAATCATTCATATCAGGATCAGCCCATAAAGAGTATAATGATGATCATGAATATTTTTTCATTTTAGTTGGACGTTTCAATCTAAAAACTTATTACGGGAATTCGCTACTAAATATATATGTGAATGTACAAAATATGAGTTGTTTTCAACTCTTTACAACTTGGTCTGTAGTGCGTGTTGGGACCCTATGTGTGAGCTCAAAAAGAAAAAGGACATAAGTCTCCTTCAGGTTTATACGTAGGGCTAATACCTAATTTAGTTCAATTATAGCTCATTATCAAAAAAAAAATTATTTTTTATTTTTTAAATTGGTCGTTTGAGCTTTCAATGTATAAGAAAAATAGCTACTTCTCTTATAATTTCCAATCAAGTGAACAGTAAATGAGTATGAAGTTGTTTGCGAACAGAAACGATTGCAGCGAAATTGTTTGATTAAAGGAAAACATTGTATATATATATATATACTATAAGTGAATTTGTGTAAATCCAATTGCTGGAATAATGTATTCTAGAGTAATCCGTAGAAACTTTATTATAATAAAGTTAATATAAAAATATAAAGGTGGAATGCGGCATATGCATGCCTTGTATCCCACTCCCACTATTCAAAAGGTAGATTAATGTTATTGGGTCGCACGGAACAAACGAGTAAGATTCTTTACCCAAAAAACGAGTAAGATTCACATCCTTCGAATCTGAATCTCCTACAAGATCTGACTAAATGCAGTGGATTTACTCCAAAACTTACTAATAATTACACTACATACCCCTCTCTTCTCTATATCACATCTTCTCACAATGATATAATAATGGGTTAAAGGTACTTTTCATACCACATGTTTGACCGAATGTGGCTTTTAGTACTGGATGTTTAGTTTTGTATACTTTTGGTACCAAACGTTTGAAAATTGTGGTTTTTGGTACATCCGTTGGTTGGCCGTTAGTTTTAGCCGTTAAATAACATGTGCAAGTCACGTGATCGACTCTAAACTTTTAATTTTGTTCAATTTAGTCCCTCAAATATATTCATAACTTTTATTTTGTTTAATTTAGTCTTAAAGCTTCAAAATCGAATCCAATTGGGACCTATCTCCAATTGGGTAAATTTGACCCAAATGGGGCTATGTCAATTGAATTCGATTAGTTTAATTGAGTCCGATTTTGAAGTGTTATGACTAAGTTAAACAAAATAAAAGTTAGGAATATATTTGAGGGACTAAACTGAACAAAATTAAAAGTTTAGAGTCGATCACGTGACTTGCACATGTCATTTAACGGCTTAAACAAACGGCCAACTAACGGATGTACCAAAATCCACATTTTTTCAAACGTTTGGTACCAAAAGTATACAAAACTAAACATCCAGTACTAAAAGCCACATTCGGTCAAACATGTGGTATGAAAAATACCTTTAACCCTATAATAATTGCTACCCAATGTCAAGTAGCTATTCATTGATTACATGATTTGGATTTGTTGTTGCTTTTGAAAAAACACACATCATGTCCTTTTTTGTACGACTACCATAACGAATTGGGAAAAAGTTATGGCATCAAGACCACGTGGATTCCACTCTTAATCTGTTCTATCAAATCCTATTCCTATGAGATCAAGGGTGAGCAAAAAGACCGCAAAAACCCGAGTCTAGGACCGAAAAAACGGTCCTGGTTCGGTCCTAGGACCGAAATGAGGAGGATCGAACTTTCTGGTCCTAAACGGTCCTGGTTCGGTCCTAGGACCGAAATGAGGAGGATCGAACTTTCCGGTCCTAAACGGTCCTGGTGCGGTCTTCTTAAACCCGAGTCTTAGGACCGAAAAAAAGGTCCTGGTTCATTCCTAGGACCGAAATGAGGAGGATCGAACTTTTCGGTCCTAAACGGTCCTGGTGCGGTCTTCTTAGACCATGACTGGTTTTTTATCACCCAACCATGAGCTTTTCCAATTGATATCACTACTATCCAAGTAAATGCCAAGCCATAACCATAGTAATATTGAAATCCTTTTCCATATCAGCAAAGTTTCAATCTTTCTATTTTTATATATGAAACAACTACCTAGCTATGCTACCCAAAATTAGGCATGTTTCCTTTTTTCATTTACTGGTAGTAGTAGTACTAATAGTGTAGCAGTAGACACTTGCAGCATCAGAATTTACGAGACCAAAACAGATTAAACCTCGAGCTAACCTATCATTCAGAACGAGCAATTAGGTGGTGAATAGGAACCTCAGATCTGACTCGGTCAGTTTGCCTAGTGCTTCTGCCGAACCTCCAACAGTCCTGAAATTAGTAACCATTTCATCATTCAAATGAGGTCTTTTGGTCCATGATGTTTGACAACTTTTGGGTTTTGCAGATTTTTCCTAGTTTGGTCCGACCGTTACATTCCGTCCATTTTTTCCGTTAAGTGACATGTGCAAGTCACGTGATCCACCATAAACTTTCAATTTTGTTCAAATTTGGGGGAGTTGACACCCTAAACATAGTTCAATTTGGACGAATTGAACTAGGTTTAATTGGTCAAATTTGGGGGAATTGACACCCTAAACATAGTTCAATTTGGGCAAATTGAACTAGGTTTAAATGGTCAAATTTGGGGGAATTGACACCCTAAACATAGTTTAATTTGGGCGAATTGAACTAGGTTTAATTGGTCAAATTTGGGGGAATTGACACCCTAAACCTAATTCAACGGGTCAAATTCCCCCAAATTTGAACAAAATTGAAAGTTTACGGTGGATCACGTGACTTGCACATGTCTCTTAACGGAAAAAATGGATAGAATGTAACGGTCGGACCAAAGCTAGAAAAATCTGCAAACATATGATACCAAAACTACGCAAAAAAAAATAAAACATCATGGACCAAAATCCAAAAGTGGTCAAACATCATGGACAAAAGACCTGTTAAATAGGAAAGGAAAGGAAAGAAACGAACCCTTCAAAGACGAGTTCCTTCTTCTCCTGCAACTTTAGAATCCTCTCCTCAATTGTGTTCTCAATAACAAACCTAACAATCCTGATAGACCAGACAAAGGGCAGGGGCAGGACATGTCAGACAACCAACCCTTTAGATTGTAGACTATTATTGATGTTCGGTTTACCTGATTGGTTTGTACTGTCCTATTCGGTGGATTCTGTCCTGTGCTTGCTTCTCCACTGCTGGATTCCACCATGGATCCATCACAAAAACCTGTCAAAGGTTTGAAGCAGCAAAAAAGCAACAGTTAAACAACAAAAAGCAAAAAAAATCAACTTTCTTGCCACAAAAAAGTACAACCATTATGTGTCACTGTGTGTATCATATCAGTGTATTTTGTAACCGAGCTTTTGTGCGGGATTTGAAAAAGGATATAGAAAAAGACTCACATGAGATGCAACTGTTAGATTAAGAGCGACACCTCCAGCCTTGAGGCTCACTAGGAATATCCTGCACTCAGGGTCCTCGGTGAACTTTTTGATTGAAGAGTCTCTTGCTGCTATTGACATGTCTCCTGTCAGTTGAACACAACCAATTCCACACTGCATGCATAGAATATCTGTCTCAGTATTAACATCCTAATTTCATCCTAATTTCACAGTCCTGGGATAAGTAATTTGTTTTTTGTTTTTACCTGTTGCAGAGAGTAATTTATGAGATCCAGGAACGATGTGAATTGGCTGAAAACAATCCCTTTTGCAGAACCGTCCCTTTCTACCATGAACATTATTTCTTCCCTCTAGTCCCAATACCAAGAAAATTATTAAATCGACTGAAAAAGATTCGATAAAGAAGATAAATTTTGACAAAGATGGCATACCAAAGCTTCTATTTTTGTGCTCGTCTGAAACTCTTCCAACCTTATCCTGTTCAGTATACTGGTAGATTTAAATCCCTTGACCTTTGTGATTTTAGGCTTTTCTGGAGAAGATGATGATCTTGTACTAAAATCGACAGTTAGTGGCTGAGAACATATAGGGCAGGCGATTTCTCCCAGGGAAGGGGCAGAGAGATCCAAGCAACTCTTGCAAATCACATGTTCACAAGCAGTAACCTGAAATAAACTCAACAAAATTACTATTGGGCTTAGTATAGCTACAAGCCTACAAAGAAATAATGTTAGTAAGTAAAAATATAATTTTTTTGCAAAGAAACCTACAAATGTATCTTCAGAAGGGTGATCACAGACAGAACATATTTCTTCACTCTTATCAGTAGACAATTCTTCATTTCTCCGGGCAGCAGATGCAGAGTAAACCACAAGGTAAGGATGATCCACTGCCTGCAAATTCACAAAAAATTGTGTAATTGAGTGTTAAAGCTTTGATATAAGCAGAGCAGAGCACATGAAGATAGACCATAGCATAGAACAAGAATAAAGGTGACAATAAACTTAGTTTACAGTTTATCCTGCGAGCAAGTAAAATAAGTACCTGTCTCAAGCGAGTCAGGAGATCGAATATGTGAGCATAATTATTCATCACAGTTCCTGCCTCAACATATCTGCAGATATCAAGTGCTCTATAAATTATTTGCTGATACATAGGAAACAAATATCTACAATACCTGAAGAAGGCATCTAACAAGTACTATTTTAATTAGGAAAACAGAAGCAATTAAAAAGACCATTGCATGATGCACTGAGTTATTGCAGAGAACAATTAAAGCAAAATTAATATAGAATGAAGAGTGAAACTTCTTCAACTTCTGTAATCGACAGTGAAAATCTCAGCTTCCGAGAATCTGGATTTTGCATCATTAAACTTGAAATGAGATACAAGAGAGGCGAGAGGGATACTCACGTAGTAAATTGTGCCTGGCTCTCATTGTACAAGGAGACATAGTAATCTGCTTCCCTAACATCCAGTGCATCACGCCTCAACATAACCTGCAAGACACAGCCAGAGATAAGATAGTGATCTGGGTGTTTGTTTTGGAGCCCCTCCCTCCACCCAACAACCCCACCCTCAGAATACTTACAATTCGTGGCGGAAGTGCCAGATCAGCAGCTCTGCCCTTTTTAGTTCGTCTAAGCAATATGCTCCTTAACACTTTGTGTTTAAGCAGTATCATTGCACGCCGTCCCCCATCAAGATTCCCACGTGATTGAATTGGATTAGCCACATTCTGGAATGATTAATCAAATTATTTTCAACATCAGCATGAGATAGTAACATTTTATGACAACATCGCAAGATTTAAAGAGAAAAATGTACTTACTCTGTTCCACCAACAAAAGTGCCTCACAGAACTATGTGGGCAGTCTATACACTGTTTTGAGGCACTGCCAATAATGAGCCACGGAATCAGAAATATGTAAATAGTAGTGGAAGAATTTCACCAAGATGGAAACAAACAGAACAGAAAAGGACTGCAGGAAAAACTGATAAAGACATCCAATAAATTGATATAACTATAACAACCAATTGAACAGCCACAGGAAACGAGAAATAATGTACTATAGAAGGAACAACTGGTAAACAAAGTGAACAAACTGTTCCAGTACACAAGTGGACTTGCTCGATCATTCTTCCAACTATTTTCCCCAAAGAGATACTGTTTTCCTAATTCCGGCCACATGGTTTAATATATTTGGTATTTGCCTCAACTCATCAGCTAACAAAGTAATATATTAGGAAAAAAGCAGGGCGTTGTATTTGCAGCCAAACTACCAACAATTGGTTGTTCAACTTGTATGTCAAAAGAAAATAAAAAATACAATCCATATAGAAACACTAGAAAAAAAATCTCTTGAAGGTTGGTTAACATACCCATAATCAAGTGTTCTGCAATCACAATCTTTGCATAAGTAGTACGAGTATGGAACTATCTGTAGAAAGCGAATCTGCCACAGAAAATTCAAATAATAAGTTGGACCTCAGAAGTTTATTAGGATGCAGGCTATCATCAATTCATCATACTTACAAGTGAATATAGCTCTCCAACACGATTTTGAAGGGGTGTCCCACTCAAAGCCCATTTGAATGATGATTGTAAAGCAAGAACAGCTTTTGCAGTACTGCACTGCCTATCTTTAATGAAATGAGCCTAATAAAACCAAACAAGGGATAAAAGATTATCATACAGGACTTACTTCAACCAGTCCTGTAAATGATGAAGCCTGTATAGATACTATACAAATTGAGAAGGTCTTTCTATTTAAAGAAAATGCTAATCATACTTACTTCATCCAAAATAATGCGCTCCCATTTCAAAGAGTGCAATGGTGATTTCCCCGATGAAGTTTTCTCATCCTCAAAATCACTAACTGTACCAATATCTTCGGCAGATCCTTTACCTTTCTTAGACCAAGCCTTCTTTCTCGTCATTTGTTTGGCCTGCTTTGTCGTTTTTATAGCATCCGGACCACAGAAATATTTAAGATGAACCAACAGCTTATCCTTATGAAGCAACTTACCACAATATCGACACTTCTTTCTAGGTGGCAAAACAAACTTCCTGAACTCAGCCTCGACAAGAGAATATGTTGTTATGACAAAATCGTATAGCTCAAACTGGTCAACTGTCCTACCCCTGTTTGCTCCATGGTATACCAGCACTTTGGTGCTTCCTTTTGTAGTGAACCTATCAATCTCACTAACCCATTGACTCACAGCAACTACAGGACATATGACAAGGGTTGCTTTGATCCTAGCCAAACCTGTGGATGGACCTGGAGCAGCAGACCAGTCTATTCCACAGCGCTCACGTTTTGCAAGAACAAGAGCTATAGCTTGGGCAGTCTTTCCCATGCCCATCTCGTCTGCTAGAATTCCCCCTTTGCTAGGAGACTCTTCCTGTCTAAAAGCCCAAGCCAACCATTCCTTCTGATACCTAAGTAGAGGTATGATCAAATCAGAGGATGGATCCGCAGTTTCAGGAATAATATCGTTTTGACCATCCAAATCAGAATCCTTTTCTAAATTCTCATCGATCCATTTTTCATGCTCGTCTTCCCAGACTTCCCACAACAATGGGGGCCCTTCCCTCTCCTTCCGCCCCCTTTTTTTACGAACAGGACCAACCTTAATAGGTACCTCAGTGGTTCCATTGTCCACATTTGTGCCTTCTCCAGGTGGAACTTCTTGGAGATGATCCACCCCAACTTCATGCCATGCTTCCAGCAACAAGTTCATAGCCGCACGCACAGCTTGCTCTTCAGCTACATTAAATTTTCACATTAGACATGACTGAAAGAAGTCACTAGTTCGAAGCAACCCTATTTTTATTTTCTTTTGGCCACGGAAGCAACCCTATTGAAGATCCCAAAACTGAATCGAGGAAAGCTTGTATTCCTCGTCTCTCTTGTGCATAAACGACTCAATTTCTAATAGCAGATATCACAAGGGGAGCGGACTAAAAGCATGGTCGTAAAAAAGGTCGTGTCCAGAATTTCACAGTGAAATGCTTAAACTACTTCTTCTGCAGTAAACTAAGATACCAGAAGAGAAGAATAATAATACCTGTATCACTATCACTGCCAACGGTCAAGTCATCATCAGTGGGTATATAGGCATCATCATCACTGCTGCTGTCACTGAAGTCCGAGTCTCCATCTATTTTCATATAGCACACGACATAAGATTTTGGATCCCAAAACATAGTGAACGAGGAACTAAACTAATTCAAGCAAAGTATTAGCTCCATCTACAAATTATCTCGCAAAACTGTAGGCACTACTCCAAATAAGCATATTATTTGATTCAGTCCTACTTTTAAGTTCCAATAATGAAGCAGAGAGTGAAAATCAAATCATCAATCAAAGTTTACAAGTATACAAAATAAAAAACGCAACAAAACATAAATGCCGGATCCATCTACAAATTAACTCGCAAAACTGTAGGCACTACTCCAAATACGCATCTTATTTGATTAAGTCTCAATAATGAAGCAGAGAGTGACAATTAAATCATCAAAAGTTAAAAGTACAAAATCAACTACTCATCCAATCATTTCAAGACGACGCGACTCCAATCTTCACCACAGTCTCCCTAAATCCAAAAAAATCGAACATACGAAGAACAATATAGCGCGAAATTGACATGGACTGGAACGAGAAGCCGGAAAAGGGAGAGTGTGTACCTGTACCGATTAGCGAGGGTTTGCGATTACACTTTCTAGGTTTGCGTGCCATTGATAGAGGATGATGATAGTAGAGGAAGCTCCTCAGGTCAGTTAAGACGCGTGAGGCGTGATCGGGAGAGAAGCTTGCCCTGGAAGCAGAACTGCAACCCTGAGAAGGAAAGAAGAAGCGGAAGAGACTGAGTTTGGGGAAGAGAGAGACGGCGGGAAAAAGGAAATAAATATATACAAGAAAAGAAAACGTTTCTTCTCTTCTTCTGCGGTAGTGGAGGGGAGGCACGTGCCGGACCGTTTCGATTGTGGCGCGTAACCTAACTGCAGCTTATGTCGTGTTGTACGGCTACCGTGATATCCGCCAATCGGATAATTCTTTCTTATTTTATTTTTTAGACAAGTTTAGTTGATTTCATTTCTAACAACCTACGTGTTTTAGTCATGTTGTTAAATGCATCCATATGTTTTTTCATGTTACTAAATGCATCGATATGTATTGTTTTGTTGCTCAATACACATTTAGTCTAAGTTCCGTTTATTTTTGTACCGATTAGTCTAAGTTATTCACGTGCTATTCACATGCAAACATTTTGTAATTAAAAAATAAATAAATGATTTTGCTAATAACAAATCTACCCTTAATCCCCAACTTCTACGGTTAATTAATTACTCTAAAATTAAACTCTGCAGACACGTTTCTTTGTATCACTACTCGTCTTTACTACTTTGTCGTGTATCTTCGTGGTTGGTCGTCTGCTACTCGCCCATCGCGGTGATTGGTCGTTGTCGCGGTGGTTGGTTGTCGTGGGTGCATTCAGGTGCATATGTGGTGCATACATATTTAACTAACGATTTAGAGTTTCAGGTGTATTCACCAACATAGCAAAACGTATAAGTGCATTCGCTTACATGTGTGGTGCATCCAGCAACATGCAGACAGCAGAAACATATGCGTGCATTGAGTTAATTAACCCTTCTTACTTTGACCCTGAAATAATAACATTTTAAAACAGCCGACTGAACTATCACGAAAATGCAATTAGGTAACTGAATTTATTTTTTACGATAAAGATATTAAAATTTAATGGTATTTGTCAAATGATTAACATGGTAGGTCATCCAAAATGATTAATTGAGTTTAATTGTGTATTACTTATTTAAATTTCAGGAAAAATATGGGTTTGAGTTGCATTTATTTCTTATGCTATGACTCTGAGATGTGTTCCCATAAACAAAAGGCGTTAATCTAGTCAATTGCGTGAAAATAATGTGATGAATTTCATCTAATTTTAACACTAAATTGGACGGAAATACCTTTTTTATTTTTATTATTTTTTTAAAGTCTAGTGAGCTACCTGCATTTTCAATTTACCTTTTAAAAAATTATATTTCAAAAAATAATGTTTAATTATTTACTCTTACTCTAATTTCGGTTCCACTGACATCTCTTATCAGAACTAGAAAGTAATCGAGCTGAACTATATTACTTCACTTGTTTAAAAGTTAAAAACAGGACACAACATTATACTAACAATATTTGCCATTTGGGCATACTCATTACTCAATATCGATTAGTTATTTGGCCAAAAAAAATATCGATTAACGTATAAAAAAACATTTGAGCATATTTCACTAACATATGGGCTTTGGGTCGAATTTCACGGTGGGTTAAAGTATTCTTGAAAGATGGGCTCAATTCTTGCCCGCCCCGCTAATACGCAAGTCTATAGTAGAGTAGTTATATTTATAATATATCGTATTCCATGTCATTTAGAAAATCGTCACGTTTATTTTTACATAAAAAAAACACTTTAGGTCGACATGAGATCCATGAAAAAAAACATGTCACATGTGAGACGTACATCTATGACTAAAAGTCTTTTCCTCCTCACAAAGAAAAGTCTACACTTAATTTTTATTTATAATAATAGATTACAAATCTACTTTTTGCTCTTTGAGAGGGACCGACTTCAATTTCTTTTTACTTACATACCAATAGAATTACATCTCAATATTATTTGGAGTAAGAAAATGGATCCACCTATAATAACGACTCTAAACTCATTCAGTTACATAATTAATGTTCGGAATTCCACTCATGCATGGTTTGATATTTTTTATGACAGATTTAGTGAAATTAAATGCATTGGTCTCATCAGCGTAGCTCCACATCCGACCACCTCACTTCCTTTCATATCTGACGCGCTAATAGATCATGTAGAACTTAATCTTAAACAGATCAACGCGATGTGACTTTTTAAATAGTTTGAACATAAAACATATAAAAGTAAACAATCTTAACCATTAGATCACTCCACTGATGATACATCTCATAATTTAGTACAACAATTGTAAATATCGTCTATTTGACTAGTTTTTTTTTTTTTTTTTTTTTTTTCATTTTGTAGAACATGAAATCTATAATCATTTTATATATTTCTTCAATTTCGAGCCGTAAACCTTAAAGGACATAAATCTCTCGCTAACATAACATTTTAAATATAATTTGAAATTCATCCCATTTGAGACAACTCACTTTACTAACATTAGAAGATAGAATGTCACACCAAATCGAATACACAATAACAAATACTTCGAAAAGCATAACAATCTTCATTATTAAACACAAATAGTAAATACTTTTGGCAAAAAAAAAACACAAATAGTAAATACATAAAGCTTATAATTAATTCCTTGTTGAAGTTGAGGAAGGGGAACTCGTTGTTTGAGCTCGACTCTAACACGACACGAACACGACAAAATACGCTAAATTAATGTATTAGCATCATGATAATAATAATAACTAGGGAGATAAACACAAACCCTAGCTAGTTTTATCACCATAACACTACACACTAACACATAGTAATTTCTCCTTGTTCCATGCCTTATTAAACACTTACATACTTATAGCCGACATATAATTCGGACTAATTCTTCGTTCTTGAATGATCCATGCATGATGCATGCATCGAGATTGATAATATCATAATAACATGACTAGAAGAGTTGTGAGGGAGATGGTCGGAGATGGGACGACTCCGACGACCGAAGATGAGAAGGCGAATCAGAGACACGACAGACATTCTCAGCTAGCGGCGGATCTGTCATTTTCCCGTTCCCAACAATAGCGTATAGTGGCGTGTGCTTAAAAAAGGCAGGGTTCTGTTTAGGTTCATTGAACCTGGTCCACTTTTTAGACTACTACTACATCTATGTACTTAACCTATTTTTTGGACAACTTTTTTTTTTCTGTGAGGGTAATCATACCAACCACATGACACCACTCGTAGTATGTTTATTCTATATCTAGACTAATTTTCACTCGAATTGGGTCAGTTCGTAAAAGGTCAAATGCTGACTTTAAATATTTCTCCATTTTGAGGATCTCCTCGGATTTTTAAAACACTAAAATTTTAGTTAATGAGTGGTGTGCTGAATCAGTACACCATATTTTGACAGCAATCTAATATGATATACCGTTTTATCCATAAATCAGATATCTCAGATTTAAAACCCGTAAGAGATCTGATGATATTCATAGTTAGCACATTACCCGTTACGGTCTAATCCCAGTGCTAGTAGAGATTTCTTTGTGTGGAAAAAACGTGAAGAAAATATAATATGTTATATATTATAAAGATTTGTAAGGGTTTTTGTAAAAGGTAACTGATAGACCTGCTGGCTGATTTTTTTTTTTTTTTTCATACCTAGAATTTAAGTTTAAGGGATGAAACATTGGAATAATATATATTAAAATAAAAGTTTAAATCCATTAGGGTTCTAAGTGCAATATTTGTTGGGTCAACATTTATTGGAAATACGCGTATTATGTCATTAAGGTACACCATGACAAAAAAAGAAGTCATTTTTTATGTTGAATGATTTTATGAATAAATATATATTATGAATTGAAAGGTCCAAATGTGGCAATTTTTTAATGTGAAGAGTCGGTTGCTTACTTCATGTAAATGACTAGAAAGATTCGCTTTTGAGTTTTGGGTCACCACGCAGGTGATTTTCTTTTCGCTTGGTACACTCTTCTCGATATCCAAATTTAATTGGACAAACTAATAATAATAAACTAAATTGTATTTTTAGAGGTGAATTAAATTCAAATCTCACAAATTAAGAAGTTTCAAATTTAACAACACTCTCGACTCAAAATTATAAAAGTAATTTTATAATTAAAAATCCTTCAAGTTTCAACTCAATCATAAAAATATAACTTAGCTATATAGATATAATTAATTAGAATAACTAAGTAATATTGTATCCTTATTATTGATTGCATCCAAAAAAACATTGCATAAAATTAAGTTCCTCCATTCAAATAAATATTTTTCTGGCCGAAAATATAATTAATCTCTTCTAGCATAAAATTGTATATTTTTTAACCAAAAAAATTATGATAATTTATCTAATATAAACGACTATTTTGGCCAAAAAAATAATCTAAAAGACTAAAACTATAGGTATAATTATATAAAAAAACTATAGGTATAGAAATAAATATATATATATATGAATTTGTTATTATTAAAGAATATATATACCAATATCATTGAATTTATTTATAGAACCGCTCTATCAATTATATTGTTTCCTTATATAATATGATACGTTTCCTATATATATTATGTATAATATATATGCTCACAAATATTATATACGCATAGCTCATGGCCATGCAGTTGTTTCACGACCCAATGTCGAACCCTAGCAACCACACCGGACTACTAATCGACATCATTAACCCTTCTAATCTTCAATATACTCGAGATAACAAATCGCCGGCCGTTAAAGCCGGCACGGAAAACCCGAAGAGGGATCATACTCGGTCTCTTAGTAAGCTTCATCGTAAAACCCTAGAGGCGATTCAAGCGCAGCCGACTATTCGGCGAGTAATGAAGTCGACGCAATCCCAAATTAACTCTTGTTTGGTCGACATTGAGGACGAAAATTTGCGGTTTTTGGCTTGTAACTTTTGGAGGAATTTACCCGACCCGTTGCCCGTATGGTACAAAGGGCTAGAAAGACACTAGGATAAATCTAATCACAGTCTCAAGTTTACATCGTGTTACTTTTAGGTGTCATATGTTTAATTTGTTTTTAATAGTTGTATCATATTTCGTTTTGTTGCTTTTTTGTTTTCTGTCTATTATTTATGTTAAATTTGAAGGATTTTGATTTAATGGCTTCATAGGCTTCAACAACAAGAGCATTTAAAGAAGAAAAAAGAATTAAATAGTACTTTTGTTTCCTTTTAACTTATGTCAACTATTGTGTAAATACAGTAAAATTGAAGAATTTATGCGAACTTGAGGTTTAATTTGACTTTTTTTTCCCACTAAGAGTCAATTCATTCATCATGACAATAATACTTTAAGGAGCGATAAATTCTCAATCATTTAAATAGAGAGAGAGCGGAAACGTATACATCAAATTGTTAAAACACGACATCTTCCTAGATTTAATCGATTTGACCACTTGTAGATGGGCTGACCGGCTTAATTGAAGAAAATCATACACAAATCCATAAAAAACAGATGAAAACAAAACCTCGAATACCTATTAGCAACAATTTAAAACTGGGACACTTAAAAGCAATACGGTGCAAACTTGAAACTGAACATTTAAAAATAACACGGTGCAAACTTTGAACCGTGATTAATTTCTTAATCCATAACACTATCCATTGTAAATATAGTTGCATACAGAATTTTATCAGGCTGTCAATATCCCGATTTAAATCTAAGAATCTTTTGATTCCATAATTTCCATTGAGCAAAAGCTTTACGATTCTACCATACAAATTAAGTGACAACTCACAATTCAAGTTAGGCGAAATCATATCAAAGAAAGACGTCAAAATTAAAATAGGATAATACTTCACACGAAACCGAATAATAGGTAAGTAGCTAGATTGATGTAAATTATCCGAATGTCATACATATTGAATAGCCAAAGTGCAGAATATGAATGGAAACTTTGCTTACAAGCAAAGGCATCCAAGGTAAGGACTGAAAAGAATATACATTTTGGAGCTACCATCTTCCCTTATATATATTTACACCATACCGATCCCGACCGACCTGATTGTGCGGTGTTCTTCAGTCCGAACCGAAGGTGTTTTCACCACTGTAGGTCATGTAGAGAAACCCATCTTCGTCTTTGTTCTCCTCGTAAATTGCAGACATCATAGCAGCTGCAATTCGGGTAATTTAAAATATTAAAAAAAATAAAACCCGATTAGGCGATTAGTACGAAGTTTAGGGTTTCTCACCTGTTGGAGGCAGAATGTTCTTTACGAATACAAAGATGGCCTTTTCTGCACTTAGCTTAATCCTCTTCCGAACAACATACACAAACTGACCCACAGTGAGATCAGCTGGGACTAGATATCTGGAAAAGAGACATCTTTATCAAATCATAATCATAATACTAGAAAAAGAAGCATAATTTGAATATGGCGTATTGATCGGTTTATGATAATCGGAAACAGAAATAACTTGAACAGATAAGGAGCAGAGCCTATCCCTCCCATGCATCCACTAATGAAAAGCTACTGAAAATGCATCTAGTGAAGCTGAAAAAACAATGAACTCCATTACAGTTTGGTAGTAACATGATTGCTGAGATTGTTCTTCTCAGAACTGCTCAACCACTTTCGAAAATAGAAAGATTATCTACTCATTGATAATTGCCCCTACTCTTCTTATCACAAAGCATGTCATGTGCAATCAATCAATTGCAGCTACTACCTTATACTTAAGTATGCCACAAGTTATTGATCGGAGTAACATACGAAACTAATAATCCAAGGGAAAAAGGGGTTATATCTTCTGTGTCCATGATTTCACAGGTAACCTGACTAGCAAGAAATTTTGATACAAGCTATTTATAATGGTTGCTTCTTATGAGTCTTATCCAAAAGATACCACTTTTCTCAAATTATTGTACCCAATTCCTAAAAGCAGTGAGTCAAGAAAAATAATGTAAGCAATTCATTCAACATCATCGTCAGAAAAATATGTAAGCAAATCATTCAACATCATCAGCAAATATGTAAGCAATTCATTCAACAACATAAGCAAGAAGTTTAAAGTAAAACTGACTTCTTCTTGTCGATTTCTGGCACATCACTCTTATCAGCCCTTTCCACAATCACCTGGAGTGCATAAAAAGAAATACATCACAAAAGGAACAAAATTAACGCTCAACACATATTATAACAGAAAAGATGAACACATACAGGAATTCTGTCGGGATACTTCTCCCTGATACGAGCAGCCTCAGCCTGCCTCCTCTCTGCAAAACCAAGTATGAACAATCATCCACACATACACAAGGAAATCACAGATCAAAGGTTTTATATTTGTTGCTCGGACGTCAGAAGGAGAAGCCTGAATTGGCTATTGACATTCAATTCGGAAACGACGCGCAATTTGTCGATTCAATCAATTCAAATAAGCAAAGATTCTACCAAAAAATCAGAAAACAGCCGAATCTAGAACAAATATCATCAGAAATAGGGTTAATTAGACGGTGAAGGGTTTTACCGAGAGGATGCTCCATCTTGAAAGAGCTTTTCGCCATGGATGGACCTGCGGTGAGAGAAAAGATATACACAAATCCGTCCGCCGGCGTTATGAATTTTCCGATCACCAATGAACGGCAACAGAAGCCGTAGATTAGAGGCAAGATGGAGAGCAGCGAATCGCGAGGGGTTACCTGTGATGGGAGCGGTAGCAAGCAAGAAGAGAGATTGATTCTTATTGTATTGAAATCATCGAAACGGAAAGAGGAACAAAATTACTAAAATTGGCCTCCACGGAAAGAAACCAGATTGGCTCCGTTTCCCGTATTTTGCTCCCTGGGTCCCGCCATAATTTAATCTCTCTATGGAAATAAATATTGTCAATTTGTCCCCTGAACTATTCTCTCACTTCGTATTTCCCCCTATAAGATTACACTACTGACTTGGATGGCGTAGACCTTTTAAAAAAGAGTTGCCGACCTTTTGTGTTCCTCTTCTCATGGTGAATCTTTTAGGTCGTCGACGTCGGAGTCCCGACTTTTTGAGGTCTCGACTTATCAGTCGTCGACTTTATATTCTCTTAAATTAGGGCCTAACACTTGTCCCTGAGACGTTTGTTGTCAATATTTCATCAGTCGGACAACATGCTTCGATGTTTATTTTCCTAGGGGATTAATTACCTAAAAGAACACACAATCCCTTTTCGAAGGAGTCAGTTTTTTATGAGTCCATGAGTTTAGTATTATGAATAAGCTCATTTGTAGAGGTCGACAACTAATGGAAGTCGAGGAGTTAGAATTATGACTAAACTCATTTGTAGGAGGTGACTATTATGAGTCGAGGAGTTAGTATTATGACTAAGCTCATTTTGTAGCCGTCGGCGACTATTGAAAGTCGAGGAGTTAGTATTATGACTAAACTCCTTTTTAGGGGGGGACTATTCGATGAGTTAGTATTATGACTAAGCTCCTTTTATAGACGTCAACGACTATTGGAAGTCGATGAGTTAATATTATGACTAAGCTCCTTTGTAGACGTCGATGACTATTTGAAGTCGTGGAGTTAGTTTTATAACTAAAATCCTTTGTAGAAGTGGATGAATATTGAAAGTCAGGGAGTTCGTATTATGACTAAACTCCTTTGTCGAAGGCGACTATTATTAGTCGATGAGTTAGTATTATGACTAAGCTCATTTTGTAGACGTCGACGACTGTTGGAAGTCGATGAGTTAGTTAATGACTACGTTCCTTTGTAGATGTCAGCGACTATTGGAAGTCGAGGAGTTAGTATTATGATTAAACTTCTTTGTAGAAGTCGGCGACTATTGGAAGTCGAGGAGTTAGTATTATGACAAAACTCATTTGTAGAGGTGATTATTATGAGTCGATGAGTTATTATTATGACTAAGCTTCTTTTCTAGATGTCGACGACTACTAGAACTCAAAGAGTTATATTTATGACTAAGCTTCTTTGTAGATGTCGGCAACTATTGGCAGTCGATGAGTTAGTATTATAACTAAACTCTTTTGTAGAAGACGACTATTATTAGTTGAGGAGTTAGTATTATGACTAAGCTCCTTTTGTAGACTTCGGCGACTATTGGAAGTCGAAAAGTTAGTATTATAACTAAACTCCTTTGTAGACGTCGACGACTATTGGAAGTCGAGGCACAAATAACGGAACCTGCATCTTTATTCATTGTTTCATTTAAACCGTTAAGACATATTAAATAAATTAAACATAAAACTGTTGGCATTTGGTATATATGGGTCACAGTAATTAGGAGCCCATTAATATAAGCCCAACAGATTAAACATAATTGAGTTTAGACACATAAGAGACTTTTGGTCAGACCAAAATTCCTATGAGCCACAATTGGCCCAAAATGGACCAAACCTAATTAATGCTAAGTCCGGTCGAACCATAGGGAAAACCCTAGGAGAGTTTTGCTCACCAACTCTTAAAACGTATTATAAAAATCTATCTAAATTATAAAAGTAAAATATTTTAACTCGTCTGCAAAAGGCAATTACGGGTTTGCAAATAGAATTTCGAATCTTAGTTAGTACTGATCGAATTAGATTTACTACATGTGATGAAGAATATATACTTCAATTATAGATGGAATATTTAAGGACTTTTATGTCATCCATTACGTGTAAAACCAAAAGCAGACCACTAAATTAAGTATGGTGCATAGTATCATTTTAAAGGGTCCTGTCCTGATATTTTTTCCCAGCGTATTTTTCTCATCATAATGGTAAAATCAGTGTTCGGACCGGCGGTCAGACCGGATCAGACTGCGAACTGGGTGTATTAGCGGTCCGGTTCCAAGACCCGGTCCGGTTTTCAAAACCCCTTGGGAAAATTGATCGATTATGAATTTTTTTCTATGTATAAACAATTAATTCAAAATTTAATTAATATAAATGAAAAATAAAACAATGAAACACATCCCATCGCTGTCAAAAATTGCTTTATTTTCTTTGAGTTGTCCAAAATATTTTTGTAATTATTTGAATATTGTTCTATCACTAATAAGAAGAACCCACGTGAATCACACAACCGTTTGGGACCTCCACTTCATATAATTAATGATGTAATACAATGTAACGAGTCTAAATTAAAAATATTAATAGTTTTCAATTTAAATTATGTGATGCTGCTAATTTAAGCTCTAAAATTCTCTTTACTGGTAAACAAGCAAAAAATCGTGCAAGTAATAATTATTCTTATTGTAAGGACTTCTATTATGGGAACCAATTTTAAAAGTCAGAAGTCAAAATGACTTGTAATTTGACAAAATATTACCACTATGAATAAAAATTTGAAATAGCTTGGGGCAAAATTTGATATTAAATTTGGGTACCAATGATAGCCGGAAATCATATTTGGCTATGAGAAAAAAAAAAAAAGGGTTTCAACAATTTTTGACCATATGGTAGGAAAACGAAGGTATAGAAAAAAGAGTGAGTAGAGAATGAGTCATTCAAATTGAATAAAATCAACAGTCTAGATCTACGGACTGTAAAAAAGTCAACGGTTTAAATTTGGCAACGTTTTAAAAAAAAGAAATCAGAAAAAGACTTAAAAAAAGAGATTTTTGTTTTTTGTGAAATAAAATAATTATGTTGTGTTTCATGGTTTTTTTAGTAATAATATATATACTTTTAATTTGTATAAACAAATAAAATATTAAAATATAGTCAATACTAATACTAAATTAAAGATCTTTTTAAAATAAAATTAATAGTATAATATTTATAAATAATTAAGTTTTAAATATTAAAGTATAAGTCACTTAAATCATAATAGACATAATTTAATTGAATATAAAATTATGAAACTCAAAAGTCAAATATATGTATCAGCAGTTCAGCATCATAGTCAACTGATACTCAAAAAACATTATTTACACACCCAAAATGATATTTGTGTATAAAAAAAAAATATAGTTTTGCCATAGTAGAAGGCCTAAAATACGCATACATATCGATTCTCTGTACCAAGGGCTATCCATAAAACATACATTTTTTGTAACTCTCGTGCGAGTATTAGATATAAATAAACCAATTATTATGATATAAATATGGAGTTTGAACTTCATTTTGATTTTATATATATATATAATTTTCTTAGTATGAAATCTCATTTAAAATATTGTGAATCCACCAACTTTGTCTTTTTACATAACATAATTATAGAAAGTGTATAAAGAATAATATCATGTGATTAATGATGATGACTCAATTTTGTCATTCTATTCTTTATCACATTCTAATTTTCCTAGCCACTCATTTCACAGTATTCATTTCAAACTTGTTGTTGTTCTTGATGAGAGAATGATTCTTTACTTGTTGCTCCCTTACTGTTTTTTAAACCTTTTTTTGATGAAGGCCTCCTCTCTTTCTTCATCACTTGATTTGTGTGTGTTGCCCACTCCATCATCCATGACACTTTAATTGTCACCAACCAGTTTCTGCACCTTTGGTTTCTCCAGGTATTTCTTCTTCTTCTTCTCTAAAAATGGAGTTTTCTCTGCAAAAATAGCCAAATACAGTCGACACTAGTTTAAACGAGCCTCATAATTAATCTAATTTTTAGAGATTTTTTTTGTTAAATGCAACACAATGACTTTTCATTAGGTTAATTAGCCATCTCGAAAAATCAGATTTTTAGCATTTTTTTAATGGGTTTTGTTTAGTCTGCAACTTTTGGATCAAATATTAATTACTGTTCATTATTATTATATAACATATGCACGTGGTATGGTACTTGATATAATTATTGCATTGATTAATTACTAAATTATTAGCTAACGTTTTGAAGGAAGTTTGCAAGTGATATTTAAGTATTCTAATAAATGGTTTATTTTTTGGAAAAATAAAATAAATTGTTTACTAATATTTTAATATTTGGGTACTGACTAAAATGTAAGCTAGTAATTTGTTCGATCTTTTAAATATCATCTATCAATTTGATATTTTGGTAACTTATCAAAATGTTAGATAATAATTTGTTCGACTACTTAAAACCAATGTAATTCTATTAAAAAAAAAAAATACGACGAAGCTAACAAATTATATACTCTAAATATCTGTCCGCGCTAATAAAATGCTACAAAATGCAAGTTCTTGGATTAAACAAACTTCAATTAAAATTTTCACAATTAACAGTTTTATTGGAGATCTCCTTTCTTCAACGTGGACATCGATTACTGAAGCAATACTGCATACTCAAGATTCTTTCTTAATTGGGTCTGCAGAAATTGCTCTATTTTCAGCATTTCTGGTGGATTTCACCTCCAATCTCACTGTCCCATGTGTTTTCTTTCCTCTCTCGATGGAACCTAACCATAAAGATGCTTAATTTCTCCAGAAAATTGAAAAAATCGAAAGCTTTGGATCATACAAAGCATGGAGTCGTCTTCAAGAACCCGACCACTGTTCATATTCACGGCTTTCATATTCCTGGAGATTGTCGGCGGCGCCGGGAACTCATCGAGGCCGAGAGTTATCAACATCGGCGCTCTCTTCACATACAACTCCGTCATCGGCCGATCCGCCCAGCCGGCGATCGCTGCCGCCATCGCCGCCGTCAACTCCGACCAGACCGTTCTCCCTGGTACGACACTGAATCTGACAACGCACGACACGAATTGCAGCGGATTCATCGGAACTGTCGAAGGTAGTTCACCAAATTCTTCAATTTTCCGATTCCGATTAGTTCCGTAAACCCTAAATCGAATCAAAATTTCAAAATCGCAGCTTTACACCTGATAGAGAACGATGTTGTCCTCGCCATTGGACCCCAGTCATCGGGAATCGCCCACATTATCTCTCACGTGGTCAACGAGCTCCACGTCCCGCTGCTGTCGTTTGGAGCAACGGATCCGACGCTTTCGTCGCTACAGTACCCTTACTTCATTAGAACGACGCAGAGCGATGCTTTTCAAATGAACGCAGTGGCTAGCGTCGTCGATTACTTCGGCTGGAGAGAAGTGATTGCCATTTTCGTGGACGACGATTATGGTCGGGGCGGGGTTTCGGTTTTAGGCGACGCTTTGGCGAAAAACCGAGCGAAAATTGCGTATAAGGCCGCTTTTCCGCCCGGATCGTCTACTTCGGCGATTAAGAACTTGTTGGTGGAGGTGAATTTGATGGAATCTCGGGTTTTTGTAGTTCATGTGAACCCCGATACGGGGCTCGGGATTTTTGCGTTGGCAAAATCGCTCGGTATGATGGCCGGAGGATACGTTTGGATTGCTACCGATTGGCTTCCGACAGTTCTGGACTCGATGGATCCGGTGGGAGTTGATACGATGAACTTGTTGCAAGGAGTTATCGCATTCCGACACTACACTCCCGAAACCCGATCCAAACGGAACTTCCTCTCGGGGATGGAGTCGAAAACCCTGAATTCCTACGCGCTCTACGCGTATGATTCGGTCTGGTTGGCGGCTCGTGCGCTCGACTCTTTCCTCAACGAAGGCGGAAACATTTCGTTTTCTGAGGATCCGAAATTGCACGACTCTAATACGAGCACGTTGCGGCTATCGTCGCTCCATATATTCGACGGCGGTGAAAGATTAAATCAAATACTTCTGACAACGAATTTCACAGGTCTAAGCGGGCAAATACGGTTCGATCCCGATAAGAATTTAGTCCAACCGGCATATGATGTCCTCAACATTGTCGGGACGATTCGAAGGATCGGGTTCTGGACCAACTACTCTGGTCTATCGATCGTTACCCCGGAAGAGTTGTATCGGAAGCCGCCAAATACATCATCTAGCAACCAACATCTTAATGATGTGTTATGGCCTGGAGAGAACATGATGAAACCGCGCGGTTGGGTTTTTCCGAACAACGGGCAACCATTGAGAATCGGAGTCCCTAATCGAGTCAGTTACAAGGAATTCGTCGAGAAAGATGAAAATCCTCCGGGAGTACGAGGTTATTGTATCGACGTATTCGAGGCTGCACTGAGTCTGTTGCAATATCCCGTTCCGCACACGTATATTTTGTTTGGAGACGGGGTCGATAACCCCGTCTACAGCGACCTTGTTTACCAGGTCGCTGCAAATGTGAGTATATACCGTATCTTAGACAAAAATCGAAGCGACCAAAATGCTGAATCTCATTATTTTTTAAAACCAATTTCAGAATATTGATGCTGCTGTTGGGGACATCGCGATTGTTACGAACAGGACGAAGATCGTCGACTTTACCCAGCCTTACATGGAATCTGGACTAATCGTGGTTGCTCCGGTGAAGGAGCAAAAACACAACCCGTGGGCATTCCTAAAACCATTCACGTTATCGATGTGGGTTGTCACGGGCGGCTTCTTCCTTTTCGTTGGAGCCGTGGTTTGGGTTCTCGAGCACAGACACAACGAAGAATTCCGAGGCCCTCCGAGTAAACAACTCACGACGATATTCTGGTAACTCCACTTAACTCGGGGTGTAGATGCATGTTCGTGAACAACTTAAGCCAAACATCAGTATGATCGGTTTCGGTTTAGAATTTATTGAATATTGACCGAATCGATTCCGACATAACTTTAACCAACTCAAACACCATCCCATGAAACAGTTTTTTCTAGGCCCAATAGACAGATTGTATTGAACTAGTGAGGACAGTCGCTAGTGTTACAGAATGGTATCACTTACCGTTGTTTTGGTCTTTACAGGTTCAGTTTATCGAATCAAGTTCGAATATTAACCGAATCAACCCGGCCTAACTTTAACCAACTCAAACATTCCATCAAACAGTTTTTCTGGGCCCAATAACGGGCTCAGACAGACTGTATTGAACTAGTGAGGACAGTCGCTAATAGTATCATTTACCGTTGTTTCGATCTTTTCAGGTTCAGTTTCTCGACAATGTTCTTCTCGCACCGCGAGAACACGGTCAGCACGCTGGGTCGGCTTGTCCTGATCATCTGGCTCTTCGTCGTGCTGATCATCAACTCGAGCTACACGGCTAGTTTGACTTCGATACTGACCGTGCAGCAACTCACGTCGGGTATTCAAGGAATCGATAGCTTAATCTCGGGTGACGATAAAATCGGGGTCCAAGACGGGTCCTTCGCTTGGAATTACCTTGTGGATGACCTTAATATCGCCGAGTCCCGGCTCGTAAAACTGAAGAATGAGGAGGAATACACGGTTGCCCTTAAGAAGGGTTCGAGCCGTGGCGGAGTATCGGCCATTGTCGACGAGCTGCCGTACGTAGAGTTGTTCTTGACGAGCTCCAAATGCGCGTTTAAGACGGTTGGGCCGGTGTTCACGAGAAGTGGATGGGGATTTGTAAGTCACTTCGCTTCCATCAAATTAATAATAATTGCCGAAATGCAAAAAAAAAAAAAAAAAGATAACAAATCGTATATAAGTTAATTTTGTGAACATTTGAACAAAAAAAGTTGTGAACAATATAAAAGAAATGGCATGATTTAAAAAATTAAACCATAAAAATATAATAATTTATCAATAATTCATCATTGGTTTTACGCTGTTCGAATTGGACAAATATTCAATTGAGCGTCTAATTGAAGGTATTTCGCCGCAATCTTTTCAGTTTATGTCAAAATTCATCTTGGTCACATACGAAAAGACCCCACATGATTGTAACACGCTCATTTTACGTCAAACTAGTCTAGTTTGACGGGAACTGTAACGGAATGTGTAATGTTTATATTCATTTCTCTAGGCATTCCAAAGGGATTCACCTCTAGCCGTCGACCTATCAACCGCGATCCTCCAACTATCCGAAAACGGCGACCTCCAGAAGATCCACAACAAGTGGCTCTCCGGCACGTCGTGCTCGGCCCAGATAACGTCGGATGTGAACCGACTCTCGCTCACGAGCTTCTGGGGGCTCTTCCTCATTTGCGGCATTGCGTGTCTAATCGCGCTCGCTATTTTCTTCTACCGGGTTTACTCTCAGTACCGAAGGTACGATCCTAACGATGTTGAGATCGAGGTGGTGGAGGTGAAGGAACCCGCGGCGCGGCGCACGGCTCGGGAAACGAGTTTTAAGGGGTTGATGGATTTTGTAGATAGGAAGGAAGAGGAGATCAAGATGGTGTTGAAGAGGAAGAGAAGTAGTAATTGTGAGGGTAAGACTCCACGTACCAACGATGCACAATGCAATACACCTTCTTTATGATGATGAATTAGGGTTCATAATTTCATTTATAGAAAGAATATGCTTGATATAATCGACATTTTGTAAATAAATTTTACAATGAGTCTATAATTATATATCGATAAAAATACATGTTATGTTTACAAATGAATTTTAAAAATAAATGAGTTAGTAGCGACAATCTTAGGTTATTCCACTACGTAATGTTCAGGCTGTCATGCTCACTGTCGGTGGTTTTTTTTTTTTTTTCCGACAAGACTTAGTGAACAATCAATACATATACTGGACTCGTCAACGTAACCCAACTAGCAGCGTAGTATAGTAAAGACACAAGTCGTTTTTTCCTGATTAGAATTATTAAACAACCCGCACAATACTGACCTCGTCAACGTAGACCCACAAGCAACCGAGTATAATTAAGATGTCAGTTGTTTTTTTTTCCGACAAAAATTATTGAACAACAGCCCCACCAACAACTTTTTTTTTTTTTTTTACAGGATAGCACCACCAACAACCTAGTATAATCAAGAAGCAACTCAATTAAACACAATTCTAGATGCGTTCTCTCTTATGTCTGACATGGTATGTTGACCAGGTAAGAGTTGATATTTTAATCAGGTCACCTTGCGAGGAGTTTCGAATCAGGAACTTCGAAACCAAACTGTATGAAAATAATTACTCTTAAGTACCAAAATACTACTGCTTGTGGTCAATCAGCAATTAGTTTGACATAATGAAAATGTTTAAACTATGACCTTTAAATTAGTTTAAACTTCCGTAGCGCCAACACAACATATAGCAAATTGTGGACATCATCATAAATAAAAGAAGCTACGTTGGGTACATGTTAAACGTGTATGTAACAAACACTACGGGAAACACCAGAGTTAACGGCTTTTATGAACGGCTAAATGTATG
Organism: Clarkia xantiana subsp. parviflora; assembly: GCA_036873135.1. Taxonomy (NCBI): domain Eukaryota; kingdom Viridiplantae; phylum Streptophyta; class Magnoliopsida; order Myrtales; family Onagraceae; genus Clarkia; species Clarkia xantiana. Next base: position 53,621,206 of record JAPTYO010000001.1, read on the forward strand.
TTGAGCCGTGAAAAAATTGAAAAAGTAGTATATAACGGCTGGACTGAAGTAGAGCCGTCCCTGTTTTTATTTTCCGGCAATAAAATTGAGCCGTAAGTATTCTAATTAATTAATTTTTATATTTTTAAGTTTAACGGCTCATTTTGCAGGCCGCTGGTTTAATAAAGTTTCGCGGCTCAACTTTTGAGCCGCTAAGTTATTATAAATTTATTTATTTATTTATTTTGGTAGCGGCACTAAATTTGAGCCGCTACGTTATAAGTTTTTATTTTTTTTGCCGTCTCTGGTTGCGGATGAAACTACGTCGTCCAGGTCTGGTGTAGACTGTTCTTCTTCTCTATCAGTTATCTATTTCCAGCACAGAGAGATGTAAGTTTTAGTTAGGGACTTAGGGTTTAGTTAGTCTAATCTAACTAAAACAGCGAATTGCATTTCCCACCAGGTCCGATTCCGTCCAGTCAGGGCAAGCCCTGGCGCCTGTATCGACGACGGATGGTGGCGGATGTCGGACTGAGCTTCTACGAGCTCCTCAGGTTACCCGTGTCCGTGTCGCTGCCGGAGATCAAGTAGGCGTAAAAGCAGATGGCGCGCAAGTATCATCCCGACGTTTCAGCTCCAGATCCGATGGAGGAGAATACGCAGAGGTTTATTCTTGTGCAGAAGGCGTACGAGACATTGTCTGATCCGCGGCGGAAGGCTATGTACGATAGAGACATGGCCAAAGGGTTTCACTTGGCTTTCTTCGCCTGAAGACCCTTCAAATAAGCTGAGGTTCTTGTTTCTAATTTAATCTGATGATTCATGCAATGCAATGTTAGATTAGCATCCCATGTTTGGCCCTATACCGACATAGATATCGCAAGTGTTAGGGGAATTTGTGATGTGAGACTTGTCACTCCTTCTGAAACACCTAACCCAGTATCATGATTATAAAGGATCATCTTCTACCTATGTGTGTTGGTTTTGTTACTAAGATTGTTGTGTGAATTGCGATGTGGGTATTTTAATGGAACTTGTAGAATTTGGTTTTAGTTAACTATTTTTATTTTTTTTTTACTTATGGTCTCCAGTAATTCTTTCAATAAGGACAAGATTACAATGAGGTAAAGTGGAGATAGGAAGGTGTTCAGTACACAACCCTTTTGTTGTATAGTGGTTGGAGCTTTTTAAATGCAGTAGGTTAAAACTAGATGAGTTCACATATGGTTAAAAGTTAAAACTGATGCATGAATCATTTCATAATGATGCTCATCTATCTGGAAGAAGACCTTAAGAAAAACTTTGCATATTTGTGTTTTTTTGCCAATAGCTAATTTGTGTAGAGCTTATGATCTATTCTTGACCTGGACAGTTCGAATGCTTCTACGATGCGGGATGGACAGAGGATACCCGGGCTGTCATCCGTTATCTTCACAAGGAATAGCCCAAAGCTCCTCTATTTGCTATTGGAACAAGTATTGGTGCCAATATTTTGGTATGCCATTTACTTAAAGGCGTCTGCTTTCCTCACAAATTGGCAAATACGACAATTACCGATCGAAATTCCCGGAAAAATTCATGGTAACCAATGAATAAGCTGATCTGAGTAACTTTCATCCAGTAAAATACCTTGGAGAGGATGGAGAGAATTTTCCTATTGTTGGGGCTGTTGCAATTTGCTCCCCTTCGGATCTGCTGGTGAGTCCTTTTACTTTCAGATCATGAAATCCATGACCGTCAAATTGTCAAATCGAACTTTTGAGTCCATTTTCCATGCAGATTGGTGACAGATTCATCAATAGAAGCCTTGTGCATAAACATATGACAGAGCTCTTACAATTGGTCTTCAAGGTTATGCAAAAATGTATGTCTAATATTACCATTAGATTAAACCAACATTATCATGCAATCCTTCCAGTTTATACTAACATCATGGCAGAAACGAAACTTCTTTCTCGCGCCTTGCTAATTGGGAGGCAATACGGAAGGTTCGAATCCCTTAAGATATCAAAATATAGATATCAAAATTTATGTCTTAATCTTGTATATTCTAAGATACTATAGTTGTTTATTCCATTTGTTCAGTTGGTAGTTGTAGTTGGTTTACATGATTCTTATTAATGTTACTTGTATTTTTTTTTAGGATTAACTATTACAATGAGAAAGCTAATCAAGAGCTATCAACTTCAAGTAGAATGAAGTTTGAAGGAAGTGAATGAGATATATAAGTAGTTATTGCATTCAAGTGATTGATACTTTAATATATTTTGATTTTTTCTCTCTTTTTGGTGTTTGTTTATGGTTGTTTACATTTGGTTGATTGTTACTAACAGGAAGAGGAAATAGAGCATGAATTGGTGGATGTGATATTTGAGAAATTGCAGAAAGTTCTTGTTGATGGATGAGTTCTGTGCACGGGAAATTTAATGAACATAGCAAATCTAAGCAACCTAACTAGAACAGGTAATATCTAACTCTGAACCCATGTTGATCACTTTCCATTTCTTAGAGATCTAGACGTTTTATGAAAACTTCTCAATGTAATCTCTCATATGATTGATTGTATCTAGAGTTTTGCTCATTAGTTGCCATGACTTGCATTAATCTATTTTCTTTAACCAGGTCGATGTACCGTTCAAGAAGCTTGAAACTTGAAACTGGAGCTCTCTCTCGTTTCCATTTTTCTCCTAAACATGTGAGTACATGTGGTTGATAATATATATATATATATAGATATGTTCTTCCTTATTAGTGTTCTCTTATCTAGTGCATTGACATGATCAGGTGATAGAAGACATAGTACAAGTTAATGTCCCTGCTCTTGCCATAGAATAGGTTTTTTTTTTCCTTATACATGTCTTGTTCTGCTCAAAGGTATGCTCTACATATGGTTAGACTAAAGTACTACACGAGCAACTTATTTAGGAATTATGATGTTAGTTGCAATTAGAATATTTTGTTATGACTGAGTTTGAAATGACTTATTTATGACTAAAGTACTACACGAGCAACATTTATGAGCCGTTATATTTTCCCGACTCTTCATTTAGCGGCTCTACCCTATTAAAGCCGTTTACTTTTCACAACATTTTTTTTGAGCCGTTAACTAATGTTTCTAGAGCCTTTAACACAGCTCTCTCCTGTAGTGAAAAAATGTCCACTAAATTGCAGCAAGATTAGTGTCTCCACTTTTAGCTACATTATTTTTCTCTCTACACAAATATCTAGACTTGATATCCAATAACTGTAAATTCGATTGTATTTGCATTTAATGCATTTAAACGAACTCTATAAGCAATTCAACAGGGTAGAATTATTATCAGTTACAATATGTGAAGTTTTAGTCACTTCTTCTTCCATGGCTTTAAGATCGACAGCACGATAATGAAGGCGATAACCAGAAGCAAGATAATGGCGATCATCATGCATTTTCGGGATCTTCGTTGCAAGTTCTTGGCCGTGTTTAGAGCATCGGTCCCCAAATTTACGTGGTCGACTGCATTCGTCACTTGACTCTCGATGTTGTCTAGGAGCTCACCTTGTGCCTCAACTAGGACTGCCATGTCCATATAAATCTAACCATACACAAAAAAATAGAACTAATGAGCAAAGTTCAATAGAGAAAAGGGTGTGGCTATAATGAAATCAATTTTTCAACTGTTAGATGATGAGTGAAAATGCATAGAATTTTAGGAGAGAGAAATAAAAACAATTAATATTTCTTATACAGATAAAGCAATTAATGTTTCTTATACAGATTTCGAAATGTTTGATCTAACAGTTGAAAAATTGACTTGAATTATAGTCGACTTCATTTCCGAGAAAATACCTGATGAAGATCAAGAAGCCTCTTCTCAATTTCCTTCACTGCATCGTGTCGTTCTTGAATTTCTTCCAATGTGTTTAGCACCTGCATTATCTTGTTTTTTCAACTTCTGATCAACTAGATAGATGAAGTGATCTTGAAACATGTAGAAAAATAGTCGTACGATTTAACCGACTGTCCTATAAGTTTGAATTTATATGTGAATTCATATTTTGATGTACTCCCTCATACTGATGTATATATATATATAATTGGACTAAGATTTAAACATGTACCATATAAAAAAATAAAGCGTGCACCTTAACAAACGGTTCTTTAAGCATGAAGTTTTTAGATGTATATAAATGTATTCGACACAATCTTATTCACATTTTAACAGTTTCGAGGACTAACCTGTCCCCGACCCATTTCTTGTATTGCTTTCTGGAAGACCTGCTCGGCATCTCCGGTCTCGATCAAGTGGTCGATCACCTCTTCATCTGGTTTAATCCCAGTCACTGCCCAGAAAAATCAGCAAATCCAAAAAAAATCAACAATGAAGTATTTTTCGTGTTTAATCCGAAGAAGAAAAGTTTTTCGGTGATACGAGTTGAACCTGTGATGACTCTTCGCCCGACAATGTCGCGATATTCGTCACGGATCTTCTGTCGCAGTGTCTGGAACTCGGTCATTAGATCTTTGAACTTCTTGGTCAAGGCACTGAGGACACAAACTAGTATGAATGGCTCCAATAAACAGAAAATTGCAGATATGCATAATGATTCAATGAAGATTCATGGATGTAATGTAACATACTTTGTCATGTTCATCCTCGACCTGTCGACCGCAGTTCCCTTTTCGCTTCCGGGTTTTTTCCGGTTCGCTAAATTCTGAAATGAAGAACACATTCATCAAGAAACAAGAATTTGGTATATATGTTAGAGTTAGTAAATTGATGAATTTGAAGAAGCTTACATCTTTGTTTATTGCTTCGAGTTTTGATTTTACGCTCCGCGCGGTTTTTCCCACCTCATCGACATCTTTCTCCATTTGCTTTCGTATAGCTGAGAATCAAATCGAACAAAACCATTTAAGAAAAACAAGTCGAAAACGATCGAATTGCTAGCTGAAGTTTTTCTTTTCCAAGAAATTGCGATAAATTTAAACAAATTAGTTAAACACCTTTCATTGCAGATCCTTTTGTGACAGATTTGGAGTTCTCATTAGCTTCCTATACAAAATCATCAACGGTTAAAGCGGGAATCAATTCGAATCGATCCCGAGCCATATAATGACATATATACCTTTAGTTTCTTTAGGAGGCCTGAGAGCTTATTCACTTGTTTCTCGATTTCTTGTATCTGAAGACGAAGAAGAGAAGAAAGCTCGAATGCAGCTGAGATAACTTGGGTTACAAGAAAGTACTCGTTATTACCTGCTTTACGAATGCATCCATCGCCATATCGGAGTTGCTTGTGGGCACCCAATTGCCCATCTCAATGTCTTTCTCTTCGGGCAGCTGAGCTTTTGCATCGCCAACGAACGAATCCTAAACCGCGAAAAAAGTAAAAAAAAAAACCAAATCATTTTTGGTTCCTTAAAAAACATTCCTTCAAAAACCAAGAACCTACCGATGATGTTACAAGTTTCAATTTTTGACACAGGTTAGTAAGTAAAAGCACAAAACTTCAAATGGGTATTCCTTAAAATCTTAATCGGAGTTGGTCGAATCGTCAAAAATCAATTTCTCTTGCTAAAGTAGCTTCCTTTCCTCCAAGCAAGCTAATAAATAACTAAAAGATAAGACAAGAGAGACAATTTACGTGCTTCGGTCAGTTCGACCTATATACACGGGCCAAGAACATGAACATATAGAAACTCACATGGAAATTAAGTTACCGATAATTACATACCGTAAGCAAATCGTTCATTGTTAGAGAGGGGTCGGAACCGAATCTCACCGGAGCTCTTTCGAGAGAGAGATTCTTAAGGAGGAAGTGATGCCGGAGTTGGTAACAATTTTATTGGAAACGCCGAGACAACTTTTGTACCATTTTGTTTTCTTGGCCACCAAAAAGCGTTACATACAAGACAACAACAAACAATCAACATCTTCTTGAACCGTTACAATGCGTGAAGAAACCAATGTAGCGGTTTGACTTCTATGTCTTATTGGAGTTTCGTAATAATAACGAAACACCGACCGCGTTCGAGAACGGAGTCGGTTAAACGGAATACAAGTTCGGATTAGTCGTGGAAATATTGAAAGTATTCCAAGTTTCTTGATCGTCGAGTTAAACAATTCCTGAGGTAACACAGGGGCAGAATCCAATCAAAACCCGACTACTTGGAAATTCAACAAGATACTCCAAGTTTCTTGATCGCCAAGTTAAACAATTTGTTGAGGAAACGCCGAAGCAGAATACAATCAAAACCGTCTACTCGAAATTCAACATGACACTCAAAGTTTCCAAGTTAAACAACTTCTTGATGAAAGACCGTTGCAGTATATCAAAACCCGACTACTTGAAAATACAACGAGATACTCCAAGTTCCTTGATCACCAAGTTAAACAACTTCTTGAGGAAAAACCGACGCGGAATATAATCAAAACCCGACTGCTAAAAAATTTAATAAGATACTCCAAGTGTCTTGATCGCCAAGTTAAACCATTTCTTGAGGAAACACCAATGCATAATACAATCAAAACCCGTTTACTCGAAATTCAACAATGTACTTCAAATTTCTTGATCGCCAAGTTAAACAATTTCTTGAGGAAACACTGAAGCATAATCCAATTGAAACCCGACTACTCGAAAATTCAACAAGGATACAACATTATTAGATAGAATTACCAGAAACAAGATCCAACAAGTACACATATATAGGAAAGTTTCCGAAAGCTGATACAAACATCTGAATAACCAATATAGGGCAAAAAACCGCCCTCAACGATTCCGAATATCGAAATTATTGCCACATATTTATTAGTCTTCTACTCCAGTTTCACCAATGGATCAGAAACTGGGCAATACTCCCTAATATTCCCGAAAAGACGATTCGGATCGATCTCTTACATCCTCGCCTTCGCCACCACCATTGCCGATCCCTCGCCCAACCCACTTGCCCCAGGCCTAGTCCATGTCTCCTTGAACTGGTCCTCAGTCACTCCTGCATAAAAAACCCAAATTTAGGGTTAGATTCAGTGAGTTTGGACAACTAAACCCTAAAATTTAGGGTTAGTCTAATGAATTACCTTTGCCCATGGCGGCGGTGGACGAAATGCCGCCCTGAACGGTCTTCAAGTACCGATCATAGTAGTTCGCCCCCGACCATTTCTGATGGGCGAGCGTGTCGACTCCATTAATCCTCTCCTCTCTCTGGATCCTCTCCACATAGGCGAGCATGCCCCGAGTGGCAAAATCCTTAGCGAAAGTATCGACCACGAGCGCATCCGCGTGGAAACCCGCCAGGGTGATGAATTGCCAGCAAAACCCGAGCTTTGCGATCATCGGGATGAAGTCCATCATTTGAATATCGGTCATGCCCGATGCGTCCCAGTTGAACGAAGGGGAAAGGTTGTATGCCAACATGACCTCGGGCTGCCTCGACTTGACCCCCTCGGCGAAGGACTTGCACTCGATGAAGTCGGGGCTTGACGTCTCCATCCAGATGATGTCCGCATGTTGCGCGAAGGCCCATCCTCGGACTACCGCCGCCATGACCGATCCCTTGAACCTAAAGATATATATAGATAGTACATGTTATTGATTAACCTTAAGCTGATATGTGAAAAATGTTATTTATTTAATTTTTTTTAATATTTCGAAAGTTTAAACCTGCACGTTCTGATACTATATAACAGTTCAGGTGAAGTACTTAACTAACTGTCATAAAACCTAGGGTTAAAGTTGGGATTTACCTGTAGAACCCTTCGCGGGTTCTGGGAAGATCCCAGTCCCAGAAGAGGTTCGAAACACCGAGTCTCTCGGCAATCTCACGCGCCTGCTCGTTCGAAACACACTTCTCGAAGCTCGTCTGCCTTCCCCACTCAGTTAGCCTCCTCGACTTCTCCTCCGCCCCGAGATTCATTGCCCTAATGGCATCCACCACGGTGTCGGAGAAAGTCTTCATTTGCGCCATCGACACCCAATTATCCTCAAGGGCTTGGAGCTCGGCTCCCGACTTCCCGGCCGCCATAGCCTCCGCCAACAAGGTAGCCAAACACCGCCCCTTGAGACTCGGGTTCGTAACCCCGAGAATAAACTGGTGGTCCCTCGGGTCGATGTTCGTCTGGATCAACGTTGCGGCCACCGCATCGGTCCTCGCCACGAGGACCGTTTCCGTCCCCATGACGTCGAACTGAAGCCTGGCCGCCACGAGCCGGTTGATATGCTCGCTTATCGCCACGAGAACTTTCCCGGCCATGTGGCCGCACTTTTTCGTCACCGACGATTGGTCCTCGAGGTGGACCCCGGCCGCACCACGCTCCACGAAGAGCTTACAAAGCTTCACCGTGGCGGTAGTACCGCCGAAGCCGGTATCGCCGTCAGCTATAATCGGTTTCAGGTAATCCACGTAAGCGGTCCGGGCCCGCTCTTCCCGACTCATGCTCATTCGGGCCTCGTGTTGCTTCCGATCGTGGTATTGTTGCGCAAAGTAGAGATGCTCAACCTTGTTCGGAACGGTATCGTACGGGTAGTCGGCGAGATCGGGTCCCGGCTCGTTAGTCGAGGTGTGGGTGGAGGAGCACTGCCAGCCTGACACGTAGATGGTGTCAAGGTGCTTAGCCATCATGGTGACCTGGACCGGGTCCAGTGCACCGAAGGTTCGGGAAGCGGTGCCGTTGGCTTGGTGGGTCTTGAGGGTCATCCATAGCTTCTTGGCTAGCTGGTTGGAGCCGTAGCTTTGTTGGAGGGTGCCACGTAGGGACACCACGTCACGAGCCGAGTAGGGTCTCTTGGTCAGCTTGAACCGGTCAGAGCTCCACCATTGTTGCACCGCCGCTACTTCGGCTTCGAACCGCCCTTCTTCCTCCATTATCTGCATGCATTTCAATCATTAGATAAACGGAAATTAATTATTATCTAATTAAAAAATTATAATTCCGCTTAATTCAGTTTGATTAAGTTAAAAAAATGTTACTTAAGAAATTTGAAATTTAAAACGCATCATTATAACTTTTACCAAAAAAAAAATATTATTATAACAAATCAATAACTAGTTATTATATAGGGTTAAGAAAAAGAACGGTCTCAAATATAGATTATGTTGCTAATCGTCGTCTCAGATTTAAAATGTCGATATTCATGTCCAACTATTAGATCTGTTTATTTTTATTTTTCTTCTCATAAAATTGACGAAAAAAAACCATATTTTTAAGCTGAAATAAGCATAAATCATGAGAATAAATATGATACTTTAAAAAAGTTTTAAAAAAAAAATTGTTTTTCTGCCTAAAATGTCAATAATAAATAGGCCGATTTTAACGCTAAAATCTATCGAAAAAGTGGAAAGCAACAAATATAATATAGTTATGACATCGAAGATTAACTTTTTAAATCTTAAACAACAGTTAACAACATAATTTCATAATTTGAGGTTGATCTTAAGATCTTAATATAGTACATATTTTGCATGCGGAGAATTAAGGGAAATGATGAATAAGTGAATAAAAGAAGCTAGCTAAGCTTACCATTGAAGGGACTGAGAAAGATGCAGCCATGGCTAGAACTTACTGAGATCGACAAGAAGACTTTGGGAAGTGAGAATGTTATGAGAATGTAAATGCAGTGAAGAACTTCGATGATGAAGCTCCTTCATTTATAGTAAACAAAAATTATTATTGAGGGGCCATTTGTGATAAGGCAGGACACAAAATTCAAGAAAATTTGCCAACTTGGCGTATATATATAATATAATAATTGAAACTTATCTATCTATATATTGCAAATACATATAGAATATAACTCATTTGTATAATTTATCTATAAACGTTTTTTTTTTTTAAATTCCGGTAGAAAATATATATTATATATATAAGCGTCGAAATAAAGTCTTTTCTGATTTGATATTGTGAACATCTAATGTATGTATTGGTTCGGTCAATAGTCTATCAACAGGCTAAGTATAAGATATAGTCGATAGTTAATTAAGAAGAAACTACAAAAATAAACTTTAATTATTATTTCGTTAAAATTATATATAATATATATATGAGGTTGATACATGTTTGAAAACTAGTAGAGTTATTTATCGGGGGTTGCATGAATCATGAGTGGGAAAAGAACAAGAGGTGAAACTTGTCTCAAGAGACCTGGTATCGACATGCACGTAGGTTGTATATGGCCGCTCTGCAAAACTTAACAATGTGCGTTCCCGCCATTCTTGTCGTTCTCTCTTGCATGTCTTCATTTGCTTTTCATGTTTTCCACATACATACATATTGTCCTCGAATTTGATCTTTTATTTCTTAATTTTCTCAAAACAAGATTATGATTGTTAAAGTTGCTCGATAAAAGTATATAATGTATGAATTGAGTGTCACCCCAAATTCGAGCGACTCTATCACTACTTGTTTAACTTAACTGAGCTTGTTGTTCTCATAAAAAAAAGGAATTTTTATTGAATTTGAATAGTATATCTTTGACTTATATATATAAACTTTGTATTAGTTATTTGATACAAATCATGTGTATTATAATCTACATATTGAAGCGCGCGACGATGACATCATGATTTAATCCAGAATCATTTTGCGACGATGACGTCACGACTCAGTCTAGAATCTTTACCTTAATAGGTGATCAGGATTTCAGAGATCGATACTTTACTCTTTAGATACCCAGCTATTATCTCCGGCATGTAGGTCATTTTCCTTGTATGCCCGATCATGGTCCGGGTCGGTTATGACAAGTATATAATGCCTCCAAGCCCGAACGACTATTCCACGAGGAGTCTAATGGATAGGGGTTTGAGGAGGGTGCGATTAAACATCTTTATCGAACCCGAAACGAACATACGAGCCACCAAAAGGTTACTTCGTGCTTAGAAAATTCGTCGACATAGCTAAATCAGCAGTTGGTTGGTCCCTCTCTACTAAAGATGATCGAACCCTCTCTTGTAAGAGAGGATCGACCGCTCTTCGTAATGGAGGATCGACCCCTGTCTCTGTGTATGATTAGATGTCGACTCCTCTCACCTAAAAGGAAAGCAATCCTTACATTCATAAAATCATTACAATCAAGTTTTCTAAATAAGGTGACCAATTAATACTCGGAATATATGGGGCATTCAATGACTCCGCGTGCAATAAGTGATCCCCAAAAGGTAAGAAACAGTATACGCATTTTTATACATAGAGGGTCGGTACACCATTAATGTGTACGCCCCTTACCATATTGACCGTCCCTTATAAATAAGTTTGCATATCTCGTTTGAAGGTTAGACACACATTCTTGATATACTTTCTATATTTTCAGTTCTTAGATACTCTATTTATGAGGACAAACTTAAGCATCAGATGGGGATCACCGGGTCCAACCCCAGTCCATCCTTTTGTGCAGGTCATGATGCGTCGAAGGTCGAGCTCAGGTCCCACTCGGAGATCGGAATTAATCAAAGTCCAATTCAACTTAATTAAGCTCATTGTCCTAGCTTGGATTCATAAAATGAGAAATTTATGTTAAAGTGGAGTTATTCCTCTCCTTATAATAGTGTCTGAAACTAATTTTAGTCGATTTTACACCCGTATGATAAGAACATGACATGAAAACAATCTCATACTTAAAATAACAAAGAGATATCCGGAATGAAGCCCAACTTTAAGAGGGAAATAATCAAATTTCAACCATTAATTATAGAGATTATTAATCTAATGATTAAAAAATCCTTTACAGTTAGTTTCGAGTTCAACACCATTTTTTCAAAATCAAATTAATTAACTCAATTCTCCGAGGCTGAAGAAGCTGCAATATCCCCGGAAGAGGCGGCAATATTTTATTTATTTATTTATTTTAAAAATGCTTTTTTTTTTTTTTTTTTTTTTTTTTTTTAAAATAAGGTTATATATAAAAGTAAATAGGAAAAACAAAGACTGACAAGTCGGTTAATTATCTGGAATTGGTTATATGGATCGCATGGATCCACGTCACAATTGTTTGTTTGTTGGACAGTGCCTACACTTTACAAAATGTATCAGCCAGTGGAGGAAGGACACATGGTGAGACTACCGTCACACGTCTGTCACCACATGGCTAGTAATTAACTCCACACGTGTGTTCTTCAAATTACGGCTTGCTATTAGGTGTCATATGTCACCGTCCCGTGAATCGATCGATCAACCAAATATACCAAATACAGAGGTTTTATTATAAAGTATAAAGTATATTTACTATGGTCTATGGTTATTATTATTTATTAATTAGATGCCGTATTAACTTTACTGGTTTGCCTAATAATAAAGAAAACGTTAATAATAAGGGCTCCAAGGTACGTTTGTGAGAAATATAACATTAACATGAGTATTATTGAGTCTTGTGGTTTAGTAGGTAAGAACGCTCATTTTTATATGGCTATTTATTGCCGAAGTATTATGCTCGAAAATTACTTGAGGACTTAGGAGTCACATTGTGGTGACCTGATCATTAATAGGTTTTGCATTGTCCACATACCGCATTACACATAAAAAGTGGCGCGTAAAACTAAGCTTAACGAACCAGACTATTGAGTATAGTAAGCTTCTATTGGGCTACGTTGACCAATCTCGCCTTGTTTAATGCATCATGCACGAATCGACATTTTGACTATACAAAGCTCCTGATGGGTCTACGTTGACCAGTTTCGCCTTATCCACATATTTAAGCATAAAATAAGATGAGGCGAGTTGAATTAGCTAGAGTTAATAACATACCAATCATTTGATTATATTAAGCTATTGGTGGAGTTACGTTGATCAGTCGAATTACCACATTCTGCTTCAAACATATAAGATGAGGCTAGTACTGTTATACTAAGATGTTGGTAAGACTGTCAATAGCGTATAAAGTAAGTATGGTCAGAAATATCGTAAATAAAAGAGTCGGAACATTATATAATGAAATAGTTAGAATCATTATTTTATTAAAAAAAATTAAATATATTTTGTTTACAAGTTGTTCGGTTGATGAAAGGAAATAAGAAGAAATAGAGAGTCCCGAGGAGAAAATATAGAAGGAAAGAAGATAAGTGGAAGGAATGGGAGTCGAGGAAGATGACAAGTGTTTAACCCATGCTAGCATAACATTCATGAAGTTTAGCTCATCCCATTATTTATTCCTTCCATACCACCCCATACTCAATCTACTAATTCACAATAAAAATAAAAAATAAAAAATCTACTAAATCACATCATATTTGCATTGTTGAATCTTTTTATTTTAATAATTATTTACTACTATTTCAATTTTCGTTTCCGAACAAATTTCTAGTTTCGTCCCTCATTATTAACACTAGGTAATTTGTTAGATCACATCTTGTTCAAACCTTATTTTAGATTATTGGCGATATAATAATGTGCTTCAAAAAGATAAACGTACAGGATTTGGTTCAGTTGCGGTATTGAATTAATCACGTCGAAAACTATATAATATTTTAAATATAATTTATTTTATTTTTTAATTTTAAATTTATGCGTTCTCTCTTATAATATACCAGCTGCAAATTCAACGGTATTTTAATAAATATAAAGCTAATAAAATAGAAAAGACACGAACGACGATATATAATATAATATATAATATTAGTAGTTATTTCCAACAAATCAGGAAGAGTTATCTTAATTAGGGAAGTGTGAAAAGGTAGAAGAGACGGCGGTGGCGGCGGCGGCGGCGGTGGTGGTGGTGGTGGATGGATGAGATCAGAAAACCATAGAGTCGGTTGGTTAATGTAGCTGAGTTCAATTTGAGGTGGTGGTCTACGTGGTGGTGTCATCTCTTTTTGGATTAGGAATTGAGCATTCCGAGGTACCAAATTATTATAGATCATACAAAATATAACAATTTTAGAAGAACAACTAATATTTCTTCTACGAGTTATAATTATAAAAAAACAAACACTACTTTGAATATTTTGCAAAAAGTTAAACTTAATTATATAAAATATAGGAAAGTGTGCAACCATTATATAGTAACCGTAGTATAATTGCTTCATACTTAGATTAATTTCAACTTATAACTGCTAAAATGCTGATTATAAATATGTTTTCATTTCAATAACTATAAACGAGAATTAAGCCCTTAATATTTAGTTAAATGATGAAACGATAAACAACTACGTAATATTACATGATTTTCTTCACAAAATTATGCTCCGACCATCTTGGTGTTCCTGGTTTTTTTTTTTTGGCCAACGTGTTCCTGGTTTTATTATTATTACTTATTTGTCGGATAGAATGAATATTGATTGTAGTTAGTTAAGTTAGATTTTTTAAGTTGAGCTAATTAATATGATATATAGAACAATCACGGTTATATATATTTATATGAGAAATAATACACGGTCTGACGCGATCGACCGCAGTCTGACCGTGTTAAAGTGGCAATCAACAGATTAGACATTGAACCTGTCACATAAGTGGTCCGATCTAGTAAAATAGTAGAATGTATATAATTTCGATTCGATTAGTAAGTTTGGTTAGATCAAATAAATTAGTGTAGATTTACCAATTCAAATAATAAAAAATCTAGATTGGGACCCATGTTTATAAATTAATATTTTGAATGAGTATATATATATATATATATTTTTCTAGAACTGGTCGAATAGAAACCGATCACATTGTCGGTTCAATGTTCGGTCAAGTTTTCAAAATACTAATCAAAGTAGTTAATTACTTCGAAAGTTGTTAAAAATTACGGTCAAGCGGTATATCATTTATATATCTATTATATAATTTAAGCCTAACATAAAGCCCAATGATAAGCCCAATATTGGTACTTTCTTGCGATTCCATAATTCTGCAACTACTTTTTTTTTTTTTTTTCTCTAAGAAGTCATAAATGGCAGGGCCCAGACAGAGATGGCCGATGCAGCCTTACTTCTCCGACGGAGTTTCCCCCTCAAAACCCGCCACCCTCCCGCCGTCTACGACATAACAACATCATTCCGATCTTGAAGAATCTACAGCTTTGATTGGATTCCATGGTACTTATCTCTGCGGATAGTCAATGACACGAATCATCATTTTTCAAGCCACCACTTCAAATTGCCATCTCCGCTCCGTATAGAGGATCCTGATCTGGGCTCTAGGTCAGTTTCTGATTAAGCTCTTACTCATTTGCATCTGGAAATTTATGCCTTTAAGCTCAGCGATCTTGAAAAACCAATCTTTTCATTGGTTTAATAGCAATTGGGTTGGAATGTGATGTAGAAACTGTATATTGCATGCAAACTGTTTGATGAAATGCTTCACTGTTTAGGGAAAAAAAACTTACTTTGACCTGTATTTGTAGTTCTTTGTGGAGGACCGTTGCGATGATTCTGAGAAAGAAACTGTGTCAAATCCTTCTGTGGGAGATGGAATTCCAGTGTGTTAACGATCAAGCTCGGTATTATAGCTCAAAAGTAGATTTTAAGCGAATCCGGCCAATGATACAGAAGAGGATACAGAGCAGGGCTAAGGAATATCCAATCCATAACATGATCCCTGTAGCCCAGGAGGCGTTAAGAGAAAGATCAATGCTTATTCAGGGCGTGTCGTCTCTTCTCAAAATGCTACCAGTTGTAGCTTGCAAGTAAGTCTCTTAGTGCTCAAGTAAGTGCAAATCTACCATTTCTGTAAAAACTGCATGAAATAGCGGAATCTGAAGCATGAAATTTCTCAATTAAATCCAACTTAAACTGCAAGAAAGTTTGTGTTCCTTTTGCCAATGCTAATGATTCTGATAGTGTATATGGTATTGCTGATGGAACAAGACAATGCGAAATGTTTGTTCGTTTGTCGTTTTCCATTTATTATCTGCCGATGAACGCATATCAAATTAAAGCTATGAAACAAGTAGCTGGAAAATTAAAATTGGAATTGGCGCAATTCGTAGAATTGGAAGCCTTTGCAGAATTCTAGGTCAACGATTACGTGAGTTTCTTAAACAATCCCAAGCAAAACATCTCACTGTGGCATAACAGATATTGACTATCTGTACTGGGACGACTGGTTTTGTTTAATCCGTTATCTATGGAATGAAGCTTCTCCAGGATTACCATTTGCATATGTTTCTATCAAGTAGATTTCTATAGCATGCTCTGTGTTTATCCGACTTCGAGGTTAAATTAGGATTTCTTTGCTTGAATATGAATAGGACTGAAACTAATCTCATGATATTGTCAATATCCTACAATTTGCAGGTTCTGTCCTGAAGTATACATTGGAGAGAAAGGCCACTTAATCAAAACATGCCACGGTTTCAAGCGCCGTGCGAAAAACGGGGTCCACGAATGGGTCTACGGAGGTCTAAACGACGTTCTTGTTCCCGTAGAAACATTCCACCTCCATGACATGTTCCAAGACATCATAAAACACCAAGAACGGTTCGATTATCCCCGAGTCCCTGCTGTTCTCGAGCTCTGCTACCAGGCCGGGGCCAATATCCACCACGAAAGTCAACACCCTAGAGTTGACTCCGGCGAAGAATGTGATCCCGATCCCTATTCGACCGTAATAATCGCTAATAACACTTTGAAGGCGTGGGAGAATCTTCGATCGAGCGTGAAGAAGCTGCTGTTAGTCTACCCTGCAAGAGTCTGCAAGCATTGCTCGGAGGTCCACGTGGGTCCCTCGGGACACAAGGCTCGGGTCTGTGGGGTGTTCAAGTACGAGAGCTGGCGTGGGACCCATTTCTGGAAAAAGGCTGAGGTGGACGATTTGGTGCCTCCGAAGGTTGTGTGGTGGCGGAGGCCTCATGACCCGCCTGTGCTTGTGGATGAAGGTCGGGAATTCTACGGCCATGCTCCGGCGGTTGTTGCCCTCTGTGCGGCTGCCGGAGCTGTGATTCCGGTGAAGTACCGATGCCAGATGAAAACCCAGGGATTATCTGCACCTGAGAGATGATGATGATTTGGTGTCAAAAACAGATTTTGATTGAAATTTGTATCCCATATAGTTAGATCATAGATGTAGTTTGTTAATGTAAAAATGATTAGCGTTAATTTTGTAATTGGTCCTCAAACTCACGCGAATATGCAATGTGGTCCTCAAACTTTGATTTCTTCCTTGAGCTTATTGAATAATTGGATTCTTCTACCATGCTCAAAGAGCACCATGCTATTGGTTTTTTTTTATTATGGTAGACTTAATTGTAACATATGTAAAACTTTAAAAGTATGAAAAAATATGAACTTTTTTAACAACACCTAATATTTGCATCATACTATTAATAATATTAATTTTCCTATATGTTTCACATTTAGGGTAATAGAAAAATACAAAAAAAAAAAAGTACAAAAAACATGATACTTTTGGAGCATGATATAAAGATTATGAATAATTGATTTGTAGAAGCTAATTGGAGAATTGATGATGCTCCGGAGGTGATTCGTCGGGAGGATGGACTTTGGCCGTTCATCTTCACTTCACAAATTCAAGCTTTAGAGGTACTCCGAAATGGAGCCTTTAGGGCACGTTTGATTGCCGGTATTGCGATATCCTAATACCGGTATTAGCTAATACATGCTTAGCTAATACAATGTTTGATTGAGCCATGTATTAGGATATCCTATACAATGTTTGAATGAACTCTGTATTAGGATATCCTAATACAATGACTAAAAGACCTAAATACCCTTACTTGCATTTTCAATGAAGATATATTTTACATATGATTAATTTAACAATGATAAAATTTAACAAAAAAAAGTAACTTCAATTATTTAAAATAATATTTTTCATAAAAAAAAATCAAATTTATTTATAAATAGTAAAAACTATTTTTGCTAATGTATAAATGTATATATATAAAGAAAATAGTACAAAACAATTGAAAAAAGTGATTAGCCCGACCCGACCCGAACAGCTCGAATTGCTCAGCCCGGCCCGAACCGCACAGCCGACCCGAATTGATCTGCATGGCCCGAACCACCCAGCCCGGCCCGAACCGACCAGCCCAGCCCGAACCACCCAGCCCGGTCCGAACCGCCCAGACCGGCCCGAACCCCCCAGCCCGGCCCGAACCGCCCAGCCCGGCCCAAACCGCCCAGCCCGGCCCGAACATGACTCGGCCCGACCCGTGTCCGAAGTTTCGATGTAAACAGGGTTCGGCCCGAAGCTACGATGTAAACAGTGAGAGTTTGCCATATATTACAAGGGTAAATTGGTAATTAGAAGATTGGTATTAGCTAATGCTTTACTTTTAGATGGTATTAATTAATACCAAATTCCTTCTATAATTGAGTATTAGCTAATACCAAGTATTAGCTAATACCGATACCAAGTTGACACAAACACGGTATTAGCTAATACCGATATTAGGATATCGCAATACCGGCAATCAAACGTGCCCTTAATGTCCAAGGGATGATCCTTCATCTCTGGAGGCCGGATTCGGTGATGCCTAGTACGGAATATTTTTAATGAAAAGTGCAGAGTACCTTCATTAAAATACTATTTTTTTAAGCATCAAAACTATTTGAAGTTTGTTTGACTGAGTTCGAACTTGACTGATGAGGCCAAACATATATTAAGATACTATATATATATTAAAGCTCGATAAGGCTTCCAAGAAGACAATATATCCGAACTCGAATATTAATTAAGCTGATTTAAAGTATAACTCACAAGTAATTTGACTCGTTTACGTTCTAATGATTATATTTAAGTATTACATTTTATATTATATTGTAAGAGTAGAATCACATACTTATATATAATGTAAAAAAGTACTTGTGTATATATATATATATAATTAAGAAAATAGCAAAACGTTATTGATTATTATTAATCGTCAATACATGCTCACATACATTTATTTGCTACTATGAGATAGAAGAATAAGTTCAACATGAATAAAAAAACAAACAAATTAAAAGGCAACTACAAAATGGCAGCTTATAGTAGTAAATATTCTAGCACACACAAATAATAAATTCAACCGACCGATATTCTTAGTTGACAAACCCACACTTCTTGCGGATCTCACCGGCCTTTCCGGTAAGGACCCCGACTCGCCCGAGCTTGACCATCGAGCGGGTAAAGTCCTTGTAGAAGGTCGAACCGTGGGTTGTAGCTTGCTTCTTAACGTACGCCTTAGTCTCAGGGTCGTTAAGAAGCGCCGCGTCGGATTGGAAAAGACCGCGTCTTTTAAGGACGAGGGTGTAGTAGCTCGAGCTATCGAACGTCTTGAAGCTTCCCGGGTCCATTTCGACAAAGGTGGTTATGTCGTTCGGGACATTCGCGCACTTGCTCCTCAACTTAGCGGCGTATTTAGGGTCCAATTCCGGGTCGCTGTCTCCCTTGCCGGTAAAGTTGTAGAGTCGGTTGGTGAACGTGAAGCAGTGACCGGTTCCGATGGTGTGGCCCCCCGACAAGACGACGAGGTCTTTCGCGGTGAGACCCGCATTCTTAAAGGTTGTCTTGAGGGTGGTAATGTTGTCAGAAAAAGCCGGCAGCCCTCGAGTGTTAATCGCTAGCGATACTCTTCCATCTCTTCTCCCTGTTTCTACATCCCAGTATGGTCCATTCACCTATCACACAAAATTCGAATAATAATCAAGTTGTTAGGCGTAACGTAAAGTGCCAAAAAGTGCGTATTTATATAATTGTTATAACACTAATATAATCAAAGATGTAAACATTTTGTACCATCAGAATTGTGTAAATAAAAGTAAAGACAACTGCATTAGTAGAAAAATAACTTTTGATTACCGGCGCTTACTCAAGCGTCGCAAACATTTTCACAATAACCAGATTAATTCAAACTTGGCGACGCTTTGTAGTAGTATCGTTTCTTCATATATTCTTTTAACATTATTAAGTTTTGATTTAGGTGACTCAATTTTTCAAGAAAAAATTATTTTAACGACAGTTAATTGTATTACCACTTGCATGCACTGTCGCAGTGTTTTGTTTTTCATGACGATGATTAGAAATGATATGTATTCATGTTGAAAAAAATGTCGCTATTTCATGACGACGCATTTTTGCATCGCAATAAACCATTTCTACTCTTGGCTAAAAAAAAATCATTTCTACTGTCACTAGAAGTTAGTTTTCTTGTAGTGCTAGCGGTAGTGCACTATAAGAGATATATGTACCAGGGCAACCACATCTCTCGTCACTAGGGCCAAAATGTCGGTACACGATACAACACCCGGGCACACTTTCTCGAGTCTAGCCTTGGCATCATCGATGATCTGAAACCCTCTGAGAAATGCGTTGGGAGGCGCACTCCTCTCGGTTGGGTTGCTTGCGTTCGTCGTGGTCAACATTATCGAGCCATCACAACCACCCTAAACCAAAACATGTGGCAAGTTAGTTAATATGTTCGAACCAAAATATGCATATAGTGTATACTAAACAACCATATATCAAAGTTTAGTATGCAAAATATATGATTTTTTTTTTCCCTAATCAACATTATTGATTAATTAATTACCTTGAGGATACAATCATGGAAGAACATCCTCAACGTCGGAGCGGCTAAAGTACGGGCACGGGCAATGTAGCTAGCGGCGACCTTTTTTACGATAGCCTCGGCTTTAGGGCATGTCTTCTTGTAGAACCCGATTTTCAAGCTCTGAGCATCGACCGAAGCTACTAGTAGAACTAGGAGAATAGCAGCCAAAAAAAGCTTCTGGTAAGCTGCCATTACTCTAGTTTTGCTAGTAGGTCTATTGCTATTCCTGTTTGGAAGTTAAATCTGTTTGATGAGTATTTGCAACATGGATCATTAGGCCTTTATAGTAGTGATCGTGAGAGTAAAGGGTGTCTAAATGATTGGACAAACTGTCATTACATATTAAAAAAAAATTAAAAAAATATAAAAAAAATCCGCCAATGAAAATGAATGACTTAGTAGTATCGACTCTAACTCATCATAGTACGTAATGTTCCAGATTTTCTTCATATGATCTGAAGTTTTCCCAACTAAACTGGTGAATATATAATAAGCGCATGCACTTGTTCTAGGGTTTTTTTTCCAACCAGACTTGGTGAACAATCGGCGCATGCAGTTGCTCACAATTGGGGTTTTTTTCCCCAACCAAACGTAAGTAAACCATCATTGCATGCACTTGTCCCGTCAATGTAGCATATTAATGTAGTTAAGAAGCCGAACCTTTTAAGCTCAGTTTTATTCATCTCCTCTTACCGCATCTTATGTTAAATGCGGTATAATTTAGACCTGCGGGTGGGACAAGAGGTCAATAATCAGCGCATGCGTTTGCTCACGATTTGATATATTTTTTTTTAATCAGGCTTGTTGAATAATCAGAATATGCACTTGCCCTGTCAACGTGTAGCCCCGTCAACATCCTATTATAGTCAAGATGCTAACTCGTTAAGCTCAATTCTACTCGCATCCTCTTACATCCTCTTATGTATGATGCTGCGAGTATGTAGACTAACCAATGCATGATATTTTAATCAACTTACCACGAATAGTCCCTCCGAAGGGTTTTGAACTTAAAACTTAATATAACTACTCTTAATCCCTAAATTTTATACCACTATGTGTTTATTGTAATATTATTTATACACACCACCCTTTATTATTAATTATAAACACATGAACACGGCAGTTCAACCTCCACGAAAGTGAAAGCAAAAATATTCCCAATTAGAGAATGTCAAAGAGTCAGTTGAACATTAATTAATTCATTAATTATGTAAAATCCGTTATGAGCTAGCTTTGACCTTTGAATAGTAACGTGGGATACACCCTGTTAATGTGCATTGCTTTACCAAACCTCATGAACGTGATTCCTAGTCAATAGTCATGATCGGTTAATAAATATGATGATCAATAATTAATTAATTTTGTCTAATTTATTATTTCACACGACTTCTCCACAGTCGTCTTCTTCTTCTGATCAGTCTAGTTTATTTATACATAAAAGGGTATCGGGTCGAACCGCCCCGGACCGAAGCTGTTTAATTCATTTTCTGGTCCAACAATGGACCAAATACTAAATTTGCTATTATTTATAGGTGAAAGAGCTGATTTGATTAGAAACGAAATGGAACTAAGGGAAATTTGCTATTATTTTTTGTTTGGTGCTCTGTATCCACCTCTTGAATTCGGAAAAAAAAGATAAGGGAAAATTTGAAGATGCTTCCCAGAAGGATCAATGTCTGGATGAGGATGATGCTGCTCTATTCTTTGTGGACCGGTCAGGAAGCAACACACAATTTCTGTTTATAAGGAATATGGTGAATTCCCTCATGTTGTAGAAGCGGGTAGAGGACAAAAAAAACATGTTTGGGTTGATGAAATTTCGCGTATGTATGCTGAAAAACGAGCTATTAACAAGATCACGATACACTATCGTGGGTTTCTCTTTCGTGGCATCCAGATTCGAGGACGAATCTTCTCTTCCCCGGAGAGAATGATGTGGTTGAAGTATCGGATTTTTCCCTATGAATATAAGTTTTCGAGTGGAAACGGCGGTTTGAGAAAGACCCATAGTATATTATGGGGTTTGACGGTTTTAGGCCAAATTCCTTCGTTTATATGGTCAAATTTGCAGTTTTGAGTTTCTTTCAGTCTTTTTTATAATTTGTCGGTTTTGTTTGGTACTTTATTGTTAATTTCGGATTTTGTATTAGGGTTATGGTTTTAGATTTCTCTATTTAAACTCTGTTAGCCGTCATTTACATTCAGTTTATTGATATATGAAAAAATAGAGGTTTTCCTCAACCTGCGTCAATTCTTCGGTATTATTCTGAATCAACGAATACTTGCGCTTCTATCCATCAAATTCTCGGTATTCCCTTAGAATTAACGGGTTTTTGTCCCATTTATCCCATCACACTGCATCATATGTGTGCGGTTTCAATAACTTTTTGATACAAAAACTAATATAGTTTGCACTTTAATTGAGTTTTTTTTTAATTGCAAAGTTAAGGTTGCTTTTTGATAGTTAATCCTTTAATTAATTTATTATTATATGAAGATAATGTAATCTTAGTGGAGAACAAGTAATGCATCTGCTATAACTGATAATGTCCAATTAATGATTGATTCCCGCTCTATTCAAACATATTTAATAATTCATAATGTACCGACGTGTTATTAAATAACAATGATTACCAGATGAGGAAGAATGTCATTGTCGTTGACTATCTATAATATTAACTTTCGCTTGTCAATATTCTTTCTAATAAGGACAAAAGTATTATGTGACTCGTAGGTGTTTGATTTAAGAAATCTTCAAAAATCGATGTAAAATTACAGAATTGTCCTCATAAAAAGGCATTTATTGGAATGCTTTAATGTTATGATATGAATGACTACACAAATAAGGAAAATTTTATAATTTTAAATCAATTTCTCGATTTTTTTTAATCAAACAAAAGCTACATGATCAATTCTATTTAGACGAAATATAATATTTAACCGAACTAGTACTTTTCCACAAATAAAACTTAAGTTAACAAATGAAAAAAAAAAATCAACTATTTATCCAAGTACCTAGATTTCAAGTATCAATTTGTAGTTTAGATATTTAAACCAGTCCAATCAGATTGTTAAGCTCCGGTTCAGTTCTTCAAGGGGTAAATCAGTATTAACACTATGAGTATACTTTGTCGAATCAGCTTGAATTGATTTTGGAACTCTTTTTTTTTTTAATTTAAAAAATTGATACAAACCTTAAAATATTGTCTAATGAGTCGGTTCGGAACTGATTTCGCAAAAAAATTATGAATCATTTCTAATCAAACCAATTCTTTCACCTATGAATTAGAACAAATTTAGTATATGGTCGACTGTTGAATCGGAACTTAATTAAACAGCTCCTGTCCGGGCGAACCGATCCGATACCCACCCATTACCAATTTGACATTTTTTTTTTTAATTTTTTTTTTCCAAAAACCATTATCCGAACATTTTTATATATATATATAAACAAACTAGACGGATCAGAAGAAGGAGACGACCGTGGAGAAGTCGTGTGAAATAAATAAAACAGACAAAATTAATTATTAATCATCATATTTTAGCGGCCAAACAAAAAAACATCATATTTGATATTAATTAACCGATCAGGACAAGGAATCACGTTCATAAGGTTTGGTAAGGCAATGCACATTAACAGGGTGTATCCCACGTTACCATTCAAAGGTTAAAAGGCTAATAACGGATTTTGCATAATTAATGAATTAATGTTGAACCGCCTCTTTGACATTCTCTAATTACGATATTTTTTATTTCACTTTCGAGGAGGTTGAACTGCCGCGTTTTTGTTTATAATAATAATTATTATATTAATAAAGGGTGGTGTGTATAAATAATTTTACAATAACAACTCATAGTGTTAATCACTAGTGTTAATTTAGTGATTAAGAGGGTTTACTTTCATAGTTTTATGTTTAAAACCTCTTAAGGTGGAACTCGCGATAACCTGATTAATATATAAAACCTTGCATGATTCACATACTGCATCAGGCATAAGAAGAGGTAAGTGGATACCCAATAGATTTGAACTTACCAGGTCGACCTCTTAACTATATTAGGTTGTTGGTGGACCTACGTTAACAGGGCAAGTGCATATTCTGGGTGTTCACAAAGCCTAATTAGGAAAAAAAAAAAACAGACTGATTATTGGCCTCTTGTCCCACTTGCAGGTCCACATACATTATACCGCATCTAACATTAGATGAGGTAAGACGAAATGAGTAGAATTGAGCTTAAAATGTCATCTTCTTATTATATACTAAGTGCTATTGGGGTTACATTGATGGGATAAGTGCATGCGCTGATTGTTCATTAAGTCTGATTGGAAGAAAAAAAAAACACACACAGATTGTGAACAACTGCATGCGGCGATTGTTCACCAAGTTTGGTTGGAAAAAAAAAAAACTCTAGACCAAGTAAATGCGTTGATTATTCACCAATTTAGTTAGGAAAACCTCATATCATAAGCTGGAGAGCCAGAACATTACGTAACAGAATGAGTCTAGAGTTACTATTACTAAGATGCTATTATGATGTTAAACTGATGTGACAAGTGCATGCGCTGATTGTTCATTAAGTTTGATTGGAAAAAAAAAAAAAAAACTGATTGTGAGCAAGTGCATGCGCCGATTGTTCACAGGTCTGGTTGGAACAAAGAACCCTAGACTAAGTGCATGCGCTATTTATTCACCAGTATAATTGGGAAAACTCCATATTATAAGCATATGAGCCAGAACATTACGTAACAGAATGGAGCTAGAGTTGCTACTACTAAGTCATTATTTTCATTAGCATATATATATTTTTTTTAAATAATAATAATAGCATGTAATGACAGTTTGTCATTTACTCTCACGATCACTATAAAGGCCTAATAATCCATGTTGCAAATACTCATCAAACAGATTAACTTCCAAACAGGAATAGCAATACACCTACTAGCAAAACTAGAGTAATGGCAGCTTACCAGAAGCTTTTTTTGGCTGCTATTCTCCTAGTTCTACTAGTAGCTTCGGTCGATGCTCAGAGCTTGAAAATCGGGTTCTACAAGAAGACATGCCCTAAAGCCGAGGCTATCGTAAAAAAGGTCGCCGCTAGTTACATTGCCCGTGCCCGTACTTTAGCCGCTCCGACGTTGAGGATGTTCTTCCATGATTGTATCCTCAAGGTAATTAATTAATCAATGTTATTGATTAGGGAAAAAACATCATATATTTTGCATACCAAACTTTGATATATTGGTTGTTTAGTATACATTATATGCATATTTTGGTTCTAACATATTAACTAACTTGCCACATTTTGGTTTAGGGTGGTTGTGATGGCTCGATAATGTTGACCACGACGAACGCAAGCAATCCAACTGAGAGGAGTGCGCCTCCCAACGCATTTCTCAGAGGGTTTCAGATCATCGATGATGCCAAGGCTAGACTCGAGAAAGTGTGCCCGGGTGTTGTATCGTGTACCGACATTTTGGCCCTAGTGACGAGAGATGTGGTTGCACTGGTACATATATCTCTTATAGTGCACTGCCGCTAGCACTATAAAGAAAACTAACTTCTCATGACAGTAGAAATGATTTTTTTTTTTAGCCAAGAGTAGAAATGGTTTATTGCGATGCAAAAATGCGTCGTCATGAAATAGCGACGTTTTTTTCAACATGAATACATATCATTTCTAATCATCGTCATGAAAAACCGCGACAGTGCATGCAAGTGGTAATACAATTAACCGTCGTTACAATAATTTTTTCTTGAAAAATTGTGTCACCTAAATCAAAACTTAATAACGTTAAAATAATATATGAAGAAACGATGCTACTACAAAGCGTCGCCAAGTTTGAATTAATCTGGCTATTGTGAAGATGTTTGTGACGCTTACTGATGTTTGCAACGCTTGAGTAAGCATTGGTAATCAAAAGTTATCTAAAGTTATTTTTCTACTAATGCAGTTGTCTTTACTATTATTTACTATGATTGTACAAAAAGTTTACATCTTTGATTATATTAGTGTTATAACAATTATATAAATACGCACTTTTTGGCACTTTACATTACGCCTAACAACTTGATTATTATTCGAATTTTGTGCGATAGGTGAATGGACCATACTGGGATGTAGAAACAGGGAGAAGAGATGGAAGAGTATCTCTAGCGATTAACACTCTAGGGCTGCCGGCTTTCACCGACAACATTACCACCCTCAAGACAACGTTTAAGAATGCGGGTCTCACCGCGAAAGACCTCGTCGTCTTGTCGGGGGGCCACACCATCGGAACCGGCCACTGCTTCACATTCACCAACCGGCTCTACAATTTTACCGGCAAGGGAGACAGCGACCCGGAATTGGACCCTAAATACGCCGCTAAGTTGAGGAGCAAGTGCGCGAATGTCCCGAACGACATAACCACCTTTGTCGAAATGGACCCGGGAAGCTTCAAGACGTTCGATAGCTCGAGCTACTACACCCTCGTCCTTAAAAGACGCGGTCTTTTCCAATCCGACGCGGCGCTTCTTAACGACCCTGAGACTAAGGCGTACGTTAAGAAGCAAGCTACAACCCACGGCTCGACCTTCTACAAGGACTTTACCCGCTCGATGGTCAAGCTCGGGCGAGTCGGGGTCCTTACCGGAAAGGCCGGTGAGATCCGCAAGAAGTGTGGGTTTGTCAACTAAGAATCGGTTTAATTTATTATTTGTGTGTGCTAGAATATTTACTACTATATAAGCTGCCATTTTGTAGCTGCCTTTTATTTTATTTTATTCATGTTGAATTTATTCTTCTATGTTATAGTAGCTAATAAATGTATGTGAGCATGTATTGACGATTAATAATAATAATCAGTAAAGTTTTGTTAATTTTTTAATTATATATATACACTGTACTTTTTTACTTTATATACATGATGTATGATGTAGTACTTCAATATAATTACTCAAAACATAAACAGTAATTAATTACTTGTGAGCTATACTCAAGATAAGCTCCATCAATATTCGAATTCGAGTTCGGATAACTTTCTTCAACTTGCAAGCCTTATCGAGCTTTAATAGGTTTGATGTTAAAAAGTAGTATTTTAATGAAATTTTGAAGCATCTTCTTTAACATATATATATCATCCACGTTCAATTCATCATTCAAGATGTTAGCTTTTGACAGCAAAGACCATATAATCATAACTTTACTTTAAAAGGTTATACTTAATTTGTTTCGGACTTGGTTAGACTGATTTGCATTGAATTGGTGCAATTTTTGTTCTAGTATTATTATTTTTACTTTTAAAAAAAAAAATTACTGATATTATATTATACACAAGAATTTACTTAATGTACACAAGAAATTAATGAAGCAGGAAAGGCACAAATAACGGCAGCTTACTATGAAACATTTGAAGACACAAATTAAATGAAAGAAACAAAGAAACAAGACAATAGTTGTTCTTAGTTGACAAGAGCACACTTCTTGCGGATCTCTCCTGCACTTCCGGTTAGGACCCCGACCCGACCGAGCTTGACCATGGAGTATCCAAAGTCCTTGAAGAAGGTCGAGCCTTCGGTGGTGGCTTGCTTCGTGACGTACGCCTTAGTCTCAGGGTCGTTAAGAAGAGCCGCATCGGATTGGAAAAGACCGCGTCTTTTAAGGACGAGGGTGTAGTAGCTCGAGCTATCGAAGGTCTTGAAGCTTCCCGGGTCCATCTCGACAAAGGTGGTCAAGTCGTTTGGTACATTCGCGCACTTGGTCTTCAATTGAGCTATGTAGTTGGGGTCCATGGAAGGATCAGTGTCACCTGTTGAAGTATAAAGATTAAACAACGCATTCACATATTATATGGCGTTGGGTTAAGTGATCAGTCTAAAATTTCACATTACCTTTGCCAGTGAAATTGTAAAGTCGGTTGGTGAAGGTGAAGCAGTGACCAATCCCGATGGTGTGGGCCCCCGACAAGACGACGAGGTCTTTCACGGTGAGACCTAGGTTGGCGAAACTTGTCTTCAGGGTGGCAATACCGTTGGTGAAAGCAGGTAGAGCGGCAGTGTCGCTTGCTAGCGACACTTTTCCATCTCTCCTCCCAGTCTCTACATCCCAATATGGTCCATTCACCTATATATAGTACAGTTAGTCAAGTGATCAGTTTAAAATGTCACAAAAATATGTTCGTATTAATTCATATTATATATATACACGTACCAAGGAAACTGCATCTCTTGTCACGAGGGCCAAAATGTCGGCACATGATACCACACCCGGACATGCCTTCTCTAGTTTAGCCTTTGCATCATCGAAGACCTGAAACCCTCTAAGAAATGCGTTGGGAGGCGCGCTCTTCTCGGTCGGGTTGTTTGGGTTCGTCGTGTTTAACAATAATGAGGCATCACATCCCTAAAAAAGTACTTACAACATTAAAAACCAAAACATGCATCTTTTAATGGATATAAAACCATACTGCAACAAAAAGAAGTAAGGCGACGCATATATAAAAATTACCAACACATTTTCCATTCCTAGCAACACTTCTCGTGACAAAATTATGGACAACGCTTAAAAGTGTCATAGTTAATCTTTCATTGCGTTTTTCAAACTACAAATCATTCTTTTAATAGCGTCACCATAAAGAACGTTGTAAATATTTAAACAACACTTCTACGAACCGTCGCTAAAGGTGAGCGTCTAAACATAATAATAATATGCAAAGTATATGATTTTGCTAATTAATGTTAATTACCCGAACGAAGCAATCATGGAAGAACACCCTTAATATCGGAGCGGCCAGAGTACGTGCACGAGAGATGTAACTAGTCGTGGTCTGTCTCACGATGGACTCGGCTTTGGGACATGTCTTGTCGTAAAACCCGACTTTCAGGCTCTGAGCATCGGCCGAAGCTACTAGTAAAACTAGGAGAATAGAAGCGCAGTGGAGTTTCTTGTGAGTAGCCATTACAATGGACTAATCAAATGGTCAAGAGGAGCAAGATGTATGTATATATTATCACTGTTTAAGTTTGGAGAAAGTTGATGATTTGAGACAATGGATTATGAGGTTTTATAAGCGTTAGAATAAAGCGTGTCGAAATCATTGGAAACCAACTAGCATTTACATATATTATGATGTTTTTTTAAAAGCATCATTTAGCCAAATGAATTTGACTTCTGTAATCGATAGCTTATTCTATATGCTAGTTGCTACCAACTTTCCTAGCTACTGCATGCTGCTCAGTGGACCTCTTCAATGGACAATCTATATACAAAGTCGTAGCTATAAGTTTATAATACAAATTATTATAGTTAGCATTATGCGTTTTGTGTGGAATTTAGTAGATGATAACTTTTGTGATAATAATAATAAGGGTTATATAAGAACCTAGCTATTTAGTGTCCTAAAATTTACCCTTTGTTGTTTTTTTTATGTTTCTGAATAAAATTGTTACTTTTGGATATCTCATAGGGTTAATAACTAAAAAACTGTCTAACGTTAACTTTATGTTAAAAGTAGGCGTCTGAAGTTTTAAATGTTAAACTGTAATGTCCAAGGTTTCAATTTTGTTAAATTTTGTGGTGTCTCGGTGTGATTACTTTAGAGAAGTCAATTCCGACGAAACCGACTGTCAAACTCGAGCTCCCATACACACTCCCTTTTCGTCTTCTTGCCGGGACCATCACCTAACAAGCTGGCCACATCCGCGCAAGTAAATCTCGCTCCGTTGTCGTTGGAAATCGCTCCACGCCGCTCTGCTAGAAACCTTTTATTTTGGATGTTCAACTTTTGGGTGAAATTTGACGTTTTTGTGAAAAGTAAGGAGTGATGGATTATGAGCGGGTGAGTTGGTTGATGAAAATGATTGAAATGAGATGAAAAGACGCGCAGAGACATCAAATTTCAACCAAAATGAAACCTAGGACAGTCCATTTTAACATTTCAAACTTCAGACACCTAATTTTAACATAGGGTAAACTTTAGAGAATTTTTTAATTATTAACCCTATCTCCTATTTCATTTTGGTTATTAATTTAATCAAATAAACTTATATTTCTTTAGGTTAGATGCTAATGCTATAAGTATTCTTCATTCGCAGCTAGAGACTCGGTGTATATATATATATATACACTAAAGACATGGACCAAGTTCTCTGTTCGACTCCTAATTATAAATTGTTTTCGAAGTCGTGTGCCTGAAGCTTTATATTTCTTCCGTTCCGTATATATCTTCACATGCATTATTAGTTTGGTACTAATGAATCGTTCATATATATATATATAACACTAAAACATATTTCTGCAAGTAATGATGTCACTGTGATTAAATCAGAAACGCGGGACTGATCTCTTCAATTAGTGAATACTTTACTGAAAATATATAAATTACAAGAACAAGTCAAGGGACGTTGTTTATATAAGAAGCCAATGCGAAGTAATGATTTAGCCAACTTTCGAGACAAGTATATTTTTTAATGAGAGGATTTTCAGCTTAAACCAAGTTTACATGATTCCAACATATATGATTTAAATTCCGAGGGTAGCATGCCGAGAAGTTCCGACTGTTTCTATCATAAAAAATGCCCTAAAAGTTGATTGATATTACACCTATGCCACTCAGACTAATTTCGGAACTACTCGGAACGTTTTATCGGAATCTCTAATATTCCTCCAACTACTGAAGTAGTAAAAACCTCCACTATGAAAATTATCCCACCTTCACAAAAGAAATTGTCCCGGGCACCATATATGTAAGTAGACTACCTTTTTCCTATAACTAGAGCAGCAAATCTCAAAATGCGTATAATTGTGTCACGTAACACAATTAACAATTTTGAACTTTAAAACACACCTGAAAAATCCGCATAATTACACAATATTACATAATTTAAATGTATATAAATCTATTTGTTTCCTTAGTTCCTATAATTTCATCTTCTCTTGAGTATCATAATTAAATAGTCATAACTTTTCCTACGATACTCTGATTTATATACTTTTTTTTCCATATGAAAGTAGAATTGATGACCTTCTGAATGACATATAATGATATGATATATTTATAACTTACATACTTGTTACTGTAATTTTTTTTTTTTAATTTCTCAATGGGTGTTCTAGGCGCCAAAACCTAGTATAATGAACGATTGTATCTGCTTAGCATGTAAGTGGTAAAATGTTAACAATACATACATTTTTCCAATCTCAATGCCCATATATTCTTCAAATATATATTAATTTAAAATTAATTTCCGGTAAACGTTAGTCAGTAATATTATACCATAATTTTTCACCGAGTAGAATCTCATATAAAATGTAAAATTAATAATTAGTTTATTTATAATAAGCAACTAGTCCATTTCCCCTGGCTTCATCATTCATTACCTTAGCTATTCATTTCCATTAATCCACTTCACATAATTAATTATGAATAAAGCTTTGCCATCTCAAGCACTTAGTAATTTGGTAGGAACAACAATAAAAAGAAAACATATCTTTGTCGTAATTAAGAAAGCCATAACATGATCCGCGACCATGCATTGATTCTGCTAATCGCCGCGTCAACGGTCAAACCATGCGACGAGTACGAGCTGCCTGCGCGCTTATATATGGGACAGGAGATCGAGCCGGCAACGGCGACAATTGTCATTATGTTATGTAATTAAGTAGTTAATAATTAATAATGTCTTGACAGTCATTAATATACATAATTAAATTATTACCAGTCTTTTGTTTTTGTGTGGTATATGTGTAATTAGTATATGATAATTGATCGAGTAATTTATCCAAAATTCTCGTTAAATACATTCTAAATTCACAAAATTAACCGAATACTTCTTTAAATATCAAAATTAAAATCAAAATTTATGCTAATGTTATGATAGTATCCCAACTTAATTGATCCCCTATTGGATATGATTTGATTTGACTCAATTGTAACATTAGTATTATAAGCTATCAGAGCTTAGCAAAGCTATAATTATATGATATGATACTTTGAAAAAGTATCTGGTTAATTTGTACATTTGATATTTTGTTAACAACGATTTTGGATGGATAATTGAAGGACGTACATGTTATCATCGTTTTGAAACATGTTTTGAAACATGTTGTACATTTTAAAATATATTAATACTAAAAACTTTTTTTTCAATATATTGTAAGTTTTTCGTACTTTTCTAATAGAATATATATAAATACACTTTTTGTTTTTATAAGATAATTCTCCTCTATTTTCTTTTGGATATTCTAGATGTTTCTGTTAGGAAACTTCTAGTTAAAGAATAAAATATTTAACTGTTATATTATACTTTATATATATATTACATGATTTGTGTTATATATATATAATCATTGATGTAGTTGTTACTGTTTTGAAAAAAGCGAATTGACCGCATTTTATATGGCTAAAGCCGCCCATGAAATAATCATATTCTTTCATATAGTTTATGGATTAAATTAAATATGGTATGACGAAATTATAGTGAATATATATATATATATATATACCAATTAAAGGGAGAGGAGCAGGTAAATTTACAGCCTCATTTCAACCAAATCCACCTAATTACATTATAGCCGCCCCATGCAAAGTGAAGTTTGTTTAATTAAGGCTACTATAATTTGACACGTTTTCATAATCGAAAATCCAAATTAATCAGTTAGCTATAACTATTACAAGATTATGAAGAGATGGTTAATTACCAGCTAATATATATGTATGTATGTAATGTATGGCAACAAGCTAGCTAGGACAAATGCATGCCCCTTTGGGCTTTGCATGTCTGGTTTCTCCAGCACTCTTGTACACTTATATATGTTATAACTTATAATATAGGGTTTATAGGTATTTTAATACTCTATGTTTGCCAACTTTTGACTTTTGGTTCCACATGTTTGGTTTTGGCTGGTACTATACGTTTGTCAATTGTATACTTTTGGTCTAACCGTTAGTTGACTGTTAGAGTTGACAATTAAATAATCACGTGATTTGCACATGCCTAGCCACAAAATTTGATTTTGTTCAATTTAGTCCTCAAATTTTTTATCATAACTTTTCATTTTTGCAATTTAGTCCTTAAACAATTTCAACCGCACACTAAAATTAAATTAACATAGGCATGGTCCGACTCATGGCTAGATCAGACCATACCTAGGTCAGCGAACTTGGACGACACTAATGGTCTGACCTAGTCATGGTCCTACCATATATAGGAGAATCAAAGCTTCCTCTATATATATATATATATATATATATATATATATATATATATATATATATCATTTTTGTTCATGTGTCCATGCACACCCTTGTATTAACATGTTATTAGCAATAAATAAAACTAATTAAAAGATTATTCATAAGTAGCACTTTTTTTCTTACGGTTTTACTTGTAACGAGTGAGAATTAGAAACAAACATACTACAAGTGATAAACATACTACAAGTGATGTCCTTTTAATGGAGCTCCTTATAACCACTCCGCGAAAAAAGAAAAAAAAAATCTATTTCCTAGCTACTAACTTTGATCACATATATCTCTATTATTAGAGCTGGGGCAGATATAACTAATCATTTGTATTGTAGTATTTGATTCCATACAATGACACTGACAAAAGCATTTCTAATCAAATAACATGCAATTAGCTCCAAGTTATAAATCTCCATGCTTCTCTGATCGCTAATGCATCATCAATAATATGGCAGTGTTATACAATAACCACATTTTGGCACTTGTATTGCTATGTCTTTTCGGGTTCATTATAGGGTCCGGTCGAGCTCAATTGCAGCTCGGTTTCTACGATAAGAGCTGCCCGAAAGCAGAGAAGATCGTGCTCGGGTTCGTTAAGCAGCACATCCCGAATGCCCCGTCCCTAGCCGCTGCCCTTCTGCGAATGCATTTCCACGATTGCTTCGTGCAGGTTCGATCGTGTCGCGAAATCTATGTGAACCCTAGTTAGTTAGCTCGACTTAATTATTAAAAAAAATAACTAAATTCAGTCTCAACTATGTTAAAATTTTGAGGGTTAAGAACTTAAAAACAGTCACAACTATATATTATGTTGCTAATCGTTATCTTAGATTTAAAATGTTGTTATTCAGCGGCAACACTATCAAATTTGTTGATTTATACTTTTTTCGACTGATGTTTGCGTCAAATTTGAAATTTTAAGCAACAAAAACTTGTTTTCCACTTTTCTGAAGTATCAGATATTTTTGCTCATGGTTTAACCCAAACTTTGAAAAATAATTATAAATTTTCTAAAGTAATTTCCTTACAATTTTGAATATTTCTTCCGAGCTTTTCTGTTTGAAGTTAGTATTTGGAAAATTCTTAAAAACACGATATTTGCAAGAGATTTTCAATATTTCCCTTAATTCATCTTACAAATAAGTCTCTTACAAATAACCGGTTACGACACATACAGGGTTGTGACGCATCCGTTCTTATAAACTCGACCTCGAGCAACCAAGCAGAGAAGGACGCACCTCCGAACCTTACTCTACGAGGGTTCGGGTTCGTCGAAAGCCTGAAGAGCTTGTTAGAAACCGAGTGTCCCGGAGTCGTGTCGTGTGCTGATATAGTTGCTTTGGTCGCAAGAGACTCCGTCGTGGTCACCGTAAGAAACAAACCCTAAATCTAATTAATTAAACCCTAGATTTTTCTTCTACTCACTTCAAATTAAATGTGCATATAGGGCGGTCCGTCTTGGCGGGTCCCGACCGGTCGGAGAGACGGGACGATCTCGACGTCGGCAAATGCGTTGAGCAACATCCCGCCCCCAACTGCCAATTTTACTACTCTCCAGACGCTCTTTGCCAACCAAGGGCTTGATCTCAAAGACCTAGTCCTTTTGTCTGGTAACTAACTATATATATATATATATTGTCATGTGAAATTTTAGACGGGTCACTTAATAAATCTAGTAAATCTAGTGTAATAAAATTTTGGAGTAATGAAGATGTGAATTAATTTTTATAGTTTAATATTCTCCATCATGTGATTTTTTTTTATTAAATTGGGGTTTAACTTGACATTATAGATTTTCAAATTTCTCAATAATCAAAATTGTTGCTTTCAACTTTTTTTTTTATTGATTTTGACCTTAAAATTAACATTTTAAACAACAAAAACATGTTTTCCACTAATTTGGTCACTCATGATTTAAACTTATTTAATGTTTAAAAAATTGTTAAATGTACTTTTTCACACCACATGTTTGACCGAATGTGGTTTTTAATACTGGGTGTGTAGTTTTATATACTTTTGGTACCAAACGTTTGAAAAAAAATGTGGCTTTTTGTACATCCGTTAGTTGACCGTTAGTTTTGGCCGTTTAATGACATGTGCAATCACGTGATCAAACATAAACTTTTGATTTTGTGCAATTTAGTCCCTCAAATATATTCATAACTTTTGTTTTGTTTAATTTAGTCCTAAAACTTTAAAATCAAACCCATTGAACCAATCGAAACCGTTCGATTTTGAAGTTTTGGGATTAAATTTTAAAAAAAAGTTAGGAATATATTTGAGGTACTAAATTGAACACAAAAAAAAGGGTCGATCACGTGACTTGCACATGTCATTTAACGGCCAAAACTAACGGATGTACCAAAAGTTACATTTTTTTAAACGTTTGGTATTAAAATTTAAAAGTATACATAACTAAACATCTAATACTAAAAGTCACATTCAGTCAAACATGTGGTTTGAAAAATATCTTTAATCCTTTAAAAAATATGTTTTCCACTAATCCACTCACTCATGGTTTAAACTTTTTTTATGCTTAAAAAATATTTTTGGATTGTTAATTTTAGAAGGAAAAAAAAAAAAGTAAAAATCAACCAATATGATAGTTAAGACACCGAATATCAACATTTTAAATATGAAACAACGATTAACAACTATTTTTAGATTCTTTAACCCTAAAATATTTGACATACTCTACTTATAAACTGCATTTAACAGGTGCACACACAATCGGAGTCTCCCACTGCTCATCTTTCTCCGCTCGCCTTTACAACTTCACCGGAAAAGGCGACCAGGACCCGGCCCTCGACAGTGAATACGCGGCCAACCTCAAGGCCAGAAAATGCACAACCGCCACTGACAACACCACCATTGTCGAGATGGACCCAGGAAGCCGAAAGACTTTCGACCTCAGCTATTTCTCTCTTCTCCTCAAGAGGAGAGGCCTCTTCCAATCGGATTCCGCCCTCACCACCAACTCCGCCACCTTGGCCTTCGTCGGTCAGCTTGTCAAGGGGCCGCCGGAGAATTTCTTCGCCCAGTTCGCTCTCTCCATGGAGAAAATGGGTCGGGTCAACGTCAAGACCGGGTCGGCCGGTGAAATCCGAAGGCAGTGTGCAGTTGTCAACAACTAAAATGCATGGAATTAATGACTATGTACTTGCATTTCTTGTTGTTCCTTGATGAATCCTATCTATGTAAAGTTCTGAAAAAAGACTTGAAAGTTTGAAACTAATGCAGTTCAGGCATGAGAATCACAACTCAGTTTACCAGTTGATCCAGACAATTTACAACGGTGTTTTCTCAATCCTTGATATATTGCAAGGAAACTAAGGATAGGCAAAACACAATCTTGTCAAAACCTGGCTTTGAAATCGACATAAAGGCGTGGCAAACTCGAACATTTATTTCAATTTTAAATATTGGCAATCCGAAAGGAGAAGAAACAGTGAACTCAATCAGACTAGATGCTCAGCTATACAAGACAGCAACAAAGTTAAATCTGCCACTAAAACATTTATATGGGGTTTCTGTGTTGTGTACCTATTTCTTGCATACGAGATAGATGCCGGTGATAATGGCCACACCGGCCACTGCAAGTCCGACGGAGGACACGATTTTCACCACCGAAGTTGGTTGTTTCATGGGGATTTCCAGGAGATCTTTCACCTGAGATCATCAACAGAAATGTCTTGGCCCTTAATTTTGTTGTTCGATATAGTTTACCAATAATTACGGAGAGAAAACGGTTTTGATTTGAGAGCTAACCATAATAGGCTGCTGCCAGTGCTTCTTGATTCCTTGCATATGGCCTTTGCCAACAACGGCGACCACCGAACTGTGCTCACTTGCAACTTTTAGCAATGTGGATGACATGTACCTGAATTCATTAATAAAACCAAGAGCTCAGAAAGGGCAAATCAATTAATTTTTGAATGAATGGAGATAAAATTTCTCGAAGCAGTAGTTATATAATGAACAGGAACACACAAAAGATACAAATATGTGTATCGCAATTGCTAGGTATCACTTCATACTATCCAGAATATCAAATGTAATGCAAAAGAATACTAACCGATCTCTCTCATGGAGGAGAGTTTCGATCAGAGTGGGGAATTCCTTGCTCATTTCTTGAATTACCAAAGTCAGCATGTCGACATCATCCATTTCCTTTAGCTATTTCCCGAACAACTAAAATCAATCACCCCGATTGCAAAAAAAAAAGAACAGATAATTTGTATAACCTGCAATACTGCATGGAGACTCACCATTTTGTTAAGATCTTCAGGGCTCGGTAAAAAGAATGCTTGAAAGAGAAAGGAATACATCAGCTTTGTCTTGTGCCAAAGGGGCATTTTTCCCCAGGTCCTCCGTAAAGTTATCTGTCATAAAAATGTGAAGGCAAACATAAGAGTTCAAAACACATCAAATGCCAAGTAAGATAAGCATTAGCACATCATCTATATAATAATACATGCATCTATTTTTTGGTAGATTAGACACTGCAAAGACGATGTAAGAAAAATGCAATTTTATCCATTGATTGATACTGGTTAACTATGCTAACAAGCACCATAGCCTTAATCAATAAGCTTGCAGTAAATGAGATCATGTTGTTATAGAGAAGTAAAGTTGCCAGGAAATGTAGTAAACAGAATTTACCACCAATCTGAAATTTCACCATACAGTCATCCAGAATTACCAAAAAAATTAATCAATTTGACACAAATTATATCTTTGACTTGCCACAAAAGCTTGAGAGCAAGGGCATTCTAAGGTACCATAGAAGGGTCCGTTATCATAAATTAAATAACATTAATATCTAGTAATCCACACATTAAGAATTGAAACTGAAGAATAACATTTTGTATTGATTTCCAGCAACACTGATGAATGAAGATGGAACATATATGCCAAGGAGATTACCAAAATAAACAAGCATTACCTGTACCGGGCGGTCACCAAGTATGACCCTTCCACCATACTTCTTAGCTTCTTCAAAGGCCACACGAAACTCAGCACCAGGAAAAACCTCAAGTTTACTTGCAACCTAAATAGGGTCAAAAGGTAAGGTGTAAAAATCAATCAATATTCAAGAAACTACTATTTAAATTCCAGGATTTGGAGTAACATACCTTTGCAAGAAACCAGCTATAAAGAACTCCGAATAGATTATGCTTCTTTTTCAACATTTCCACCATTTCCCCCATGGTGGGAACCTGAAGAACCAAATGACAGTGTTATTGCAGATAATAGAAGATAAGGAAACATGTCAAATTATGTCTAGAAAAAAAATGAAAAAACATAACAGGTAACTGAATTCTAAGTTTAAACCAAAAGATCTGTACTTCATCATCAACAAAAGAAAGTACAATTATTCACGCACTTTTAGATTCTGCGGGGTGAGAATAGCCACTCTCTGGGAGCACAACTCCAAGAAAACTACCTGGAGACCAAGAATCACCCAAACTCAGAAACAAGCTTCAGAAGAAATCTTCAGCTAAATGTAGGAAATAGGGAAACACATACTGCAGCATTGCATGCACAAACGAAGAACATGTAAATTAGAAAGAGCAAAGCACCTGTGGCTTCAAGTAGCTAATGACAGCTTCAACTTCTCTGCATGATTCCTGCTAACAAAACACATTTTGTTAATTTCTGAACAGTAAAGTGACATGCATCCTCCAATTGACTTCTTTGAAATAGATTTCTCAAAATCCAATATCTCCGTTTCCAAATCAGAGACAATCTTCTAATTCACCTGAGAAACATGAGCCGTTCCAACAAGGTACACATCGCAGACACCGCCCTCCGCAGAAGAATCGCAGCTCAGAACCATCACGTTCCTAGAAAGCTCCTCAGGAAGCGTCCTTCTCTGAGTGGACTCCTCGCTCTCGCTGCTCCGCGAAACAGCAGCATCGGCGGCATAATTGTCCTCAGGTCTCGTTTCTTCCACGCCGACGAAGCTCTCACCCAAGCTCTCCACGATCGGGTCACCGTCCTGGATGTGGACGTAGTCTTCCGCTCCGGCGTTCGCTTCCGAATCCGAGCTGCTGGATTCAACCGGTGGCCTAGTCGAGTCGGACATGCTGCGGCGGAGGACCGGTATCGATGGCAAATGCAGCGACCGAGAACCGCCAATCGATTGGAAGGTTGACAGGGACGATGATGGGGAGAAGAGAGAGATGGAGGTGGGTAGGAGAAGGAGAGGGCGAGTTGGATGGAGTGAGTTGGCCCACTGAGTCAGGCGATTCGATTCATACAGCACCGAATTCCGGTGATTGAAATACAGAACACGATGATAAGTTGGAAACAGCACAGTTTGGTCCTTAAAACTATTTCTTTATTTTAGTGAAGTACTTAAACTCTCAACTGGTTGCAGTCAAATACCCTAAATATTAAACTCTCAAGCTGTCGAGACAGAGAGCTGTCGAGCTGCGCCTCCCCTCCCGCCTCCGCCGTGTCCCGACCGCCTGTGCCGTCCCGCCGCCTGCAAGCTGCCAGCTGCTGCTGTACTGTTCCAGAATCCAGAGTTCCGACGGCTGCAACTCAAGGTTAGGGTTAGCTTCATATAATTGTATATTTTGTCGATTAATTCGCCAAATAAGAAGAGATGATGATGCTGATGCTCTGTTTTGTTGATAATTCGATCGAAATGATGATAGAAATATAGATGAATTTGTATCTCTATATTGTTTCTTACATGCAAATCTAATCGAACAGATCGTTTAACACCTTCATCACTGATTATCACATTGTTGAATCCATCAAGAACACTTGAACTATTGCAATCGTTGTGGCCACAATCTCTGCTCGTCTCCTCTGCGTTCAATTCTTCAATTATTATTTTATGGTTTTCTGGTAAACAGAATCCTGATTTGGCTCTTCTTTGAAATTGGCATCTAGAAATGGATTCAAATCCAGGTGATCAGGAAATTGAGGAGGATTTTGTATTGCTCGACCTTGAAGCTGTTCATGGAATAGCCGATATCCCGCCAAACGCCCCCTACATTTTATCTGTATGTTTCTTCGAATTCATTGCTATTTGTTCATATACAACACATGAAGATGCTTGAATTGGGAGAAAATCAAGTAAATTCATTGATTTGAGTATTCTATATTTCTGTTGATTTCTACAGGGACTGGACACTCTGAACCCGATTCTAGTTATCGATAACAAGTTGAAGCTGGTAAACTATCTCTCATCAAATCCACTTGAATTTAAGTTACCATTGCATCTAACAATCCGACGTTTTGTTGATCAGATCGGGCAGTACAAGGAAACGATTGGCACTTGTGTTGTTTTCAGTGAACAAGGTGTAGCTGCATATGAACCCTAAACCCTAAACCCTAAACCCTAAACCCCGAGTGTAGCAGCATATGAACCTTCATAGGATGATGATCATAAGTTATGTTATCTAAAACCTTAATTGTTTTTGAAATGCAGAAGCTTCTCCAGTTATTCATGCAGAGACCGGGCCATCAGAAGCGAACCTGTTCTCAAGCCGAGGGATCATTGATCCGAGTTATCAAGCTTCGGGGAAGGAAGTGAAACCAATGGCTTCTGTGACCAAGATTCTCAAGTTCAGATTGTTGCCTCCAACTGATGCTGATTTCGAGGATGCAACTGCTAATCTCCGAGACGCTGATTTCGAGGATGCAACTGCTAATCTTCGAGACGCTGATACTAATTGTGGACGAGAGACATCGTCGTAGATTCTTGCGGTTAGATTAGTCCGAGTGAGTGAGTCTTTTGATAAAGG
Organism: Clarkia xantiana subsp. parviflora; assembly: GCA_036873135.1. Classification (NCBI taxonomy): domain Eukaryota; kingdom Viridiplantae; phylum Streptophyta; class Magnoliopsida; order Myrtales; family Onagraceae; genus Clarkia; species Clarkia xantiana. The sequence continues at coordinate 53,662,618 of JAPTYO010000001.1, forward strand.
GTTAAGAATTTGATTACAGTTTCAAGTTTGTACTATATTGCTTTTAAGTGTTTAGTTTAAATTGTTGTTAATAGGTATCTCAAGTTTCGTATTCGTTGCTTTTATATTTTTCATCCGTTTTTTCTATTAAATTTGACAGATTTTGATCTGTAGCTCCATAAAATTCAATAGAAAGGACATTTAAAGAAGAGAAAAGAACAACATAACACTTCTACTTTTTAAAAAAAATTATATCAATTAGTGTGAACTTACAACGAATTTGAAAAAATTATGCAAAATTGTGATTCAATTTAACTTAATTGGCAAAATATACATGAATTGAAGAAAACTCATATTCAACAAAAAAAAAAAAACGGACGGAAAACCAAAAAGTAACGAAAGAAGCATGTAACATCTAAAAGCAACATGGTACATATCAGGTTGCCACTCAAATGAACAATAGGAATGATATGATATTCAAAAAAGAAAAACCATCCCTTCATATTTGTGGAACAAATGAAAAACATCACAGGACCAGAAAATGTGTCCCAACTTGTGTTCAAGTGACACAGTACATTCTAACACCCAACAAACAACATACAAATCTATTCCAGACTTCAAATCCTAAACACTTTAAAAGACTAAAAGTTATAGAAGTTAACTCCAACAACATAGAGCAGCAATACAAGTAATCATTGGTAATAATAGATTTACACTAACATCTCGGGTTCCTCTCGGCTCACACGGACCCGAAGAACTGTTCCAAGGAAGGCGAACTGAACACGTTTGATGCAGTCCTTTCGGGTCTGACAGGAGATACATGAAGCTCATATTTGATGAATCTCTGCAGTCAAAATTAGTTTTTATTTAACCCATTGATTCAGAAGCACTTTCCAAAACAGAAGTGAAGATTGAAGAAGAAAAACTTACAGATAACTGAGAAATGATTTCGGGATTCGAGTCGATGTGCCAATCGGGCTCGAGTTGTCGAACAAACGATGACCTTCCAGTTTCTGTGCTACAGAAGAGAACCTGCAAAACCCAATTCTCCAATTTGAATAAACTTACAAAAAAATGAGTTTCTTGAAATATATGAAAGTTATTGAGAGTGAGTTTCTTCACCTTATCTTTTACCAAGCCACCTGATGTGAATATCCCTGCATCTTCTAGAGACTGAAGAACTTTTTTCTGCACATGATAAGTAAAGTTTCAAATTTCTCGTACGGGGCTTGAATTCGGTTATTTTTTTCAAAAGTGATCCTCAAATAGTTTCTGAAATTAGAAAAATGCTTAGTACATAATTCTACTATGCTAATCACAGAAATGCTCACACCTCACTTTCATCATCCAAAACTCTTTCCATGAGATAAAGGTCGCAGAATTTGGCAATCTCCAAGAGTATCTCCACTGCAGAAGATCTCACAGTTGCTTGTTTCTGCAAAGAACACGAATATATTATATGTATCTCCCGAGAGTCCAATCTAAATTATTTTTTCAAAGCCCGCATAAATTGCTGAACATAACTACCTGAAGCTCCTCTGGGGTGCTTTCATCAAAAACTATTCCAACCAAACGACATGTTACCTACAAGCAGATTAGAGACTCGGGTGCATTAGATACCTTTAGAAGTTTAGAGAAAGTTTTTAACTCGGGAAAGCCAAGAAATTCAAAGTGAGATAGCATTCTATCATGAACCAAATGCAAGGTTCCAATGCAAACAATACCATGACGAAGAATTCTAAAACTACAAAGTATGAAACTTAGTAGGAAAATCGAACAGGAAATTTTCATCTATATCACTTTATCAACTTTGATACTATGTTTCACTCCAAGTTTCATACATTGTAGAATTTCCTACCAAATGACATGGATACAGTAAAAGTATAATGGTCTACCTTTCTGCCTTCACTAAGCTTTTGCCTTACTATCTGCCCAAGTGTTAGCTGAAAAATGCCCAGAAGAGATGCAGTTATATTCAATAAAAGAAGTAATCAAGGATAAGATGTATCCACAAAAAGACTTACCTTTGCCGGCTGTGAAAACTCACTAATCAAAGCCTGAGCTCCTGAATCTTCTGAAGTTGAACGGAATTCAGAAGGAAGAAATGCTGGATTTGCCTGAGAATTCAAACCAGAACTACTCGCTGCAGGGACTTGCCGCTTAGGCGGCCTCCTTCGCGCTCCACTCGGCGACCTTAAAAGTCTCCAGGTGAAGAAGATCGCAACAGCAAATCCAGCAACAGCACCCGCTGATCGAGAGTTCTGGTAACAATTCGAATGCAGATGAAATGAATTTGGCAACAAAATAATCAACAATTACACGATACAGTTCGAATTGCAGAGATATGACAGTTAGTTGTAGCTCAGCCATCGATTTTCAATATCACAATCATGACTTCTCCTTATACTGCTTCCACAGATAATATAAATGAAACGCGCAGTGGATCCAAGGTAAACCTAATTCAGTAGCAATTGCGAGCAGCGGAGAAGAGGATGAACAATTTACCAGATTGTCAGGAGAGATCGAGAGCAAACTCGAAAATCGGTCGGTGAAATAGGCACCGAAACGCTTGATCAGCTGAACCAAATCCTCTCTTGAAGAATCCATAGAAAATGATGCGATTCAACCAAAAATCTTTGGGTTCTGCAGCTAATCCTCCATCAATTGACGCAGAGCAGATTCAAAGGGAGCCAAGACGAAAGAAAAAGGATCGATGCGTCAAACTAGAGAGGAGCCAAAGATGGTTCTTTTCTACTTCTCCCGTTCTCCGTCTAAACTTTATTCTGCCAAATAAAAAAAATTTAAATAGAATTTAATTTTATAAATTCGACCACATTTACATTCCATTTACACCTCAAAATATGCAAATTAGCTAAGATAGTCACATATTATTTAATAAACTAAATAATATAATGTTTTAGCGCAATCTTATCATCACGGGTTCAGAAACATGAAGAATTAATTGTTCGTTGCAATGTGATTAAAATATAGTCTACTCTCAAATATATATATTTTAAAGTAGTCATTATAAATTATAATGTGTATTACAAAATATTGTAGTCTAATCTAATCTAATGTGACACTACACATTGTACTTTAGTCAAATTCTATAATCTAATATTACACTATATACTATATTAATTATTACACAAATTCAATGGATCAAAATAATAATAATCATAATATAAATCACTATTTTTCTCCTGTAATATCTTGATGTTTCAGCTAATTTTCTTCGTTTTTGTCAATATCTCTTCATTCAGAACTCCATTTCAGTCGAAGTAAGATGCATTTCTTCATACTCGTCAAGTATGATATTATTGAAATTCAATCCCGTTTTGTTTATTACATTAAACCACCATTTTAATTTTGTCGTACATCTTGGTGTTTCAGCTAATTTTCTTAATTTTTAAATACATCCTCACTTGAAACTCCATTTCAGCCTAAATAAATTGCATTCGCTTTCATACTGATGTGTATGATAGTACTAAAGTTCAAAACCCTTTTTATTTAGAACTCTAAATCACAATTTCTCTCACGTAGTACAATTTTTTCATTACAAGCACGGATCAATACAAGTTCTCTAATTAGGTGAACTGAATCATACATACTAACACTTTAGATAGTGAGTTACTTTACAAATTCTTTGTAAAGTACCAAAAAGACACACGACATTTAGATGATGAGGCAATTTCTATTCCCTTAACAAAAACTGAAGTATGTGTATAACCCTAGAGATTATAAAACCAACTTTCATAAGCTTCATGAGACTACATAAACAAATTTAACAGTTATCTGGTAATTAAAATTACAAGACTCAATTGTTCATCTCTGCTGTAACTTCCTCTTCCTCTTCAAGTGGCATTTCACTGATATCCTCCAATATGGTAGAAGTGCCATTAGATAGAGTCTGATCCATGAACTTAAGCTCCGACGAGTTCACCATCACCAACATCTCTCGTTCGAGGTGAAAGCAGTAGCTCTCGAACACCCGGGTGCTAACCGTCACCTGGAAATCGAGCATGAATAGCAGCTCCATCTCGAGCCGGTTCAGTTCTTCGTTGCTAATTCCCCCGACCCGCGCGAAGAACGCGTTGTTGTAGTGCCTGTTCATATCAATCGCATTACTGTAACTCGTATTATAACACGATAAGTTTATCGTATTACGTTTTGCAGAATAAGCTTATTATGTCATGCAAACAAACTCGACGCAAAAATTTAGCGCATATTCATGTTGTGTTAAGTTAATCAGATACAAAATTGATCATACATCTAATTTCACAAAATGCAGAATTGATAACCTCTCAAAATGAAACAATCAGTCGAAGTTTTAAGAGGTAAAAATTAAACACGATTTATTAGGGAAGATAACATTTTAAAAGACTCAACTATTAGCTTGTAAGTGGTTTTTTAAAAAAATATTTGGAGTATTAATTATCTAAAATGTGACTTATCAATCAATGATGGTTCGATTCACTCAGCTAAGGGCTCTCCTTGGCTTGAACCGTACCGAACATTATCACCTAGTCTGGGAAACCATGTCTAATATGAGAGTGGGTCAAGGCGAAGCCCTAACTCGACAAATTGGCAATGACCGATTTGGAGTTTTGATCAGTTAGAGTGAGTCCTGGAGCTCGCCCAAGCCCGTGCTCATCCGATACATGGTCTTCTATATTAAGTAAATATTTTTAGCGTGGGTTCGGGTCAAGCCGTGCCCCTGATAAGTCACACTTTAGATAGTTAACGCTCCAAATAAATAAACGACACTTCTAAATCTCAAAGACAAATATAAACTTAGGCTCATAAACTGTCATTTATCGTGTTATCGTTCACGTCATATTTTGATATCTAAGCAGTTACACGAAATATTTTCATATTATCATGTTCGTACTATCACGCTATCTATACCGACACAATATACTACACTTACTCATCGTCGAGCATCTTCGAAGCAACCATAACGGACGTGACGATCAACCGGTGCACATTAAGCGACACGACGAGTGAGTCGGGGTGCTTATGTAGCAACCGGTCGATATACACGTAACCAACCACAAGGCACGATGGGCTGCAACTTGTGTACTTGTATATCCTCTCCAAGTACTTGGGTATGCTTATACTAGGCGCTCTCACCCCATGAAAACCCTTCAAGCTCGAGCCCAGTTGGCTCGAGCCGAGCCGATCGTGGAGCCGGTCGTTCCGAGCCACCAACTTCTCTAAGACGGATGAGATAATGGCTAGGACTCGCGGAGGACTCGGCTCGGACTGGCTCGGCTCGGGGTACTCGTTGATGGATATCATTTAGTGGCGGATTCTGAGATTGTAGCTGAAGAATAATTAGTGAGGGTGAAGAATTAATTGTTGGGGGGCTTTTTTGGGTGGCTCAGAGAGTTTGTGGGTCGACAATGGATGGGTTTAGGAGTGGGGAGGCAATCAGCGTCTGCCACGTGTACAACAAGCTGTTCTGACAGGGACTGAACGCAACGAACCAACGGTTTTTGGGTACGGCAGTGGTGGACAAGGGAATTTGGAGATAAGAACAGTGAACAGCTGAAGCTGTCCACAAACTTTAGTTAGGTACAAGAACCGCAGCTCTTGGAAATGTGAGGATGGATATGCAATTTTGGGAAATAAGGGGTGCAAATATGCTTTTAGTTTTAAGATGAAAATGGAGGATGAATATAGAGTCTATTATCTAAATGGTCATCTCACATATTTAAGATACTAAAATGTAAACTAATTAAAAAAAAATACTAAAATTTCCGTCGCGGCTCTTTGAAAGAGCGGCGGTAAAAGTCTGTCGATATCTTGAAGAGCGGTGACTGTAATTGTTGTTATTACCAACGGCAATTACAAACGCCTCTTTGAAACAAAACAATGTCGGATGTGACAGACTATTATGAACAGTACAGTTTGTCGCGGCTGATTTTCTCTCAAGGAGCCCCGGCGGATATTTTAGTATTTTTTTAATTAGTTTACATTTTAGTATTTGAGACATATAATATGGTCATTTGGGTAACAAACTCGATGAATATATGAAAATTAGACATATACTTGTAAAACAGTTGAGGTCAGATTGATTGTCTCAGTTTTAAATTCGATCCATTCTCTCCTATACTAACGACTATAAATTTGACTAAATTTACGGTCGACTACATTCTAGCTAAGTTCTATAAATATTGGTTGGTTAAAATGCAGACGCCGGTTGCATTTGCAACCGAGTTTACAACACTTAAATTAGGCATATTGAGATCTGATTAAGCTTTTGTCTCATGATCTAATGGTTGTAAGTTCGACTGCATTTACAGTCGAGTGCATTTTAACCAAGTCCTATCAATATGGTTTGGCTAAAATGCATGCAACTACTATATTCGTAGTCGAGTTTACAACACCTGGATTAACCATATCGTCATTTGAGTTACAATTGAGATCTGATTAAACTTCTATCTCCTGATCTAATTACTGTAAATCCGACTGCATTTACCGTCAACTGCATATTAGTGTGTTGTTGGTGGGTTCACTTCACCACACCATAGAGAAGAGATGAAGGAAACTACCATATCAGTTAAGTTGAAGCTAGTAACCTATCTTTCTCATTTGGTATCTCAACAGCAGAAAGCAAAACAATAGACTTGGAGTTCTTGTTCCATTCGTTCTCGACCCGGAAGAAGATCCACTGAAAGCGTCGCAGCATCTCGAGCGCGGTGATTGTGAATACGGTCAGGTAGTTATGTCGAAGATGAGCCGATAGTTTATACGTCCAAGTGCACCGCAATATCAAGTTGCTACCAATTACCCAGAAGTAAACCTGCAGAATACAGCAATCTGAATATTTTCTTCGTCGAAAAAAGATTGCGATGAACCGACAATGGAGCGATTCGTACCCATTTCCATCCGTAAAGAAGGGACGAGAGGAGAGTAGGTTTTGTGAAGTTGAAAATCCGAGTGAAGCAGCTGCAGTAAAATAGCAAAAATTGACCAAGACTCTCTTGATCGTAAGTAAACAGATTATGTATCGACTATCGAAACAGAAAACCGGATGAAAAGTTAACAGAAAGGCCAATTAACTACGTCAAAAATAATGTATATGAATTTAATTCTTACTCGTTAAAGAGTTTTTTTTGCCATATATTTGACCAAAGTTGGCTTTTGATATAATTTTTTTTTTTCCTGTAAACTTTTAGTGCTATATGTTTCCATTAGTTTTGACTGTTAAATATCTATATGCAAATCATGTGACTTCCAACTAAGTTTCATTTTTGCACAATTTAGTCTCCACTCTCCAATCAACCACTTTTCTTCCGGCCACCACCAGATCGGAGCCGACAACCACTAATTGGGGTCGGCCGGCCACCACCAATCGACCTCGATTAGTAGTGGTTGGTCCCAATTGGTGGTGACCGGTCCTGATCTAGTGGTGGCCGACCTCGATATGGTGGTGGGCGGTGCCGACTAGTGGTGGGTGGCGTCGACTGGTGGTGGTCGACGCCGATTGGTGGAGGCCGGCTCCGATTGGTGGTGGTCGGCCCCGATCTGGTGGTGGTTTGCCCCAATTGGTGGTGGTTGTCTCCGCTCCCGATCTGGTGGTAGTCGACCCAAATTGGTCGTTTCCGGTCCCGATCTGGTGGTGGCCGGCGACCTTAGGTGGATCGGAGAAAACAATAGGGATTGAGTTGTGCAAAAAAGAAACTTGAGGCGAAATCACGTGATTTGCACATGAGTACTTAACGGTCATAACTACCGTCTACTAACAGATGCACCAAAAACTTAAAAAAAACAAACGTATGACACCAAAAGTCTAAAAACAAATATGACAACAAAAGCCAACTTTATCAAACATATGAAACTAAAATACTCCTAAACTGATCATATTATTAACACAAGTGCCAACTAATAACATTTTGGCACTTTTTGACGACATCAAACGTAATGTATATGAAACATATGATTAATGGGTGAAGAAGTAGTATGCAACATACCTCAAATCCCAGTCCCGGGTAACGTCCCAATAGAAGGAGTAGAGCGAATTGAGGACACTCGACAGAAGCCAGAGAGGGCGGTAACAGTCGGTCCATTGTTCCGACGCTACATGGTACTTGAGCGCGCTGAGAAAAATGACCGGTACTGCAGTCGAGTATTTCAAAGCTGAAACCAACCAAGTTAACACATTCACACAAATATGACCGCTGTAGTAGCGCGTGCAAGTATCTAGTATATATGTATAACCAATTAAGACATGATTATTAATGGGAAGAAATATATATACCATTGAAAAGCGAGGTTCTTTCCCCGGTATCCTTGTATTGTTGAAGACATTGCAGCAAACGGAAGAGATAGGGTAGCACCAGAACCAAAGGGATCGCAACCGAGTGACTACCGCACACAGAATCAGCTTCTAACCACGCAACGGTTGCCACCTGCAGGCAACAAGGTTTATAAAATGGTTAAACGGTCTTGATACAACAAGTTCGATAAAAAAAATTGGCCCAACATCTTTTTTTTAGACTTTTAGTGCGATATGTTTGCAATTTGTAGACTTTTAGTGCATCTGTTAGTTGACGTTAGATTTGTCTGTTAAGTAGCACGTGGCAAGCCCTCTAATTTTTCATTTTTCAGTATATGCCTTCGACACCAATTGGACCTTAGGTGAAAATTGATCGAGTTAAGGTTCGATCCTGATTAGGCTCCCGGACCTGGAGATCCTAACCAGGGTCTGACCCTGACATGGGTCGGATCCTAGCTAGATCAATCGGATCTAAGGTCCGATTGAAATTGTTTAGGGATTAACTTGCAAATTAGTAAAATTGAGGGATTAAACTAGAAAAAATGAAAATTATATAGCTACGTGCAAAATACGTGCTACTTAACAGTCAAACACTCGGGTGTGGTACATACTTATCTTGAAAAGTGTTCCATTAGTCGAGTCAATAATAATTCTCAGACGTATAACTGACAACTACATCTATCCTCATGTACTATATTTCTACATTCACTAGTCTCTATTATACTGCTGTACATACCTGTCGATGCACCATCCGACAAACCGATCGTTCCAAGTCCGAGAGAACCTGCAGGAAATTGCAAAGTATTCGAAATAGTAAGAACAACAACAAATACAAGGGTAACTAAAGTTTGGCTATGGTATGATTTATACCTTGGACATTGATGTAAGAATATCAGCCACAAAAAAGTCTGAGAAGCTTATGGCCTGTTTATCAAATTACGTCGTCACGAATTCAGATACATCAGGCTGCTAATCACTGTCCCAAATTTAAAATGTTGATATTCAATGTCTCAACTGTCAGATGAGTTAATTTCCACATTTTTCTCTTAAAACTGTCGGAACAAAAACTTGTGTTTGAAGCATCGAATAAGCTAAACTATGAGCAACAAACATGATTCTTTGGTAAAGTGGAAAATAACATGTTTTACTTAAAATACCTATTTTAACGCCAAATTTTCGAGAAAAAAAGGTTAAATCAACAAATCTGATAGTTGGGACACCAAATATCAACATTTTAAATCTGAGCCGGCAATGAACAGAGGAGATGATGGAAAAAAAAGGCTATTCCGACTTGCCTGAAGCGGGAAAACGATTCTCCATAGGGTCTTTAGAAAGTAGAACCGAGTTGATAGATAGAAAATGTCAAAAGGAAATATCAAAACCAGTGCAACAGCTGCATATAAAAGAACCTGCACTTCACAGGATTCAGTTAGTTTGGCTATTATTGCAGTAGATACTCAAATTTAACAGTCAAATCTAGTAATTATCCCAAAAAAAAAGAGTAAAATTTAGTGTTAAGACTTGAGAGTCTAAAAACAGCCCCAACTATATAGGCCATGTTGATATTAAAACAGTCCCAACTATAGGCCATGTTAATTATTTAGATTTAAAATGTTGATATTCGTTGTCTTAACTATCAGATTGGTTGATTTCCACTTTTTTTTATTTTAAAATTGACGAAACGAAAACATGTTTTTAAGCATCAAATAAGCTTAAAACATGAACAACAAATCTGATACTTCGAAAAGTGGAAAATGAGATGTTTTTGTTGCTTAAAACGCTAAAATCAATCAGAAAATCAAAATCAAAATCAATCAAACTAATAATTGGGGCACCGAATATCAACATTTTAAATTTGGGACATCTATTAGCAACAAAGCCTATAGTTGATACTGTTTTTAGGTTCTTTAATCGAGTATCAGCTGGATGCATCTATTACACTGGTTGGAAAGCAGCCAATGACACTTCTCCATAAGAATAGAGGGAAATATATGCTGTCATACTTGTAGGGACAATGATTGTCATCCACATAGCACACTGGAACAACAAAATCAAATGAGACTACAATTATATTAGAGATAGATATAAATTCAAGAACTAATTAAGGGGTTAAAAACAAAACAAAAAAAAGCAACTATAAGACATGGTGCTAATCGTTGTCCCAGATTTAAACTGTTGATATTCGGTATTCCAAGTATCAGATTGGTTGATTTACAAAAAAAAATTCTTAAATAGATGGAAAATAAACATATTTTTTAAGCATCAAATAAGCCTAAACCATGAGCAACAAATCTAATATTTGAAAAAGTGAAAATAATATACTTTTATTGATTAAAACGCCAATTTTAACATCAAAATCAATTGAAAAAAAGTAGCAATCAACAAATATGATAGTTGAGACACCAAATATCAACCTTTTAAAAATCAGGTACAACGATTATCAACATTGCATATACCTTCCATATTTCTTTATGCGTAAGATGATTCTGATCAAGATCGAATATCCGAGCATAATTGACATTAGACTGCAGGAAAACCCATAAATTGATCCCCCAAAGCCAAACCATCATTGTCTACAACACAAAGAATAGGTCCTGTCAAAATATGCAAGTTTGAGTATTGTTGGTTTAGTGTTATGAGATTACTAACCACCAGAAGAAGAGGATTGTAGTACAAAAATGCTTCATACAGAAACAAGTGACGCATATCCGCACTCATCCTCATCACTGAATTCCACCCGATCTGTACTTCGAAAGATAAAGCATTCCGTTCTCAGTAATCATGCATTTTATCAGATGTCTATTATATATATATATATATATACTTTCAAGCTTCTTAAGCAGAAAAAAAGCATAGAGGGGACTTCAACAATAGAGTTAACTCACCCTGCAACAGATGAAACACCATAGGAAGAACAATAGTACCTGAATGTAAATAGAACAGAGAAAATTTGACCAAAGAAGTTAATAAATTGTAGCACTTCCCTTAGAGTGTTTAATTTAAGGGTTAAGAGTCTAAAAACAGTCTCAACTATAGGCTATGTTTCTAATCGTTTTAAGATTTAAAATGTTGATATTCAGTGTCCCAAAGATTAGATTTGTTGATTTCCACTTATTTATTTTAAAATTGACGGAACAAAAACATGTTTTTTAAGTATCAGATAAGCTTAAACCATGAGTAACAAATCTGATACTTCAGAAAAGTGGAAAAACATGTTTTAGTTGCTTAAAATTAGATGGAAAAAAATGGAAAGCAACAAATCTGATAGTTGTGACACCTAATATCAACATTTTAATTATGGTGATGAATTGTAAAAGTAAGTTGCTCTTAGAAATTAAGACCTTGAATCTCCACAGTAAGATGGGAGAAGGCATCACTGCTGAAGTATTCATCATAGTGTTAGCACTTTTCATTATATCAGTTTCGAAAAACTGCTGCAGGCCATCCTCAACACCATTTCCAACATCACTATCTGAAAAAATGCAGGAACCAAAAATAATAGGGTTAAGAACCTTAAATACAGTACTAAATATAGGTCATGTTGCTAATTGATGTCCCATATTTAAAATGTTGATATTCGGTGTCCCAACTATCACATTGTTTGATTTCCAGTTTTTTCTTTTACAATTGACGAAACACAAACATGTTTTTTAAGTATCATATAAGCCTGAACAGTTAAACCAGCAACAAATCTGATACTTCGGAGAAGTGGAAAACAAACATGATTTTATTGCTTAAAACACCAATTTTAACTCAATAATCAGTCGAACAAAGTGAAACCCAAGAAATTTGATAGTTGGGACACCGAATATCAACATTTTAGATATGGGACAACGATTAGCAACATGGCCCATAATTGGGACAGCAATGCAGGAACCAAAAATAATAAGTAATATAAAAGAAGATCCCCTTACTAAAAGTTAGCACTTACTTGGATCAGAATGATCAGTAGGTTTTGCTCCAGACTTCCTTAAATGTGGACTAGTTGTTGGTGGTGAAGTAGGCATTATCACAAACAAACAGCTGAAAGAGGGTCTTCAGGGACTCTTATCCAAGATCAAGAACCTGCAATTTATAGAGGCAAAATATGTAACACACTAACTAGAACAATCGGCTAATTTGAAGAGTGATGCATTTAGTGGCGTATCAGAATTTAATAATGGAGTTTGCTATTTATTAAAAAAAATATAAAAGTGATTCCGTGTATTAATCTATTCAGTTTTGAAATTGTCGATTCAAAAATTTACATTTTAAGTCAAAATGCAAGTAAGAGTTACGAGCTCAAATAGTATAATCGATCAAATCAAACACATAGTTTTTAAGCAAAAATGTACCTATGACCAAGCTAAAAAAACTCAATCGATCTTCATAAAATTTAGTCATTTATGATGTTGAGCAGAGTCATAATGTCAGTTTGCACTAGATTTTGCATAATTAGAATTGTTTATGATTTATTTATATCTATTTTTATACTTAATTGATATGAGATGATGTATTGGAGGAGTTGTGCTCCAACTAGATGCAATTGAAGTGCATATATAGTATATTTTTTAAAAAAAAATAACAAGTGCAGATATAGAAAACACAAGAAATAAGAAAAATATAGTGTGAAAGACGTTGACATACGATAAAGTTGTGTTTAATTTTATTTTATAGAGAAAGATAAATGGGATCCAAATCACTTGCCGCAGATCGTGCTCATCGTTGTTCGTTGTGATTTTGACACATATACTTGGTCTAATTAATTTTGTGATTTTTATCTAAAAACCAATTGGGATTGGCAAACCTTAAAAGAAAATAATAAATCTAAGTATATGTATCAAGATCTTAATGATGATGCATTATCTAGATAAGAAGACTGGGGCAGGTGGCTGAATCAACCATATGTATATACTAAATAAATAAATAAAGATTGATTGTTAATCTTTTTATCTTAATAGAGTTTTTGGAAGAAAAAAAATGAGGTATTTCTAGAAAATTAATACGATTCGGGTATGTTTCATCTCAATTAAATTACTTGAGAATGGGTGATCAGTTAAATATGCAGTAAATGTAGGAGAATTAAGACATTAGAGATGAACCTGGCATCAGAAACCCAGATTTCCTCTACCAAGCTCACAACGAATCATCAGAATAAAAAAACACCTGTAAAAAACCCAATCAAACGGATAAAAGCACGGAATTCCCAGTAACACGAACCGTACATTAGTAATTACATTCAGTGATGCATAGACAGTGCAAGCTAGCTAGAAGATACTGAAATGCCGAATCAGCGAGATGATCAAATTCCGAGCGGCATTGATCGAAAGAGATGAAGAGTTTCCGTAAAAAACCAGTAAACCCGTTGGTTTTGTTTCCTTGAAAACAATAATAGTTTTTGGGCCAGCTTTCACGCTGAATTGATTATGTATATTTCGGCCCAGTCCAATTTTTTTCCACAAGCTCAAGCTTCGGGTCCAAACTGAGCTGACAATTTGGGCCCGGCACGATGGGCCGACACGAAAATTACGAGTTTGAATTTAATATTAATGACACGACACGATAGTACGATATAGCACGATAATTTTAAAATTGGGAAAACAACATAAATGGTCCTTGAACTTTACACATTTTTCTATCTACGTCCTTGAACTTTAATTTTTTCTATTGAGGTACTTGAACTCATAAAACTCATTATGTTATAGTCCTGTTGTTAAATTTTATTACTAGTTGTGGTGATACGACGCTAATTAGACGAAAAATTGATGTTATGGACAAGCTGACATGACATGTTTAGGGTCACATCGTATTTTTCAATATATATCAATAGCTAGAAAATAAATAAATAAATAAATAAATAAATAAATAAATAAATACAGGAAAAAAACCAAAAGAACATGAAACTGAAAGACACTAAACATGATGTGACCATAACCAATGACACGCCAGCTTGTCCATGTCAATATTTTTTGCTTAATCAGCATCTAATCACCACAATTAACAGTAAAATTTAACGACTGGACTGTAACAGAATGAATTTGATAAGTTCAAGTACATCAATAGAAAAAAATAAAGTTCAAGGACAGAGATAGAAAAATGAATAAAGTCCGGGGACTATTTATGTTGTTTTCCCTTTAAATTTTTTTATATTTTATTTTTTATTCAATTTATTCTAGGTTTTACATACTGATTTTTCATGTTAAGCTGGGTTTGGGCTACCCCCAAAACACGACACGAAGCTAGCACGACACGAACACGCACGATCCGCACGAATTGCCAGCCCTACTCCTGACTCTGAAAATGGAAAAATCTCTATGATCACCATGTTGCCACCTACTATGGGTGTAAATGAGTGGAGACGAGCATCTAACAATATCGACTCGACTCGAATCATTTAACTCGAGTTTAAAATTGATCGAGCTTGAGTTTTTTAAGCTCGAGCTCAGTTCGGTACCATATTTAATAAGTTCAAGTTCGGCTCAGTTTTAAATATCGACCGAGAATATATCAAGTATCTCATGAGTAGTTTAGCCGCTTATATTTCTAGTCCTTACAGATTGATCACATGCCTATACGATTTGGGATTATTTGAGATGTAGAACTAGTTGTTTTGTTTGTTTGACAGAAGATCATGTAATAATTTGATAATTAACAAAAAAAAATTCTTTTTATCGCCATATGATGCAATACAAACATTATCATCAATTACAAACCTAACGTAATCCATCCCAAATCCTAATAAGAAGATATGGGACTCTTGTTCATTGCACAATTCCCCAGAGAAAGCTCATATCGATCCCCTTCATATCCCAACCGCCGCCTACCACGGCCGTTTCTGGCCGCCCACCGCCTCACAGCTCTCACCAACGCCGGCTGCACCACCTCCGTCGAAACCCCGACAACGTACCTCGCCTTAAACCTCCGGCAGGTCCCACAGACGACACTTCGGACGTGTCGGAGCGCAAGGATGTTTGCTCCGTGGACGCTCTTATCGCACGCTCGGCAGAGGAACGCGCCGTCCGCGTGGCAGTAAAGAGCAGCTCGGTCGCGGCAGAGTGCGCATATGATGGCCACGGTCAAGCCGTCGTGGTCTCCGGCGCAGATGTGGTTCATCAAACTGGGTATGCACATTTTGGAAAGTTGAAATTGGAAAGAAAGAAAGAAAGTATGTATGTATGGTGTGGATGATTTGATGAATATTGAAGGAGTTTGATCTATATATATATAGGAATAGGAAATGATTAAGAGTTCGATTATTATCGGCAATGTTGGTCTAGTGATTAAGAAAATATATAATTTTTTACGACGCTTTTTATAGTTTTCCAAATTATACAAAATTTCAAGGATTTATTATCTTTTGAGGGAAATTCTATTTATAAAAGTTAAATTATAGTAAAATATTTTTTTCAAAAGTTTCTAGTCAAGTTTTTTTGTTAGGAGTCATTCTCTTATAATTTTTTTGAATGTTGTATTTGTAAGAGATTTCCAACATTCCCTTAAAAAAAATCTATCACAGATTATTAGACTTTTTGTAGTGACGAACCTTGCCTTACGATGACCTGATTATGCATATGCAAGTTATTCATTAAGTCTGATCGGAAAAAATCTCACACCGTGAGCAGGAGAGCTTAAACATTACGAAGCGTAATGAGTCTTAAATCGCAACTACTAGTGCATTCCTTTTATCAGCAAATATTTTTTAAAAGTCCGACTCCTAAGATTAAGATGATAGATATACTGACTGCGAGAGTTTATATAAAAGTCCAATTTTTTTAAAAATAAAAATAAAAAATACACAAGCATGATACCACTTACAGTTGGCATATTTCAAAACACTCAATTTCGGAATCTGTATCTCAATCATAATGTTGAGAAAAACACACATATTTGGGACTTGCAAATCATGAAGCTCTAAATGAGTGGTGTACGTTACTTGATCTTCCCAACCATCGATTTTGGACCGTACGATCTTTTATATATTTGATATTAAGTGTGAGTTGACAAAAATGCCCCCGCACACATGCAAGGGTGGCAAATTTATGTTCAATTGAGGGGGGTCCCGTCACGTATTCAAATGTCATGATCGAGAAACCAAAACTTCGATTGTGGTTGATATTATTTTAGTTGTACTTTCTTTTTTATAATGTGTGTGTTCAAATAATTGATTCGCCAGGATACGGAGTCAGGGTTTTTTTATGGGTTAGAATTAAACTATAAGTAAATAATCAATAAAAAAAATAATTAGCTGGGCAGTTATTAATATTTTATTGGATTAAATTCAGAATAATTACATTTTTGGATAAAAAATACACATCACGGAAAATTGAGATGAGACAATTGTCACGTCTTTTTTACATAGATCCTACTATATATATACGTGCTTATAACATACATAACAATATTGTATATTAAATATAAAATTTAATTGCTAGTTGAACTTTTATACTTTATATATATTTATCATTATACATACAATTTGCTAAACGAATCCTTTTTTATAAATATAAACTAGTTGGACTAATAAAGTTACACTACACTAGCTCTATCTAGCTAATTTGAAGTTAAAAGGATAAAAGTTTGTACTTTGCTAAGTATTGTCTTGTTAATTAAATTTAATTACATTTGTTGTCTTGTAAATTTTGGTGTATATTGATAGTTGAACTTTGAGAAAATAAAAATCGATGTAATTAATTTGTTAGTTGAATTGACACACATATATATAATGGGCACGTACAAGTTCTTGTCCCATTTAAAATTAAATTAGACATAGTATATCTATTGTGACTATTATATATATATATATATAAGTGATAAAGTGGTGTGGCTGATATATCGTGCCACATTGATTTGCTGGATTTCGGACACATACATTGCATTTTATTTATATTGCAGTTAATGTAAATCACAAGATGGATCTCACTCATATTACTTGTAATATAGCGCTATAACTACTATTCGTACTTAAAAAAATTAATTCGTACTTATACCAAACCAGCTCGTAAAAAATAAAAATATTAATTATAAATATTTTTTATTTTTAAAATCTCAATGAGATTTGAACCCTAATATTTTAATTAAGCAATACGTGTTAAATCACTACATGTTACATATATATATATATAGTTTGCTCTTTCATTTGTTGAGTGGTCAATCGGTAAGTTGAGAATTGCATGGCCTAGAATTGAAGCTTTTCGTCGGTGGTGCTCCACTCCACCAAATTTAACCTTTCATCACCGATTTATACATATATAATATAATGATAAATATATGCAAAAAATATAATTGATTATCCTGTGCTTTTTATTTATTAAAAAAATATGATTCTTGAATGTACACAAATATAATCATAAACAATATTATATTTCTTACAAGCTGAATCGGCGTGACCGGAGATTTCTTGATAAGTCACTTAAACACCCCATAAGCATAAAAAATATTCATATTATGTCCTCAGGTTCTGTGAATTAAAAATATAAAAATATTTATAAACAATATTATACTCATTACAATATACATGTTGAATTGATATAAGTGGAGATTATTATAAGTACAACAAACACGTATTATGTGGAATATCATTCTGTAAAATCCCTTAAAATACCCTGAGAAAACAAAAAAAAGAGTTGTTGAATATATAAATAATGTTGACAATGAAGTGGCATCCAAGTTGAAACATAATCTACCAACCAGATGTATATTGTGACGTGGAGATGTATGTGTGTGTGGAAAAGGAAAGATAGCTTGTCCACTTATTGATTTCACGTTTATAAATTAATCCACGTGTATGGTTGAGATGTGGAAGCTTAAAGCTCTCCTCAACCATTCATTCCGCAGCTAGCTATAGGGTAGCTCTACTAATCATGTAATTAACTTCTTAATTAATTGAATAAGACCCTATCTAGCATTTAAAAAATAAAATAAAAAAGGAACTAACAGTGACGATAGACTCATTCTGATATATAATATTCAGACTCTTATATTCATTTCCGATTATATTATTAAATAAACAAATGTATGCATTAATCACGTTAACGCAACACGCTACCTAGCAAGCTAAAAAAGTCGTCCATTATTAGCATAGTGGAAGAATAAGGACCACATTTAACGCTTGAACTCCACACAAATATATGTCTTTAGACTTGGATATATGGTTGCTTCACCATGTGTATAATTAATTGTCTATAGTGAATATAGAGAACTTATTATGAAGTCACTATTTTAATATTAGGAAGAATAGAAATTTCATCATAATTAAGAAAAAAAGATTAGTTTGAATCTCTCAAGCATAATTATTGATTAGGCTCGGTAGGTCTCCAAATCATTTAGAGACCTAAAAACTATGAAGGAGAAAATTATTATCCAAGTGGGATAGAAGCTTCTTTCTTGCGGTTAAATAAAGTTAAATACCGATAGTTCAACTATTAGTAATTCTGATTCTGCGAGAGTTGGTAGTACCTTAAAAAATGAATTTGAAGGGTGTGTTAAATGTTTTCAAATGAGATGGGAATCACAAATAGTATTGTGGCTAAGATTTGTGCAATTAGGAAGATCTAATGGTCATAAAAGATTTGAGAATCTGATGTCCAAAAAGTCATCAATCTAATTGTCGATGATTTGAATAAATAGGCACCTAATGTCTCTAATTGCGGGATGTTATTGACCTCTTTTAGAAGATATAAGATTCATCATATTTACCGAGAGATAAATAGACCTACTTACAAATGATGCAACTAATTTAGAGACATTTTTGGTTATCTCGGAGGATCCTCCTCTACCAAGAGTTCTATTATTTATTTTGTATGATTTCTCGGGAAAAAATGAACTGCAATGTAATTTTCAATTTTTAGAAATTGTTCCATGTAAAAAAAAATCAGTTAAAAATTAAATGAATTATGGAGTTTATTGATCCACGCTAATAAATCTAATGCGCCAGATTAAAGATCATGTCAGCTTCTAAGTCATTAGTTTTAATTTTTACAAAAATCAAAAATATATTTGTTTCATTTAATTTATTATTAGTATAATTATTTACTATTAAATATCATAATTAAATAGCGATAACTTTTCATATTTTTTTCATGTGAAATTAGAGATGAAATATTTATGAATGACATATAACGTCGTATATTTATAAATTGTGAGTCAATGATATTATAATATAATTTTCATATAAGTAAATTTTCACGTAAAGTACATGTCATTGAGTAGTAACAATTATATTAAACGTACTAAGATTTTACTATATTTTCCGAAATTGTGAACTAATCTTTTTAGCTAATGAAGACCTACCTTTCAATGTGCAAATAAAACTTAATATTTTCGATAATTTATTTAGGGATATATTTTGGGCATTATTGGATCAATATGGTTGGACTTAGCCCTATTAATGTTATTCTCTTTGATTAAGGCCCAAGAGAGGGCACCTAAACACAAATATTGTTTATGGCTAAACCATCTCCTAAGAGCATCCACAATCGTTTTACATAAATTATATTCTTTAAAGTTGTCACGTAGACATTTATGTACACTTTAAGTAATACGTAAATTTAAGACAGACGTAAAAAATATTTTCTCTGCAATCGTATTACTTAAACATATTTCTTAAATATATTTTATTATTAAATTTTCCAACAACCACCAATAAGATATTAGCATTAATTATAAAATGAATTAATTTATAATAAAAAATTGGTTACGTAATACATAGTGCATTACTTAAATTTTAGAGCATCCACAATGGTTTTACCTAAATTGTATTCTTTAAAGTTGCCACATAGACATTTATGTACACTTTAAGTAATACGTAAATTTAAGACACACGTAAAAAATATTTTCTCTGCAATCGTATTACTTAAACATATTCCTTAAATATATTTTATTATTAAATTTTCCAACAACCACCAATAAGATATTAGCATTAATTATAAAATGAATTAATTTATAATAAAAAATTGGTTACGTAATACATAGTGCATTACTTAAATTTAAGGAATGCTTTATGTAAAAACATAAATTTACGTGTGGGTCCCATCTTTAAGGAATGCTATGTAAAACCACTGTAGATAGTTTTTGTTGTTTTACTTAAATAAACATGTAGGACCCACGTTTACGTATTTTTTACGTAACACCACTGTGGATGCTCTTAGGAATGCTTTATGTAAAAACATAAATTTACGTGTGGGTCTCATCTTTAAGGAATGCTATGTAAAACCACTGTAGATAGTTTTTGTTACTTTACTTAAATAAACATGTAGGACCCACGTTTACGTAATCTTTACCTTTGTGGATGCTCTAATCCTCTGACTTAATCACTATCATTTTCAAAGGACAACAATGAGATTCTTCCTTTCAATTCAGTCATAACGAATAAACCTTAAATCTTTAATTTGCTGAGTTCGAAAGCTCAAACCGGGCTCATGTTTGATATTCTCTTTTGGGTTAACATATATTTTGGTCCATGATGTTTGACCACTTTTAGATTTTGATCCATGATGTTTTTTTTTTGCCAAATTTTAGTACTATATGTTTGCAGATTTTTCTAGTTTTGGACCGACCGTTACATTCCGTCCATTTTTTCCGTTAAGTGACATGTGCAAGTCACGTGATCCACCATAAACTTTCAATTTTGTTCAAATTTGGGGGAATTGACCAATTGAACTAGGTTTAGGGTATCAATTCCCCCTAAATTTGACCCATTAAACCTAGTTCAATTCGCCCAAATTGAATTAGGTTTAGGGTGTCAATTCCCTCAAATTTGAACAAAATTAAAAATATATGGTGGATCAAGTGACTTGCTCATGTCACTTAACGGAAAAAAAATAGACGGAATGTAACGGTCCGACCAAAAATAGAAAAATTTGCAAACATATGATACCAAAACTAGACAAAAAACAAACTTCTTGGATCAAAACTCAAAAGTAGTCAAATATTATGGACTAAAAGAATTGTTAACCTTTCGCTTTTAGACTAGGCGATTATATTGATATGAATTTAGGCTAAGGCGAGCTCCTAATTAGACGAAGATAAACACGTGTAATTAAGGTTGTTAGATGATGGCCAATAAATATGAAAAATTAATGGGCTAATTAAGTCAAAGTATTAAGTATGCAATCTACTAATTGACTAGCTAGCTAGCCTTGGCAATGTGTCATTGACTAGGAAATAGTGCTTCCGAAATGATATGTGCCCACCCAAATGCCAAACATATAGTTATAACCGTGCCAAGTGCACGCCTCTTAGTGGAACCCATTTCAAGGTCACGTAGAAAAACCAGATTCCGTATACGAAAATCTTTTGACCAACTTTATTGAATATGAGATATGAATACATTTAGGGTTAATAATCAAATTGCTAACTAATTAAGATAGTATATATTCAGATGAATTGCTACTTAAAACATTTTTTCTATATAATTTACTAGTTTAGGTTTTGTTTGTAGACAAATTTCTAATTTCATCAAATATTCTATCCAAATTTGGATGGAATTGGTCATATAACTTGCACCTGAATGAAGAAAACCTTACTTAAAATGACGGAATTATTATCGAATCTTCGACTTCTTATTATTACGCTTCTCATTATTAAAACTCCTAAACTAAAAATGAAAGATATGAATTTCTAAAGATATTATAAGACAATACCGTTATTTTAGGTCAGTTTTCGGATTTTTCTTCAATCGGGTGCACTTACATGACCGATTCCATCCAAATTGAATGGATATTTGACGGGAAAGACTGTCGCATCGAACTGCCACTCAAACCCAACAATGTCTTCGGTATCGCATCGAACTGCCACTCATGGCCGAAGCGGAAAGACTATGTCAAGCTATGGTACGACAATCAGACAATGCGAGGTTGCTTGTTTCTCGATAATGAACCGCCCGGTCCGGTTTACCATGAGACCGCCGGTCGAGTGGGCTCTGGTCCTCCAATTTGCATTTCGGAGGACACTTTGGGTTCAACTATACGAACCGAGGCAGGATACAGACCGCTATATGGGTTGCGCGGGTAGTGATGGAACCGTGAATCTAAACTATTCGAACATCAGGTCAGGGACGTAGCCAATTAAGGCCGAGTGCCTCATATTTTCGCGTTGTCTAATTTTTTGAATTTTTTTTATCCAAATATCAACCTTATAAAGTCCAAATACCAAAATTTCGACAAAATTTTGTGTCAGGATATCAATTCACATTAATACAAAGACTGTATATTTCACAACCAAACACAAATACTAGGTTTTTCTTTATTATAGAATATAGAGTACAAACAAGGACAGTCACTTCACAAAAATGCCACAATATTGTATTAAGGATTAAACACAGAATAGATAACACAATCAAATCAATACATTCATAATAATACATATAATTATACCTTACGTGCCCGCCAAGTCAAGCAACCGGAGGATGGAGAATATGATCCCGTGAGGTATCGACCACGGCTTGCGGTAAGTACTGCCACATGGCAATGCCGGGGTATCGGTAGTCGATGCACGGCATCGCCTTATTGGCAGCTGACAATGCAGATGGATGAATGCTCATAGCTTTGAACTGCTCTTCCATTCTCTCTTTTTCTGCTTTCAGCTTCTGATTCTCGTCGCGAAGCTCATTTTTCTCGACCTGAAACAATTAAAACCGACGATAAGATCAACAAATAGCGCTTAAATTCGCGACATCGAGCCATCATTAAAAATCAGTACTGTTAAAGTATGAATAAGAGTCACTACAACAAAACCGAATTTAGAAGAAGCTTGTTAAAGCTTAAGTGACGCTTTAAAGCGTCTTCTAAACCTTTGTGACGCTTTGGTTTAGTGAGCGTGCGAAGGCTTTAAGTTCGAGTTTACGAGAGAGTTGACTTTATTTTTAACATGGTATCAGAGCATGCAGATTCAACTCCTTAACCGAGCAAGCCACATCCAGAAAAAGATTCATCACCTTCAAATCTTTGATTTTCTCGTCTAAGCGAGTGATCGATTTCTTCAGCTTCTCGGTCTCATCGCGTAAATGGATCACCGTCCGCACGGCATCATTCAAAATGACAACTTTGTCCATCTTATTAGGAGGCTTTCCAGGCTCCAACACAGAACCCAGCTCTATGAACCTGAGCTAGTTCATTGTTAGATAGCTAGAGAGCTCTGCAAAATTATATAAACCGAAAATGGAGGACAAACAACATGCCTTTCGTTAAGTCGATCTCGCCGAATCTTCTCCCGAACTGCTTTGGTGCCTGACGATGCATTAAAAGATTCAGATGATTTCAACCTGCAAAAAAAAATAAAATAATTTGTAGTTTTCCTTCTTTGATGTTTTTGAGATTTGTAAGTAAAGGGTTGCTGAAACATTTGAAAAGAAGGAAGATTGGATTGCAGGGCAAGAAAAGCCTTGAACAAATTTTCCGAATTGCGATTTTAACCGTGTTTTAGCTGCATAGGTTTCTGCAGAATTCGTGATGAAACTAATAAAAAGAGCCATATATTTAGCTTCAAAGCAGTTATTGATTAGGCTTTAACTATAAAAATCTGAACTTTTTTAACCACAATCAAGACCCTTCAAGAGCTAGAGATGCAGATATCAGATCATCAATCAAAAGACATGAAGTAGAGTAGTAAATTAGGGAGGAAAAAAATGTGTTAACTATGAAATTGCTAGACGATGTTTGGACAGTCGAACAAATTATTAGTTGATATTTGTTTTTGAGAATTTTGCTACTCATCTATCTCATGCTTACCGTTTGCTAGCTCTGTCTGAATTTCCATATTTTTTCGACGGAATCGCTCTGTCTGAATTTCCATATTTTTTTTGACGGAATCATTCGTAAAGAAAATAGTTAGCAGTGATTAGCTAATAATTTGTTTGACTTATCAAACGTCAGCTAGTAATTTACCGTATTTTTTTATTGCATCTAAATTATACAGAAATTCTAACATAAATATATAGTAATTTGTACAAATTTGAAAATTAAGCTATCAAATCAAAGTGTAAAAAAAAATAAAAATTTCAACTAATAGTTTATTCAACTAAACAAACATAAGCTAACAATTCAATAATTAACTTCAGGAACAAAAAAAATTTACCTTTTCCGAGGAGTCTGTGCACCTGCAGACCCCTTGCTGCTCTCAGATTCTCCAAATGAGTAGTTGACTTCAACGCTGCAAAGATTCAAGGATCAAGTTTTGGAAATAGTATCATATAAGTAGGGATCTAACCGAGTCAAACTACTCGTGAGTCATTGACTCGGTTGATAATCAAATTCGTCTCACTAAATTTTGAGTCGAGATTTTTCTGGTATCGAGTCGAGTAAGAGTTCATTTATAATCGACTTAAGAGGCTAACGAGCCTAATCGACTTTTTTTGCCAAAATTTTATCTGAGTCGAGTTTAAGTTCAAGCTCAATTTATTCAATTTTTACATAGTAATTCAAGCCGAGTTCATGACCAAAAATACTTTTCGAGTCGAGTTCGAGCTAAGGTGCATAATTTATAATTTAACTAACTATTTTAAACCTAATGAGCCGAACTCAAACTCGTCGAGCTCGAGTAAAATGAGTAGAGTATCGAGAGCTTCAGAGATACTTAGCTCGACTACACCCGTAAACACAAGTACTCAAATTTGGTAAACCCAGAAGAGAAAAAGAAAACCTTGGATCAGAGAATGAGTCAAAGGGAGATTGCCAGCAGTTGAAGCCATCAGAAGAAGAGTAAATAAAATCGGAAACCGCAACACTTTCGTCGTCCATATAGCTGTAATCGGCGAGCCAGTCGGATCCGTCCATCGACGAGACGTTCTTTATTAATGCAGGTGAAGTATAGGAAATGAGAAATTAAGAAGTTAAGATCCTAGAAATATGGATAAAGAAATGGTCTTTTTTCAGTGGTTTGGATTGTGATTGGAGAAGGGAAAAGCGGCATGGAAAGGGTAGAGAGAATGATGATGGTTGCTGGATATGAGTATCTGGGTAGCATTCACACACTGTGTTGCGTTGCTTTATGGTCAACACACTGTAAAATGTGTCGTGATCCCAAGACAACAGAAGTAATCAACTAATCATCATCATTCACGTATAAAAAGAGATGGGCGACAAAATGAAGACAGGAAAAAAAATGGAGATGCGGGGTATCGATCCCCGTACCTCTCGCATGCTAAGCGAGCGCTCTACCATCTGAGCTACATCCCCTTATTTGTTAGATTTAACGATTTATCAAAAATATTTGAAAGATTGTATTTTCTTTGGCTAAATTAAGTTTTCATTATATATATATATATACTAACTTTATTATTTATAGGGTTAATTGCCAAGTCGCTACCTAAACTTTGCCTCAACAATACATTACTATCCAATAATACATTACTATCCGAACATTAAGTTTTTTAAATTAGTTATTTGAATTTCTAATTTTCAAACAAATTACTATATCTGTTACAATTCTCATCAAATTGGACATAAAAATAAGCATATTATGACCACATGAAATCTTTTGATGGGTTATGATTTCCACAATAAATTGAAATTTTACAAAAAAAAACACATATAATTAGAAGCGCAATTAAAAATCATCGTCGAAATTGAGTAGACTTTCAATAGAGATATTTCACTGCAATCCAATTTTATTTTCAAATTCATCCAATTTTATTTTCAAATTCTTCTTGTGTACACACCCTATGTGGCAAGAATTGCAGTAAAGATAGCAATTTACTCAAACACTTTAGTTTAAATTGCTACTTTTAAAATTATAATTTGTTATTAACTAAGGCCCAAATTATGTCTTTTTTTTTTTTACATTCACCTACTATTTTCAATAATTGTAATAAGATTAGTGATTAAGCACTTCGTTTTTTAATAATTAGAGGTCGTTTTTTTTAATAATTAGAGGTCGTTTTTTTAGAATATCTTCATGGACAACACCTTGTATGCTTCACGCGGATGGACTATTCTAGATATATAGAAAACAAAGTCTGACACTGAATATTCTCAAAAGATACTACCAAATGAAATAGTATATTGACGTTTCCCATTTCAACTAATCAAAAACCTCAACAACATTAAATTAAAATCATTAGAAGAAGATAGAAATGAACAAGCAAAGGAAGCAGCTCAAAGATGAATCCATTCCATAGCCCATCCCACCACCACCATCAAGCCGAATCTAACCCGAAAATGCTTAAGCCACCAAAGTGCTAGCTGTAGTCGACTCGCTGCAATACAAAAACAGGTCTGTAATTAGAAATATGATGGCTTTGATCTTGAACCACATAAATAACATAAGTTTATCTATCTCTTCTCTCAAATCCTACAACACTTTACCGAATCATTCATACAATCAGAAACACAAAAAATGACATCTTTTCCTATGAGATTATGACAACATTGTCTACAACAACTTGATAACAAACAGATTCTGGTCTTTGATCAATAGTATATGCTGATTGATCCATAATCTTCGAAAGCTTATACTATTCAATTGTTTGCTAATTCATTAACTGGTGTCATAGCAAAGATGACATTTTTAGGAACGGGGAAGGGTGCTTACTATTTCAATTGTATACAACATTGTCTACAACAACTTAATAACAAACCAGATTCTGGTCTTTGATCAATAGTATATGCTGATTGATCCAGAATCTTTGAAAGCTTATACTATTCAATTGTTTGCTAATTCATTAACTGGTGTCGTAGCAAAGATGACATTTTTAGGAATGGGTAAGGGAGCTTACTATTTCCAGACAGGTGGGAGCTTCTTTGTTTTCTTGTAGTAACGAGCAAGCCTGTGGATCCTGCTTTCCACAAGAATCAGCCTGAATTTGGAGTCTTTGTCCTTCCTGTTCCTCTCCAGATGCTTCCTAATGGAAACTGCCTTCTTGATCAGATGGTAAAGATCCTCTGGAATTTCAGGTGCAAGACCTGATTCAACAACACCGCAACTGTAATAAGCGGCAATCACTCGAACAATATCCACATTTGCTAGCAATTCAAGAACTCCTCAAAAACCAAGCTTTGTTTTCGGAGCATTATAACCAAAACATCAAGAATGGATCAAATACTTAACGAAGATCATACCATATTGACAAAATTCTTTGAAAAGATGGAAAGTCGAAGCAATGATGATACCGTGAGCCTTGATGATACACAACATTTTGCTTACAGATCATTACAAGCAAACACCGTGTATTATTTATAAAAGAGCTATAACATTCAGCATGACAACTGTAGTAAGTAACATTCACTCAAACAAATATCCACAATTTCTAGCAATTGAAGAACTCAAAAACTAAGCTTCATCTCTGAGCATTAGAGCCAAAACATCAAGAATTGATCAAATACTTAATGAAGATCATACAATATTTGACAAAATTCTTGGAAAATATCAGAAATCGAAGCAATGATGATACCGTGAGCCTTAAGGATACACAACATTTTGCTGACTGATCATTAAAAGCACGCACCATGCATCATTACTAAACCAGCTCAAACATGAATGATTAACCGTTACAGATTGTCTAAGTTTTCCAAAAAGAATCTAAACTGAAGCAATTATTGCACATCGAGCCTGAGAATAAGTGCGATTAAGCAATCACAATACTAGACCAGCTCCAGCACCATTCAACATTAACTAATTTCATCCAAAATAAGCTAAATCGGATCCACAACTGTACCGTGAGCCTTGAGAATACGCAAGATTTTGCTTCCGGTAACACTCCGAACTTGAGCAATACCGTGGGAATCACGGAGAATGACACCAATCTGTGATGGAGTCAGCCCCTTCTTGGCGAATTTGCAGATGTTATCATCAACCTAATCAATCAGATTAAAGCTCAGAACGAAGATACGCCATGATAATTAAAGTGAGAGCATCCAAGAGGAGGAAATTTAAACTCACATCTTGAGAGGAGATCTTGAGCCAACTCGGCGAAGTTCTCTTGTAAGGGAGGGCTGAGGCGGAGATACCCTTACCGCGACTGTGCATACGACCCATGGCGGCGTTATTGAAAGTTCGTCGGCGGCTCGCTGATGCTGATTACCTTCGTCTTCAGTTCTTCAGAAAAACCCTAGCTAGCTTCCTCGCTGGAATATATCGACGAAGATGAATCGTTATCAATTGGGCCGTGCTTGTGGATATTACAGTAAGGCCCAATACAGCTAAAAAGGAGTTATTGCAAATTTGGTCACCAAACTTTGTGCTAATTCATTGTTAGTTACTGAACTTTACTTTCTTTGCTTTAGTGGTTACTCTTAAATTAGGCTAACTAAATATTAGACTTAGTAGCATGGGATGGTTTTTGCGAATGAGTAAAGTTTCTCCATGTGAAATTTCTTGTGAAAATTGTTGTGAAAGTAAGAGAGAGAAAGTTGATGTAGTTCAAATATATAAAATATTGTTATGGGCCAGTTCCACTTTCTATGAAAATTTCATAATAATTTTCACATTTTGTAGCACCACTCTTTGGGGATTTGGAATTTTGAAGCGTCTAACAGAGTTGGCTCTACGGCATTTAGGGTGGGCAGAAAGCTTGAATAGCCTGAAATTACGACTAGCTTGATCAGAGCCCGTCCCGAAAATTGGTCCGAGCCCGGTCGTGCGGGACATTTCTTTCCGAGTCAGGCTCGAGTTTCTTTTTAAAGAAAGTCTGGAAGCCCCGAGCCCCGAGCCTGCTCGAGTATATTTAACTATTTGTATATATTTAACCTAACTATAGTCGAAGTCTCAACATTTATGTCAATGGTGTGTTTAAATTTGATTGTTAAATATTGTGTTGATAGTGTTTGAAATGGTATGCATTTGAAATGGATGGACTTCAATACAAAATCTAAGTCCCTTGGAAGGGGGACAAACGAAAGTATGTTTTGTCGAGAAAATTCATTTTTGCCGATAAAACTTTAGTGTTCCATCATTAAACGAATGTTGAAAATTTTTGGTTGCCAAATCAATATTTTCACAAAATTACAGTCATAAGAAACATGAAGTTTAGGATAATTAAATTGCATTTGATACGTCGCTAAATCATACCAAACAATAGATGAATGACAAAAAATTCGAATATATTATGATCAGTATAAATATATACAGGGCTTTATTATGGAAATTTAATAGTCATGTCTCTAGTTCAATTAAATAGTATTATAGTATATATATATATATATATAATAAAGTGGAAGAACTCAAAACAATAAAAGATGTATTGAATTGAAATCTATCTCCTTGCTTTTCCTTCTTTCCATTTATCTCTTGAACCCAATAATCTTCTATCTAACATTTTCTATCTTCTTCTTCGTCACGATCGATTTGGATTCGTAACGGAATCTCTTACTACTTAAAACATCATATGTACAATTTAGCAACTTAAGCATACATACACAATTGAGACATGCACTAGTTATTCTTCATATATATATATATATAAAAGGATAGTGCATAAACCAATAGTCGTCCTAAATCATAAACGGCGACGCTGAGAAAGTCCGCATGGCAATGGAGAACGAACTTGTCCTGAACAATAAGAAAAACACATTCATGATCAGTAACAGAATCTATATAAATTCCAAGACAAAAAATCCGACATATTCCGACAGTGTAAAATAATAATAATGTAGCAAAAGTTGAATCCGAAATTCGGAACGGTTCGGATTGTTTCATCGATCAGTAAAATCAAGATTAGGATGGCAATTCGTGCTACCGCGTATTATCGTGCATATTAATAATCGTGTCGTGCCAAACTTACTAAACACGGACACGCACAGTAAACTTATCGTGCCACGTTTTATAAACATGAACACGGTACGAATATTTCCATGCATGTTCGTGTCGTGCTATCGCGTTTTATAAGGATATTCAGATGTACAACTCTATACAAGATATTTAAGAAAAATCAAAATAATGAACTTCATATATATTAAAAAAAAAAACTATGAATTAATATGTAAGTATTCATAGGTTAGTAATATAGAGTTTATTAGTTTTTTAAAGGTAATAAATAAGATTTGTTCAAAAAATACTCAAGAATTAGTATTAGTAGCACAATTTTATCGTGTGTGTCGTGTTATGATATTCAAACACGAACGGAAGTTATATCGTGTTCATGCTATCATATTATCGTTCTCACGTATACTAGCACGACTACGATTTTTTTTCGTGCGTGTTCGTGTCACAAATTGCGAAAACTCCAAGATGCCTAAGAGCTTGATATATAAAAGAAGAAAATTAAACCCTAGAAAACTCACCTTCTTCTCACAAACTGTTCATCACCATTGTTGAACGTCGCAGACTTCTTCAACTCCGACGAGTTTTGTTTCCTCCAGCGTTTCCTCGACCCGCCTTCTTCTCTTTCCACGGTCTTCTCGTCCGCCACATGCTGCGGCGGCGAAACGACGCGATCTTCCGAAATCGCCGACAGCTTCGGCCGCCAGACGGACGGGTCCAACGTCTTTGACCTTGCGAGGTGTCTCCGGCGAGGCCTGTCGTGGGCATCGTCTGGGAGCGGCGAAGGGGCCGCCTTCGGCGACGGTGGTGACGCGTTGGCGGTGCCGCAGTAGCAGGAACTGAAGTCGGAGAAGAACTTCATCGCAGAATAACGGAGGAGATCGATGAAGGGTATTAATGGAAAAGTGAAATCTGCGTGCGTCCACAGAATCGTAAAGAAGAAACTGAAAAACCAGTTTCGAATCCTGTATATATATATATATATATATGGAATTATGGACATTTCTATCGGTACTCTGAAATTTTTCATCTCGGTGACTAAAAATCTAATATTATAAATATAAGGACTTGGTAATATAATAACGTTATCTACCCATCAACTTAGGGACAAGGTTACAATGCTACGTTGGTATCATACCTTCTAAAATTTCTAAAATATATTTTATTATTGTAATCATTTGCCCATCCACTTCTCCGTACTTATCAATCCAATTCCAAAAGTACAATATTAAAAATTTCAACATTTTAGTTTTAGTTATTGTTGGATATTTGCCCAATTCGGTTTCGCATTTACATTCCGGACTTCGCAAACACGTCGAAAACCACAAACGGATCAGAATTACACAACCCGAGGAACAAAACGGTCCGGATGCGCGAAAGCGTCCGGACCGGAAACCTCCGGATTGCCCTAAGGCAATCCGGACCACGCCGGAGGTCGACACCGACTTGGTCTGGACCGCTAACGGGTACTGCGCGCTTATTTTCCTGTCGTTCGAACATTGAGTAAAGAGTTCTCCCAGGCCAAATCTAAACAAACTTGACGACAGTTCTTACTTTCTTTAAACTGTCGTCAAACCGCACAAAAACCGGGTTCGGTTCTAAGGTTGCCTATAAATAGAGGACCTTGGCCACCCATTTTCTCAAGTCACTTTCATTCATTTCTTAAAATTTGGCCTAGAAGCTTTGACCTCTCTCTAGGACTTTCTCTCTCTAGATTCTCATTTAGGCATCGGAGATGACTCAACAGTTTGTATTTTTTTTTCAACCAGAAATTTACCTCACTTTTGAAGTTTGAGTTACGCATCTTGACATTGTTTAAAGTCTTGAGATTTATGTTTTAAATATTTTAATTTTTTTATATTATTGTTTGTATTTTGAATTTGATGCTTTCTACTATGAAGCGATCAGTTGCCTTTATAGTTTGTATTTTACAAATTTATAAATTGTTTATGGATTATCAATTTAGATGTATATTTTGAATTTTAATAAAAAAATAAAAAAAGTTCAGAACCGGTTCTGCTATGGTTCGGTTCTAGGACCTAAAATCCGGTTCGATTCTCACATAATACAAAGAACCAACTGAACCTAAAATCTAATTCTGGTTCGGCCAGAACCGAACTATGCCCAGCCCTATATATAATATATGGGCAGTGATTGAGAGGAGGACTCGAAATGTTCGAGACTTAGAGCTCGTAGGGTAGTTATATTTTATATCATATATGACTTATGTCATATGTGACGGGTGTGATATTGGGAGTGAATGAATAAATGATTCAAATAATAAAATATATTTTAGAAAGTATAATACCAACGTAGTATTGTAGCTTGTCCCAAAGTGGATCGGTAAATATAGTTATTATATTATTGAGTCCTTACAATTTTAACTTTTAGATTTTTAGCCACCGAGATGCAAAATCTCGGAGTACTAATATAAATGTCCTGGAATTATGAATGTATATCCTTATCCATAATTAACGACATTGACATGGATAACGACTCCATAAATACACGTCCATAAATATATATATATACCAAATAAATGCTAATAATAGAAGATAAATACTTGATATATTTGCGGGATGATTAAGAATATATACATTTTTTAAATATAATTTTAATTATAACAACGTATGTCAAGTACAAATATAGAAAGTTATTGTAGATAATTAAGAGATATAATTGATCGTCATAAATAAATGGTAACTATTTTTTACAACGTGATATATATATATATTATTAGGAATTTGTTAAGCTGATGTATAGTCAATGGGTTTATTAATATATATCCTTTTATATATGTGTAACGTAACTTATCCAAAAACGGTTAACCCTTTATTTTATTTTAGCAATACTCAAGAAAAACGAAAATATTTATAATTTATATTTATTCTTTTATTTATAGTGGTGCTACAAAATGTGAAAAATATTGTGAAATTTTCATAGAAAGTGGAACAGGTCTACAACAATATTTTGAATTTGCACTACATCAACTTTCTCTCTCTTACTTTCACAACAATTTTCCCACGGGTCCCTCTTGTTTTGTACTTAGTAGATTTGTGTTTAAGAACCCGAGCTCGGGTCGAGCTCAAGGTAAAGTTCGACCATGGTATAGGGTTGTCTATGTGATCAAATGATCTTGACGATATATAGTAGGATCTAGCCATGGATTCAACTCGGATTAAGTTAATCAAGTCAACTGTTCGATTGGAGCAAGTTTAGTGATTTAAATTATATATATATATATATATATATATATATATATATATATATATATATATATATATATATAAGAGTTAAGAAAATATTAAAGGACTAAACTGAACAAATGTAAAATTTAGTAGCTAAGTTACATGATATTTAACGGCAAAATTAATAGTTCAATAACAAATACACAAAAAGACAACATCTCTCAAATATGTTGCACAAAAATATTTAAATAAAAATATATGTTATATCTATATGACATGTTATACTAAAAAAATATAAACTTTATTTTTGTAATACGGATGCTAACTAGAAACTACGACTTACCTATCTTGGGAATTTCCTAAGTGATCATATATACAAAATAAAAAATTTAAGTCTTAAAGGAGATCATTAATTGATGATCACAAAAATTTATCTCCATTTTCACAATTCTGCTAGTTTATCCACAATCTCATTTGTTTCATGATAGTTGTATTTAAATTTTAATTTCTTAAAGGAATTTATGAGAGTTCTGGAATTCAAAATTAAAAGGCATTATATGCTTCTATGATCTTCACCATTCTTCCATAATGAGATTATACATTTTCCACATAGACCAAATGAAGGATTAGATTTTTCTTATTTTCATTTTTGCATAAATCTGATGGGCCATGCACATTGGGCTTCATGGCCCAACAGAGACCCAGATGGGCGCTTGGTTCACGAGAATGCGAATTAAACAATGCTAGCTCCAACGCTATTGAGTTGGAATTGCACCTTCAAATATATATTTTTGCCAACTAGTATTTGCTATCCTAGATTCATCCCGCTACGTAATGTTTGTACTTTCCTCGCTCACTATCAGATATTTAGTGAATAACCAGTATATTCAAATATACTAACCCAATTAACGTAGGCTCACCAGCAAACTAGTATAGTCGAAACGTCAGCTCATTAAACTCAGTGATATGTCGTTTTCTCTTATGCCAAACACGATATGTGAGCCAAACGGGATCTGATATTTCAATCAAATTTTGCAAAGGGCTCCCTGATAGTTTCAAACCTAGGATGTTGGAGCGATACGATGTGCGAGTAAACTATATTAACCACTAGACAACCAATGTAGTGGTGTCATTCAAATATTTAATTTAGGTTTTCAAATCAATGTTCTCAAGGCGCCAAAACTTGAATATTTTAGATTGTGAAATTGGAGGGTTAATGATATTACATTTATTAACAGATCTGATTTCTTTAGTTGGATTTGCATCACAAAAAGGTGACATTTTGTGCTCCCCACTCTCCACTGCTACAAACTTTTAATGAATTATTATCATTATTATATTATTATATTGTTTGCTCAATTTATTTTCTTTTTAAATATTTATTTGAATCTATAGTGCATTGTGACAAATCTCCCTTTATAATACACACAAGCACTAATTTCGTTTTGAGTGTCTAATGAGAAAAATGAGATGCAAAAATTAATGCTTAAAAACACACTTTTTTTGCCACCTTAAAAACACACTTCAAAAAGTTAATCGATTTGTGAAGATTTTTTTTTATAGAAAAAGTGAGCTCTTAAAATTAATTTATAAGGATTTTCAAAGAATATTGAAGGAAAATTCATTGAAAATATCAATATTTTACAAAGTATTTTCTTCACAATTGTAAGTATTTTTTTTGTCAAAATTCACTTGTTGAAACCTTTATAAATATAAGGAAAGTGAATATGGCAATGTATATAAAAGAAAGATAATTTTTAAAGGAGCGACGTCGCCCGAAGGAGATAACTCCATATCAACATAGTTAACGACCTCAGAAAACGCAATAGAAGAACTAAGAGAATGTATAAAAGGCGGCGCCAAAGAGAACCTTAGAAAAGGCAATGACGACACCCAACTCTTTACCGACTCCAAAAGAAAACATTTTCTTCTAAGGAAGGTAAAATGGTGACCTGCTTGTCATTAGTTTGGAGGAAACCCTTCATTCTAATAAAGGTAAGGTGACGACAACTTGGAGAAAACTCTTCATTTTAAGGAAGGTAAGGTGTCGACATTATTGTCATCAGCTTGTAGGAAACTATTCCCTCTAATGAAGGTAAAGTGACAACCTGCTTATCACTATAGCTGACTCATTGTTTCCCATCTCCACTAATTAGGAAAAGGCGGCTACCGACTCTGACAAACTATTTACGAAGAAAGGCTGAGTTGGTTTAAGGTCTCTATAAATAGTAAGATATTTACTTTCATAAACAAGATTCCTACTTATATTTTTTTAATATTTTTTAATATTTCACTTATAGATAGGTACATTTCCATTATACATGAATCTATCACAATTAACTAGAATTTTTGTACTGACGCTACAAGGATTATATTAAAAGTTCAAAACAAAAAGCCCTATTTAAGTACTTAAGTTAAATCATTTAAATGTTATGGGAAAAAAAATAACTGTTTACCAAAAAAAATCAAATAATTATTTTTTTGGCCACATTTGAAATAACAATAATTAATCAAAATTAGAACAGTAACCAGAATTTATTTTAAGTAATAATAATAATAAATAAATAAATAAAAGAGGGCAAGTAACGTTATGATTGGCCTATGATAATATCCAACAACCTACATGCATTTTCTCCATGATGGGCTTGGAAAACAAGGCAAAACAGAGCCCAGAAATAAAGTTAATAAACCTTTCTGTGATATTCCAAATATACCCTTTAGGCAAACCTTGATTGGACGGTACGTTGGTTGGGCTAGCTATTGTAGATCCCAAGAAAGGTCGGTCGGTTTTGAAACAACGTACACGTACTGTCGGTCCTATGTACTTTTGCCAATTGCCACCTGCTGTTGCCTGCTACACTAGAGAGGTAAGATATATAAATAGTTACTCATCTAAGGGGTGAAACTGTCAACTCAATTTTTGAGTCACGTGAATCCACGGTATTAATTCATTATAATTAGATAAAGCTGGGTTGGAGCGTGAAGAAGAATCTGATATTTCTTTTTGGAGTTATTTTAAATTTTAGTAGATTGTAAATGCAGTTGATTTTTAAAGTACATTGCGGTATGTATAATGGTTGAATTTTGATTAACTTTCTATGAAATCCAATTTTTTTATCTCTCGATTTAAAGACTGCAAATTCAACTGCAATTATCAAATAGTTTTGTAGGGATTGCTAAAATAAAATCGAGTTTATTTCTACTATTTCTAAACCATTAGATTAGAAGAGGAAGAATGAATTAATTTTCTAGGAGAAAAAAAAATATTTTTTATATAGATTACGATTTTCTTGATCGAATCGGTAAGAAATTGAGTTGAAATAAATTCAAGTTTATTTTAACTTATTTTTTTAAATGCAGAAAATTTCCTGTTAAACTTAGACTAACCAAGTGTTAAATAATAATGTGTTAGCAAACAAGACTATTTATTGAATTTCATAGCTGACTTAACTATGGTGTTCTTTTGGGATTGATTAAAATAAAATAAAATTGATTTTAACTATTTCTCGGTCGTTAATTCAAAAGAGATAATCAATAAGATTTTCAGATGAGTGCAAAAATGTTTTTTATACAAATCACGATATATTTAATTTAACGGATGAACAATCAAATTGAAATAAACTTTATTTTATTTTTATCCAACAGTTTTTATGAAGGAAATGGCTAGATTGCTGGAAATTTCCTGCTAAACTGGACTAACCAAGTGGTAATATATTAATGTTGTATAAAGCAACCAATATTATTGACTGAATTTCACAGCATTACATTACCTTGCTAACAACATGGATTTTATTAATTGACATGATAAAAATGATGGTATGAGATTTGATTTTGGCAAATAATAATAATAATAAAGGGTATGAGATCTGATAAGGATAAGAGCCAGCTCAAATCTTCAGTTCTAAGCTATCCTCTTAATTTATTACTTCACCTCAAAATCCATTTCCCTATTTTGTACGCAATTATACTTTGAATATCATTCTTATTTTATTATGTAATATCTTTTTGGAATAACGAGAGAATTTAATTTAATTAAGTAGATTTTTCTTTTCCACAAAAAAGAATTGTCTAATAGCGACGACTTTAAACTCATATCGCTATCAACGTAGTCTCACTAGCAGTTTAGTATAGTCAAGATGCAGCTTATTAAGCCTAGTTTTACTCGCATCCTCATATGTATGTCGCAATATGTGGACTAGACGTGACCTATTTATTTTTAACAGGTCGCCACGATGTGATGCCTAAAAGATTTTGAACCTGGAACTTCAGAATCAAACCACACAAGAGTAAGCGTTCTTAATCACCAGACCACCAATGCTGCGTTCATAGAATTGCTACTAAATGACAACCCTTACAATAATCTCCACTAACACCGAATCAGTTTGTAAACAGTAAAAGCTAATTATAAAGATTTTTCATTTTTAAAGCTCAAATTCAAGATCTCTCTTTCTTTAGTGACAACCTTTAAAATAACTACAACTTGTCTTTGAATCAGTCTTTTAGAGAGATAAAATGCTTGTCTTTCAATACTGTGTCTTCTCTCTCTCTCTCAAGAAGAAAAAAGAAAATTCAGTTGAGACTGAAGACTAACATGTAGTTTGGCTTCTTACTGTATATTCTTCTTCTCTACTCCAACAGCTAGCTAGCCTAGCAACCCGCTGAAGCTGCACAGAAACTCACCATTTTGCTTGTCTGTGTCTTCTTCTCCACGTTTCCCATTGGTCAGTTTCAGACATAATTCCTCAAACACGACATAGAAAATCTCAGTTTCTTGAATTTGGAGGCTGGCCTGTCTGCCATGGAACAAATGTGCTGCGACCTTGAAGTGGACGTCAATGGCGAACAGACTTTCTTTGTTGACAAGGTCAGAATTATTCTTACAACTCTTCTTCGAACATCCAAATTTTAACACGAATAAATTGTTAGTCGAAGTTTATTTTTGAATATATTATGCAAGATATTTCATATGTACAGTTTGTTTGCTCCGTCAAGATTTCTGATCTTTCTTGGACGGAATCATCCACGTGATGGCACGTAACAAAGAAAAATAGCTACAAATTTGTTAATTATTTAAACATCAACTATCAATTTGTTCAACTGTCAAAACA
Organism: Clarkia xantiana subsp. parviflora; assembly: GCA_036873135.1. NCBI lineage: Eukaryota > Viridiplantae > Streptophyta > Magnoliopsida > Myrtales > Onagraceae > Clarkia > Clarkia xantiana. Next base: position 53,700,846 of record JAPTYO010000001.1, read on the forward strand.
TCAGCTAATCATTTGCCGCTTTTTATGCATGACGTGCTGGATATTAACTATTTCGTTCAAATTAAATGGGAATTCTAACCGAGCTAATATTTTGATAATTTGCTAGTTCTCTGTCAAGATTTTCGATCATTTTTGGACGGAATCATTCATGTGATGGACGCATGATGATGGAAATAGCTAGAAATTTGTTCAAATGTCTAAACACTAGCTATCAATTTGTTTATACCAAAACATCAGTTAGTAATTTCCTGCATTTTTATTTATTGTGTGTCGGGCATGTGATCATTTCATTCAAATTAAACGGAAAATCTAACAAATATAACAATTTTACACATTTGAAATTTAAGTTAGCAAAATATTTAAAAAATAAGAAATATTATATAATTAACCCTTGTATTTAATTGCTCAATTGGTGCAATGTAGTTTGTAAATTGGAATAACACTAGCTGCTATTAATGGCTGCTCAAACTTTTTCCTACTTAGCTCCTAACACAGAATCCACCTTGCAGTGCTCTTGCTTTTACATTTGTGTCTATTCTGACATCTGCATTTATGATGGTTGTTAAGCTAAGATGACAGTTACATTAATTGCCTTCTGTTAAAGCATAAAACCATTAATTAACCACAGATGCTTTAATCCTCATTTTTCTTTAATAGCAGAGCAAGCAAAATGTTTAAAAATAACACTTTAACTAGCAATTAGTTCAACTGATCAAATTGTTGGAGTGTCCCAATTCTTATGATCCATTTGTTTCCTTTGACACTAGGTTTAAGAATCTAAAAACAGTCCCTAATTGTATGTCATATTGCTAATCTTTGTCCAAAATTTTAAATGTTGATGTCTAGTGTTTTTACTATTGGTTGATTGATTTTCACTTTTTTTCTCTTAAAATTGACGAAATAAAAACATGTTTTTAAGCATCAAACAAACATAAGCTATGAACAACAAATCTAATACCTCGAAAAGTGGAAAACATATTTTTGTTGCTTATAATTATATAACACTAAAATCATACGAAAAGAGTGGAAAGTAACAAATCTGATTATTAGCAAAATGAATATATAAACATTTTAAACCTGGTATAACAATCAGTTATAACAATCAATTATTGCTATAACGAACTCCCACCATTTGCTTTTCAAATTGTGTTTTTGAATTTCATATTTTCTGTAAACTAAATCCTCATAATTCTTGCTCTTACAAATTTGGATTGATTACTGTCAGCAGAAAACAATCTGTTTATATTCACGAAGATTGCGACAAATGTTCGGAAAATCGACCGCTGCCACTAAAAACCTCAAGTTGATATTCCAAAAATTCCCAGGAGGACCAGAGAGCTTCGAGCTCGTCTCGCGGTTCTGCTACAGTTGCGGTCATATCGACATAACTCCTCAAAACGTCGCCTTATTACACTCTGCAGCACATTTCATGGACATGAGCAGTTCTGTTTCAAGAACAGACAACCTTATAGAACAGACACAGAGGTTTCTAAAGGATGTAAAGCATTGGACTTGGCTCGACCTTCTTGCTGCAATGAAACAGTGTCAAGAGGTTCTTCCGGAACCGAATGTATCGGCTGTTCTCGATATATGTTTGGATTCTTTGGTGTCGAGAATCGAATTGTCAATTGAATCGAGTGCAGTTTCATCATCCGAGAGTCGAGTTTCGTGCGACACAAAGAGTATCGATTTATCAAGAGGAAATTGGTGGTTTGAAGATCTTCTGTTCTTGAATCCGGAAATGCTCGAGAAAACGATTCGGTCGATGCTTTCGCACAACATTGATCAAACCCAGCTAAGTAAGTTCCTGTTCTACTACCAAAAGTCGAAGTTTTCGGCCACGAATCAAGAGAAGCGCGAAGTTATTGAAAGAGTTATCGATCTACTTTACTGTCTCGATCATAGTTTAGTTCGTAATAAGAGCTTATTTGGGCTTCTAAGAGTTTGCTTGGGAGCCAAGATAGCGAAATGCGGTAAGAAGAAGTTGGAGGTCATGATTGGGTCTCAGATGGACCGATCAACACTCGATGATTTGCTCGTTCCATCGCCTAGCGGTGCAAACTACTTATACGACGTCGATTTTGTTCTTAGACTCGTGAAGGTGTTTCTTCGAGGGAGAAGTACTTGTGGTTCGGGAAAGCGACTGAAGAAAGTTGCGAGCTTGATGGACATGTTTATGGCAGAAGTAGCTCCGGATCCATGTTTAAAGCCATCTAAGTTCGTAGAATTGGTCACGGCTTTGCCCGATTCTGCGAGGGACTCTTCCGATGAAATTTACCACGCCATCGCCATGTATCTCGAGGTATATACATGTTTTCTCTTACAAGGAAATGGGTATGATACCAATTTCTAATATTTCTTTAAAATCGACTGGAATTTTAGTCGACGCTATTTTAGCCAAACTCATTCCCTTTCTTTTTATAAAGAGCAAGCTACTATGATGTATCTTGGTTTCCAAGTTACTCAATGTAATGTTTCTTGTTTCCAAAGGTACAGGCTTGGACTAAAATAGTGTCGACTGAAATTCCAACCGATTTCGTGGCAATTAAATCTGGTTAAACACTCGAGTGTCTAGTCTATCTGCTATATATGATACCAATTTTTAAAATTTCTTTACAATTGATTGGAATTTCAGTCGACACATTTTAGCCAAACTCATTTTCTATTTTTTATAAAAAGCAAGCTACTATGATGTTTCTTGGTTAACAAGTTACTATATGTAACGCTTCTTGTTTCCGAAGGTACACGCGTGACCAAAACAGTGTCAACTGAAATTCCAGTCGATTTCTCAGCAATTAAATCAGGTTAAACACTTCGGTGTCTATCTTCTATGATACCAATTTCTAAAATTTCTTTACGAGTTTCAGTCGACGCTATTTTAGCCAATCTCATTCCCTTTCTTTTTATAAAGAGCAAGCTACTATGATGTTTCTTGGTTTCCAAGTTACTACTATATAATGTTTCTTGTTAACGAAGGTACATGCCGGGACCTTGTCTAATGAAGAGAAAATGAAGCTATGTTGTGCAGTGGACTACAAGAAGCTCTCGCCCGAACTTTCTCAAAACATGAAGTTTCCATCCACGGCAGCAGCGAGCTTATCCCGACCGTTCGACGATAGAGCGCAGATGATCGTTCCGTGTGGACGGGAGCTCGATCGTGATACCGAGAAGTTGGAAATGCACTTGGAAGGAATGAAATGTAGAGTGATGGAGTTAGAGAAAGTATGTAGGAAGATGCAGACCCAAATGGGGAAGATCACAAAGTCTAAAGGTTTGAAGAATAGTAGAAATTTGAGATCAGTGCCTAAGTTCTGCTCATGAGTAAAATCAAAGGAAATCAATGGACTTCCAGGTACAGAGTATGCAGATTAGCTAGTTTTTTTTTTTTTAATAAAAAACTGTCCAAAGTTTACCTTATGTTAAAATTAGGTGTCTGAAATTTGAAATGTTAAAATGGACTGTCCCAGGTTTCATTTTTGTTGAAATTTGGTGTCTTTGCGCGTCTTTTCATCTCCCTTCAATCATTTTCATCAACTCACCCACCCACTCATAATCTATCACTCCTTACTTTTCACAAAATCGTCAAATTTCACTCAAAAGTTGAACATAAAAAAAAATGTTTATAGCAGAGTGGTGTGGAGAGATTTTCAACGACAACGGAGCGGGATTTACTTGCGCGGATATGGTCAGCTTCTTAGGTGACGATCCCGACAAGACGACGAGAAGAGAGTGTGTATGAGAGCTCGAATTTGACAGTCGGTTTCGTCATAATTAACTTCTCTAAAGTAATCACACCGAGACACCAAATTTCAACAAAAATGAAACCTGGATAGTTCATTTTAATGTTTCAAACTTCAGACACCTAATTTTAACATGAGATAAACTTTGGACAGTTTTTTTAATTATTAACCCTTTTTTTTATAAATAATTTCAGACACTAAAAGAAATTCTTCAATTTGTGAGGGTCGATTTTTTGAGGGATTTTCGGAAATCCCTCACAAATATCATCTTGTAAGGGATTTTTTAAGAGAACGCTTCTAGCAAATAGACCCGCCAGAAAAATTGTGGTTTTAAAGGGAAATCCCTTGAAAATGTTTGTGAGGGATTTTCCCTCAAAAATCCATAGCAAACCCTCTAAAAATCAATTCCCTCAATAAATATTTAGGGAAGTTTTTAAGATTTTCGGTAATAAATTACAAAGGGATTTTCCGAGGGTCTTATTTAAGGGTTTTTTTTAGAGAATTCTAAGGGTTCATAATTATCAACTTATTAGGGTTTTTGTGAGGGATTATATTTTAAGGGATTTGTGAGGGAATCTGTGAGGAATTTATATATATATATATATATATATTGATCCAATATTATTATATTTATATTATACGTATTATTAAGATTAATAACACAAATATATAATGTAAAAATATGATATAACATCAAACTTTAAAGATTACATAGTCAAGTGCAATATTATATCTAAATAACACATTTATCCATTAAATACAGAATTAAGCTAAGTCATCTAGCTCAATTCAAGGCTTTAATAACCAAAACATAACTCTACAATTCAAAGCTGCTCAAAATCATACCACACCATTCAACCTGCAAAATATATTTACAGTATCGTTAATACAAAGGGACATTCTTGTTTGAACCGTCAATCAAAAGCATTTTTTTAGAACTAATAACGAGGTTTGGCAACGGTAATAAATACCGGGCAACACTGTGAAACATCCTGAGCTGCAAGCATAGCTGCATATAGGGATGATTCATCCCTATCAATCTTCACATTCATTCCACCTGAATAGATAAGGATGTAATAGTACAAATGAATTTTCAACAAATACATCTAGTAGAACACTATTTAAATCCTAGAATGATTGTTTAAAAAAATACACTAGCAAGTTAAAAGTTAATCCTGATGTCTCATTTGCTTACGTGGTGGTGGAAGGGAAGATATTGGAACGGCCATGTACTATGATGTACTGACTTTCCCAATCAAATTTCTCAAAGTAGTCCAAGAGAACCTAAAACATTATATAAAGCACCGGGTTGATTCTTATTCTCCAAGTCAGGCAGCTCCAAGGATCCTGCTTTCATATAAGCACCAAACTTTGATCATTGTGTTTATCATCATGCTTCATTAAAAGGGAGCTCCTAGAACGAAGGCCACAATTATGATGGTTCTTCAATTTGTATATAAATATTAATTGGTAAGCTATTCAAACTTATGAGCTAAATCGACAAGAACGCCAGAGAGGAAAGACAATCAGATACCTTAGAAGCTTGCCAGACCATGATATTATTCAAAAAGTGATTACTATCCTCAGTAACTATTCAAGATAACTAAATGAAGAGTCAATAAGCTATACAAGTGCTCAGAAAAAGCACAAACGATATGCCTATACAGCTTCATAAATGTATCACAAGATGTAAATAGGATAAATCAATCTATAATGGGAATCAGAACAAAGATCAAATAGACACAATTCATACCTTGTAAACCAACAAACATGATGACACTAGTTTTCCCCTTTTTCGGAGTAAATGATGGCTTCCCAGGATCCAACATTTTGCAAAGTTCATTGAATATAGCCTGCAGTGTGTTTCCAAGCATCATCAGATTAACTAGGAACTTCCAAAAAGTTTCCACAACTTGAAACAAAGTCTAAGCACAAGATGAACAATCAAAGAAGTTAAGTTTCTAAAAATGTAAAGGGTGGATCAACTGAAATGATGCTAACCCATACCTGCTGGATAATCCGGCGCTTATTATGACCAGCAGAGAGATCTTCAAGATTGACGGGGGATACTGAACTATGTAAAATTTCGAGTTACAATAATAAAAAAATCTGATGTATCCTAAATCCCAAACAGAATGTATTACCTTAAACTTCTAGCTTTCATAGGGACCCATAAAGAATTTCCTCACGATACAAGTAAGAGCACGAACAAAACTATGGTGCGAGAAGCTGTACAATAAGAAACGTGTTAAATTCACCTATGAGAAACTCCAAATTAAAATCCCTTAAAGAGCCAAAGATGCTACAACTGTAGGTGCACCGAGGGCTCTGAGTGAAAACAACACAAAGATGCTACAACTGCAGCTTCATAGATGTATCAGATTGTGTAATGTGGCAGCAACACAAAATTTCCTAAATTAAAAATGAATCAGGTCAAGATAACTTCCAGGGACAAAAGCAAGATGTTAAGCATTTAACAGAAGATACAAATCGTGGATCAATAAGCCAGAGATAGTGAACAAACTGCAGATAATATAATCTAACGTTTTCATACCGCCATTTCGAGATCACTTTTAACATACGCTTGCTTTTTCACTAGTTTCTCTGTTCAGCAAAAGATCAATGTCGAAAATTAGTAGGATCGCTCAAACTAAGGCTGATTCAGAACAAACATGTGAAACTCTGATCAATACCTGCTGTGATCTTCAAATTGGCGAAACATCCAATAGAAAGTGAATCTGAAGATGGACGCTGAGAGAAGGAGACGCTCTACGTGGTTCCAGAGGCGGATCTCGACAGAGACTTAAACTGATCCAATGTCTTCATGCTTGGAATCCGAGCTTCTGCATTGCGAACGGAACGGAAACCCTAGACTAGAGAGTAATATCTAAATCGAGAGAGAAGAACCTCAGCGCATGAGCTTCTGCGGTCAACAGTTTGAAGTCGGAGTAAAATGAAACTGAGCGCCAAGGCTTTACTTTCAATCTTTATATGTAAAAATGAAACTGAGAAGGAGTCAAAGCAGCCATCACTATGAATAAGATTAGAGTAAGAGAATGAGTAGTAGAGGAAGGAGGGGGAACAGAGGAGGGAGATTAGGGAAATGGTGAAACGGCGTAGAGAAAAAAATGGTGGAGAGGGAGGAAGGGGACTAATGTTGGGCTTTATGCTTTATCACAAATAATAGGGAGTTGGGCTTTATTGCCCAAAAGGGAAATTAGACTAATGTTGCAGCTTTGCATAGGAAGTCTGCTACTAAAATTTCTCTCTACACCGGTTAGAATGGATTCGAACCGGTTCGAACCGGAAATCGGATACCTGACTGGTCTAGTTCTGATAACGTTGGTTCGGTGTTAGATTAGCTTCAAAAGTCGTGAGCCGTAATTATTTTTTCTCCCCTCCACTTTCACTCTTTTATTTAATTTTTTATTATTAAATATTATTTTTTAGGGAAATTCCCTCACAAATAAAAAAACTTTTGTGAGGAATTTAAACTCCTCACAAAACTTCACGTTAGCTAGGGTTATTATTGACAGATTTCTCCTAAAAAATATATTTACGGAAAACCTAGTAAAAACCCTTAATTATCCCTTCGAAACAAATCCCTCACAAATCCTTCAGTATTTTATTTAGGAAAATTAAAATTTTGAGGGAATTTCCTTTAAAACAGTTTCCCTATTCAAATCCTAATAAATCCCTTACAAAATGTACTGAATTTTGAGGGATCAAATCCCTCACAAAAGATCTGTCACAAATTGCTGATTTTCTTGTAGTGAGATCAGAAGCATTAAGGTTAAAGCCGTTGTGAATCGCTAGTAGAATTCAAACTAGATTCATACCTAGAAAGGTAACTCGGTGATGTATATAGAAACTTTGGATGAAGCTAGTTATTTGTCCACTTGGTAATTAACTCTAACATCACATTGAGCATGACTTTAACCTTATCGCATACTGCACAAAACTGCAGAATCATTCTTGAGAAAACAATATATACATATTTGGACATTAACACAATATAAACATGAAGATTGATTATTTGTAATTATTTCAAGAATTACAATGATACTCGCGTCTAGCTGGTTGGTTCACTCTTTCAACGAAATTGGCTCGAATATGAGTGAGTGCATGTCTTTGTTCGATTTCACGTCTGGATTTCCAAGCGCATCGCCATCTTCATACATGAAGTGGCTTGTTCTTGCCAAATCAAGAGCAATTTGAAGAAACGATTCATCAAACTTTGAGGAGCCCAGGCCTTGATGATATTCATTCATCTTTCTCCAACTCATGTCAGTCAATTTGTTGATGTATTCACGAGCATCTTCCTCAGAAGCACCAGTCTCCATTATGTAGCATGAGATTGAGTTTGCAGTCTCTCCCCTCTCCAATTCAGCCTATTATAATGAAATTGGTGGAAGAAAAATCACAATGGAAATTTATGTGAAGCATAATTAAGCTGTAAAAATTAAATTCTAGCTACTAACACTATAAGAAGACGAAGTTTAGGTGACTTCTCGTAGCCGACGTTTGCTGAAGCGTCACACGATTTGAATTTGGCAACTCTTCGTAACAGTTTCGTTTCTTCTATTACCATTTCTACGCTTTTTAAAGCGTTGTTATATTTTAATTACGTAACACTTTTCAAGTAAAAATATAAATGTAACGATGTGTAGTAGTGTTGCCACTTGTATCCACCGCCAACGCAAGTAAAAACGTCGCCTCTTTAGAGGATTTTACGACACTTGCTGCAAAATTACAGTATTTTTTGCAATATCACAAGATTTTATCTATAACGTTACTAGAAGTTAGTTTTCTTAGAATGTAGGGTTAAGAACCTATAAACTGTCTGAAGTTTGCTCTATATGAGATTTTGGTGTCTGAAGTTTAAAATGTTGATATTGAATGTCTGAAGTTTCACTTTTGTTGAAATTTGGTTTTCTATCCAAATTTGCTGTTAAATTTGACGGAATGAAGTGAAATGTCGAAATTGCCCCTTATACTATTATGTCCGGCCGGCCACCACCCTACTCCGGCCGGCCACCACCAAGTAGGGGCAATTCTGGAATTTATTTTTTTATTAGGTCATGTGCTTGTCACATGACCAAATTCTGTTAATTTTAACTGCAAATTTAGATGGAGACATCAAATTTCAACAAAAGTGAAACTTCAGAAATTCAATATCAAAATTTTAAACTCCAGACACCGAAATCTTACATAAGGCAAACTTCAGACAGTTTATAGGTTCTTAACCGTAGAATGTAATTGGTACTAGTTTGCTGCACATACCGATGAAGAAGCGAGGTCGTTTCTAAGGCGAATAACTGTGGATGGCCAAGGCAATACATCATCGTAATTTTGTAATGATTCGGTTGCTTCTTTTGTGATTGTGGGAGTGGTCAGATAGTAGGAATGAACTAGCATGACATGCCCTGCAATTGACACCCTTCCATTTTTAAGGTACTCACCGAACTTGGGTGTGAACTTGTCTCGAGACCACTTGGCTTCCTCAAGGGAAGCTTTGAATAAATCCACCCACTACAATACAACATCCAGATGCATTATTACTTAAATTTGGGTTTTAAACTGTCTGAAGTTTGCTCCACGTAAAATTTTAGTGTCTGAAGTTTAAAATGTTGAAATGGATAGTCGCATATTTCATTTTTGTTGAAATTTGATGTCTCGGTGTGATTACTTTAGAGAAGCCAATCCCGACGAAACCGGCTGTCAAATAGGAGCTCTCATGCACGCTCCTTTCTCGTCACATTGCCGGGACCGTCACCTAAGAAGGTGGCCACATCCGCACAAGTAAATATTGCTCTATTGTCGCTGAAAATCACTCCACACCACTCTGCTGAAAACTTTTTCTTTCGGATGTTCAAGTTTTGGAAGAAATTTGGCGATTTTATAAAAAGTAAAGAGTGATGGATTATGAGTGTGTGAAATGGTCGATGAAAATGTTTGAAGGGAGAGGGAAAGACGCACGAAGACACCAAATTTCAGCTAAAATGAAACCTGGGACTGTCCATTTCAACATTTTAAACTTCAGACACCAAAATCTCACATGGAGCTAACTTCAGATAGTTTATAGGTTCTTAACCCCTTACATTTCATTACACAATAATTAGATTCTCAATACAAGTTGTGTAAATTAATTTAATTTACTCGGAAATTGAAAGTTCGTAACAATATGATTATTAACCCTTTCTGTAATTAGCAATGACAATGTATAGCTATCTACTAGAATTACTTAAAAGGCAAATTTGAAGCTACTTACCGATTTAGCCAGATTTGGTATGATATTAACTCCATGTTTCTTGAGAACATCATACCCGATCTCATTGACAGTGTTGTATAATGCTAGAAAGCTTAACTTCATATATTCTGGGAAATCATTCATGTTGTTGATGTCCCACCTACAATTTTTCCAATCGAGTGGATAAAAAATTAATATTTTAGCAAATATGAACAATTTAATTAAGGGGTTGGCTAAAATGCAGTCAAATTTATTTAAACTCGATTTCTCAGTCGTTAGATCATGAGAGAGAATCAATGAGATAAAAAATGTTTCTTAACCATACATAATTTGATGGCTAAGAAATCGAATTAATATTTTAGCCGAACCCTTTAATTAATATTTATGATCTGACGCATATTAATGACTCGTAACGATTTCATTATTATACCTTTCGACAGCTTCTGTAAACATTTTTAGCTCGTGAGGCAAACCGTAAATATCATATATATCATCAATGACGATTATAAAGGCGGCTACTTTGCTTAGATATCTTCTGCAATTACTCAACTGAGGATGCTGAGCCATTCCGAGCCCCCAAAAGAAGCATTCTACCGGTCTGTCCCGAGCAAAGCTCAAGCTTTTGGTAAGCCCCATGCTTTCCCACCATCTGCAACTTACCACGAGAAACACAATTATTTCTAGAGTTAATTGAAGAGTTAACAGGTCTTTTGGTCCATGATGTTTGACAACTTTTGGGTTTTGGTCAATGATGTTTTTTTTACATAATTTTGGTACCATATGTTTGCAGATTTTTTCTAGTTTTGGTCTAACCGTTACATTCCGTCCATTTTTTGACATGTACAAGTCACGTGATCCACCCTAAACTTTCAATTTTGTTCAATTTAGTCCCTCTAATACTTTCCTAACCTTTTTTTGGTTCAATTTAGTCCCGAAGTTTCAAAAATTCAATTGGACCTATTGTCCAATTGGGGTCAATTTTGAAACTTCGGGACTAAATTGAACAAAAAAAAAGGCTAAGAAAGTATTAGAGGGACTAAATTTAAAGTTTAGAGTGGATCACGTGACTTGAACATGTCAAAAAATGGACGGAATGTAACGGTTAGATCAAAACTAGAAAAAATCTGCAAACATATGGTACCAAAACTAGGTAAAAAAAAACATCATTGACCAAAACCCAAAAGTTGTCAAACATCATGTACCAAAAGACATGTTAACCCTTAATTGAATATTAAACTATGTATAAGATCGCGCTGAATGTCGTCGATCGTAAGTTTGAGCTACGTGATAGTTGGTTAATAACTTAATATGTGTATTTTATTTTTAATGGGGTCAATAACCTGGGAGAGGTCTGAAGTTTGGGCCATTTGAATTTGAGAGGTCTGAAGTTTGAATTGGTGATAATAGAGGTCTGAAGTTTCGATTTGTAGATAACAGAGGTCTCCGTTAGTTTTTCCCGTTAAAATTAACAGAAATTGGTCATGTGCTTGACATGTGACCAGAAATAAAATAAAATTCCAAAAATGTCATTTTTTCATCTCACATGCTTGAATGAAAAGACGAAAATGCCCTTAATGCCACCACCAACTCCGGCGACCGCTACCCAACTCCGGCGACCGCCACCCAACTCCGGCGACCACCACCCGGATCCGACAACCACCACCCAACTCCGGCGACCACAACTGCGACGCCAGGTCGGAGCCGCAGAGCTCCAATCTGGAGCTCTGTGGCCCAGATCGGAGCCACGGAGCTCCAAACAAAAAGAATAAATTCCTAATGACTCGTTAAAATGGAGCACAAGCTTAGAAAGTCGGGTAAATGTTAGAGTATGTATGATTTGGATATGAAAATGTAGACGGGTATATCCCACATTAACTAGAGTTGACTTGTAGACAAACTGTTGTTCATAAACATGAGTTTACAAGCAAAGACGAAGCCACCATGAGTAAGGAGGTGATTGACTATCTCAACTTTTACCCTAAAAATTGTAATTATTGTCACTTTGACCTTTTAAAATAATATATTTACCTCCTTAAAAAAATTACTCATTATTTGCCCCTAACTTAATTCTTACCCTGAACAGAATTTCTAGCTTCGTCCCTGTGTACATAAGGATACTAAAGTACGAATAAGAGCTGCAAAATGCTTTCACTCATAAATTCAAATTAAGAGTCAGCTGGTTATTGCCCGGGTTTTATTCTTGACTATATATATATGACAAATTAATAAATGTATAATTTGACCTGGAGAAGAAGTGAAGGTCTTCCTTATATATTGATTGCACCAAGTTGAATTCCAACACAGCAAGTTCAAGTAATGTGGAGTCTACATTTGGACTTCGAGAGTATGCCTTAATATACCACTGGGATTCCTGCAATGAAATTCTCCGATGCAAGGGAAGTTCTAGGGCATGATTGAGTTGCTTTAGTACTAGGTTTTCGTCGTCGTTTCGTTTGTAATTGGTTTCAATATAGCATTGGAGATGTTTGGTTACAAATGCTTTGGTCTCTTGTAGTAGGTAATCTCCTTCAGTTGCCAAATGAGCAGCCTCGTACAAACTCAGCATCCCTTTGATGTCACTACTGTTCATGACATTTCCTTGGTTGTCCATAAATCTCTTGAAAGCATCTGAAAAACAGTATACTAATTAAACCCTAACAACTAAATAAAGGTAAAAACAACAAACAATCTAAAGAAGGGTTAACAACCTAAAAACAGACACAACTGTATATTTGTTGTTCCAGATTTAAAATAGGGTTAACAGGTCTTTTGGTCCATAATGTTTGACGATTTTTGGGTTTTGGTCCATGATGTTTTTTTTTTGCTTAGTTTTGGTCTAATATGTTTGCACATTTTTTTAGTTTTGGTATTTCTATTACATTCCGTTCATATTTTCAGTTAAGTAACATGTGTAAGTCACGTGATCCACCCTAAACTTTTAATTTTGTTCAATTTTTAGTCCCTCTAATACTTCCCTAACTCTTTTTTTGTTCAATTTAGTCTCAATTTTTTAAAATTGACCTCAAATTGGACAATTAGGTCTAATTGACCTAGCCCTGTGATACCCCGGGGTTGTGTCCGACCACGGTTGGGGTCGCCGGACCCAGGCGACCCCAACTGATCGAACCAGCCCTGAGCTAGCCCAGGACTGGTCCAATTGGACCTAGTCCAACTAGGGGCGAATTGACACCAAAACTAGAAAAATATGCAAACATATGAGACCAAAACTAGGAAAAAAAACATCATGGACCAAAACCCAAAAGTCGTCAAACATCATGGACAAAAAGACCTGTTAACCCTTTAAAATATTGATATTCAGTGTCACAACTAAGGTTGATTTCGATTTTTTCTGTCTGGGTTTGGCATTAAAACTTACATTTTAAGCAACAAAATCACGTTATTTTCCACTTTTCCGAAGTATCATATTTATTAACCATGCTTAATGCATAAACATGTTTTTCGTCAATTTTAAGAGAAAAATATGGAAAATCAACCAATATGATAGTTGAGAAACCGAAATATCAACATTTTAAATCTGGGACAGCAATTAGCAACGTAACCTATAATAGGAACTGTTTTTAGGTTCTTAACCATCTAAAGAATTATAACAACCTTGTGAAGTATCAAGACCGTGCTGCCTCAGAAGCCTGAAACTGAGACTAACAGCATGCAGAGTCTTATAAATTAGTTCTCCATTGCTGTGAATCTGCTCCATATTTGCAGGAAGAGATCGAAGAGTGTTTTTGACATCGTCCTCGAAGCGGTATATTAGTCCGAGTCGTTGAATATCGTCGATTCGCTCCAAAAACGCGAGGCACGTCGCATCGTCATAGCAGCTTTCATGGTTCATCAGTGTATTCCTCACCTCTTTCTCCAATATTTGTATCCTCTCTTTGTGCATTTCCACCTGAGAAGCAGCTTCCATTAAAAGTTGTGGGGAAAAAGATTTACACCTTTAAATGTTATATAAGTTCGAACTATTGAAGATCTTGATTCTCAGCCAAAAAATATCATATCTTTAGGATAAGTAAATAACTTCTCTTGTAATTTTCTGTTACTATATTATCTGTAATTATGTATAAATATTGTAACACATTCTTGAAGTGAATAAGAAGAAAAAATAATACAAGAATGTGTTACAATATTACATAATTACAGATAATATAGTAACAGAAAATCACAAGAGAAGTTATATACTTATTCTAAAGATATGATATCTTTTGGCTGAGAATCAAGATCTTCAATACGAACTAATGTTATATAAGTTCGAACTAGTGAGTGAAAGTGTTGAAATATAAAGGTTATATATATATATCAGGTTTTTACCTATCACCTTACGCATGTACGACGTTTTTTTTTTTAGTTTAAAGTGAGGCATTCATTAATACGAGGGTTAATAACTAAAAAATTGTCCAATGTTTACCATAGGTTAAAATTAGGTGTCTGAAGTATCAAATGTTAAACTTTAGTGTCCAAGGTTTCAAATTAGTTAAAATGTGGTGTCTCGGTTTGATTACTTTAGAGAAGTCAATTCCGACGAATCCGTCTGTCAAATTCGAGCTCCCATACACACTCCCTTCTCGTCATCTTGTCGGGACCGTCACCTAAGAAGTTGGCCACATCCGCGCAAGTAAATCTCGCTATGTTGTCCTTGGAAAATGGCTCCACACCACTCTTCTAGAGACTTTTTTTTTAATGTTCAATTTTTCAGTGAAATTTGACGATTTTCTGAAAAGTAAAGAATGATGGATTATGAGTGGGTGGTTGGGTTGATGAAAATGAATGAAGGGAGATGAAAAGACGCGTAGAGACATCAAATTTCAACAAAAATGAAACTTGGGACAATCCATTTTAACATTTCAAACTTCAGACACCTGAATAAAGTGTTGGATTTATTGAAGATTAGTGATTTTAGGAGTTGATTAAATTGTCAATATGAGTTTCACTTACCGCCTAGGTTGAAATCTCCGCAGCGCCTAGATTAAACCTCCAATATATATAAATTTAAAAAAATTCACGTCATATGTGTTCAAAATGTACCGGCCTTCAACACGCTCTTATCCATACTTTAACGAATGCCAAACATACTACTATATAAAATACATGCAAAACAAGACATCTACTTACAGAGTGAATGTTGTCTAAGGATTGGAGCAAGTTGTAGGACAGAACATTCGGCTTATAATTCGCGGACCGTCTCTCATGTCCCGAGCCCTCCTGTGCTGACGAATGTACAGCGATCATCGACGGGTTCGGTTTCCGGCCGAAAGTAGTTCCTTTTGTGGAGGGAACCCTACTAGGTATATGGCTGAAGAAGGAGCTCAGCTGAGGCCTTGACACAACTTGAAGAAGCTTCATTGATGGAGTTTTTGTTTATGGAAAGTACTAATTATCTTATGTGGTATATCTGTCTGAGTATCTTCCATTTATAGGCCTCCTTTTAGATTTTTAACAAGAGTAAGTGTTACTTCTTTTTTTTTTCTTTTTTTCTTTTTTCCAACAAGTGATTTTCTTCTTGGAAAGTCAGAAAACTAAGCATTGAAACAAAAGCAGGAGTACATAATCATTATTAGAAGAAAAATATATATTTACTAGTCAATGACTCACTAAACGAAAATTTATAATATATTAGTCATTTGTTCGTGCTTTGTATGAGTATTTATATTTGAATTATTATTATAAATTAATTAAACATGTATCATACTCTTAACTAATTTTTTTCCGGTTACATAAGTTGTAAATATATAGTAGTTGAAAATTGAAATGTTCTTCATGTACACGTTCACATGAAATTTAGCTAGTAAATCAGAGTATAATATTTTTCATTTTTTATTTAACATAAATTCCAAAATTATTTATTAAAAAATATCAGAATTTAAGTTTAATAATTATATTTTCTTTAGTATTTTTACTTAATGATTAATATTTTTTGTTTATATAGTCCATACTCCATATATTTTAATATATCTTCACTGAGACATCAATGCTTATAACTAATAGCTGGATCAAATAACCACATTATGAAAACATAAAATATTATCAAATTTTATGAGTTGACCAACCTATGACGACATGAAAAGATATTATGGAACATTAAATCTATTAGTCTATTTTATTAAAATTAAAATGACTTATGTGCATGCAATTATACCCTTGCTTATTGCTATATAGTGGATAAGTCATAAGAGGAAGGTACTATTTAATAACACGAGGTTCACGAGGTATTAAAAGATACATATATAATCTTATTAAAAAGAAATAATTCTATATAAAGAAAGATATGGCATTCTATATGTTATGTATATTGTCCCTCTCCGCTACACTATTAGGCATATCCTTCGATACACACATCTTAATCATGATGATGACTTCCTCTTATATCGGATATAATAAATAAATACAAAGCTTGACTAATCGCACCATATCCTCGAGGGGAATTTTGTAGAAATTTTAATCATTCTTAATATATGATATATATTGCTAAAATGCAATTGACTATAAATATAGAAAATCCATTAATAAGATTAATTAGATATTAACCATTACACTAATCTTGATTAGGGATGGCAACGGGGCGGGTCGGGGTGGGTTTTCGCAGCCGCGGACCCGCCCGCGGGTCGGCTGGCTGACCCGGCCCCGGCCAAATGGACCTTCCGGGGCGGGTCGGGTCAACAATTCCACGGGTCGACCCGCGGGGCCCCGCCCCGTCATGTGAACAAATTTTTTATTTTTTTTTCACTTTTCAATATTAAATACAATTTTTTTTTGTCAAAATATTACATTATATATAAATTCAAAATATAAATCTAACACCAATCAAATATAAACAACAAACACATCAAATTCATTACAAATACAAATTCAAATCTAAACACCAAATTAACAAATCCTAATAATCTAAATATACATCTATTTGTAATTTGGTCCATGTTATTTATATAGGTACTATATTAACCATATTGTTTAGTAAATGTTAAATCATATTAATATAAAAAATTAAAAAAAAAAAAAATATATATATATATATATGCATTTCGGGGCGGGTCTACGGGGCCCCGGGTCTCTAGACCCGGACCCGCCCCGCCCCGACCCGCCCCGCCCCGCCCCGGACCCGACCCGTGACGCGCGGGTCGGCGGGTCAAAACCGGGTCGGGGCCGCCATCCCTAATCTTGATGTGTCTGATCTAATGATTGTAAATTCGACTGTGTAGTTAGATCCACAAAGTTAGTGGACATGTTAAGAATAATATGTGCATATTAACTAACTATAATATAAACTCGAATTTGTGGGTGAAGTCATTCAACACAGTACTCTTATACATATTTCAACTTCCTCCCGATCTCACCTAGGTTGTGACCTCACATAGGTATATAGTATAAGTTCAAGCCTTGAGCTCACTTGGATCCCTACATAATGAGCTTCATCTCGGTTACATTGGCTGTTAATAGGAGATTTTTATAATATTTTTTAAACACTATTGTCACCATAACTAGAATATGAGCACTCTCACTACAAGAAACTTGGTAATTTGTGATGATGTTTTATCAAGGATAGCAATCCCTCACAAATTATAAAAAAATTCAAAGGATTTAATAAGTATCGAGGAAATTCCTTACAAAACTCAAAATTTTGTAAGAGATATTCCACACAAATTTTAGCCAAGCTTTTAGTTATTAGTCATTCTCTTAGAAAAAATTGAATGTTGTACTTGTATTTGTAAATGGTTTTCAACACCTTACACATAAGCTTATACGTCCATCACAAATAAATCTATCACAAATGACTAGATTTATTGTAGTGTCTCATACCAAGTTAATGATAAGATGTGCGCCTTAGTCAACTATCACATAAGCTCGAACTTATGAGTGAAGTCATTCAACACACTCGTGCTCTCATAATAAATATTCGTTTAAATATTATAATATTAAGATATAATATACTATCATCTAAATTAATATTATAATAATAAATCTACATTACAATATACACTACAAATAAATTACTGTAATATAACATTACACTTCATATTACAACACAACCAAACACTACAATCTAATATTACATTACTTAGCTAAGATTTCTTGTAATTTTCCATTTCAATGGTTAATTAATTATCAAATTATTACTAAGGAATGGTCTGGAAATCGAACAAAATGTTTTTTTTTTTTTTTATATATAGTTCAACTGTATGATGCGTACAATTGTTAGCGTCGTTAGAATTTCCAATCTTTCTTAACAGAATCAACAATGGGCTATCAATTTGTTTGAATTGCTCAAACATCAGCTAGCATTTGTTCGACTGCTCAAATAACAACTAGTAATTTGTTTGACTGTCCAAATATTTGTTAGCAATTTTATGTTTTTGTTCATTACATGCTAAGCATGTGACCCATTTCATCTACACTAGAAGAAAATCGTATCGAAGCTAACAATTTATACACACTTAAAATTTTAAGTAGCAAAATGTAAAAAATCATCAATTACATTGTTTATGACAGTTACAATTATTATTTGTTGTTATCAAATGGGAGCAGGTAGAAACTACACACTGTAGATGACAGTTACATTTATTATATAGCGTTTTCATAATAAGAATCCCTATAATTAATATTCACTAGATATTAGTTACATCCGAATATCACCAAATTTCGAAGCGTAATTTATTGAGAAGTCATTTCATCATTCAGTTTCATACTTATTAGTGAAAAATAAATAAATCAGTAACTTCTGCACGATGCGAAAATACATGCGGGATTTCGCAAATAGAAATTGGAAGATGAAAACTAGTTCATGTCAAATTGTTTGAGTGGCTTGGCTACTTTGAGGTAGGGGTGGCAAATCATGAGTGTTATCGTGTGAGTTAATAAACGTATCGTGTTAAATTACTTAGGGGTTGTTTGGATGGATGTAATGTGGGATGTAATTTTATATTATGTTCCACATTACATCTACATTACTTTGTTTGGTTTGTTAAACGACATAATGCATATTGTAAATGTCCGTTGTAATATGAGATTACGTCCAATCTTCATTCAACGTAATGTGAGATTACATAAAAAAAAACGGATGTAATGTGAGATTACGTTCAACATTACAATGTGTTATTATTTTATTCTTATTTATTAAATAGATAAAATACTTTGTATAATTTTTATAGTTTATTATAATAATAATATTGTTATTATTTTTAACTTTTATTTTTTATCTACTTCATAACGCATTATTATAATAAATAATAATGCACATAATCTTCGTATAAAATGAGTAAAAGTCTTTTTCGTTACACTTTTATGAAAATTATCTTGTAAAACTATATATAATGTTTTAATTAATAGAATGTTAATAGTTGTGTGTATTGTGTTTAAATATTTAGTTTTTAGAATTCATAAATGATTAAGTATTATCCAAAAAACATAAATTTTAAGAAGTTAGTTGTTGTCAAAATATATATTCTTTTAAATTTTATTATATTAAAATATGATATAATATCATATAGATTAATATAATAATAATAAAGTCACTTTAGAATGCACATTACAACACATAATAAACACTATAATCTAACATTACACTCCACATTATAGTACTACTAAACACTATAATATAACATTGGTATTTGTAACCCAGCCGAAAAACCGCCTCGTTGAAGCAATGGTCCGAAGCATTCCCCGTCGGCCCGAACCATACCTCACCTATAACCTCCTACGTGGATCTAAAATCCACATTTCAACTCTCCAAAGAAAAAATCACCCGTCTCAAAGATCGAATCACGAATCGATCCATCGAATTAGGGCAAAACCCGATAATAAACGTATCGTCTTTTGCTGCGGTTTGCGCTTACACGTGGGTTTGCTTAGTGAAATCCAATCGAGTAAATCACGATGATAAACGATACCATTTTGGATTTACGGCCGATTGTCGGTCTCGGATGAACATTCCTGAAAACTACTTCGGAAACTGCCTTGCCCCATGTTTTGTCTCGGTTGACAAGGATGTGTTGTTGGGACACCATGGGATCGTGTTTGCCGCAAAGGCGATAGCGGAGAGTGCGAAAAAATTGGACAATGGCGGAGTTGTGAGGGAGATGGATAATTGGTGTGAGAATATTAGGGTTTATAGGGACGAGTCGAGCCTGACGGTGGCCGGGTCGACGAGACTGAAGGTTTACGAGAAGAGCGGTATTTTCGATTTGCCACGAAAACTTGAGATGGTGCATAATTCAACTGGGGCGATTTGGAGATTGGGGTTTGCCCTAGATAGGGTTGCTATGGAGAAATTTACTACTTTGTTTCAAGGGTTGGACTCCTTTGTTATGTAGTTTGAATTAGTTACTTTATGTCTATCAATAAGTGTGTGTGTGTTATATGTTGCTTGTTTGATTTCAAAGATGCATGCATGCAACAATATTATATCCAATACTTGAAATAAGGCAAAGATTGAATAATAATAATAATTTTACGCTCCCATCAAGTAGTTTTTATATGTATTTATCTTTTGCATGTATTTCTTTCTATTTATGGTTTTACAAATTGATTATCTCGATTTTTAGATAGTTATTTTATACTAATTCTTTAGTATAATAATATTTTTGTAATCATAATACATCATGGACTCATGGTTAAGATGAGAAATAAGACGTTATTGAGAATAATAGTTCTACTTCTTGCCTTCTTGGCAGTTCGGCCTAAAAAACTAAGAATAATGGTTTGCCAGCCCAAAACTAAGAATAATACGGCCTGATTTTCTTTAATGGGCCTTCAGCATTGGATCTATTGGGCCTATTTTAAGAGTTGGGCTTATATTTGATCCAGATACCCAAAATAGACTAATACCGCATTTTTTTCATCACCACGCGTCATAAGTAGCCTATCAAGAGCAAAACACTTATAGTTTATATATTTGCTCCATACATAAAATAATATTTATTCGCAATAGGTAAACTTGTAATGAGTAAAATTCTGATTATTAATATATATATATATATTATTTCTATTTCTATTTTTATGACTTTAATTTGGTTTAAACTCGAAATCTATGGATAATTTTTTTTTTTTTCCAAAAATCTCTGGTTAAATTGAACACGAGTTTATAACATGACTCGTATTGGAAAACAGATTAGGGGATTGACTAATAATAGGAACGATATATAGTACCTTTTAAGACTATGGATGACAATATATAGTAACTATTGTCAAACGATGACTATAAACATGCATTCATAAACAAAGTGGACTCCACTTGAATTAGGTTTCAATGTTTGACTAATGATTATAATTGAAAAAACCCTTTTGAGTGGAGCATGAAATCCCTGGACTCGAGAGTCCAAAAAGATCAATATGCCCAAAAAGCTAGTATATTAAATAAGCACTTGACCTTGATTTTTGCTGCCCCATTGTAACCACTAAAGTTGACAACAACTCTAAAAATTTCAATGTGGGGTCCGATGTCCAACGATTATGTCAAAAAGAAAACCTCAACTTTTGGTTGTGTTTTCTTCTATAGTATAGACATTTAAGTTAGCTGAAGGTCAATTAACTCTACAATCAAAATGAGTAGTATACGCCATATAATAAGCATTAGACTGGCAATTGCAGTTTAATAGGTTAATACATAGATTAGTTACTTATGTTTGACAATATGACCGTTCAAACGTGTACTTTTTAGTTACTTACGTTTTAAAATGTGATCATTTGGTTACATTTTAATGAAATGTCTAAAACAACTTTTTTATATTTATTGTTCTTCATGTTTTTCATTGTTCTCATCAAGTTTTCATAAAATAGAATCTGTAACTTTTCAAAAAAAATTTAAATCGACCCTGGGTTCGAATACAAATCTTGTTAGGGTTCAAATTCAAACCCAGTTACAGTTGTGCTGGGTTCAATCGAACCCAGTAGAGCTGCTACTGGGTTCGATTGAACCCAACAATAGCTGACAATTGTTCTAGGTTCATGACAAAAAAAAAAGTATTGTAATGCATCGCAGTATTTTTCGTAATAGTAAAAAAATATCTATTTGTGTCGCTAATTTTATGGTGGCATATTTTCATACCGCGAGAAATCATTTTAAATGTTTTTTTTTGTTTCCCGCGGGGTGGTCCTCATCAGGAGGCCAGCACCCGTAGCATGCTTGCTCCACACCTAGACTAATCACCACTCGCCCCGGGCCATCCCGTAAGGGGTAAAGTGCTGGCCATGAACAATTTTCAATTTCCACGTTCACTAGTGGGGATTGAACCTCTGAACTCTGATTAAGGGATGAAGCGCTGAACCACCACATGACCACACCATTGTTACATGATTTTTTGTTTTTTAACAAGAGAAGCTAGTTCTCTCATAGTGCAAAATCATGGTTTAAACTTTAAACCATCATTAGTAGCATTTAACAAGGTAATAATGACAACCTATTATTTTGTCCCTAATTAAACTTTATTTATGCATTCCTCCTCACGGGTCACTTGTAATGTAACTTGTAAGTTTGGCAGAGGTAAGTAAGACTAATGAAATAACCAAAACTATAGTACACAGTAGAGTAGAGAGGTGCATTGCATAGGGAAGAGACCCAATAACGTAAAGCTTTTTTTTCTGACACATAAAAATTCACTTTTTGTTGGAATTGCATTCTTGGCTTCGGTTGAAGAGAATTGGAATTACGGATTATATTTAATGATTTTAAATTTAAACTAAAATTATTTAATTAATTAAGCAGATTTGGATCGATATGGTTTGTCTGGTAATTAGAGATGTGTCATATCCTTGTCCTCTTGTTCGCAATGACAGAATATGTAATTATTATAGTTTGATTAGTTGAGATGATCAATATAGACAATATGTAATATGGTTGGAGGCTTCTGTCATTGGAATTTTCTACTGTCAATAAACATGGTAATACTCTTAGAAATAATGTAAAAGTATTTATGTTATCACTTATTTACCATTTTTAAAATAAAAATTATTTCATGTATGTAGCAAACAGGGTACGAATGCTAACCATACAATATGGTATGGTGGTTCAGCGACTCATCCATTAATCAGATGTCGGGGTTCAATCTCCACTAGTAGTGACCATGAGAACGGAAAAATATTTATGGCCAATATTTTAGCCCTTGCGGCCTGACCCGGTGCGAGTGGTGATTAGTCCAGGTATGGAGCGAGCATATTACGCATCGCAATGGTAGCCTACTAGTTAAAAGTGTTTACTTTCATATGGATTAGCTTCAAAATCCAGGTTCAAAACCTCTCAGAGCGTCACATAATACATTAGACATACGACTACGAGAAGTCGAGTTAAACTGGATCGTGGTGATTTGGTCCCTAAACCTCTCCGGAGTGTCACATACTATATCAGACATACGACAAGGCGAGTAAAACTAGGTTTAACCGGCTGACAGTCTCTTGACTATAATAGATTAATGGTGAAGTTATGTTTGACGAGGTTAATATATACGTTATTTGTTCACTTAGTTTAGTCTGAAATAAATTCAAACAATAAATAAAAGAATATGAACATTATGTATCTAGATTAATATAGGAATCACTATAGCTACTATCATATTTATTTTTCTTGGAAAAACCAACAGACGCAAACCTAATGAGTCAAGAAGGTTGTTTTTGTTGATTCAATAATTAGAAATAAAATTACAAAGATGGACTAGCTTTAAATATTTGTTAATATGTCGAGCCAAGAAAGGAAAATTCCATTTCATGTGATATGTGTCTGTCCCATTTGCCAGGTTGCCTCCCATTGCCACCAGCTCTCTTTGGCTATAAGATAATATATTCAATTGAAAATGACTTTTATTATGCTTCATTTATACATAGTTCACATATTTTCGGTCTGTTACATAAACAATACGATTAATAAGATAATAATAATTAATAATTATAAAATGTGGATGAGGGCCCAACGAGTACAACTGTGAACATGCATGAGAAGCTGGGTAGGAGCCCACCTCACGTGTCTAGTCCTATCTTTTTCACGGTCCACCTCCAACCGGTGGGGTCGGCCACCCATGACTCTATCTGAACCGCCCGGTTTATGCAATCTACAGAATGAACTTGGCAAGATCGAATCGGTTCGGATCATTTTATTCGAACTCGACCGAGCATGGATTCTTCAAGCTCAAGCTTGACTTGGTAGGG
The DNA here is from genome assembly GCA_036873135.1 of Clarkia xantiana subsp. parviflora. NCBI lineage: Eukaryota > Viridiplantae > Streptophyta > Magnoliopsida > Myrtales > Onagraceae > Clarkia > Clarkia xantiana. The sequence goes on from JAPTYO010000001.1 coordinate 53,724,978, forward strand.
CTGTAAACGAGTCGAGTCAAGCTGAGTATCTGGCAACCTCGACTCGACTCATTTTACTCGAGCTCGAACTCGGCCGAGCCTTAATTTTTCGAGCTCGAACTCGACTCGGTGTCATACTCGACGAGTTCGAACTCGGCTCGACTCGGCTCGATAAGGTTATATTTTTCAATTAAATCGTAAACGACGCACTTAGCTCGAACCCGACTCGATTAGGCTTTTGGCTCGAGCTCGAGCTCGAACTCGACTTGAACTCAATATATACATATATAATATTATTATTTAAAGCTCGAAAAACTCGAGTTCGGACTCGAACTCGACTCGAATAGGCAAAAGAAAAAAAAGCTCGATTAGGCTCGCGAGCTTCTCGAGTCGAGTACCAGTGAACTCGAACTCGACTCGATTTCAGAAAAAGCTCGACTCGAGCTCGACTCGAAATTTAGCGAGTCGAATTCGAATATCGACCGAGCCGATCCCGAGTAGCTCACGAGTAGCTTGACTCGTTTACACCCCTATGACTTGATGTCATACTCGACGAATTGAACTCCACTCGACAAGCTTAAAATTGTTTAATTAAATTACAAATGGTGCATTTTAGCTTGAGTTATGTAAAGTTCGAACTCAAATAGCTAGACTCGTGAACCTCTCGAGTCAAGTATAAATGAACTCGTACTCGACAGTACTGGCGTACCATTATTGAGTATTTTTATTGAGACTCTAGATTTATTTGAAGTAAATATACTCTGAACATCCATTATTTTGGTGGAATGGCCCTCATTATTTTGTGTAAGACATTTAGACACCCATTATTTTGGTGTCTATAAATAGGTCATTGAGCTATAAATTTATAATTACTAATTAGTGTGCCCATAATTAAAAAAATCTCATTTTAGATGGGATCGTGTAGGATCACGATCCTAACCGATCCTGACCGATTCTACGATCCGACGCTCGATCCTACTCTGATCCTAAGTGCTAGCGATCCTAGGAGCGATCCAGATCGTTTTAGCCTTGTAGGATCTTAGGATCATACGATCTTATGATCTGGATCGCGATCCTGACAACCTTGGTTACACATTGTATCTTTTAAAACATGTTGGATTTTTATATCATAAAAAAAAATTACATAACGTACTCCATTTTAGATTTCATGAATACGCCACAGGTACTCGACTATGTACCAAAGAAGGTCGAATCGACTCGAAATTTAGCAAGTCAAATTAAAACATCATATGAACCTATCACTAATAAGGAAAATCTCTTACAAAACATTGATTTTTGTAAGAAATTCTATAGAAACTTAATAATTCTCTAAAAAAATTCTTATAATTTGTGAAAGATTGATTCTCTTAAGAAAAAAAAACGTCTTCACAAATTACCGCAACCAAACCCTAGATTTGGTCCGACCCGACTGAAGTCACTGAGGCCAAGTCATCCATCCGACCATATTTAAATAATCATTTGCAAAACACAGTGGATCATTCATCTGAGCATAAAAAAATACTTAAGGTAACAACTGATAATGTATTAATACATAGTGGACCATTAAATTTATTATTATTTTTAATTTACTAGCTAGAATATTATTCCATGTGTTTGGGATTCACTATTGGATGGTATACATACTTAAAAATTACAATATTTGTGTGGTATAATATAAGGGATGCCAATTTCAAGGTTCCAACCTAAAGCAAAAGTTGATTAGGTAAGATGATTAGGTAGATTAAGTAAGAGTGCTGCCAAAACCAGACTGATAATGGAAGCTAGAGCCAGCTAGCTAGCAAGGTTCCATGTCCATGAAGGTAACTCACAATCGGGAGAGACGGGGGGCTAAGCAAGGAAAAGACAAGACAACCTATTAGCCGCCAAATTTCCAGACAGCCTTTTCCATTGTTTTTCGATTGAATCTCTATTCTATTATTTTTCATGGGGTGGAGGAGCATGCACTAGAGGGACCATATGGTCTCTGCCCTTGACACAATAATTCAACAACCAAAGTAAGAAAGTGAGTGGTAAAAAGTAAAAACTAAAAACTAAAAAGGAATGTGCTTTTTTATTATTTGGATTGGATGGATTAGATATTCAGGTCAATTTGGTGGGTAGAAATTACTGTGAGATAATAGCTTGTTAGCTAGGTTAAATGCAATTCTACTTAGAGAGTATTTCAAGTTTGACATTATTAGTTTGGTTAACCAATATTTGAATACTTAACAAATTAACTAGTAAGGAGTGTGCTTTTGAAATATTTTGCTAGCTTTATGTTTCACATGTATATATACAAATTGCTAGTTCACTTCACATTTCCGTCTAATTTGAACATATAAAATAGGTCATCTTGTCAACATGTGATTGAAGAAAATAGCTACCAATTTGTTTACTGTTTAAACATATAAAACAAACTTTAGTTAATAATTTGATTATTAACAAGTTAGTTTTGTTATATTATTATTATCTATCAAACAAGTAAATGGTGGAAATGTTATGGTGGAAATCTGTGTGGCGTCTAACAGATAGATCTGTTTACACGACTATACTTGCTTTTAAGCATGTCTGTGTAGATCAGACATGTAGGTAAACGATAGACCTGATTGTCACGGTTTATTTGAAACTTAATATTTATATAAAAATCAATATTTTAAAAATATTGTAACTATTCAGTACATTAATATATTTAAAAAACTTATAATATGATTTGTTTGTAATCATACAATTTATATTGGCAAAAAAAACAAAAACTTAATAGGATTTTAATTATGTGCTAGCTTCAAGATCACTTGAAATTTAGATATCGACTTATTTTGTTTGTAATGTTGGGTTTTTATGTTTAAGTAATTTTTCTTTATAAACTTATTATTTGTATAACGAGAAGACTTCAAATGTCAAAATATGATTGTGCTTGATTTATAATGATTTTGTAACATTTGTAAAAGTTTTGAGCTAAAAAGTGTAATATTTCTTCGGGTAAAAACAAATCTCATGTTGACACAGGATATGTTTTAACACGAAAATTTCGTGTCTCGTGTCCATGTCTCGTGTGACACGGGATCTGCCCGTGTCAACTCTAGTGTTTGGAAAACTAGCGACACGTTTAGGGTGATCTGTTTTGACACGAGAGATTTGTTGACACGTATATCACTAGCGACACGATACGAATCAACACGATACAGTACGATTGTCACCCCTAAACTAATGACATAATTCATGTATGCGCTCATATAATATTAACCCGTGGTTCGATATTTTATCTTTTAAATTAGAAATTTCAAGTTCAAGTTCTGTAGATTAAAAAACCTTCATGACCAACAATTTTACTTTTTATAAATTAACCCGCTGCGATTAGGAAAATGTATTTTTCTATCATGTTCTAAGAGCACCATGTTTTTTGTACTTTTTTTTTTATATTTTTCTATTGCCATAAAGGTGAACCCTAGAGGAAAAATGATATTATTAATAGTATGATGCAAATATTAGGTGTGGTTAAAAAATTTCACATTTTTTCTTACTTTTAAAGTTTTACATATGTTACAATTAAGTGCACCCTGGTAATAAAAAACCAAAAAAATGGTACTCTCGGAGCATAGTAGAAAAATTCTAGGAAAAATAATAATATGCACAAAGAAATCTTTTTTTTTCGTCAGGTTGTCTTAGTTTGTCATCAGAAAATAACACTCCTAGAAAGTAAGTCTTCACGTCAATTTTCACTCGCATTGGTCATTTCATAGATAAAGTGATGACCATATTTTTTTATTATTTAATTTTCAAAACATTGGCAACTATAAAGTATAAACTATTAAACACTCGATATCTTTTTTAAGGAGTGATATATGTTGAGCGACTTCACCGTAATATATGGTTCGTTTTCAACATTTTTTATATACCCTCACAAATAATAAAATGAATAAACTAACACCTCTACAATTCTTTTTTATTATAAAAACAGCATCACATGCACATACAAATAGAGATGATGGAAAGAAAGATTCCAGGTCCAGCCAGAGATCTCTGCTCTTTTGCATGGTGAAAGAAACCACAGAAACAGAGAAGAAGAAGACGACAACGACCGACGACGACTCTTCTCTTCCACTAATCTATCTCCCTCTTCTCACCTTCCATGGATTTCTCCACAAAAGCTTAACTTCCAAAAATCCATCCAACCTCCACCTTAGAAGAAGATGCTTCGCTCCATCTTTATTCTGTCACTCTCCTTCTTTCTTCACTCCTCCTTCGCCGGACTTCTGTCTCAGACCGTCACCGGCCCCGATGACCAGCCCTACATGGTCCCCGCGTTTCCGACACAGACGGAGAACCAAATCTGCAAGCTAGACCTCTCCGCCGAGCTATTCGGCGGCGTCAGCCACGCCTGCGGCGGCCGCAACCTCGACCGGAGCCGCTGCTGCCCCGTCCTCGCGGCGTGGCTCTTCGCCGCCCACGCGCGCTCCGCGCTTCAGCTGCCGGCACCGGCACCGGCGCCGGTGTCGCCTCAGGATGACGGCCTCCCGATGATTCCGGACGATTCGCAGAAGTGCGTCGACTCTCTGCAGTCGGCGCTGGTGAATAAGAGCGTCCACATTCCGCAGCCAAACGCCACCTGCGACGCCGTGCTCTGCTTCTGCGGAATCCGGCTGCATCAGATCAGCTCCCTGAGCTGCCCGGCGGCGTTTAATGTTTCGTCCGGGTCGCGTAACGCCACGCCGATGGCCGCCGTGAGGAACTTGGAGAAGAACTGTGGGAATTCTTCGTACGCCGGGTGCACCAAGTGCCTCGGAGCTCTCCAAAAGGTATTCGTGTCTTTTCACCAAATCCACCAATTCTTTGTATGTTTGAGATTATTATATCGTTTCATTTACTAAACAAGTCATATCCAATGTGAATAGTTTGTGAAAATCTTAGTTAATACACATTTTCAAATCCGAACGACTGTTCTCACTAGTTCAATTAATGATTGAACCTCGTTGGGCGCAGTTCATAGCCAAATCCAAAATCTTTACCCCGTTATGTTTACTAGATTTGCATCACAATGACCGACTATTATCTCGGATAAGGCCTTTTATACGCAAACCCACCCGATCACGATTCGGTCGGCTCTAATACAATCTGTAACACTCTAAACCCGAAACAACAATCCTCAATAGCTATTCATAACATGAATGTCAAGCCTGTTGTCCTTACTAAAGGACTTTTCTTGTTGATCCATTCTTATTAAACTTAAGTAGTATCCATCTTACTCATATACGTGTCAAATTACTTCTTTATATCAAATGTGGGAGAAGCTTGACTATCAACAAGACTATATGTTATTTCTAACCTTAATAATAGAGTAAGTCTTTAAAATGTGAAATTTCTTATGAAATTTCAATAGAAAGGGAACAGAGCCTCCTAGAGGTGAGGGGTAATTGTCCTCCTTAACTTTTTATAATTTGTAATTTTAACTTAAAAGTTATAACTATTGTTAATTTGTCCTTTTAAAATCTTATAATTGTCCCCTTGAAATTTTTTTATTACTAATTATTTACCCATAACACAATTTTTACCACCTGAACTTAATTCCTAACTCCGACCCTTATAACTAATAGTGAGTTCGCTATAAATTATTGTTCGGAAACAGCATTTTAAGGGATGGTATAACATAATCAACTAAAATTAACCTGTATGGATGAAGCTACTTTCCCTCCATTTTTTATATATGTAATTTTTGTTCTAAATTTTGTAATTTTTGTCAATTTGACATTTTAAAATCTTATATATTCCCTACTAAAAGAATTATGCACTAATTATTTAACTCTAACTCAATTCTTACCCTCTAACAGAATTTTTAACTTCGTCCCTGATCAGATTCGCTTTTTTTTTTTTTTACAGTTAAAAGGAGGCTATAGTAACAAGACTGCTGACACAACGGAACGGGCGAAGAAGATGTTTAACTTGGACTGCCAGCTCATGGGGCTGACGTGGCTGCTCGCTCGGAACAAAACCAAGTACATACCGACCGTGTCGGCGGTAATGCGGGCCATAATGTATAGTCCGCACCCGCCGCACGAGTCTAGGTGCAGCCCGGACCAGGAGAACATGCCCCTTGCGGTCGATTCCCTTCAGCTCGAAAAGGCTAAGGCATCGCCTTCACGGTCAAAAAGTGTATTCCCATTTTTACCCCTGATCATAGCCGTTGCTCTGTTTTCTTAGGAAGGACAAAATGGGCCTGCAGTTTTTGTGGTGTGGGGTTTGGGTCACGAGAAAGATAAAAGAGGAGAGTTAGCTCTAAATATTTACTATTTTTTCCCACTGTAAATTTCAGCTAAGTTTAGCTTTTAGATTAACTATTATTATTATTTCAACTATATATATATAGTATGGGTTAATTTCTTTTTTATTACGACTAACGTAGTGTCGACTGAAATTTCAATTGATTTATCAGCTATCAAAATTGACACATTGAAATTTTTGTAAGGTAAACTTACTTTCGTTTATTTTTAATCAATTAGACACTTATGTGTTTATTCAAATCTAATATATGAGAAACCAATTGGAATTTCAATAGATACTATTTTAATTGTACCTTTCATTTTTACCTTTTCATTTCGCACTTTATGAGAGAAAATACTCAATATTGGGATTGGAGGGTATAACATGCTTTAGGGCAATAACCATGCCGTTTTGAAAGACCCTAAATTAAACATTTACTTATAAGATCAAGTTTATAGGAAAGTTGATTAAGACGTGTCATCTTATTCCCAACGGTGATATTATATTGCGTAAATATGAATTTTAGGGACTTCGTTAAAAAGTTGAAAATCTCTCGGAAAAACCCAGAGTGTTACCAAATTGAATCTTATGAGAAGTTCGAACTTGTGAGAATGTTGTACTTATGTCAATGTTGGCAACAAATGATTGTGTCTTATTTCCTAAAAGACCGATTCGGTTCACCAACATTTTATCTATAATTTTTTTTTCATGTGGTGTCTATAGGTGTTACATCCTAAAATAACCATCAATTGCACTAAATTAACTCGTAAGGAATGAAATGATGTCTATGGATATTTTTTCATTCACAGAGCTCGAGCAGTTGAAACTGAGATCTCTAGTTAGTACATAAAGCGTTGAATTGATACATCATATTATATGATTATTTCCTCTATAATCTTTACTATCACTTATTTTACCATAATACATTTTTGTAACAAAAAAAAGAGTGAAATGAGGAATATATTCCATATGAATGAATCAAACGAATAGGACATGCAGAATGTATAGTAAATCACACACTTCTCCATATCAACTTTTCCCCCTCGGGTTCTGTAGTATAAGCGTAAAAGTTAACTTCTCGATTTTGTTACCTTTCAACTTTCATCTAACAATTCGAATGACAAAATTACTAAGCGCATTTTCACATCTAAAACGATTGATTAACCCAATCGAGAGATATTACCTTCACAATGTATTGAATCACAATGCACTGTACAGGAGTTGAGAAGCTAATTACCAAAAGTAATTAACCATATGGTAAAATTAACTTCACCTCACTTTACCTATATAAGCCACAACCAATCAAGTGTCACCCCTGCAAATAATCCACCTATCAGAAACAATATGAGGATGTTTCCGAGCGCGTTTTGCTCCGGTCCCTGAAAAAACCCGAATCGACGTTAACCAATTTCCGCAAAAAAAGAAAAAAAGTGTGTCTCGAACTAGGGACGGAATCATATATTTTTTTATTTTTTTCAAGGGTAAAAAAAAAAACTTCAGGTGTCACCTAATAATAATTACAAATTTTAAAGTAAAAATTGCATATCACAGAAAGTTGAGGGGTTGTTTTCCCCATCGTCATATACTACATCTGTCATTGTCTCGAACAACAATTACCTTATAGCCCTTGGGTGCGGCGGTCATGACGCAAACAGTTAAGTACCCGTTGGTTAGTCCGAGGAACGAAGTCAACATTATCATCCAACCTTGATCACCGTATTTTGCGGTGAAATAAAATGCGGGAATGAGGAGGAACCGAGCCAATGTGGCTATCATCAGACCTTTTCTCGACTCCAACTTTATGCGCTCCCACAGAGGAACGTATCTACCGATCAGGTCCCATACATTGTACATCGATATCAGAACAAGCGCGTACCTGTTGATATACCAAATGTTAAATCACACATTAGATATCATTTTAAGGTTTTAGGATAGAGTTGGTCAAGTGATCTGTCTCTCTACGAGAAATCTAATAATTTGTGACAGATTTATTTTAAGAGACATAGAATCTTATTTGTAAGGGAATGGAAAAAATCTTTTACAAATACAACATTCAATTTTTTTTTAACGGAATGATTTCTAATTAATAAAAAGTTTGGCTACTTGAAAATTTCTTACAAATTTTTTAATTTTTAAGGAAATTTTCCACAAAACATAATAAATCTCTTGTAAATTCTTATAGATTGTGAGGGATTGTTTTTCTTAAAAAAAAGTCGTCACAAATTACCAGTTTTTTTTTTGTAATGTTTAAAATTTCACAGAAACTATGTTTAACTTATTAGTTTGAGATTTTAGGACAGTTGATCAGAATTCACAGTACATTTTGAGTTATAAAAGGTTACCATGTTCCAAGACTGTGCTTTCCGGTGTCTTCAGATAAAAATCCAGGGAAAATGGAAAGTGTGAGGACATAGATAAGGAATAAGTCAAGACAATAATCAATGTTCTTCACTAAAAGTTGCATGCTGCTCAATCTATGGCACATTGTTGAGTCCTCAATCTGCATTTAACACGACACGATACGAATAGAGATTAACATTAATGCCTACGAGAAAACGAAATTATCTGTTGATGATGTTTTATGTACCATGCTGAGACCACCGGCAAGGAGGTCGGAGGTAACGGTTTTAGATCCCTCAGCGGCCGCCTTTGTTCGGTAGTACTTCACAATCGGCAGTTTCGGGAAAACGAACGCATAGAGGATGACACAGAGAAGTTCGAAGAACGAAGACAACGCGAAGAACAGAACTACGGACAAAAAATCGAAAACTTGACAATGTTAGTCTTTCTGTGTCGTTAAAATCGCACGATTTTCGTTAGGGAATCAACTTACTAGCTCCTTTGCGCAGTCCGTCGTTAGTGTTCTCGAATGCGGCTTTCGTAATCAGTCGTAACCCGGATGTAAGAGCTCCGGACGCAGCTAACCCGGCAAAAAAAGACTGGAAAATTCATTCAAAAATTAGGTAAACTGTTTTATTTACTATGCCAATTGCCAAGAAAGGGAAATTCTTGTGTAGGCTTGGTGTTTACACCAAACCAATAGATATATGACAAGTGTAATTGTAAACGCCAAGTCTACACAAGAATTTCCCATCTGAAAGAGTAGAAACCTGGATAAATTCGGGTCGCATGAAGGAAAGATCGCCGGTCATTCCTCCTTGGACGTGCGCATCAGCAATACCGAAAGCAGCGCTGAGAATGCAAATCCCGATAAAAGTTCCGATGTTTCCTCTACCCGATGTGGCCGCGTTCACCTATGGCAATCACTTACGTGTTAAAATGTTGAAGTATGAAAAATAGTGCATTAAAATTCTTCATTCATAAGTTCGAGTTAAAAAAAAAAAAAAAGTTAGTAATTATGTTGTCAATCTATTTCTAACAATAGTATAAAGTGCAGGATTGAATCGTTTACAGTTGAAATTTTAATTAAAAAGTTGTCAAAAGTAGTAGTATATATGGTGGAAACTCATGATATGTGGATAAGTAAGAAGTCTACTACTATAAATTGTTGCTGGTAAATATCAGTTTAAGTACGGTGTTCAAAACATGTTTAAGAGTATGTAAAAAATACAATCACTCACGAATTTGAGCTTACGTAAAAGTTAAATAACATTGCTGTGTTTTCAATGAGTAAAAAAAGGTTAGTTTAAGAACCTAAAAACAGTCACAACTGAGGCTATGTTGTTAATCGTTGTTTTAGATTTTAGAAGTTAATATTCGGAGTCTCTACTATTAGATTGGTTGATTTTCACTTTTTCTTTTAAAGATGAAACAAAAACATATTCTCTAAGCATTGGATAAGCTTAAACCACGAGCAATAAAGTGGATACTTCAGAAAATTGGAAAAAAAAACATGTTTTTGTGGTTTTAAACAGCCAAAATCAACAAATTTAATACTTGGGACACTAAATATCAACATTTTAAATCTGAACAGCTATTAGCAGCATAACTGATTGTTAGTACTGTTTTTAGGTTCCTAACCCAAAAATCGATTGTAAACTGTAGCTCGCAATCATCAGTTTATGAAATATGTAAAAATACATTCACTCACGAGCTTGAGCTTACGTAAAAATTTAATAGGTTAAAAAAAAAACTTACAATTAAGACCAAGAGAGAGCTGACAAAGAAGAGACTGTATCCGAACAAGTTACGCTTCCTAGTGTTCATGTTCGCCTCATGGTACAACAGAATCGCAACAGTAGTGAGTGCAAAAGGTTGGTATACGAGTGTAAGAACTCTTGAGGGATGGTAATTCTGCACAGTAAAAACCAATATCGCAATATAATCGTCCAGTAAATAACTCCCGATATAGCAGTAAAAGCAATACGTGTAATTAACCCGAAAAAATTACCGGAAACAAGTAAGAGTAATAATCTTCAATTGTAAGCATACTGTTCCAAGAAAAAAGGCACCCATTTCCCAGGAGCCAGCATACAATCATTGCAGTGTATTTTCCCTAGTAAATTGAATTTTACAACGCAGTAAATAAATTTGTTAGGTATGGTTAAAAACACACATATATATATAGATTTAGAGATAGAGATAGGGTAAATTTGATCACTAACCTCAAGCCGTGTTGGAGGAGGCGCATCATAATTATCCACAGCATTCATGATTTGTTTGTTTTGTTGTTTCAACTTCTGCACAGATAATGAATTGAATTATGCAACAAACCTTGCACTTTATTCTAGGGTTTATAGAATCTAAAAGTAACCTCAAGTATATATATATATAGTATAGGTCGTGTATTTAGTATATTATTTTATTTTAGGGTATCCATCTGGGGTCTGATTATGAGTTTTTGGTCCACTTTTTTCCATCAAAATTATACAAGTAAATCTCAATATCAATTGTATCATAAAATTTATCTAACTTTAGTTCCTCAACTTTTAGAAAAGAAAGAAAACATTGACATTGACCAATTTAGTTAGAGGCATGCCAATTGAGTCATGACCGATTGAGCTCTAAATCAGCTAGAGCTTAATAGGTCAGACCATGGCTCGGCTAATCGATAGTCAGCTTTAGGGTTGGTTAGTAATGTATTTAAAAAAAAATAGAGATTTAATTGATCATGAAACAAACTAAAAAATATAATTGATATCATATAATGACCACTTTATATACTTTGAGACACTAAATATTAACAAAAACAAAACAAAAATGAAGTTATCAAACATCAGCATAACTTATTTTATGCTTTATTGTTCCAAATGAAACAATATTAAAACGAGTTGCGTTTATAAAAAGAATCAAATTTAAATTCCGCTGAAAATAGCTCCTTAAATAAAAGTTTTACCTTCTACGGCCGAAATAGCGCAAGTAATTTAAAAAAAAAAAAAAAACATTCTCTCAACTGAAATAGAGCAAACAATCTTGTTTAAAAAAAAAAAAAAGTTAAAACTTTTGTATGGGATCCTCAAGTTTCATAATGTTCGTGTTCTATAGTCTTATTAATTCGCCGTTCTAGTCTACTAACGCAAACGGGATTCAAACTTCAACCTTTTTTTTCACAAATTCACCACCTGCAGTAATTATCTAAAGGAACACATCATTCAGAGCATTAACCATAACAAATCCCATTAAAAAAAAACATTATACGCTAAAGTTCGAACCTTTAATCAAGAAACAAACATGGATTCTCGTTGGAAGTGAAAAGTTCAAACCTTTAACCAAATTCTTGCCGGAAAGTGAAAAACTTACCGATACAGAAGAGTTGTAACTGAGGTAAAATCTTGTGGTTAACGATCGTATCCTTTTTACATTTACAACGCGAAAATTACCCGCTCAGTTACTCGCCGTGTATCTCTCTGGAGAACAATCAGTAAACTTTTCAGCCAAGTAAATCAATCTTCAAACAACCGATGCGGTACGGTATTTGACTTTGAAAAAATTGACCTTTATGGAATCTCATTAAATTTTTGTTTTTGCACGTGTAGAACGAGCATATATAGCCGAAGAAGAAGCAAAATATTGGATAATAATAATATGAGGCCCATCATGCAAACCATAATGGGCTGAAGTTACAAGAAAACGGTATGTGGGCTGGGCCCATAGTGACTACCCATTATCTAGTGGTCGACAGCCCGACAGAATTGTGGTTAAACTTAAAACTACACATGGTTTTTTTTTTTTTTGACGAATAAAACTACACATGGTTTGATTTTGAAATTACAGGCTGATTTTGAAATTCCATGTTGGAACAATATAGGTGAGATATTTATTTGTAAATAAATATTAAAAATCTCTTACGAATACAAATTTTTTTTAAAGAATTGACTCATAATAAAAAGGTTGGCTAAAAATTGAGAAGAAAATTCATTACAAAATTTTGAGTTTTGTAATGAGTTTTCCTAAAACTTAATAAATCTCTTGAAACTTCTTATAATTTGTGAGGGATTTCAACCTTTGATTAAAAAAACGTCGCTACAAATTACTAATTTTCTTATAGTGGAATTTGCCTCGCATCAAGCAGCTCCTTCAATAGATTATGAAATTCCTCATACTCAAGTTTTATAGTGTCATAGCGGTATCACCTCACAGTGGCCTATTTAAAATATTAGTCCATCTGACCCATATATCATCTTAGGCATATGAGGAGTCAAGTAGAACTAGACTTAACAATCTAGCATTTTGACTATATATATTAGGTTGCTGGTGGGGCTCGTTCACGGGAATAATGCATGCACTTGTTGTTCACCAAGTCTGGTCGGGAAAAACCACATACCGTGAATAGGAGACCCCGGACATTACGTAGCGGGATGGACTTAAGATCGCCACTACTAGACCATTTTTTTTTTTTGGAAAAAAATACTTGTACTTCCAAAAAAAATAAAAATAAAAAGAATTCTCTAGGAGAGTCATCTCGGAGTGACATGATTAAAATATTAGGTGTCATCTGGTCTACATACTATATCATGCATAATAGAAGACGAGTAGAACTTAAGTATAGAAGCTGTTGTTGGAGCTAAGTTGAGAATACATTTGTTGATTATTCATTAAGTTAAATCGGAAAAAAAATTTACTGATCAAAATTTTAACTGTCAGTAGATGAATACAAACATGAGGATTGGAAAAAATAATAATAAAACAATAAGACTCTTAACTTATTGTTTATATATGTTATTTTAAGACATGCAGAGTTTAATTGTAAGACGCCCCACTACGTACGTCCTCCGCTGTCTTTTATTTTTTCAATCATCTTTAAATTTGGCCAAAAAGCAATAATTTTAAATGTTTTCGAAGCATTAAAATCCAGCAAAGTTCTAGGCTACACTTATCGAGATCCATTGTCGGATTCATTATAACGTGTAATCCAACAAGTTTGCACTTGAAGAAGATTATAAGTATGGTTGAAATGTGTATAATGGTACATGTCAAATATTTTACATACAAGTTTAAAGAGAATATTTTATTATTAATATGATACTAAAGCGTATATGTTTAAATTTTGGTGACGTGGATTAAAAAATATTTAAAAACCCTCTAATGAGATGACTGGGTTGAAAGTTGTGGTGTCCTCAAGCACCCCCACCACCTCTATATAATTGAGGTCCCTATCCTATCTCTTAAACAAACCATCCATCATGGAACATCAATTATTTGATCATAGAGATTGGATTGCCTATTCCCATAGTGTTATTAGAATAGTCATACTTCTATCTATAACTGATACACATAAGTGATCTACAGAGTAATGACAGTTTAGACAGATGATCTATTATTTGATAGGAAAAGTATTTGTATCAAAATCACTATTGTTTGCCTTTTTTTTTGTGCATAATACTCTTTTATTTTTAAAAATATGTTATTTTGCTCATTTTCCGTTAAAATTGGACAGAAATCAATAAATATTTTGTAAACATTAAGAATACCGTCATTGTTTATATTTAGAATGAATTTCAAATTAGACCTCAAACTTATATAACATGATTAATGTAGACTTCATTTTTTTCAACTACAAATTTAATATTTTTATCTTTGTGTACATACGACCAGGGTAGGTCCTTGACTTGGGTTCGTGCATAGACCTGATCGACATGGTCTAGGCTCAAACCCAGGTCAGGGACCCACCCTAGGCTCGTACCTAAACCCGGTCAACCAGGTCTGCGTTTGAACCCAAGTCAAGGACCCATCCTAACATGGGTCTGAACCCCCTCACTTGGAGGGATAACCCTCCAATTGAGGGGTTCGAACCCACCCCGGAGTTTAAATTTTAAGAATCATTTTTTATATAAAAATATTGGATTTGTAGATGATTTTTTTTTTAAATGACACGTTGTATAAGTTTGACATCAAATTTTAGATTCATTATAAATATAAACAAAGACTTTTGCGGTATTACAAATTATTTAATGCATTCCAACTGATTTTAATGGAAAATATGCAATAATATATGTTTTTAAACATAAATTGGATAATAGTGATTTTTGTGTAAACATAACTATCAATTCAAGTTGTGTTATGGAGAGAAGTGGAATTACATAATTGAACCTCAAGAACATGTTCCTAATGTAAATCTAAGACTTTCTTTTTGGTCTTTCATAATTTTCTTGGTCTTATAAAGCGAAAGTGGGTAAAAGAAAGGACTGTGAAAACCATGTGGTTTAGGGCACTAAAGCAAATGGTCAAATTTGGTATTAAGAAAAGAATTGTTGGATTTGGCTACTATTTTTCAAAGGTGGGTAGAGTGCTGCTGAAAGTGAAGAAGGAGCGCCTTGCAATAACCCACCATGGCCCCAATTTCAGTACTTTATTTTGCTTTGCTTTATGGCTCGCAATTCGTGCGTGTTTGTATCGTGCTAGCTTCGTGTCGTGTTCTGGGGGCCAGCCCAAACCTAGCCCAACATGAAATATCAGAATGAAAAACCTAGAATAAATTGAATAAAAAAATCAAATATAAAAATTTTAAAACTATCGTGCTATCGTGTCGTGCCGTGTCATCAATATCAAACCCAAACCCGTAATTTTCGTGTCGTGTTCGTGTCGGCCCATCGTGCCGGGCCCAAATTGCCAGCCCTACTTTGCTTTCTCTTCTATATAATATTATTATTATATATAATATTGCTTGTCCTCCATGGTAATGTAGATTAATTATTAAATTGCTAACAGGTTATATGACATTCGAATAAATTAGTAGCTGTAATTTTGATTTGAACATATTACTAGATCAAATTTCATATGTGTATAAACTGTTAGTAATCAAGATTTCTGCCTTTTTAGATGGAATCACCCATTTACTGAACACGTTTTAAAAAAATTACTAATTTATTCGACTGTGTGAGCTTTTTCTAACAATTAATTCAACTATTAAAATATCAGCTATCAATCTAATTTGGTGCGTTTTTATTCTTACACAAAGATAATCGACAATTTAATAATTGCGAAAGGATAAATATGAGAAAATAACAAAATGTACTGTTGAAATTGCATTAATTTACAAGATACTGTGAAATTGGATGTTATATACATTATTCAACTGTTGATGACATGACTCATTTAAATTTATAGTTACATTACTATTTCAAAAAGCTAATAACAGTGGAGTGATCTTGTCACATAATAAAGAGGAAAAGATGGAACACCTCAAACAGTTGACAAGACAAGTGGAGGGAAAAAGTGTGTTCTTCATGGTGTGCAGTGCTATTTTGGGTTTAGGGGACAAAGGAAATATACTTCAACTCTTTTACCATGAGGAAGATTCCAAATGCCTTCTTTTTGTAATTTATTTCTATAACCATTTGACATAAAGATTTTATCTAATATACATTTCACTGCATTTGTAAACAAATTAGCAGTCATTAAATAAGATACATTGTGAATTGTGCAACAACTAAAATATGATTGATTCTCTATTCTGATTTAACGGCTGTAAGTTCGATTACATTTACAATCGACTATATTTTAGTTAGGTCATTTAACATGTAGAATGTTCCATTTAAGTAAATTTACATCTTGAAGTTAACACGATAAACTACTAAAGTATTTCATAAACAGGTGTGACAAATTTATTTCTACTACTCTCTTCATTATTTTACAATTTTTGTGTATTAATAGGTCCAATTGTTTGAGTTAATTGATCAATAATACAAATAGTTTTTTTTTTTTGGTAAATTTTTAGTGCATTTTGAAATGTTCAATCAATACTCAACATGTTCATTGTTTTACACAAAAATATTGTTAAGTTGAGGTGCCGTGTGACATGATTTGCCAGCAACCCAATGCATAATAACTACTGGGATTTGTCGTTTCCTTGGAATTCGTCTCATTAACAAACACACTGAGAGTAGTTAGATATATACTGTAAAACCCTAGCTTAATTAGTCAAGCATACGTAATAATATATCATCACATTGTGATCATTATATATTATCCTGGTATATATTAGAGCATCCACAATGGTATTACGTAAAGATTACGTAAATGTGGGTCCTACATGTTTATTTAAGTAAATCAACAAAAACTATCTACAGTGGTTTTACATAGCATTCCTTAAAGATGGGACCCGCACGTAAATTTATGTTTTTACATAAAGCATTCCTTAAATTTAAGTAATGCACTATGTATTACGTAACCAATTTTTTATTATAAATTAATTCATTTTATAATTAATGCTAATATCTTATTGGTGGTTGTTGGAAAATTTAATAATAAAATATATTTAAGGAATATGTTTAAGTAATACGATTGCAGAGAAAATATGTTTTACTTGTGTCTTAAATTTACGTATTACTTAAAGTGTACATAAATGTCTACGTGGCAACTTTAAAGAATACAATTTATGTAAAACCACTGTGGATGCTCTTAGTGACTAAATATTAGGAAAATATATTTTGTTGGGCAATGTTATAGCAGCCGATTTAGGCAGAATTCTAGGCAGAAAATGTAATCCAATGGTCAGTATTGCTTTTCCTTTACAATTTTCAAGACACCAAGTAAATCATGACCATTAACAACATTTTCTGCCTAAATTTAGGAATATATATAATTTTAATATATTATCATATTATATTTTTTTTATTATATTATTATTACTCGATTTAGTCTTATATATATATAGATAATGTACTTAATCCAAAATAAGATAATATACATTCTCATTATTATTATTCTACATATATATGTATACATACAGTGAACGTGAGAAAGGATACGAAATTAAACCGTAAAAAAATCAGTAAATTTCGAACAATTGGGCTATATGCAGTGGAACTTTCAGTTATTTCATTAGACATGTCGAGATCTGTATAACAATTAAAATCTAGTAAGTTTTGTCTCATAACATTTCCGATTCATTCTCATCATAATATTATTTGATGATTGCAAAATCGACTGCATTTTAGCCAAACTCATTTCAAACACTTTATGTCTATTTCGAATTTCGAGATTTAAATCGTGTAATGTCTTACTACTGATCTGTTTATTGTTTGGAAAGAGATCATACAAGAACTAAATTACAAATTTACGAAGAGTTCTGTAGATGCTCAGTTATACCGTGTATTGTAATATTTGGAGGTTTCTACGATGGGGAATATCAACGGAAAGAGAGATTTTCTGAACGTGGACTTTTTCTTCTCTTCACGATCTCAATTACTCCACGTAATTATTTACTCAATCAATATTCGAATTCGACACTATGGATTTCGAATAGAGAGTTGAACTCAAGTCGAGCTTTATTCAGTATTAATACAAGTTTGATTCCATTTATACAAGTTTCACAGGGTATGTATCAAATTTTTTAAAGAGTCAAACTAAAAATAATTACATTTTTTAGCATTAAAAAATACACACTACAAAAAGTTGATATTCAGCGACTTAGCCGAGCTGCATTAAGCTATCGAGTCAAGCTTAAGTCTTAACCATGTAAAATATTATGGTTTAGTGAATTAGTGTTTCATTATTTAATTAGATACTTTGAGTTCACATATCTTCTTAAAAATAAAAAATATTCATAGTCAGTATTTTATTTTTTATATACTGATCAAACGTAAGTGAAGATTATTTTTAAAGCCTGACAACAGGATACGGAAAAAGTTATTTAGTCAGAGCTTAATTCAGCCATCAAGTCGAGTTTAAGCTAATATATATACACCATTTAATTAAATAATTTTAAATTTGATCAGCCGAGCTCGAGTTTGAAAGGCATATAATTAATCGAGTTCAAACTCTAGTAAACAGTCACGAGTTATAAGTTCGAGTATCTCAAAATTCGGATCGACTCGTTTATTTAGACCCCACTAGCCCAAATAACTTATATAGTAGGAGTAATTTATAAATATTATAATCAATGTTAGAAACTCCACAAAATACAGTCAAATCTCAAGTTTGGAGGACAACTATAAAAGCTAGTAAAGCAAAGCATCAATACAGAGAGTGTAGTTCAAGTCTCTTCTTCTTCTTTCCCTTTATAAATCCCCTTATTCATCATCTTCACTACCATTTCCTCATCCATGGAGTTCGACCTCGAGAACCCGGTTCCCGACACGTCTTCTCTTTTCGCCATCGAATCCGATCACATGCCGTCTTCTCACTACACGAACAACCTCAAACAACGAACCACCGATTTCACAACCCGACAAGAAACTATATCGTTGGTATCGCAGGTTCGTCGCTGATTCCGTTGCAAATTCGTCGCTAATTCGTTGCAAATTCGATTAATCTGGTGCGTTTTAAAGTCGGTTAATCCGGTGCACTGTGTTTGCAGTTGTGTTCGAACTTCGACCCGATGATGTCGTACCTTGCGGTGAATTACGTCGACCGGTTCCTATCGAGCCACGCGCTTCCGGTAAGGTTATCGGGTTTTAATGTTCGAAACCTAGAATGGATGAACACATGTGAAATTAATGTCGGAATCTTTGTCGGCAGAATCCGAAACCATGGATGTACGGACTTCTTGCGGTTTCCTGCGTCTCTTTAGCAGCTAAAATGCATAAACCAGACTCATCTATCCCCGGTTTTCAGGTATGTATATTGAAAATATATATAAGATAAACATGTATTTTAACCAACTTTTCGAACCCAATATTGATTGTACCAACAGTAAAGCGAGTTGCATTGACAAAAACGAATTAAATTTGAATCCTACCGTATATATTAAGTTGGAATAGATTTTAAAGTTACTTTTCTGAGTCCGAAATTGCGAAAGTAATCTTATATAATAGAAGAAAAAAAAACAACTTTTCAATAACAATGTACCTTAAAATCTTCAGTACTCTATTATTTATATTTGACATTCTGCATTAAACTGATATTTATGAATAATATTAATTACTTTATGACTGAAAAGGAATTAATGATCTTTAGCAAAGATATATTTTAAATGACGTTATCTAGAGTAAAACTTGCATGTTCTGATACCACATTGAATAGATTCAAATAGGGCTGTAAACGAGTCGAGTATCTGAAAAGCTTGACTCGACTCATTTTAGTCGAGTTCGAACTTGGTTGTGCCTTAATTTTTCGAGATCGATCTCGACTCGGTGTCATACTCGACGAGCTCGGCTCGATAAGATTATATTTTTTTTCAATTAAATCGTAAACGGCAAACCTTAGCTAGAGCTCGAACTCGAACTCGACTCGATTAGGTTTTTTACTGAACTCGACTTGAACTCGACTTGAACTCAATATATACATATATAATATTATTATTTAAAGCTCGAAAAACTCAAGCTCGAACTTGAACTCGACTCGAATAGGCAAAAGTAAAAAGCTCGATTAGGCTCGTAACCCTCTCGAGTCGAGTACCAGTGAACTCGAAGTCGACTCGGCTTCAGAAAAAACTCGACTCACTCGAAATTTAGCGAGTCGAATTCGAATATCGACCGAGCCGATCTCGAGTAGCTTACGAGTAGCTCGACTCGTTTACACTCCTAATCCAAACTTTTAAACTAAAATTTCTATTTATTCATCAAATCGTTAAAAGTATTAAATGTGGGAGATTTCAGGTAGAGGGTGGATTAATATACGACGCAGAAACGTTGCAGAGGATGGAAATGTTGATTCTTGGAGGTCTGAAATGGCGGATGCGATCCATAACACCTATCTGTTTCCTTCCTATCTTCATTGCCATGTTCAAGCTCGACGACCCGCCATTGAAGCTCGCTCTCAAAGCTCGAGCACGTCAAATCATCGTCAAATCCCAGAAAGGTAAGTTAAATCATCAACCGACAAGACATCCACAAACCGACAAAAGTTTTTGTTTTGTTTTAAAAATTGTTATGAAATTGCTACCTGACGTTCATATCAATGTTTGAAAATCTGATCTTGATTAGTAAGTGGCCGATGCCCGTTTTAATGGTTCAAATTGGTTCAATTATTGGCAAAAAAAAAAAAAAATTGGTTCAATCTGGTTTATTATTATTATTTTTTTTTTAAATAACACAATCCAATATTTCTTTATAGAGTAAAGTTTTTAAAAGTGAAATTTTCAGTGAAATTTTAAGAGAAAGTATGAAAGAGAAAATTAAAGAACGAATGTATTGGTTCTTGATGTGACTCTATAACACTTTCTATAGAAATTTCACATCTTGTTTCACATGTTGTAGCAACACTCTTCTTTGTAACACTTTAGATAATCCGGTCTAAATTTTTTATCACGTGAACCGATGATTGTTTATCCGGTCCAAACTAATTTTCACACATTTAACTAGATAAGTTGTGTATTCTGATCTTTTATTAAAACCGGACTACCAATATGGCTGATTCGCAGTCCGAATATCGTTCTGGTCTGGTTTTCAAAACATTGCTTCATACAGTCAAACTAATGGCTCATAACTTGATATTATTTTTTAAACATTTTTCTATCTTAGCTATTTCATCTATCAGGATTTCTGTCTTTGTTTTTTATGAAATCACTCATATGTTTATATGTTGAGCACATAATTAAAAAAATTCTTATTAATTTTTTCTACTTCCTAAACATCATTTACTAATTCATTCGACTGTCTGATCATCAATTAGCAATATGACACGTTTTTGTTCATTATGTACGTGCTGACACGTAAAGTGTTAAAAAAAACTCCAACTAACAATTTGTACGACTGTCAACTGTTATTGTTTAAGCACACGTGACTTAACCTAGTTACATGTCCGTCATTATTGCAGATATCAAGTTGTTGAAGTTCAAGCCGTCGGTGATAGCGGCGGCGGCAGTTCTCTCCGCCGCTCGTGATCTTTTCCCGTTCCAGTTCATGAGCTTCCATGGAGCCATTTGTGAATGTCCACACGTAAATAAGGACGATATTTCAAGGTGTTGTAACGAAATTCAAGCGGCGACGATGGTGGGATATGAATCTGCGGTAGAGGAGATTTTGAGCTCCGACACGCCGATTAACGTGCTTGATCTCCATCTCTGTAACTCCGATGATAACAGCAGCGACAGCAGCTCGGAGAGGTTTCCGAAGAGAAGACGAATGGAAGAGACGATCTAGGAACCATCTTAAAGGCGTTGCAGTTCAGTGCTTTATCTCGGGTTGATCCTTAAAATGAAAAGAGAAATATTTATAATTAATACTTTACGGGCTGACTCGATGCTCTAATACAATTCGCAAAAAAAAAAAAAAAAAAAAAAATTAAAAATCCAGGAGATTCATAATTTAGTTATTGCAAGATCTTGCTTAGTATGGAAGGAAAGGAGAGGGGGTTGTTGAATTTTGGCACATTTAATTATGGTGCTTTTGTTTTTGTGGTTGTTCTTGCCTCTTTGTCACTCTAACATGCATTGGGAATAAAAATTTAGTGTGTATTTATGTAGTAAATCGTTTATAAAAATGTGGTGGTATTGTAAAGTATGAAATTTACAAAGTTGAAGTTTATTATTGAACATTAAATGAGTTATTCCATGTGTACTATTTATCATCTCCATTAGAATTTTTATTTTTATTTTATGAATGCATATACATGTTGGAAATGTTGAAAACTAACAATTTGTTCGACCATCTAAATTTCAGTTAGAAACCGGTCGCTAATTAAATATTATTAAAAGAATGTTGATTAGCAATTATTCAACTATCAAGCAACAATTTGATAATTTAATCCTTCATTCTATTTGTAAGAAGGAAGTATATTAAACCTTACATGATCAAATCTTTTAGAATGATTGGTTAATTAGTATATATGTATATATTCATATTCATGTATATAATGGGTAAGGGCTGGTCTATAATTGCAGATAAAATGTTTACTATTTTTTTAATATATTTTATCCGTATTTTGTATTAATATTATACATTAGCTTATAATAAATTTTCTATAAATATATAGATATGAATTTTGAATCATATTCTCTTATTTGGCCAAAAAAAAAAAACTTCAACTATCGGTCGTGTTGTTGCTTGGAACCTCCTTTTTTATATTATTTAGTGTCTCAGATATACGAATCGTTGATAAATAGTTTTCATTCAATATTCGTGTTGAAATAGACATCCTCATGTGACCAACGTGACATAATTATGATGTGATAGTTGAGAGCCTAGTACAGATTATATGACCAATTTCTGTCAATTTTAAGGCAAACATTGAATGGAAGAAAACTACTAAAAAAAATTCGTACATACGCGATAAATCGTCTATTCTGAGGCAGACATTGTTGTATAGGGTATTGATACACAATTCAAAAATATGTCAGAACAAGTTCCGAATTGTGTGTATAATAAATTTGCCCAAAACATTGCAATAATTTACAAGATATGCCACTGTGAAACATCTCGGAATTTGGTTTCGGAATTTATATCATTTTTCTCGTTGTATATACGCAAGTGGAAGAATTTAAGATCTGTGTAGAGAGTCACAAGGAACCCGAGCAAGTGCTGCAAATTGATAATGATAAGCTTCTTTCTTCCATATAGCTGCTACCTCTTTAATGGTGGACTCTCCTCTCTTTCTTCTTTGATGATGATGATGCTGCGTTGCTTTCTGTTTCGTGAAGTAAACTAACTGCTAGCTCTACTATTGTAATTGGTCCCCTCTTCCTCTTACATAGTACATAATATTCGATAGTACATAATATTCGATGTCTAAATTTGATATAAATCATCTTGCGATTTTGTATATTTGATATTCGATGTCTGAGTATTAAATTTGTTGATGTTTTTCTTTTTTCTCTAAGATTGATGGAATAAAACACGTTTTTTAAATATCAAATAAGTCTAAACCATGAACAACAAATTTGATACTTAAGAAATTTGAAAAGCAACATTTTATAGTTTAAAAATATTAATTTTAATGTCAAAATCAGACGAAAAAAATAAAAAGTAGCAAATCTAATAATCGTAAATCGAATATGAAAAAAAAATAAACATGATGTCACAATGACCTATACTTAGGTCTGTGTTTAGATACTCCACCCTTGTATATAAGATATTTGTTTTTTTTTTTTTAAAAAGATTCTTATATATATAAGGTTAATTAGCAGTTGGATAGGTGAACTAATTGGGTGTATGAATAGTTTGTTTAAAAAAATGGTTACCTTTTATTAAAAATTTAGATTAATTTTAAACTGATAAATGCATGTACGTATCATGCGACATCTAATTCGTGCTTTCAACAAAATTTCCTAAACAAATTTTGGAATTATGAATAATTTATTAGTTGAATTTTTTAGATCTAATATAAAAGATGCTAAAACTAAGTTACTCTACATGTCAGCAAATAGATATATCAATCTTTATTTTTATGAGATTGTAAAATACGCATGTTTTGTGTGAAAAAAGTCTATACTAAATAAATTTATGAAGTATCTGCAATTTACAATTTGTTAGCTAAACTTTTTTGAATGCGCAAATTTCATTATAATTACACTCTTTATACAAAGTTTGCATTTATAGGAACAAACCATGGTATAGATTAAAAAACAATACAAATTACAAAAAATTATAACTTCCAACCCAGAAACAAAGACATTGACTTGTACCAAAAGTTACACACACAATAAATGCCTTGTCCTCCAAGAAACTAGCTAGTAAGGCTGATGTCTGTTTTTCTTGTGGTGTGTTCTCGGCGACCGGTGAACCAACGAACTCGACAACCAAGACTTATCCACACCCGGAGACACATCCGACGAAAACCAACAACATAATCGCCCATCCTCGCCACCTGTCCAACCGAAGATTCCACGTCTTTGAGCTCGTAAGCTCATAGCACCCGACATGGGCAGCACGCTCCTCACAACACCCATATGGCCTCCCTCGAGAGAAGCTTCTGCAAATCCTATGGCAGGTTTTTCGTTATAGGTCACCGGAAAGTAGCCCAGTGTGCCGGAGTTTGTGCCACCGATCACCCACAGGTCTTCTGTTCCTTCTGGGGAATGACAATCTACAAAGTAATCGACCTAAAACACGAAATAAGCATGTGAATATGATCGTGTTTGTTTCTAGGAGGTCGTAGTGGCGATCCAGTCGTATTAGACAAATTGGGGAGAGAGTTCATGCCCACTACATAATGCCATTGAGGTTTTTCATACTAAAACCAATTGGTGATAGTAGAAGTAGCACATTAAGCTTATATAGTGTTCAAACTCTTTAAAGCTATCATATGTGGTACTATTCACTCATTTGTAACATTAACATGAACAACCAACTTAAGTACTAGTGTCATTACAGTAGCCCATCAACAACTTATCGAACGAAAAATCAACAAAATGTGATATTTGAAGTGAAACATAGGTGATGTGAGAAAACTAAACATTTTTTGGAAGAGAGTTCCATTTTCTCATTGATTCCACCATGAATTTCCCACTTTGTAAAAAATGTGTCTAATATGAGCAATTACGAAGATGCTATATTGGCTTCAAGATAAGGCAATCATATTCAATGAGATTTTACAAGGATTGAAAACTAACCTGACTATGTGTCCAATTTTTTGATGTTGATGCACGAGCATCATTGAAGTTCGCAATGTTTGACCCATTCAAGTCCCAGATGCTACAGAGGTGAGATAGATGAATGCAAAGAATTAGAATTCATCAACGCTTTAATATATGTATAATAACTTTTTACGGTTATTGGAGACCTACCTTAACGTCTCAATATGTGTCAAGCACCAGAGTTTTTCATGATTTTGCCCAAAGATTCCCATCTTCCCAATTGAAGTTCCAACGTTAATCACCTGCAGGATTTTAATACGAAACAACGTCCAACAGAATTACACGTGTTTGACCGATACACATAACTTAATTACTTAATAGCATAGGCAGCATTTTTAGAGTCAATTACCGAGTCCATATGATCATCGTCATCAATATTACCGGCAGTATCGAAAGTACATATCAATCCATCTACAGAGGCAGAAATGAGTTTATTTGGATGGTCAGGGACAAACTGAACCTGTTCAAGAATCAAATCGACACGCCATATCAAATATCAGTTTCTGAAAAGTCATCGTGATCCTATAAAAAACACGTGAAAGATGTATCAGCCTATCAGGTGATATACCTGAGTGACATCATCGATGTGAGATTCATCTAAACATGCCACTTGTTTCTTGTTCCTCCAATCCCAAAATAGTATCTGCTTGATGCACATAAAGGAGCAAGCAATGAGCAGATCAAGCACAAAAATCCTGCTTTTCCATCAAAGTTCACCAATGAAGATAACTAGAACAATAACAGGCTCTTGACTCTTGAGCATAGATCTCTGTGCACTACAAAATCCAAACCAGATCTAGACCAGAAATTCAAACCTGAGATTTACATCCAGCTGAAAGAAGGTTACCACCCGAACCACCAAACGAGAAACTGAATATTTCTTGGGAGGGGCCAGCACTTAAACCCATTACCTGCATTATTCAACATCAACACTAATCATTAAACAAAAAGGAGAAAATACTAAAAAGCAGGTATGGTATTGTCACTGACCCTGCCTTCTCATACTTCTAAATTTTATCATATGATGATCTACTCATACTGCTCTAATGATCAATGCATCATCAGATAAATCCATGAACAAGTAACAGAGCAACAATGGCAGTGAAATGAGGATTCTTTGGCAGCTAAAACACATACATCAAATGAGACTATTCTAAGTACCTCTTTGAAAATTCTAGTGTCCCAGGTTCTAATGGTGCCATCAGAAGAGCAAGAATGCAAAACATGAGGGCTTGTCGGTCCAGAGAACGATATGTGATTTACAGTTGAGGAATGGCCATTACACTCCCCACAGTACTGACCAGTCTCCGGAGAGTACAGTTTCACGGCATTTGTCGATAGCGATACCCCCATCAAAGTCCAATCAAACCTTCAAACCCAACCCACCAATCAAAACAAGACTCAAAACGTAAATTTGAGCTGTAACATTAATCAAGACAAAGATAACGTACTTAGGGGCGATTTCGAAGACGTAATCGTCGCCGAAAGTGGTGTGAATTGAGTTTCTCAGGGAGAATCTATTGGATGAGTTTTCGTCCGGAACTGGTCTCGGTAGGTGTTCTTCCGTTTCCATGTCCATGGTTTCTTCTTCCATTGATGCCACCCTTGGAAGTTCAGACGCGATTAGGGTTTAAGGAATTAAGGTTCCTGAGCTGAGAGAGACGACGAAATTAGGGCTTCAATTCAAATGGGCCTCTCCTTTAGCAGTTCCAAATCAATTTCACAAACACACAACCCAGTTTAAACATTTTTTATGTGACCTATAGGCTATATGTGTAATTGGTTGTTCTTATAGCCCTACTTAAGTAAAAAAACTCCAATTTAGAATATTTGGTGGTCGTGTGTTAGAGTATATATATATATATATATATATATATATATATATATATTTTAACATCCAATATTATTATAAACACTTAATTTTGGGACCACGTGTGACAAGTGACGCGCCGTTCTAGCTTTGGTTCACAAGCCTGACGTTTTCAAGGTGCAACTCAAGGGAGGACTTTGGTTCCTAAGTCAGGTTCACTTTCTCCTGACGCTTGAATGTTTGAACCTGCGTTTCCGAAAGTAAATGAGGAAATTTTTAGAATATGCTAAGTCGCAAAACTTTTAAGAATGGTTGGGCTTCCTTCTGCTGTCAGTCAATGATGTGATCAGTCAACTTTCATCAGTCTGCATAAAGAAAATGCTCGGCTGCCAGCCGGATTTTTAAGAAGCCTGATTGGCTGTCGGATATTTTGATCCTAACATAATGTCAGATTTTTTTCAGTTAAAAAGTACGAGAGACTTTTGGGCTAAGAGGTAAATTTGTGATTAATTTTTTTAGAGTGTTTTTTTTTAATTAGTTTGTGCTTTAGGGCTGTTTGAATTTTTTTTTTATTGAAATTTGAACTTAATTCACCCTAGTAACATAATTTGTTTTACCGGTTAGTTCATGTTCAACCATACATGTGTGATTGCTTAGTTCATCATACTTCATAATCACTAATTAATTAGTTAACCCGATAAAGACAAGAGGTGGACTTTTTGATAAAGAAATGTACGACAAACAGAGAGACACATCATAAGTTGAACACTACAAATCCAGCTAATGATGATTGATAATTACTTGATTCCCAAAAAACATAGTACGTGTCAGCAGCCCAAATCAAGTTATGTCAGACTTAGCCATTCTCGTAGGTAGGTTAACTAAATATTGATCTTTACCAAAAAAAAATTAAAAAAAAAATATTGAGAATGCCTTATTATATACGTTACTAAACCATGTAAGATAAGAAGATTTAGCGGATCAGAAATAAATCTAATCTAATCTAATCTAATCTAATCTAATCTATCTATCTAATTATTATACTAATTCTGGTTACATCTTCTGTGGGTTTAACACGTCACCTCCAAACACTTCCAAAACGATGCCGTTCTTCATTAAAGTTGTACTCAGCACAGTCACCAGAGACAAAACGACGCAGCAAAATTAAAATTCAGTTGTTAGCAGAGCCAAACGACACCGTTTTTCATCGAAGTTGATCTTCATTAACATCAAAACGACACAACAGAAGTAAAACGGCATAGCCAAGACCCTAATTCTGATTGCATATCTAAGAGGATTAATATGTGCCTGACACATCAGCAGATTCAGCACACCAGTTACGCTCCCCAAATAGGAATTTGTTAGGCTGCCAAATCAATTGCAGCATAAATACCACAAGCGTTGTTTTCATGAGGCGTTCAATTTTCCGCAACGCAACAATTAATTCTCTGCAACAAATCAACATACGTTAGAAGACGAATCAGTTAATAATTTCAATCCATACGTTTAGAAAAGCTGAAACTTTATTCAACCTAATTAAATCCCATGAGCTCAATTCTCAGATCAATATCGCTCATTCAAACTGAAAACCTTGATGTCACTCATTCAAACATTAGAGATGACAACCGCGATCGTCACAACTGAGGGCTAGAAGAAAAATCAAATCAGAGGAAGGGTGGAGTATCAAGTTAAATTAAACCTATTCTTAGCTGTGCCCATGACGTGGTACTGCAATATCAAGAGTTTCATCGACCAGGAATCGCTACCTACCGCCTTGTGGGAGAAGTAAATCCGTAGATCAACCCAGATCCGGATTGGAGGTCGTTGTCCATGCTGCCTTCCTCGGCAACCACGTATCGTAGCTCATCCTAGATCTGGATTGACAATCGCTCTGTGGAATAGAATGCATTGTACTGTAAGCTTCTTTGATCAGATGTTGTTTTCCTAATATTATCAAAAACCTAAAGAATTTACTTGGGCTGGGCCTTATCTCGGTTTGTGTTTGATTAGTTTATTATGAGTATGTTTTAAAATTCATGTCCTTTTTTATTTATTACAGAAGATAGTAATTTGGATAGTTTAGTAATTTGGTCGGGCCTTATCATCTCGGTTACCTATTATTATATTACCAGAAACCTATAGTGTGCGGTTGGGCTGGCCTTATCCTTTCGGTTTGTGTCGGATTGTATTATTTTGGTAGAATAAAGGCTTGTATTTGATTAGTGTATTTTGACTAATTTTAAAATTCGTGTCTTTTTTACAGACAGTCATTTTTTTTATATATATTTTACAGATAATTTTTTTTATGGGTAGGTAAACACATATAATAATTTGGATCATATAGTTTTATTAAATAATAATATTATATATATATATATATGAAATCATCCCGCGCTCTGCGCTTGCATCACTGTGTACATGTTGAGAAATTTAATATTCATGTATAATAAAATAGGTTTTAATACACTTGCTGCATCACATATCTAAAAATAAGAAATTCAGAACATAAATTCTATATTTTAATTTTTACATATATGGTAACATTCATACTTTAACATCTCGCCCCGCGCTGCGCGCGGGAAAAGCACCTAGTATATACTTAATTTAACTTAATCAGCATACTATTTAGTTTAGAATTAATTATATATATCTAATAATAAATTTAATAATAATATTAAAAAATATCTATTTTTAATATAGCTTAATCAACACATTATAATAAAATATATTGTTAGATATTGACATGGACTAGCAATCTTATAGTTGAGCTTCCACATGTCCAACTCATATCATATCTAATCTCATATTATTTGTCAGATAGTGATGATAAGTTTTGTGCTCTAGCTAGCTAGCAGCTGCATTCAATGACACTTGTTGATTGCAAATCATATGTGGTTGTTCATATTTGATGGTGCCAGATGTGTATTTTTCTAAAACAAACTTGCCAAATTTTATTTCTTTATTTATTTTACATAATAAATGGTTATTATAAAAAGAATTCAGCAAACAAATGTTTTTTTGCAATGAGTAAAAAGTTAATTCATCATTCAAAGTATGAAATTTTTAGTGAAAAATCCATAGAAAGTTGTCAAGTGACACATGTCAAGTAATTATTGTTCATAACTTTCTATAGATTTTTCACAATTTTTTTCACATGCTCTAGCATCACCCTTAAAAAATTTACCACTAATGTTTACCTTAATTAATTATCAAATTACTAACTCATGTTTCAACATATAAATAGTTTGTTAATTTATGTTTTTTTTTTTTCAAACAATTTACTAGCTTAGACATAAATCGATAATCCATCAAATTCATTTTAATTTGGAAGAATATCTAACAAAAATGTGAAAAATTGCTAATTAATGTATGGACAAACTACAAATTACTAAATGATTTTCACAGTCGAACAAATTATTAGTTTTTTTTTTCATTACCTGTCTATCGTATGAATTATTATATTTAAATTAGAAAAATATATTGAATGATGTAACAACGATAAACACGTGGAAAATATAAACTAAGAAAATGTTCGGAAAAAATTAAAAATGTCTATTTTGCCCAATTATAGAAAGGTTAACAGGTCTTTTGGTCCATAATGTTTGACAACTTTTGGGTTTTGGTCAATGATGTTTTTTTTTCCTAGTTTTGGTACCATATGTTTGCAGATTTTTTCTAGTTTTGGTCTAACCGTTACACTCCGTCCCATTTTTTGACATGTTCAAGTCACGTGATCCACCATAAACTTTCAATTTTGTTCAATTTAGTCCCTCTAATACTTTCCTAACCTTTTTTTTGTTCAATTTAGTCCCGAAGTTTCAAAAATTCAATTGGACATATTGTCCAATTGGGGTCAATTTTGAAATTTCGGGACTAAATTGAACAAAAAAAAAGGTTAAGAAAGTATTAGAGGGACTAAATTTAAAGTTTAGAGTGGATCACGTGACTTGAGCATGTCAAAAAATGGACGGAATGTAACCGTTAGACCAAAACTAGAAAAAATCTGCAAACATATGGTACCAAAACTAGGTAAAAAAAAAAACATTATTGACCAAAACCCAAAAGTTGTCAAACACCTATTAACCCTTATAAAAATTGAGTTAGCAATTTGTCGGTTTAATTCAAGGATTCATCTTGTTTGCACTTAAATTACCCGCGAATTTTCAAGCATAAAACAAAATTTATAATTTCATATCATGGCAAAAAAAAAAAAAAGTTTAAATAATTATTAATAATTAAGAATTAGGGTATATTATCCAAAGCAGCGTTTGGCGTGACTCCTCAGAAGTGGGCGTTATGAAATACCAAGAACCTTTTCCTCTCCGTTGAGGCGATTGATTCATCAACATCTCCGGCAATCCACATCAAATCCTAGATTCCGCCGTCTTCATCCGCATTCCGGCCAGTCCAGCATCACCGGTTTCCGTCGTCTCCATCATGAGTTCCTCGCCACCTTCACCGGAGGAGCATGGATGCCGTCGTTCACCTCCGCCTTCTATCCACGTCCAACAACCTCCCTCCGCGCTGCCGCAGCTTCTCGCAACCCCTACGTCAGGCGCGCAGCGCCGGGTCGCAATCGCCGTCGATCTGAGCGAGGAGAGCGCGTACGCCGTCCGCTGGTCCATTCAGAACTACCTGCGTCCCGGCGACGCCGTGATCCTCCTCCACGTTCGTCCGACTAACGTCCTGTACGGCGCTGATTGGGGCGCCGTCCAGGGAGTAAGTCCCTCGAGGGAGGATAATCGGTCTGCGGAGCAGATTGAGTCCCATTACGACGATCTGACCGCGTCCAAGACTGATGACCTAGCGAGGCCGCTGGTGGAGGCTCAGGTGCCGTTCAAGATCCACATCGTCAAGGACCATGACATGAAGGAGAGGTTGTGCTTGGAGGTGGAGCGATTGGGCCTCAGTGCGATGATTATGGGAAGCAGAGGATTCGGAGCGACGAGATCGCGGGCCAATAAGCTGGGGAGGCTGGGGAGCGTGAGCGATTACTGCGTGCATCACTGCGTCTGTCCTGTTGTAGTTGTTCGGTATCCCGACGATGATGGAGTTGGCGGCAGCGCCCACGGCGGGAAGGAAAACGGTGGAGATGTGAATGAACTGCATCCTGTGCCTGAGGAGGATCAAGAGTATCATGATGCTTCTGGTTCTGAATCTGATGAATTTCAAGGTATGGAAAAATCCAATTATTCAAATTTCTGATTGAATTTCAACAGCCAATTCATTTCTATACATTATTACTGAACAGAAATTGGATTCATTTGCATTTCTTTTCATCAAAGATATATCATACTGCAATTGCCTTGAACAGAAATTGAATTCAGCTCGTCCTTCATATTATATATGAACTATGATGATAACAACTTACTTTCATAAGCAGGAAATGAAGAACAATTGATTTATGCTAGATACAGTTATAGCCATGCCTATTCCTGCTCTGAAGTAACCATTTTAGTAAATAACTGTGGCATTTGGACAGTGAGAAACGACTTTTCTGTACCATTGACGATCTTAGTTTTGTACTCAAATAGGTTTATGATTATCTGCTTAGCATTATTGAATATGCAGTATCAGCCACCTATTAGCTAGCATTTTTGCAAATAGAAACTTGGAACTAAGATGGGATTAGTGACATGTTGTTGTTCATGCAAAGTATTTGAGTGGTGTTATTTCTGGGTAACTTGCAGATGCTTAAGGAAGAACACAGACAATGGCATCTTCTCTTCTCAGGTAATGCACACCATTGTCTTCTTCAAAATGTCGACTCCCCTTCTATATTTTCCGAGAATTCTGTTCCTCATCCGGAAGTTGTAACAGTCGAATCCAAATAGCAATATACTTTCTTCTTTGAGCAGATGTTTCATTTTGATCTAGTAATGCAATGCAATTGTTGAATTTGCTCGGTTTTAAGCTGCATGTGCATGGTTTCTGCAATAAGTAGGAAGCAAAATCTATAGGTCTTTCTACTATGCTTCACAAGCACCATGCTTGGGACTGTTTTTTTTATTTTTTTTCTATTATCCTAAAGGTGAAACCTATAGAAAAATTAACATTAGTAATATTATGATACAAATACAAAATGTAATTAATTAATTTTTATTTATTTATTTATTTATACTTTTAAAGGATTTTAAAGTTCTGTAAACGTTACAATTAAGTTTATTCTAATAATAAAATAAACAAAAACATGGTGTTTGTGGGAAATGGTAGAAAAAATCAAAATCACTCATTTACCATATTTTTATATACAGAAAAAGATTACTTTTTAATACCTCATCTATCAGATATTAACTCTTTAGTACCTCAAAATTTTCTTTTAAATTTTCTATTTTTTTTAAAAACTTTTAGGCGTCCAAACTAGAATTTTTTTTTTTCCAAACTCCTATAGCAGAAACCAATAACACAAATACCATCCGAGCATTTTTTTTTAATATAAAAGATGCTTCTAAACATGACTGAGAATCGGGTCGACACTATTACCAAGAAAAAAAAAATTCTGTATGAGTCAAATCACAGCACTATTCAAGTATTCATCAATAAATCACAAATTTTTTCTTAGCAACCGTGTTGACCCGATTCTCAGTCAGTTTTGTTAAAAAGTTTGCTCAGTGGTTATTGTTGTTGTTGGTTTCTGGTTAGGAACAGTTTGGAAAAAAAAATTATCCAAACTACTCGAAGTGATTATTCAAGTTCCATTCACCTAGTTAAGAACTCGCATAAGTTCATGCTACATTTAATCAACTAGTATAATCGATTATGTTTTGCAATAGTTGGTACAATCGGCCCAGCTCGAGCTCTATCTAGGTGAATTAAGTCATACTAAACATATAAATTAATGTACTAGAAAAATAATATTCCATATATAGTTAAATTTGATAATTGGGAATTTGGGATGTCCTGTATCGTTACATGTTGCAGTTACCATAAAGACAGGCAGGAAGAATTGGTGGATTTGATTGGAATATGTGGTTTGTATTTTCTAAATAAAAAAGTTTAATGACTGAAACTCTGTGTCCTCAACCTTTGTTTTTTCATCATATTAGGCATTGTACTTTACATTTCTTGCATTATTCATCTCAGTACACATTATTCCCAAACAAACTACACACTATCTCAAAGGAGTCCGAAGTTCCCGACGCTACGGCTCTTCCGAATCGTCTCCGACGACCTAAGACTCCTCACCTTGTCCCCGTGGTGGAGCCCACTTGCACCTTTAGCATCACCGTGGGCTCGTAGCCGGACCGGTTTCCCCTTCCGAGGCATTTTGCGGTCGAGATCTTATTGAATCGGAGGTCGAGGATGTTTAGTTTGAGGAGTCGGTGGAGGCCTTCGACCTCGCTGATCTTGTTTCCGGCCAGGTAGAGCTCCTTGAGCGAAGAGTACGAAGCTAGACCTGATACGAGGTGAAAACCCGGGTTTTATCGAAGGTTAGGGTTAATTACCAGATCAAATGTTAGGGTTTTATCGATGGTTCGGGTTCATACCATGTCCGATCCTGATTATCTTGTTGTAGCTCAGATCCAGGACTCTGAGTCGGGTCAGCTCTCGTAAACCTTCGATTACGGAAATACGATTTTTCGACAAATTCAGCATGTGAAGTCCTCGAGGAAGAGTGCCCGCAGTTATCCTAACTACAATAATCGATATAAACGTCATCAAAACTAGGGGTGAGTTGTTCTGGATATCCTGTAGTTTTAGGATATCACAGAACCAGACCAGTAGTATTAAACAGTTCATGACATTAATTATCCCGAACTGTTTGGAATCGAAACTGTCCCGAAAACCGTTTGGAATCGATCAGTTTCAGGTACTTTTTGGATCCGGAACCGAAACCGTCCTGGAACCATTTGGAACCGATCAGTTCCAGGTATCCGTTTAGAAACTGTAAATAAACAGTTTTGAATCAATATGCTACAAAAATTGTAGCATATTGTTAGAGCTTGCACAATGTGGTATGCAATTCAAGAATAAGGTAAAACCCGAAAACGAAAGACGAAAATTTAACGAACCTATGGCGTTTCCAGATAGATTAAGCACTTTCAAGCTCACGAATGCGCTGAGAAACGGTATAACCACTAGACTGTGGTTCGAAATTGTGCAGCCGTGACAACTGGGTTCAGAGCAAAGATGTATCTCTTAGCATCTTCCATCCCGGGAATGATTTTCGAGGAAGACGATCCATTCGCTACAGTTGGTTCTCTCTTCTTCCAATTATCATTTTCGGTTTCTGTTTCGGTTTCCAATATTTCATTCATCCCTTCCAAAGAGCTCCATGGCTGAAGATCAAACACCCACTCCTCAATCCTTTTCAGTCTGAAATCTTTCCTCTGATGAACAGATGATAAGTTTAAGTCCTCTTCATTCAACGGATGGTCGTAAACCAGAACGATCCATTCCCGAGCAAAACTTTCGTAGTTGAAGTTATCGTGATCGTCACCCCTATCATTAGCATTCTTCGAATCTTCTTCTTCTTCGGGCGATATTTGCAGCTTCAAATCATGAACAGAAACCTCGGCCCGTCTCGTATCGAGAACGTATAGTTCCCCCGATGATCTCGATCGAGGGGCAAACCAGTTCACCCCACGAGCTAAATTACTAAAACCGGGCAGCGATTGTGATCTGGCAATGGATTGTGGGGTCCGGGGAGTACAGTCACCGGAATTCTCATAAGACCGATCCACATCAGAACTTTCCAAGTTTTCCACAACTAGTTTCTCCGAAATCCGGGGATCTTCAATGGAGGAAATCGATCAATCCATTCTCGAGGGACTCGTGGCTTGATCGTTGCTGGCATCAGGTATCATAGACTGGCTATTGTCAACCGAATTATTAAACGAACACTTGTTCTCATCGGTTAACTCATCCTCGGAAACTCTGCCCTCGGATTTCCAGTCTCGATCAACTGAATGGATTGCTGCATTACCCGATTTGGCTGCAGTTACCGAATTCTTCAAAATCTGACCTTTTGTTGAACCTTGAAGTATATTCATGGCTTCAACAAATGAAGAACCTGTTTTTCTGCACCGAAACGAATATTTTTAATTCAAATACGCAACAAGTGATGAACATTCAATTTGTTCATTGCTAGCTGAACTTTTTTTTAGACGTTTTCTAAGCTAAACGAATGAAATTAACTTTTGCTAGCACGATTATGGCACTACGAGTACAATTTCTGGCGCAAGTTCAGCTAGCAATTCGGTATTTAGCATTTCATCATTCTATTCTTCATCAAGACTCAAAATTCATACCTTTAGTTTGTTGTTGTTGATGATGTTACTGATGAAGCACGAAAACCGAACCATCGAGAAACTCAGAAGAATTCATCCACAAACAATCGATACTCAAATCAAGAAAAATGGGAGAAAGGAAGATGAAGATGAAGATAATCGATCCTATTCCGGATAAAATTACAGGAAATCTGCAGCCTGTGAAGGTTTCACTTAGCCATAATCGAGCGATAAACCCTCGGATACACGGCACAGTCTCCAGGCATGCGAAGATCTTGTTCTTCTCAGAATCACCCCTTCATTGTTGCCCCACAGCCTTACTGAGGTGGGAGAACACCTTGATCTAGCAGGAGCGGCCAGAGTGAAGAAGATATAACTGCTATAGAAGCCGAATCCCGAACATGAACAACAAGCAAGTATGGCCTGAGACATGAAGATTGGATTTCAGCAACGTCATGAACAATAAAAGCAGAATCACTACATCCAAATGTCGATTCAACAATCAATCTGTAGTGCAAAATGGAATTGTCGACCTCTATTGAATTCGAATCAGAAGTAGAATTCCAGAATTGGATTGCAGAATCAAGTTCGACAAAAAGCAAATTCAACAATCATTCTGAAGCAGAAAATGGAATTCCCCACCTCTATTGAATACGAATCGACGTTCGACGTGAAATCAGGAAGATCATCTTATCGATCACAGAGGAGGGAGACGACGAGTTGCTTTCCCGTGACGAGATGCCATTGCCGCCAAAACCGACTCTGCAAATTGAGCTCTGTTTTGATGGAAAGGCCGGTTCCATCGGAATGGGCCAGTTATGGTGAGCCCAAGGCCCAAAAAGCTCTTGAACAGAACAGCCATCAACCGCCGTCGAATTTACAAACCGCCGCCCGAAGAGTAGCACTTCGATCGGTTGCAGCGATATGGCTTCCCTGCTCCTCCGAAGATGGCTTTCTAGAGCTCTTCGAAATCCTCCGGCTTCTCCGATCTCGCGCGAGGTTATTGTCGGTGCAACGCTTCTCCGTCGCAGGAACACCACTCTCAGGCATCCGTTTCCGCAGAATCGCAGGTGCCTCTGCTCTGGCTCGAATCTTGACAGCTCTCACGGCCCGGCTGCAATTGATTACAGGTAATTAACTGATTGTATTTGAGCTGATGTTTCGATCTGGAAGTTCGAATTCGAGTTACCTAATAGATTGATGTGGATACAGTTCTCTGCTGCAGGAAGATGAATTTCATGGGCTAGCAAATTCTACAATTCAACACCTGCAAGAAAAGTGCGAGGTAATTCTTGCAATTGAATCACTATCTTACAGTTCAGTGGATTGAGCTTCAATGACATGAAATTGCTAAATTTTGAGTGAATTTACTCCCAGTTGAAATACAACAATGCCATTGTTTTCGAAATAGCTAGCTTCTAAACTCTTTATCTTTCTATAAATCAGGAATATGGTGACAGTATTGATATCGACGGTTTTGACGTCGACTATGGGGTAAGAGCCTCGATCCATGAATACAAATTCCGAGCTAAATGTCCGGTATTTATGCATTTTATCGTTGAGCATTTCGGTTTTGCAGAATGATGTTCTCACCATCAAGCTTGGAGATTTAGGCACATATGTTCTGAATAAACAAACCCCAAACAGGCAAATATGGCTCTCCTCTCCAGTAAGGTATGTCTTTGAAACTCGGATGGTAATCATAAGCTTTCTATATGCTCATTCAGCTGCAAAACACAAGATAAACTTGAAACGGCTATCCTGGATTGTTACAGAAACAACCACCAATACCCATACTTTAAATACTATTGCCTAGGTATCATTGTAGAGTTAGTTATTCATGATTCGATTTAACATTTAGGGTACTCTGATCCATCCATATCTGGACTATCATCAAACCTGCCATATACAGTGTTGTGGTTTCGGTTAGTGTTCTTTTCAATTCGATTAGCTGCAGGAACTTAGAGGTAATTATAATTTGAATGGTTCAAGAAAACAATGATAAATGCTACTTCGAATATAGAAGTTCCGTTGTTTGTTAGCAAGAGGAACCTGCATTCTTGACTCTTAGCAACACTTGTTTTTGCAGTAAAACAGTTCTAATATTTTTATTCATCAACCGTATAAAATCTGAAAAAACAACTTTTTTTGTCGTCGTGCATTTTTAGGCTTAGGTTAGATGTGCTATTGAGTTTCTCTTACCTGTTCAATAATATCAAATCTGAAAATCATAAACGAATTTGAGACCGCTCTTTTGTCTCACAATGTTGGTAACCCAGGTTTCTTTGCCCAGATAAACTTACTGCTTCTATTTACATTCTGTAATGTTTTTGATGAATTCTGGGATTATGTTACTGCAGTGGACCGTCGAGGTTTGACTGGGATCCCGACACCAAAGGATGGATTTACAGAAGAAACAAGGCTAATCTAATGACGGTTCTGGAGACTGAGTTGGAGAAACTCTGTGGTTCACCCATTCATCTCTCATAGAGGAGCTCTTCATTTACACAACTACTGTACTTCTATGTAAGCTCTTACCCAGGTACCCTTCATTTAAAAAAGGTAATTATAGAAGTTTTTCTTTTTTAAATGTGTATGGATGAATGAAGGAATGATTTTCCAGTTTACTGCAACTTGTCAATGCAAAATGGACATATTCTGGAATAAATAAAACTACAGGAGTATCTGTTGGTGATATTGTTAGTGGAGTTAGTTATCAAATTGCTAGTTGAAGCTTGAATTCTGGAATAAATAAAACTACAGGAGTATGTGTTTGTTTAGTAACTTCTCGGCTGAGGGAAAAAAAAAAGGGTAAGTTCTGGGTCCAGGCTGTTAGTTTGTAGGGTAAAATTAGAATAGAAAACCTAACTCTTCTTCTTGGTTGTACTACGTCAAGCTATTAAATGAGATTGTTATGAGACTAATAAAAGTTAATAAAAACTGTAGTCTAACATTACATATTACAATACAAGAAATACTGCAATCTAACATAATTACTTATAATTTCACATTTAATTGCGTCTATCCAAACTCCCCTTAGATGTTTGACAATTGTGAAAATTGTAATAGGTTTAAGAACCTATAAACTGTCTGAGTTTTGTCCCATGTGAGATTTTGGTGTCTGAAGTTTAAAGTTTGTTGATATCAGATGTCTGAAGTTTCAACTTTGTTGAAATTTGGTTTTCCATCCATTTTTCTGTCTAATTTGACATAATGGTGTGAAAAATCGAAATTGCGCCTGATACTTTTATGTTACCTCGGCCGACAACCCAACTCCGGCTGGCCACCACCCAACTCCGCCCGGCCACCACCCAACTCCGCCCGGCCACCACCCCAGTACGGCAGGCCACCACCCCACTCCGGATGGCTACCACCCCACTCCGGCCGACCACCACCCCACTCCGGACGGCCACCACCCTTCTTCGGCCGGCCACCACCCTTCTCCGGCCGGCCACCACCCTTCTCCGGCCGGCCACCACCCAACTAGGGGCAATTTGATGATTTATTTTTTCATTGGGTCATGTGACAATCACATGTCCAAGTTTTGTCAATTTTAACTGCAAATTTAAACGGAGACACCAAATTTCAACAAAGTTGAGTTAAAACTTCAGACAGCCAATATCAACAATTTAAACTCCAGACACCAAAATCTCACTTCAAACTTCAGACAGTTTATAGGTTTTTAACCCGTTGTAATATAATACATTTCATAGATGGTGGGCAATAATAGAATGTCATGATCAATAGTATATATATATAGAGACTATATAGAAATAATAATAATAGAATGAAGGGCCAGCAATGAATGGAGTTGTATGATTTGAAACATTGGTAAGTAAAAGAAGAGACAAGGGAGCGCATGCAATCACTATCATACAGAGATTATTACAGCCACAGGTGAATGAATGAATGAGTGGATGATGGATGGACATTTCCTTTGCATTGGTGACTTGTTTGGTTTCACGAACCAAATATATTCTCTTGTTGTTGTCAGACTTCCTCTTTTTATGTCACATCACATCCATAATATTTACAGGTCGTGTTAAATTAGTATCGTCTGTATTTAAGTTAGATCAGATACATCAATATTTGTCCAATTGTTGAAATTCCGTTGTTTCTCTTTTCTTAATTAAATTAGATTTCACTAATGTTTTGAAAACCAAACCGAACATAAAAAATGAGAGGTGTTTGATTCTCAGTCTCACCCAAAATCGGACAGTGGGGTAGTCTGTTCACAATCTACCCTGGTTTGACCGCCGTTTAAAAAAACGGAATCAGATACATTGAGATTTGTCTAATAATTTAGATATGATTATTTCTCATTTCTGAAATTTAGTGGTTTCTTTCTCGTGATCTAGCATGTAAAAGTTCGACTGTAGATACACTATGTTGGATCTTAAAAGTCGGGATTCATGTGTTATGCTGCTGGCAACACCTGCAAAAAAGAAGAATGGAGTTTTGCCTAACATTCTTCTCTGACGCTCAAATTAATATAATGTTTGTAGAAATAGGAATCTTAATAAATGAATATGTAAAACCTACTATATATATAAGATGTTAATCGGCTTTATGGCGGTTATTTTTACTTACTTATGGATGACTTTTGTAGTGGCAGCGGCAGCTGGCTCTTCATTAGTTGAGACATGCGATTGTAGTTTATCATGTTCTGAGAAATAGGCTGTCATCTCTTTATGGTGACAAAAAAGTTGTCACCTAATTGTGATGACAAGTAAGTCGTTATCTGTCTATTAATCATGGCGACGCCGGTTCTTAGACGTTGAACCTTAATGTTATTTTTATAAGTCACTAACTTAACCCCGCTTCAAACGTTTGTAAAAAAGAGTTATCGTCGACGTCTTTATTTATTGGCCAACACACTAATTTTGCCAAACCCTCCTTTTTTAGAAGGTAATAATAATGAATGATGTACATGTGGAACTTCTTGGGAGAAAAGTTTTTCTTTTAAATAGAGAGACAACACGTGGCTCAGTGCTAGTGACCGTTCATCCAATTATAATGTGACATATTATACGAGTTAACTGACATTTTGCCATATGTCAAACTTTAATTGGTAATAGGAGTATCAGCACTGAGCCGCCATGTTTATATATATTATATATATAACGAGTAAAAATAATATAAAAGTGTAACGATTTTTTCTACGGTGTTCTAAGAGGCCCTTATTAAAGAGCAACATTTATAGTATAATAACAGTTGTTTAAAAACCAAAATAATTATTGCTTGCACTTGATCAATCGAAAGAGTGTTAACTGTTACCTATGATTTTGTTTTTTTTTTCTTAATGTTCCAACAAGTTTAAAGTAACATTCGGTTTAAAATATGAAGCCTTGAAATGTCCGGTTTTGTAAGAGAAGGGCCGAGGTTTAAGAAGAGACGACTATGACTGTTGGATCCGCATTCCACCACAACCACACAAAAGATTTGTATTGCAGATTTTTTGGGCAACCGATTCTCCGCCACACATTCTTCCTGTGCTTTCTTTCTTTCACCTGCTACTTCTTTCCTTTAAATAATAAAAATATCAACCAGTTTTCCCTTTTATTTATTCCCTTTATTAAATAATAATATAATAATGTAACAAAAAATAAGGTTAATAATTTCAAACTTAAATAAATAAAGGGTTAATTATCAAATTTCTAGTTTGACGCATACAAATTGTTAGTAAAGTTTTTTTTAAAAAAAAAAATTGTAAGCTCATATCAGATATTATATCTAATATGCAAAGAATTGGTCATGTGGCATGCATGTTATTAAAAGATGACGAAATTTTCATCATTTGCATATATGATCATAAATGTTAGATCGTGAAAGTCGGCATTTCTTAACTCCAGCACGACTAACATCTCGAGAAGGAATAGTGACGTTTTTCCCCATGGTTCATCTTTGACATTCGAGTTAGTAAAGAGTTATTGGAAGTGGTAATCAATCTTAATAATAAATGTAATAAGCTTACTATTTATAGGAGATTCTAACCGATTTTAGGTCGATGACTCAGTGGCGGTGGCAGCCGACATTGAGAGAGGCGACTATGGCTTATCAAGCCACCTGTCTATAATGAAAAAGTAGGTCGTCACCTGTCTATGATGACAAATATATCGTCAGATGTCTATGATGACAAGTAGATTGTCACTTGTAATACTAACAAGTAGGTCGTCACATTCTCTAATGACCAGTAAGTTGACACCTGTATATGATTATGGTGTCAATCTTCAGATACCGATCGTTTAATTGTCACTTAGTCATTTGTATACGATGAAATTATTATTGAGTTTTTTATTTGTAGGAGATCCAACAATAAGT
Organism: Clarkia xantiana subsp. parviflora; assembly: GCA_036873135.1. NCBI lineage: Eukaryota > Viridiplantae > Streptophyta > Magnoliopsida > Myrtales > Onagraceae > Clarkia > Clarkia xantiana. Next base: position 53,767,429 of record JAPTYO010000001.1, read on the forward strand.
ATCTACTTAGCCATAATAATTATAAGATTCTATTCTAATAAGCATTATAAGATTTTTATTTTTAATGAAATTCCATCCTTTTAGATTAATTATTTCAATTTTTTTAATCTTAAATTAAAAAGAAACACTTGGTCAAAATGTAATTACCTTCACTTCTTATGTGTATGTGTGAACATGTGGTCTTCGATCCTCCTTCAACTCCCACCACAATTTCTTCCATCACACTTTAATGATTCTTCTAACATGTTTAATTAATTAAATAACTAATTAATTAAGGGGGAAAGGGTTTAAATGTATATTATATGAAGATTAGGGGTTGAAAATACGCTAAAGCATATTCCTGCTCCAATAAAGTCGATTTTGAACACATTTAAATCCTTCCACTTGGTGTTCATGGCCGGCAAGACAACTCTCAAATCTTTTTTTATATAATAACTCCCAATCTTACTCAATGCTCATTATTTAACTTGTTTTTCATTTTTTAAATATTTTTATACAATAATTATCTTAATTTATTATTTACATTTTAATTATATTTTATTGCTATTAGGATGTTACATCTCATTGGATCATCCTTAAACACATCTACTATGTAACTATTTCAGATGCATTAGAAATATTACATTTTAGAAGCATCAATTATTGCACTATAACAATTACACGTCTCGGTTATTGTTTTTGTTTTTTTAGTTTTAGGAGTTTTGGTTACAATTTAGAAATTTTATAGGTTCGAGAAGTGTTATTTATCAGTTTGACATGAGACAATTCACCTAATTAGACAGCTCGTATTGACCCGAAATCATATCAAATATGTTCACGGATTAACAGTGAGACCATTTATATCGTGAACCTGAGTCAATGCGTATCTTTATCTTGGTTAGTTGAATTATGACCAATTTAGAATTTTAATCGCTTAGAGTGAGCAATGAAACTAGCATAAGCCTAAGGTTGTCCCAAATATGATTTCTTACAACACGTGAACATGTTTGTCACATGCTGAGGCTAAACCGAGCCCCCTAATTATGTGAATTACGTTATTTATAATCGATAAGTACCACTTTTCAAATGTAAAACTCCTAAAAAGTAATTTCCCCAATTTTATTTAATTTTGAAGTTTAGAAATTTTGTATAATCCTATGATATATCTATCCTCTTGTGTGAAGTTTATCTATATCATTGAGATAAGCCTTAGCATGTTGCTATAAAGTCTCAGATATTTGGTCAGGAAATTGGTAAACTAATTGAAAATATCTGGCCAAATCTGACAATAAGTTTAGAGAAAAGAAAAAACAATCAACATCAGCCACTATAGATCATGACCCCACATTTGATAAGATAATTATATGTTTAATGCTAACCAACAATTAGCTATACATCTACTCTCCCTAATAATAGTATCACTACCATATATAGACCCTCCCCAATACCACTCCACAAAAACAGTAAAATAACCACATAAAATTGGTAGTTGTATGCTATGATTATGATGACATTAAAAATAATGCAATAATTTTTAGATCTTGATTTTTTTTTACGGATGTGATTGCTAGAAATGGAGGTGGAAGACTCATAGCGGGGTGTCATTTTTCTTATTGTGATGATAATCCAACAAACGTCAAAGTGGCGGTTATCTTACAAGCGGTAGACTTAGTTATCTAAAATAAATGGAAGAAGGTGATTATCGAATCATTCGTCAAGTCAAGGGTGAATCTAAAATCGATTGGAGACTCGAGAATATTATTAGCATTATTCATCAAAATGCAAGACTAATTTCGGAGATTAGTTAGAGAATTATTCGACGAAATGCAAATAGATGCACCAACTGGATTGCAATCCAATCTAGAAAGGAGATCCGTTAAATTGAATTTCTTTATTACATATTCTTTTGTTTCGACTATATTACTAGACATCAATCCAGATTAATTTTTGCCTACTAATAAAGAATTCTCATTTGACCAAAAAAAATATAAACGAAATTAATTAAAATTTGCACCACGTTAGTATTGAATTTTGTTGAGGTATAAGAATGAAAAAAAATTATTTAATCATTTACATACTAGTTTGATATGATTGCGCTTTATTTTAGGGTTAATAAACAAATTGCTACCCGAACTTTAACAAATATACAAATCGCTACTTAAAGTTTAATTTTTTTTTTTAATTGGCTACCCGAAATTTCAATTTCATAGCAAATTGCTACCTCTGTTTCAATTCCTGTTAATTTGAAAAGAAAATGAGCATGTTTCCGCTACGTGGAGTCTTTTCATGCGTACCTAAGATTAATTCAAACGTAAGTATTGCAATAAAATATATTCAATTGGAAACTCAACTGAAAATCACAATTTGAATTGGGCGAAAGTCTATTTAAAAGTATTTCATTGCAATAATTTCAACTTACGTTTGAATCTATTTTAGGTATGCATGAAAAGACCCCACATGACAGAAACATGTTTATTTTCTATCCAAATTGACGGAAATTAAAACAAGCGTAGCAATTTAATTTGAAATTAAAATTTCAGATAGGTCATTTAAAAAAATTAAAGTTCAAATAATAATTTATATATTAATCAAAGTTCGGATAGCAATTTAGTTACTAACACTTTATTTTAACTATGAAACAAGTATTATATGAATATTGTCATACTAGTATACCACACATTAAAAAAAGTTGGTTCAAGTAACGCATAAAGCAACTCGCAATATGTTAACATTGAATCATTCCACTAGAAAATCGTTATTGGATTGATAGCCACAAATTGTAACAATCTGAAAAAAAGGTTGAGAGGACACACAACCAAAACAAATGGTCCTCGTAGAGTCAACCCTGGATGCACTTGTTTGACTGTTCTGGGTTCATCTCCTCCAGACATTTAGTGGGAGGCTCACCTCAGCTCAGCTCCACTCAGTTGGCGAATTGGCCACGAAATGATCAGTTCTAAAATTTGATTAACAAGCGGAAATAATCAATTCAGCTTTCTGCAACGAAGATCCAGGAAACAATGACCAGTAATTCATTCTTCATTCCATACAAAGAACAACTATGAACATCAACCATGAAGAATTACAGAGCAATCGATCCGTTCGTAAAGCGGCCTAAACCCTAAATAATAACCTAGCTAATCTGGATATCAGTGTGGAGTCATGTTAAGAATGTAAGCTCTTGAAGATGTAATCATCACGAAGTAGTACCTTGCATCAATCGCAGGTGTAGGGAAGAAGAAGAAGAAAGATAGTAATGATCGGCAGCGGCGACGGCGGCGACTTTATAGATTTCGAACTCAGTGAGTCGGAGCTCCAACTCGCCGTCCAGATCTGACTCTCCGGCTATTCACTGATGAAGCCGATTCACTGATGAAGGACTGCGTCGTCTTTGGCGCCGCCTTGCGTCGTCGGCGTGGGGATGAATCGCTCGGAGAATCCTGCAGATCAAGAGAGATCAATCGCATCCGATTAAACGATGAGATCGGAAGGACGGAGCAGAATCAGATGACGAAATCGGAGAAAAAGCTTACCGGCGATGGAAGATCTGTACAGATACTGCTCTCACGCGTCCGCTTCAACGAACACATTCCGTCCGTGAGGCCTAAATAGAACCTGCTCACCGACTCGTCGCTGCTTGAGGAGCTATGCGGCGGAGGCGGCGAAGAAGACCACGGCACCACCTGATTATCCCCGTCCTCATCGCCTCCATCGCTGCCGGCGTCCTCGTCCTCACTATCCTCAATAGAATCGTCGTCGTCGTCGTCCTCATCGCGATCTGCTTCGTCGTCGTCATCATCAGCCATATCGTCATCTTCCCGATCGCCTCCGCTCTCCTCCCCGCCGGCGTTTCGGCTATGCACTCCGTTGACGCAACCGTCGCAAACGGAAACGGTGTGGCCGAGCTTGGCGCCGGAAGCCGTCCAAGGAGTCTTGCACTGGCAGGCGTGGCAGAGCAGAGTCCGCGTGTGCCGCGCGACGAGGAAGTTGGCGCCGTGAACCCTGCCATCACAGTCCCAACACAACGCTGCCTGATCGGATTCGCAGAAGGTCGTTGCCTGAACCTTGCATAACGCACACTTGGTCATTTTGCTTCTTCTTCTTCTTCCTTTTCCGATCAAGGTATTCCGGCGAGTTGTTAGTCTTTCTGGGTAGACTGGGTGTTTACTTAATGTAACTACTTGCTCCCTAAATATTCTCGCGGGTTACCATCTCTCTCCTTTATATATGGTAATGATAATGATGATGAGTTGGTGATTCCTCCTCTCCCCCAAGAACAACTTGTTTTAGGTTGCATGCCATGATAACCTTTCGGTTTGGCTATTATTACCATGTTGCCACCCTTACCTTAATAAGTTAATATTAAATATATTTATTATATTATTATTATATGTATATTGTTAGCAATAACAATTTGACTAAAGTTTTCTTAATCTTAATTTTACTAAAGTAACATATGGAAAATATTTTTATTAAAATGTTATAATAAACAATTGGGCATTTATACAATTCTAATTTATAAATGCATATTTTAATCTAGTGTCACGTGACATTAACAAATGTAACAATTTGGTCTGTAAATGAAAGTTTAAGTAAATAATATTGAAAAGTTAAAATCCGAATAATCATTTGTAATTAAATTAAAGTTTATAGGGTTAATAACCAAATTGCTACCCACACTTTGCAATTTACAAATCGCTATGTGGACTTTGATTTTTAAAACTTGGTTATCTGAACTTTCAATTTTAGAGGTAAATTACTACATTTGTTTCAGTTACTGTCAAATTAGACAGGAAATGAGCACATTTCCTCCACATATGATTTTTTTTCATGTGTGTCCAAAATGGATTCAAACGTAAACTGAAAGTATTGCGATAAAATACATTCAATTTGATACTCAATTGAAAGACGTTCAAATTAGGCGGAAGTCCAATTTAACATCAAACTGAATGTATTTTATTGCAATATTTTCAATTTATATTTGAATTCATCTTGGGTGCACATGAAGATCCAACATCACATAAACATGCTAATTTATCTCAATTTTGACGAAAATTGAAACAGATATAGCAATTTTCTCTGGAATTGAAAATCTGATTAAAAAAAATAAAGTTTAGAAACGACTTATAAATTGGTCAAAGTTTGGGTACAATTTAGTTATTAACCCAAATTTATATGTAGTGATTTAGTTATTCACTATATATATATATTAATAAATAAATACAAATAAGGTCGGGGTAGAATGGTCAAAGGAAGGAATTGAGATAGATAGAGAGGAGGCTCCTATGGCCATGGAGGGGAGGGGACCATGGCCATAGGTTAGGGTGTGGTGAAGGAAGGAGCCAGGTGTTATCTTCTCAAGGAACAACCAAAACCATCACCCAATAATCATTCTTCTTTTTACTTTATTTTTCTAATAAAAAAAAACGTGATTTATTTATATATTTTGAATAGATAAATAAATAAATACTAGCAAAAAATAAACATTATATGAAGAAGATAATTTTTTTTGGCCAATATAATCAAGATAATTATTAATTAATAAAAGAAAAAAAAAAGTGTATCGATTTTTTGTACTTGTATTGATCCATCACCTCAGACTATCAGTTTCATGCGACTCTCACCAAGGAGTTAGCCATTTCTCTCTCAAACACATGAGACCCTAGTTTAGACTTTTTTCTTTTCCGCCGCATCCAACCATCAAATCTTCCTGCTTTCTCACTGCCGTCTCACCTCTTCTCATCACTACCGTAGCATCTCCCCTTGCTGCACTGCCATCCCATGTCGAATACGGAACCCTCGTTTTACTTCGATATGTCCGGTTTCGTTTATCACGGCGTCCGGCCGTTGCCAACGACACAACACCGACCCAACCACCACCACTACCGCCACAACCCTCCCATTGAAATCCACTGCAGGCCGCCAGATCTACGACATGTAGAACCAAAGCTCGTCTCGTATAATCCTTTGCGGCACGTTATCACGTTTGATCGCTCTGGAGTCGCCTGCTACGGCCCTCTACTGAGCACCTCGACTCCGCTCGCCAAAGACCGTCTAGGCTCAGGTGTGGTTGCTCCACCTGGTTTCCCCCCTTTGTCGGATATCCGAAGAACACCAATCCGAGCTCCCCCTCCACCAATCGTCTTCTTCGTCTTCAGGGCTTCCAGGAGCCCAACAGACCATATTCCTGTTCGATTACACACTGGGACCACCAGGCGTATGCACTACCATGGGCGCCGCCTCCGAATCAAGGCCCCAAGGCCAGACAAACCAAGTCGAAATGGGACCTTGTCTCTGTCATCGCCAACGCTTTGCTTGAAGGCCCCCCTTGTTCCACCAGGTTTTCCACCGCTTCTTTCACCGGAGGTATTCACCTTCAAGGCCGCCGGTGTGGGACAGATCTCGAAGAGATCTCAGACGACTACACGTGTTCAATCAAGATGCGGGTCGGTGCGAAGCAGAGCTAGGCCGCATACCAAGTCTCATCACTGCAACCGTCACTGGCCCCTTCGCGGATACCGTTCTTCCTCTGTTGTGCTCTCGTGGCCACCTCCTCAGCCCTTAATGCAGCCGTCACATGTGATGCCTCTCTTTGAGCCGTCGTCGCCACCCAACCTTCATTCATCGCCTTCTTCACCACCACACAGAGGTTCTTTTCTTAGAGGAGCTGTAGTTGTATCTCAAGTCGTGTGGGAACCTGGCTTATCCGTTAGACTCACGTACCGGCGCTCCCCCATGCCGGCGTCCATCGGGCGCTTCAAGTGCCACCACCTTGTGCTTTCACCCAAGCAGACACAATCACTCACTTCCAGAAGTCCTCTGAACCTCCGGGATGGTCTGTCAAAGCCAGTCATAACTTTGGACAGTCGAGTACTACTAGAAGCTGCTTCAATAGTGGTGAAGCAGGTTTGGTCTCATTCCTATGTTCTACGGCTTCCAAGCTATATTTTGAGGAATCATTTATGTTGTTTGACGGACTTCTTAGTAATAATCCTCTACTGGCTAGAAGATCGAGATCGATTTTTCGCCGATGATTGTGTTCATAGATTCAAGCTTAAAATTTTATTTCACACGCCACGGTGGGTCACTCTACGAACCTATCACTCATTTCGTCTTCAAGCACCTATATTCACCCCATTGACTGCACCACCTTGCCGTCTCGATTCCCGATGTGGAATAGCTACTCACTTGGTTCACGTGTCCTTTGAACTATCTTGTTACCTACCCACCCCTTGTTACCTTTTTTTACTAGTTTTGGGTTTTTCTGAAACTAGACACTATAAACCTCTTCTCTTTGAGAAGCTTGGGTTCCCTTTGGCATCTCCAAGGAGCGCTAGTCCTTTTAGGATGTTCCTCCGACCGAGGTGCATTGGTTCACTGACCTTTGGTCATGTTTACCAACGAAGGAACCTTAACTGCCCCACCTCTCTACTATGGTTATACTTGATGGGACTTTGGTACAAGTGCGCCGGTGTGATGTTAGTTTTTTCTACTTCTCTTTTCCTCACCGCTTTTGTGATTGCAGCTCTATGTGGTCGAATATATCTTTTTACACTCCTCTGTGGAACTGGCATGCTATCCTTTATTTCCCTTTTGGTCGAGACGATAACATGCAGAACGAGACTCCTCCTAGCAACAACGTTTTCCGCAGAGATGCCGATTATGACGGATTCAGTCATGTTGTTTAGACATTTGGTTTCACCTTCTTGTATTGTTTTGTTTCTATTTCGTGCTTTCAATAATCTACTACATTTGGATGACCCGATTATCCTGTTTAGCTCGGCTGTCTTCCTTAATGTTGTTAGGACTTTGTAGTTAGTTGTTTGTGGTTCATTATTGTACTCTTGATGTTTGATTATTAATTGAATGACATACTTTACTAAAAAAAAAAAAATCCATCACCTCGTATATATGCCGCCTAAACTTGAAATTAGTCACCTTATCAATTTAAAATATGGTCCGATTTTCAATACATTTATTTTTATATTTAGAAAATAAAAATACAATAATAATAAAGTACCAAATTTTGTGATGATTAGAAACAAATATTTTTTAGCCCGTAGTATATATATTTTTTTTTTTTTCATATTTAGAATAATTGTTAATCGCAACAGGATCAATCAATAAATGATGGCTACAACGCAACCAAATTTAGTGGTCGGTTCATGTTATATGACCAATTTGGGAGGTCATATCCACTAAGTCTACCATAAAACGAGTCATTAAACAAGTATGGTTACGTGGAAAATATGTCAGGAACTTTTTTAATACATATAAATTACTCGTACGAGTAAAATAGTAGTGTAATGTTAATATAATGATTTTTTATTTAGATTTTAAATTCGAATGTAACAATTATATTAACAAATATTCAAAAAAAAAAAAAAAATCTCGCCGAGGTGTTCTTAACTGTTACACTATATTATATTATTATTATTTCTTTATATTACATAAATTAAAATACTTTAAATGTGAATGTGATAAGACTAGAATTCTCTTAAATGTGACATTTTCGGTGGAATTTGAATTAGGTTCGCTACTAAAACGTAATTCGTGTTCAAACAAACAGCCCTAAATTTATGGGTCATGTTTATGGGTGTTGGTGACCTGGCAGATTTGGTCCATAATGGGAGAGGTTTTGATCCGCTGACGTGGCGTTACCCGATTCATCAGGATCATCTGACCCACGTGGCCTGCACCTGGTGCTGAATCGAAGTTTGGTCTGTGGGGGCGCGAGCTATCTTCTGCCAGCTCTGTTCTGCGTGGGCCGAATCGAAATAATTATAAAATTGTATTTTTATTCAACCAAAACTCGAATTTATTCGAAATTTTTCCATTTAAATTTTGTGCCTATTAAATCGAGTTTGGGACTGATAATACTCGACTGCAACTACACAAACAACTTTAAACTCATTTTTGCAGTATATTATTTTATAATCTCATTTCTACAATTTAATATTTTATATATATATATATATATATATATATATATATATATATATATATAAAGTATATTTATTATATTATAATTATATATATATAAAGGCAGATATACAAATCAAATGGGCTCAATAAACTAAAATCTTATATTCCGCCCAAACTAGTAGATTAGATATAGATAGATAAATGGGCTTATTCAACTAAAATCTTCAATTCGGCCCAAATAACAGCCCGTTGCAGAGTAACGAAATTGTTTAATAGAAAACGGCACCGTTTGAATCTGCGCAGGCGAAGCCCAATATATTTCAAGTCTGTCTCATTAACTTACATTATAGTAATTAGTCAACACTGGTTTATATTCCACATATCAAAATAATATCTACTTATAATTAGTCACTATTCAAGAGATAAAATGTCGATTATGAATATTTTCTAGTTTCTTAAAGCTCAACAAGGTATGCGACTCAACTTTATTGCTTTAAAAGCTTCATTTAATGACTTTTTAGCATTGCACTTCATATATATTGTTGAATAGTTTAAAATATTTTTCGTTTCGGATTCAAAATTACCACTTTTTCGTGACGGTAAATATACAATGTTTAGTAAGGAGATCTTCCTCATTTAGCACACACAGGACATGGTCCCACAACGACAGACGGTCGTAAGCTGAAGAATTAGGGTTGGGTATGAAACTGGTCCGGACCGATTTCTGATAGGATCATAATTGTTTTAAATATTTCTGATCAAGAGTTGGCCGGTTTTTTTTTTTTTTTTGTACTTGTTTATATTAGAAGAACTTGTCTTGTTTGGAATGGGGTTTGCAAAAATAAAATATATATGGTTCCAAGCATGTCCGGTTGACCGCTAAGTTGTTACTTGTTAGCCCGGTTGACCGCTACGTTGTAGTCAGCGCCGCAATATGGTCGGAGTTGACCGTATAGAAAGGCTAGCGGAAGAGTGTAGAAAATACGCGTAAACGAAAGTTCACTTTCTTAATTGGGTTCGAATAAAACATGTTTCATTGCCGAAAGCAAGAGATTTTGTAATGGTTTTCCAATACAAATTCACACTTGCCACGTTTCTTGAATGTGTATGTATGTATCAAAGAAACTTCGCAAGGTATAAAATACTTTAGGAATCAAATAAAGTCGCTATATATATATATATATACTAAACTAAATATTATTCGAATCAGATCAACCCTTAAAATATAAAATGCTAACCATGAATATTTTTCGTATCCATTATCTCAAGAAAGTTTGAATTCTTAACATTTTAATTAAGGGGATATCGTTCAACTACTACACCATATTATTTAGTTTTAAACATTAGCTAGATTTATCTCCAATAATTTCAATATCAAATCTAACAAAATCTAAATGTTCTAATCTTTTTAGGTCCTAAACTTTGATGGCAATGTCAAATAAGAGTTGAGCATTGATAGTAGATTGGTTTTTTAAGAGGTGGAAACTCATAAGGGATAATTACTAATTTACTAATCAAGGTTTTACCATTCAGACAATTTGTTAATCTAAGTTTTATTACTAGCAATTAATAGCTCATGTTCTATAAGTGGATAAATTACTTTAGTTAAATTTTCAGTTTTTTTTTTTTTGGACAAAATAGACATGTGATCGGATCTACATATGCGAATAGAAATTGCACACTGGAAGTTGCACCAACTAGCAAATTGCACACCGAAACATACATCGGCCAGCAAATTGCACAGTTTCTATTCGCACATGTTGAGCACGTAACCATTTTTGTCCAAAGATGAAGGAAAAAATGATAGAGGTAGCGATTTATTCATTTACGACATTTGGTTTAGCAAATTGTTCAAGCGGTAAAATCTGAGTTAGCAAATTGGTAACTAACCTTTAAAGTAGACAAAACGATAGTATTTGATGTGTCAGCTGTCTGTAAGGAGCAAAATGTTAATCATGTAAACTTTTATATTCTTAAGAATCAAACATAAAAACTCTAGTTATTAAAAGATAAAGCGTTAAACTGCAATTATTTTTTTTACTATACTTATATAGTTATACATATTAAGGGTTTGTTTGTTACTTTTCACGCTCTTCTTAATTAGAATTATGTGCAATAATTTTGCTTAAGAGTTGGATGACACACATCATAAGCAATTGGTGGAAAATGAAAGGGCTTATCCTTATCCATCTAATCTGACAGCTAATGATCATAGTTAGATGAATCCTTCAATTAATTAAGCAATTGAAATTAAATGTGCATGTAATTTCTTAGTAGATTCTAAAATTTATTTAATTAATTATAAGAGACGGATAGATATATAGGCTGGTCTGGGCATCTTCGGCCTGCATGTGAACAACCTTAGACCGTGTAACTAATCATCCGGACACTGTTTCCCAAAGTCAGAGGGGGTATTATCGTCTTTCCACTTCCACCAACCTCCTCACCTATGTTTTTTTTCCTCGCAGGTGGACTTTAACTTTTAAGGGGTCCATTAGAAGGCTCCCTAACAACTCTACGCCTAAATTAATTGTTTTATTCATTTAATTATTATTACTTTCTTATAAAAATTGACCCACACATGTCAATTTAACGGGACAATTTACAGCAAATCGGCGGCAGAATTTTATTTTACCATTTTTACTAACCTGTTGTACATTTTAAAACATATTGATCTATAAAACCATTATTTTCAAACATGTCGTACATTTTAAAACATATTGGTCCATAAAACCATTATTATAAAAATGTCGTACATTTTAAAACAAATTGGTCCGTAAAACTATTTTTTTTCAAACAGGTTGTATGTTTTATAGACTTTTCCCAAATTAGATGGAAATCCTAACGCAATTTGTACACATATAAAACTTGATTACTAAAATATTCCGAAAAAAGAGTAATTAACAATTTATTCAAATATACAAATATTAGTTAATAATTTAATACACAACCCTAAAATATGTATGCATAAATAAACTGAGAATTTGGTGCTACATTGACGATACTATACATTGTTTAAATATACGATTTGTTAGGAAATAAATATAAGTATGTACATTACAAAACGAGATAAGTCATAAAATCGTAACTATTAGCTCATTCTTTTTTCAGAAACTGAATATTTGATTTCGGGAGGTCAATAATTGAGAATTTTGATTTTAATCTGCTGCGTATGTACGTAACTACGTATGAACCCGTAGTTGACCATAAAGCAGAAAGACAAAAGTACCCCTAGCAGAATCTCTTAATTAATGACAGATATGCAGAATCATAGAGGGCCGACCGGAACAGCTCAATAAATTGTCTGTCCTTGTACTGTCAACCAACGAGGGCTCCATTAACAAACCTTCATCACCTTCCTCGAACTTCATCTCCTCCAATCTTTCCACCTTATATACACACACACATATATATATATAGCACGTTAATTCACTCCCCCATATTCAAAAACACAATCTTCATCTTCTCTCTCTAAAAAAACACCAAACCCAAAAAGAAAAAACCTTATTCTTCTCTTCTTCAGCCATGGCGGGTGAGACCAGAGCGGCGGCGGCGGCGGTTGAGTTTGAAGATCTGCTGCCGGTAATGGCGGACAAGCTGGGCGGCGAGGGTTTGATCCAGGAGCTGTGCAACGGGTTCAGGCTTCTGATGGACAAGGACAGGGAGGTGATTACGTTTGAGAGCTTAAAGCGGAACAGTGCGTTGCTAGGTTTGCAGGGTTTGGGAGACGATGAGCTTCGGAGCATGCTGACGGAGGGTGACGTCGACGGCGACGGGGCTCTCAGTGAGATGGAGTTCTGCGTTCTGATGTTCAGGTTGAGTCCCGAGTTGATGGACCAGTCGTGGGCCATGTTTGACCAGGTTCTTCAACAAGAGTTCTTCTCAACGACATCTAATTAATTCTTAGCTAGCTAGAGTTATATAATTATTTAGTCGATGTAATTTGTTGCTTCTGGGCTTCTATTATATGCAGTTTCGGAATAAAATCTTCATTGAAATCAGTAAATTCCGATACATCCTTAATTACACCATTAACAAAAGAATGTACTACACCACATTCGGATTCGAGAAAATATTGTAATTGTTTTATGAGTACGACGAGCTTACTATTTATACGAGATTTCTGTTAATGTATAATGACTAAACCACGCCTTCACCTATCATCTTAAGGTTTTAGAACAGTTGGTCAAGTGGTTAGTCTTAACTTTCACATGATATCAGAGCGCGCAGGTTCGAATCTCCGCAGCGCTAGTTTAAACCCCTATTTAAAATTCCACGTGTTGAACCTTCAAAGTGTTTCAGGCCACACGTGAGGGGGAATGTTAATGTATAATGACTAAACCACGCATTCACCTATCACCTTAAGGTTTTAGGACAGTTTGTCAAGTGGTTAGTCTTAACTTTCACAATTTCGACCGTCCTTTGGGCGGTAGCTGCCTGCTCAGAATTGGTCTAGGGGTGGGTGTTACTGGCTTTCTATTGGCTGAGGCCTGAGAATGGCGACCAAGGGTAGCAGATATGTTGCTACATGGTGGTGGTGATGACAAGTAGGCTAATATCCGACGACTCGATTTGGGACCTTTGGTCCCGAGTGTAGATGCAAACCTCTAATTTGCTTTAGTTTGTTGCATTGCAAAAACTGATGAACAAGGAAGTGAAAAACGAGAGAATTGCAGCAGTAACTATATCACTTCATTCTGTAAAACAGCACACATACATACATATAGGAAGTCATCTAAACTTCTATTACAAGTAACTGCAACCCTACTAACTTCCCATCAAACCATTACTGTAAAAACACTTTTAAATTGTCTCTAAACAACTGTTATCAAACCAGCATCAAACCAGCAAACTAACTCTGTAATAACTAACACAAACCAGAGTTTAAACTTGACTCAACTTATTACTTAAACTAACTAATGACTTCGAACTCAAGTAGGACAGCTCCACTGCACTCCACTTCATTTCCATTGGACTCTATTCCAATCAAATCTCTGTCTCTTGAAGTCACTAGCATTATTCCCTCTGTCTGCATATCTTCTCCTAACCTGCATAACACAAATACATCTTCAATGAGGTCCTTCGTGGACAAGCTATGCAGACTGTATAATGACGACTGTATCTTAGCGCTCCGATTGTGATCGTTACACCTGACTGGTATGATTCATTCTTAACTATCGGCATCGCCATACCATAAGGTCATGGCATATCTCCAAAGTTTTAGTTAAATCAAACTCAACAATATCAGAGTATGCAACTTCCAGTCCTATAATATTATTTATTAAAAATCGTAATATCTCATTAAGATTATTAAAAAGTGGCCGAACTGAAACTCATAATATAATATATAGATCAATACAAAGTTTGAACATCACTTTAAATATTGGCAAATATACACATCTGAAAATTAAAGCTGCTTATTATTATTCTACCCAATCATCCTGAATTCATTGAATCATGCATGTTGTCGCAGTTGGATATATGATATTGCATTATTATACCATAAGATTCAAAAAATGGATAAGAAGAGCCAATTAATGCAACTAATTAATATCTCATCTGTAGGCTCAATTGGATGAACCCAATTTTAAGAGCAATATCGTAAGTTTATTAAGTTAATACAGATCCGGAAGATCTGTCATCTAAATTCCCGACAGTGAGAGGAGCAACACACATGTTCATCGATTGAAGTTCACGGTGCATCTTGCACGTGTGGAATTAATAGATAAATAAAATATTGATTAATAATGTTTGATCCCACCATGCATCCACATGGTGAAGGCATTGCATGAAGCTATCATCATTTCAACACCGCCGAAAATTATTATCGTTTTTACATTGGAAATTGATATAAATTCCGACAGTTTTTGTTCCGACATGTTCCGACCCTGAGACAGTTAAAATATGCCCCAAAAGTTGCCAAAAATTTCATATCATGCCATTGTCTCAGGAATCGGAACTTCTCGGCACTCTTGTTCGGAATTTCTATCATTGCTCTTTTACATTATAGATTATTGAGAGGTATACAAACTCCGACATTAAGTTTAGAGATGTTCCGAAATCAATCACAATAACATCAAATTTATGCAATTTTCATAGCGTTTATGTTCTATCTCAGATTCGGAACATATCAGAGGTCGAATGTGTTCAAAACATTAATCATTTTCGTTATGGTATATTGTCTGGACATTGAAGTTGCTTAAACAAGCTGTCGTTGCCATCGAAAATCCCAATTTGCGAAAGTTCCCACCAAACATGCTATAGCTAGCTAGAGGTCTAGAACTTTGAAGAGTATAGGACATGAATTTTTCTATTTTTTTCACTTTAAAGAGTGTATAGGACAACTTTTAAAAATGTTGCAACTGAACTTCAATGCTCATATTAGTTTGTTTGCAGGATGTTCTAGAATAACCATAAAAAGGCAGCATGTTTGATACATATCTAGAATACTATCCGCTTACACGAAGTCAACTTATAATGTATAAACACCGATGATGAATATTTTTTCATTCATAGTGACAGAACTTGAAATGTATAATCATTACATTATATTACATGGTTAATGCTTAAATAAGTTGGTCTCGATTAATTCACGGTGCCCTGTTAGAATTGAGATCAAGGATCCTCTTAATTCGAGTCCTATTCTAGCGAGTGGGGTTTTCCATTCATATTGATTAAACCTGAAACACTGACTTATAGATGAAGTATTGAATCGCTATGCTATACATATTGAATGGTTGACGCTCAAATAAGTTGGTCTCAGTTATTATACCTAAAATCACTGTTGAACTGAAATCAAGTATCCTTTTGATTCGAGTCCCAATCATGCGAGTAGGGTTTGAAGATTCAACCGACGAGTTTTCAACTACTCGGAACCCATATGTTTGGAATACATTTCAAGCACTAATTAGAAAGACTTAACTTTGTTGAAGTATAGCTTCACTAATTTGTACAGTTAAGTGCATATCATACATTTAAACAATCACCGCATGCACTATTCCGTCAATATTGCTCCACAAACAACCAAGTATGGTCAATCGGCCAAACATGTTAAGTTGTCGGTTCTATTTTATTCAGAGAAATGATTTTAATCAGCTCACTGGAGAATTTGAATTTGTAAGTCAATAGTCAAACAGTGAATGGACACTTTCAACCACTAGACCAAAATTACCAGTAATTCAACAGAGTTTGATAACAAGTTGAGCTAAAAGTAATCTTTGCTCGAAAATCAAAGAGATACCTCTTATAATTTTTCCCAATTTTGAAACTTTCTTTCTCAATTCCGTTCCTTGAAGCGGTCGGGTGACCGAAAAATGGGCCATAAACCCTAAACCCAAACCAAAGGGCCAAACCTAATTTCCCAGCAGCTGACATCCTAAGATAAGTCTTTTTTCATGATTGAATGAATTAATGAGAACACCTTCTCGCCGACATGGATACAAGGTTTTTTTTTTTTTTTAAGGTGTTGAATGAGTAGTTCGGAAAGTAGCACATGTGATATATTTACTACATTTAAAATATTTACACTTGTACTAGGTCAGATCGTAAAAAATAAAATGTATGTTATTAATATTCTATTCCTTAGGCTCGGATGTGACACCTATAATTAAAGACAAAATACTAAATAGTTACGTCATATAGTGGCCAAAAAAAATTGTTACGTCATTATGTTAGAATGGTGTTAGTACCTCAATTATTGGTGCAACTGTTATATGAGTAAACTGTTAGTCATTAATATTGTTTGTCAACTGCGTAGCACTCTTTAGACATTAAACTGAATCAATTCGCAAAACTAAAACCAAAGTGTTGATTATTAATATATTTTTATTTTGGCAAATAAAAAAAATATATAGATTTTAAACATGAGACATTTAATTAAAGATAAAATACTGAACTGCTACATCATATTACTTTACGATACAGTAACCTCAATTATTGGTGCAATTTCCGTCGGCAAAAGAGTGAAAAAAATGCCAAAAGGGTAATCAAAGAAAATACAAAACATGCAGGACCAATCAATGTCCTTCCGCCCTCTCTTACCCATCAGTATGCAACATACATGTCAGATATTATTTGAATCTCAAACAGATAATCTAATTTAAAGAAATCTATTATCTTTATATTATAATATAATATATGCCTAAATAGAGAATTTTAAAATTTAAAATAAATTTTAAAACTATTAAGTCTTTATGTATATATTATTGTGTGTCACGTGGCATAAATTCTAATTTTTATGCATATTATTGTTACATTGTATTTCAAGTGGCAACACCGGTAATTTTAAAAATATATTCTAAGTAGAATTTAAACCTACGACCATATAATTAACAACCGACCGCTGTACCAATGAGCTAATGAGGAACTACGAGAGATTAGATCTTATAGAGTTTTAATTCGTAGTGGCTCTGTTCCATATTTTTTAAAACGCAATAAAAAAATTAACGTTACTAAGTAGTATTATAATTTATTAATATTTATATATCTATTTATTTATTTAATTTTTTTTATTATAATACTATTTATTTTAGGATATCTTAATCAATGGGCTATTTTTTTTATAATTATTATCTGATTTATGAATGTGTTTTTCATGTAAAGATAAATGTAAATTTTTTCTGAATGATATATGAAATTATATATTTTTAATATTTGTACAATATTATAATAAATTATTTAATAACAAGATACATACATATTTTTACTGTATTTATCAATTTAAAAAATGTAACATATTGAGTATAATTCGTGTCAATAATAAAATTTTAAAAATCCCGCTGGTATCATTAATTAGTTAATGCAATGTTACTCCTTAAGAAATTTTGGTACATATATAAGGAGTGTTCAATTTCTCGTGTCACTATCATGTCGGGCCCATACACGTCGGTGGTCTATTAATTATTGCCTTCACCCATACCGCCAATGATTAAATGTTGCACTTTCCATATATTTTTATTTTTTATTTTTTTTACCTATACCGATGTCTATTCGCATCAAATTAGTCGTAAGAGTAAAATGTTGAATATAAATATTGTTCCACTTTTAGGATTTTAGTAAGGTTTGAATTAATGTTGAGAAAATTGAACCGGGCCAAACTGTAAATTCTCATTGGAGGTTCGATTTTCCATATATTTTTATTTTTTATTTTTTTTACCTATACCAATATCTATTCGCACCAAATTAGTCGTAAAAGTAAAGTGTTGAATATAAATATTGTTCCACTTTTAGGATTTTGGTAAGGTTTGAATTAATGTTGAGAAAATTGAACCGGGCCAAACTGTAAATTCTCATTGGAGGTTCGATTTTAGTAAATATCAAGATGTATAATGAAATCTAACGAGTAAAAAAATGGTTGGACCGGATAAATCAATACCGGTTCTAAGGATAAAAGAAAAATCTAGACTTAAAAAGGTTTAAACTATGGGTGTGATCATGCCGAGTATTTGGCAAGTTCGACTTGACTCAATTTATTTTACTCAAGCTCGACTCCATGACATACTCGACGAGTTAGAGCTCGGCTCGACTCGGTTGCCAATTTTAAAATTGATTAGTTAATCATAAATGACGCACCATTGCTCGAACTCGACTCGATTAGACTTTTAACTCGAGCTTGAACTTGAACTCGACTTATATATATATAATATTATATAAAACTCGAATACAATTGAGTTCAAACTCGACTCGAGTAGGCAGAAAAAAGCTCGACTAGGCTCATGAACCTCTCGAGTCGAGTACCAGTGCATTCGTACTCGATCCGGTACGAAAAAAGTTCAACTTGATTCAGTATCGACCGAACCAATATCAGGTAGCTCATAAGTAGCTTGACTCATTTACAACCCTAATTTAACTTTAAACATGAAGATTTGATTAGGCTTTTTTAAAGCTAAAATCGGGTGAACCAAATTAAACCTTTAAAGGTCAAACCTTGTTAGATCAAGGTCTGGCTTACAAAATATTAATTTAAACTTCTAACCTATATTTAATAGACAATTCATCGATAGTCATTATAGATATACTATACTACTAACTATAGATATATTATCATTGGGCGATATCACCACTTTTTTGAATGGTCCCTCTACTTACCTAGTTTGTAGGTAGCAAACCGTGACTCTCATTCAACCACTCCCTTTGGCACCATTCCAAACATTTCACATCCATTCACGTCAACAGAATTTACCTTAGATCTTATGGAAAAATCACCGAACTAACTAATATCTAGAACATAAAAACAAGTTATGAGCTCCAAAATCACTATGATGAAGTGCTATATCCATAACGCATCAGAGTAATGCGTTATGAAATGTTAATTTTCATAACGCATTACCCTGATGTATCATGGGGTAACATTTAGTTACTTTACATGGCTCATCAGAGCCATGTAAAGTAACGGTCAAATATTTGGCCGTTACCATGACGCAACAGGATAATGCACTATAACAATGAACATTTCACAGCGCATTACTCTGATGCGCTGTGGATACACATCAGAGTGATGCGCCAATAGTGATATTGGAGCTTATTTCATTTTTCCTTATTTTTGTGTTTGAATTTCAAATATTAGTTAATTTAGTGATTTTCTCTAGATCTTATACCTTAACTCAAAATATTTAATCAACCAACATACCAAATTATATTACATGCACCACCAAGACGTGAAACATAAAACCCGACATAACCAACATTACGAACACGATCGATGTTCCATATCCGGCCCAAACCCTACTCAAACCCGGCCCACACTAATGTCGATGATGCTCACACTCGGCCGGAACAACCGGGAACCGAGCCCGATCCGAACAAAAGTCGTAAATCATATGGTTGGCCCGGACCCACATGAGCTGGTGGCTCTGGTGCACGTTCAAAGTCGAAACCCTCGGCTCGTCCCACCAGAACCGCCGCGCGCCGCTGCTGCTGCACCTTCGGACACCCTCGGAAGCGGCCGCATTGGCGGAGCATTCGCAACCGTCGATCTCGAAGTTACGGTAGGAGGCGACGAAGGGTGCGTGGGTCCAGTCGGTCTTGACCCGACCGCCTTGTGTGGCCCAGTCGTCGGCGTTCCAGATGGAGCTGTAGACGCCCATGGCTTGGTCCTTGGGGAACGGGATGCCACGGTGTTCTAGGTTGGTGTGGACTCTAATGGGTGTCTCATCCACAAGGAATCTCCAGTTTTCCATAATTTGACACGTCAGATCACATATATAATCATATCTATACATATATATATATATACATATATATATATATATATATATAAAATATTAGGTAAAGAAACTAACTAGTTACACGAGCTTTTTACACGAAAATATAACTAGTTTATTTAATGTTTTATAACCATATAATTATTAATTATACAACTATGAATTTAAAAAAAAAAATCAATTATAGAACAATGTAGGTAGTTTAAAAGGAAAAACAAAAGGTTAAGATTTTAAAAACAGTTTGATTATACATCATGTTAATAATCGATATTCCAAATTCATGTTAACTGATTTTCATTATTTTTTCTAATAAAAAAAATCACAAACAAATAAACATAATCTATTAGCAACAAATCATATATTTTAGATATTGAAAAAAAATGTTTTTTTTTTTATTGTTTTAAACAATAATTTTAAAACTAAAATCCATAAAAGGATATAGAAAGCAACAAATAAAATATTATAAAAAATAGAACAAAAAAAAGTTTTTGTTGGTTAAAATCAGTGAAAAAGTAAAAAAAAAAACAACTTAATAGTTAAAACATTGAAAAAGAAAAAAAAAATTAATAGTTAAAACAGTGAAAGTCCGGTCCGTAACAAGATGAATCTAGAATCGCCACTACTAGTCAATTCATTTTATTTAACAAAAAGAAAAAAAAAACACTGAATATCAGTTTTTAAATCTAGAAAATCAATTGATTTATAATTGTAAATATTTTTAACTTCTCAACCCAAAATTAAAATTTTAAATACTATTTTATTTAATATTTATATATATATAGATAGATGCTTACAGGACTTGACGTGGGCTCCAAACAATGGAGTAAGAATGGAAGTCCTTGGTCGGGTCGAACCATAGGCTCAACCTCTGCTCCCTGTTGCCGACACCATTAACGTACACGTTTGTCTGAACCAAGTATGGTTCCCCACTGGTGTTACCCAGAAACTCAAAGTCGAATTCATTGTGGCTCGCTCCTTCTGATGACATCTGCACATTAAACATAAGCTTATTAAAATTAATTTTCACTATCAACGAATCGGTTCGCAAAGCGTAAAGTGTTGGCTATGAAATTCTTTTGCATTCAGGAAGTTCGAGTGTAGGAATTGAACTATATTAAGATATACAATTTTTACCTAAAAATTTATAATTGTTGTTACTTTAACAATTCAAATTCTTAAATTCGACACATGAAATTTTTATTTAATAGTTATTTTTTCACTAAGTCCAATTTTACTCCACATGAAAAGTGAGAAATTTGGGAAATTTGAGACTAACTACTAAACCAACTGTCCTGAAACTTAAAGATAATAAATGAAGATATGGGTTAACTTTTATACTTAAACATTACACTTATGTATGAGCTGAAACATAAAATTCATCACATGAAACTTTTTATTAAGGGTTTAAACTCGACGCTAAGAAAATTTAAACATACTCACTTTAATACCTTGTAAAAGTTAATATCAATAATTTGATTAGTTGTCTTAAATTATTAAAGTTATTTAAAGAAATGATTGAACATTTATAATTCAACAAACAAAAGTTTTGGACTCAGATCAGATTTAAACCCACGGCTTTTCAATATTTTCACATTCACAAAGCTTGAGTGGAATTTAAACCCGAGAACTGTAATTAATGGCGAGATAGTTCACTGGCATTCATAGATACTAATAAATCCAACACTAAATTGTCTGCAGCTTAACGTACGAAACTTCATGCCACCCACCAACCAATGGACCCAGCAGAACTGATTATTTGATCAAGCAACCCCATTTTCACTATTTACCCACCAAGATCTTATTTTTACAGTCAAATTTACTCTTTTTAATCCAAACCCTAATGGGTTTTCACTTTTTACTATGTTTAGAGCTCAAAGGATCATCAAACTTACGTAGAAAGCAGTTACGGTTCCAGCAGAGTCGCCCTCCACAAGCTTGATCTGAAGGCTAACTTTCCCGAACATGTACTTGTTCTTCGACGTAAACCCAGCTCCTGAAACACAAAAAAATCACCACATTGCCATCAGAACACATTGATTTGCTGCACAGAACGATAAAAACAGCAAATTTCGGATGAAAATGTGAAAAAATGGGTTTTTTTTTAAGAGTTGGTGGTTTTTGGTACCGGAGAAGTTGTCGAGCTTGAGGCGGAGGACGTCGCCGTCGTGGACGTGGTGGTCGGCGGCCCAACTGGGCTGGAACAGGTCCTCGAACTTGGCGCAGCTGCCGAGACCGAACAGGAAACAGAGCATAAACAGAGACAGCATCTTGGGGAAAGCCATGGGAGGTGCTTGGTGAATTGTGTGAGAGTGGGGTTTCGAATTGCACACTTCACTCTGTTGAGTGTGGGTCTTATTTATAGCCGACCTGTAATTTTATGTCTACTAGGAATTTATTCTATATCTATATATCGTTATCCTATAATATAATCATGTAATATTTTTTTTTAGTATATACCTATAATCATGTAATATGAGTGAGCTGATTTAGTGTTTTATCTCTAACTAGATATTATGACGCTAATGATCATGAGATTAGAAAGATATTTATAATCAACATTTTATTATTTACAAGCTGACTTAATGTGAATAGTGTAAAAAAAATCTATTACGGATACTTCTCATGTAATGATGATATTTTCAGAAACACCCGCGAGAAACAGAAAAAAAATATCATATTTATCTATACTATCCTTATAGGAACATAAATATGTTGGAATGAGTCGGTTTAAGGTATTGGTGCTTGGTGGGACCCAATATCACTTTCTATAGAAATTTCACATGAAATTTCACAGTTTGTAGCAACACCCTATTTAAACATTTATGCAAATATTTTTATGGGTGAAACATACAAGGTTTATATACATCATGACAATTGTTGAAAATATAATAGTACTATAAATCAAAGCGGAGTGGTTTAAATAAAAAAATATTGATAATTTCCGAATTGGTTTGATTTTCTGGAACCCATTTCGAATGGTGTTTTTTTTCCTTCAGTGAAATTGAAACATTTAAAAAATTATTATGATGGAGTTTCAAAAGAAACACACGCCAAAACATTACATAGCACGACAATGTTAAACGAATATATCGAGCATTTTCATACCGATACCAACATAAAATATATTGTATGATAAATAATTTAAAATATTCTGGTTCCCTAAAAAATGGAATTTATAATCTTGTGAAATGTGAATACTACCAAAAATCATCATAGTTTGAAAATGCGCTATAAAAACCTACTATCTATATATCTATTATAACCTAGTTTCGAGTAAGTTCAGATTCCATTAGAATAATTTACTCACACTAATTGAATGGCTTCCTTGCCAAGCTCCTTCTTCTATGGCCCGCACGCCACGTCAGCTGGAGGCTAGTGCCACATGTGCATCCACGTCCTCATTTAGCGTGCCTCGGGATGAAAAAACTATAATAGCCGTTGCAGTGCCCAATTAGCTGGCGAAAGCTGCTCAGTGTACGAACTGTACAGGCTGGCCAGAGGGACCAGCCAACCAGGTCGCGCCACGTTGCGGATACAGCTGTTTCATTGGGTAACCAGTTGTCACTGTGGAACTGTGCGCCTAAAGGAGGAAAGTTAGCTTCCCTCTCTTTTTAGGGAGACGAGGACAAATTCACGCGCGCCGGTCGTCGCGTGAAGCCACGTTCCTGTGCCGTCACGGGCTCACGTTATAAACATGGGTTTTTAAGGTTATTAACGTCCGCTAATGGTGGCATGGTTTTGCATGGAAAGCGAGACTCTGAACGAAGAGCCAATTAATTAATAATTACATGCATAAAGTAAAAATGAAATGTAAAATCATCCCCCGGTAAATTTACACTTATTAGTTATTATGATTCATTCACGTTTTTTTAAGTCGATTTTACCGTAATTAAATTATACAAATCGAGATTTATGTAGCAATTACTATTAAATTTTCCTATTTTAAAATATGATTATTTTTCTCTCATAATTTAAGATCCTGGCTTTGTATTATTGTATATCACGTTAAGGCATAAACTTGCCAATAATTTGGGAATTATAACAAAGTGTAGATCTAAAGAATAATTGTTGCTAAATATTAAACATGAGGGTACACCTTGACCATGCTACTAGATCTCTTATCACATGCTTAAGTGTGTGATATACACCATTGTTATGTGCAGAAGTAAGTAGCTTGTTTATTATTAATATTATTTTATATATGTGTCAAAAGAGTAGTAACTGAAAATAATTTACACTCGTATTAAATCATTCCATAAGAATTAAAATGTTAGTTAATATTATGTCTTCTATACTCTGAATTTTAACCTAAAACCTATTGTAAAGAGAAGTATTGTTTAACCGCTACGTCATGTTACATGTTATAGGTTGGAAATTGCAGTTTCAGCTATATGAAGAAATCTACATGGTATGCTTCTAAACTTTTTTTTTTATAATGTGTATTTTTTACTTTAGAAATGTAACTACATTCAGTTTGACCATCTAAAACTTAGTTATTAACTCTTAAAATTTTATTATTACGTTAAATATTTACCATTAATTCAATTATTATACCGAAATATACAAATCATGAACCGGTCCATTCACTTCCAGCTAGACACAGTACTCCAAAACGCACTACCCCTTCCTTCACTAAAGTTGATAAATTCTGATTCCATGCAAAGCTGATAAAGCTGTTCCATTGGGGGCCAAGTTGTGTGTGCTCCAAACTTCATCGTATTTAATTAATATACAACAAGAATGATTTAAATATAATTGAATTAATGCAACTAGTTAGCTAGATCGATGCATATATATATATATATATATATATATATATAATTAGACAAGATTGGATCGGAAAGGGGGAAAGTAGCTAGTTTGTCTAAAAGTCATTGGCTAGCTCCTTTTGTTCTTTGGTTTCCAAGAGAACATTAAAATCATTATTATTTTTAAATTTTATCTTCACTTTATTGCCTAATGTTTGAATATTATATATATTTGTGAGTTTATTATACATTTAAACAACTAGTATATACACCGACTTAGTCAACGTATTATCAGGAATAACCTAGTTTAGTTAAGAGAACAATCCATATAGACAGCCTAATTTAAAGAATTCGAACTCGTGACTCCTGAGTCAAACCATATATGATTGAACGCTCTTAACCAGTAAACCATAACTATAAGTCTATAACAACAGTTTTTGCTATTTAAGAATGGTTAAACATGATATTGAGCTAAAAGATAATAATAATTTGGTTACACATGAAGAAAGTCTAGAGCAAGTCTTCAATTTAATTAGTTGAAGAAAAAAATGAAGTCTTTAATGTACATTTTGGTGATTTGGAAAGGAAATAAGGAATTTGCAATACAAATAATATGTTTTTTTAAAGGATTTACAGTTATTTTTCGGGATTTTACTTAATTACGCACATATCATATTACTAATTTCGTTTCAATTATACGGAATATTTACAAACAGAAACATAAACTAATAAATTATAAAAAAAAATGTATAACTAGCAAATTAATTTCGGACTAATTACCAAATTGATAATTCATACAATAAATAAAACTCTTTGTATTTAGTATTTACTATACTTTTGTGGAATTACTTTTCTTTAATTTCATGCCCATATATGCAACGGTACGTACGGATCAGCTCTCCATTATTTAGGTCATGTCATGTCCACAACCATTACATTGGCAAGATATTTTGGGTGACGCTACCATAATGTATGTATCTGACAAACCAATGCGACACGTCCACGTTTCAACTTCTTTGGATAAAATTTTAAAATATGGTCCATCCGACAAGTTTGGTTTGGATGATTTTACTCAAATGTGATCGATTTGATTTTTTTCAAGCTCGGTCTCAATTTTAAAATTGTTTAGTTAAAAAATGTATGGAGCACGTTAACTTGAATTCGATTTGATAAATAGTTTGTGACTGCATAAATAATAGATAAATTATTGTTTCCGTCGGCTGTAGCAGCCTGGCATGCAGCTTGTGGAACTTCATCCAATCATGAAATAACACGTGTTTCTATTTCTGACAAAAAGCTGCAGCTCTCCTTTTCTCTCAACAGTTGTCACGTTGTGATTAGAAGATGTTCCACCAGTTGTATGTCATCTGTTACAGCTGAGGCAAACAATAATTTCTCATATATAATATTATGTAATTTCGAACTCAGCTCAAACTTTCAACTCGAATAGATTTTTGAAAAAAAAAAAAATCTTAATTAGGCTCATGAGCCTTTCTATTCGGGTATAAATGAAATTGTACTCGACCGGACAACATAAAAAACTCGACTCGAAATTTAGCTTGTCAAATTTGAATATTGACCGAGCCGATTTTGAATAATTTGACTTGCTTACACCCTAGTTCAACGTTTTATTCATTTACCCTAAGTTTCATGCACAAATTATGTTCTGAGTCCTAAAAAATTAAAAATATTTGTAACCAATAATTTACATTTTACGTTTTACGTTTACAAACTCTGCGAGTATAAATTATTCAACATTCAAAACAAAATATCTTTGGTAAGTCCTTCCATCCTATATTTGCTATGCTAGCTAGACTCTTTTCAAAAAATAATTTGTGCACATTTATGATTCAGAGCTGCCTTTATTTTTAGGGTCCGTTGCAGAGGTCCCTGTATAGTTCATTCCATTTTGAATTCTCGCTTTAACGTTACATCTTTATTTATTATTATTATTTTTTTTTACGGCCTGAACGTTACATCTTTGTTCAATCGAGTTATATATTAGTGGACCAAACTAAATGTAACTGATTTAAAAAAAAAAAAAAAAACTAAACAGATATGTTTAATTTACTTAGGGCTAGTACTTAAAATTTTACATTTCGAGCAAATTGCTATTTCCTTTCAATTTCTGTAAAATTAGAGAAAAAAATGAGTATATTCTGATACATAAGATTTTTTCATGCGTACTTAAGATATATTTGTACATAAATTAAACAAAATGTAGCAAAATAATTTTAATTAGACACATTGGAATTGGACGGATGTTCATTTTTGCGTACAACCAATTTAAAGTATTTTAGTATCATCATTTCAATTTATGTGGGAATATATCTTTGGTACATATAAAAAGATCTGACGTAGTCGGAACATACTCAATTTTTATCTAATTTAACAGAAATAAAAATGAAGGTAATATTTTGCTAAAAAATTGGAAATTCAAATAATTAATTTAAACTAAAATAAAATATGAGTGATTTATAATTGAGTTAAAGATTATATTGAAATTTGGTTAATAAAACTATAAAATAATAGAATAAACTTATTGTATCTGTATTTGATAAATACATATAGTACCATACACATTACACACTTATTAAAATCATTTGAGTAGAATATATATATGGAAATGGGGAAAAAAATAAAGTCAAGAGGAGTGGGGCATTGAACCATGCAAGTTTCCATCCTTATCCAAAAATTAATGATATCAATTTTCCATACCAAACAATTTCAGACATAGTTATTCCGTGACGTGACTCGTAAATCACATAATTGTGTTATTTTTTGTGGCCAATCACATAATTGTTATTTTGTCGGCAAGGAAATTATCGGTATTCTTTTTCATCTCATCTGACTTTGTCATGTAATTAGTGAATTGTTACTTAAACTTTATCTAATTATAAATCACTATTAGAATTTTACTGGCTGTCTAAATTTTTAATTTTTAAATAAATTGTTATATCTTATACAAATTATGTATAATTGGACGAAAATGAGTATATTTCAAATAACTATTTGTAATTAAATCAATATTTAAATACCCATATATATATATATTTCAGAACTCTAACCCAAATAATAAATTGAAAAGTCATAATAATGATAGTTTCACCTCTAGATCTGTCATCTTTTATGTTATCTACATACAAAATCCACATGTTAAGTCCCCATAAAAGATTTGCGAGCATTAGAATTTATTATCACATGAAATTCACGACCATTAGAATTTATTATTCTTGAATTTGACACAGGTTCGTGTCATAAACAGATCACTTTTGTCCCTCTCTAGCTAGCAACGTTGTTGTTTAGATTTAGAGGAGAGCTACTGGTCTACTTAGGGCAGTAAACGAGCCGAGTCGAGCCGAGTATCTGGCAAGCTCGATTAGACTCGACTCATTTTACTCGAGTTTGAGCTCGAACTCGGCCGAGTCTTAATTTTTTGAGCTCGAACTCGACTCGGTGTCATACTCGACGAGTTCTAGCTCGGCTCGACTCGGCTCGATAAAGTTAATTTTTTTTTTTCAATTAAATCGTAAACGACGTACCTTAGCTCGAGCTCAAACTCGAACTCGACATGAACTCAATATATACATATATAATATTATTATTTAAATCTCGAAAAACTCGAGCTCGGACTCTAACTCGACTCGAATAGATAAAAGAAAAAAAAACTCGATTAGGCTTGCGAGCCAATCGAGTCGAGTACCAATGAACTCGAACTCGACTCGGCTTTAGAAAAAAGCTCGACTCGAGCTTGACTCGAAATTTAGCGAGTCGAATTCGAAATCGACCGAGCCGATCTCGAGTAGCTCACGAGCAGCTTGACTCGTTTACACCCCTAGGTCTACTGATACAGAGCTGTGTTGATTTTGATTCTATTTTTCAAATTATCGATGATTCCATTCAACAATTGCAGCAATTATATATTCGATCCCTAATGAGCTAATTAGTAGTTGTGATAGAATTGATTCCCTTAAAAAATGTCGTTATAAATTGTCAATTTTCTTGTAGTATAGGTAAATCACTGCATCAGACTTGTAAAATTAGGGCATAAGTAAACCCTGTGATGGATTCGCTTGCTGCAACATTTGGATACATTCCGTGTTGCTGCAGAGCTCGGAAATGATTCTTTTGGAGCTTATGTGATTTCTATGCTTCAAATGTATAATTATTTATAATCTAAAATGGAATACAGAATGCTGCTTCTATTTCTCTGATGATTAACACCTACTACTTGTCTCAGGAGAGTCTGCACTTACTGATCCTTATTTTATGATGCTGCATTTCTCCATTTGTTCCTTTATATTGTTGAGTAAAGCATCTGTTATTGATAATTCTCTGGCTTCATATGTATAAGATACCTTTATGCAAGACTAATTGATTTTTATTATTGAGTTTGATATATGGCTGGTGAAGGATTGTTAGGTGATGATGAGTGTGCCTCCTTTACTGGTTTAATTTTGTGTTATTCTTAATGATGCAGCGTGATGGTGGGTTAGATGCGCAGAAATCAAAAGCAATACGAAATCGAACGCGGGATTGAGGAAAAACCTCGATTTTCTGATTTTTCAATAACTGAATGTAAAATTCGGCCAACAATGTCTTAAATAGAAAACCATAATCTATGAAATAACCGAAACTAACGAACAAGTCCTGAATAAATTGAAAACTGTTAAAATGACCGAAATAACATAAAAACACGATTTTGAGGCCCCAGATGATGGAATTTGGCCAAAAAACAGCGTACTTCACAGCACTGTGACTTTGAACTGGAAACCCGTTTCTGCCCGAAAAACACCATTCACACGCCAAAATCCGAATGTCCGCCCGAAAAAACACTATTCACGGTAAAAAATCTTCGAAATCTAATCGGTTCCTCCTGCATCACTTAATCAATATTTTGTTTAGTGCACTTTAATTGAACATAATTAGAAAGGTCAAGCTATGCTTGGTCTGACCTGAAGCCTATTTGGCGTGGCTATAGAACATATAGCTCTGGTGTAACTTTGCTGCATGAACACCTGAGAAGAAGTTGCAGCTGTAAACCTGTCAAATTATTTAGTAAGATAAAAAAAAGGTTATTTGTATTGAATGATTTTGAGCTAAGTTGATTTTCACTAAATATTTCTTTAATTTTTATGATAGGAAGAGTTGCAAAGCAGCAAGGTTAGACCCTTCAATCTCTGAAATATCTTTAATTGAGAAGTGTTTTGGGATCAACGCAAAGATAATATCATAACTTATGGAGGTGGTGTAAAATCAAAACATTTGAAGAACGAAGAATCATCTTCAAGTAAACAAATTGAGTTGGAGAGTTGACTTATTGGAGCTGATCATGACAATCTGATTTGAAGGATCGTATTGCACACATTATGAGAATTTGAGTAATGGTGGTTTGGATATTTAGAGTGATTTGGAGGTTATAAAGGGTTTGTACTTTGGATGGAAGGATTGTTAGGATAGTTGTGATGAAGTAATATAAAGATGATATTCTCTACCAAATGAGTCTTTTTTTTTTTTTTTTTTTTTTTTTTACAATTACAGGTTTTGATTTAACTATTGGTGATAGGAAGTACATGTTGCAAAATATGCATACTTTAGCGACGGGAAATCTTGCCGCTAAACATCCCAAATCCACTACTCGAAATGCCCGTCGCTAAACTGTTTAGCGACAGGTGTTTCCTGTTGCTAATACAATAACGATAGGTCTAGTATTAGCAGCAAGACCTTTGTTGACGGAGTATTGATAGGAAAAATCCTGTCGCTAGTAATTTTAGCGCGGGGATTTAAGGCTTTTAGTGACGAGTCTTTTGTCGCAATAAGCCCTTTTTCTGGTAGTGTATAATCGAACTCAAATTCGAGTATTGATCAAGTGATCTCTAAGTAATTTAACTTGTTTATACACCTACTATCAATAGCCTTGAGTTGAACATACAAGGTTATCTGTGTTTAAATTTAGAACTAAAAATAGCAGAACCAACAAAATTAGAGTCGAACTCTTTTTTCATCATCAAGGGAATTTAGTGATGATTAGAGCATGTTTGTTTCAATGAAGAGTTAAGAAATAGTGAATTGAGATTCCTTATTCTCATGTTTATTTTGTAGAATTCGATTCAAAATTGAATTTAAATTCTAAATAGACTGAAATAACAATTCTGACCTCCACACTAAGAATGATTATCCATTAACTTCAATGAATACTGATTTCGACCGATATTGGTATAAAGAGAGTATGCCCCTACGACTCCGGTCGGCAGTCACTCCAATTCTAATGATCCACCACCTCAACTTCGGTCGACGACTAACTAACTTCGACACCCTCAAAAGCTCACTGGAAAGTCAACGAAAACTATCTCTCAATTAGAGCTCTGGCCGGAGCCACAAAAGATTCCTACGAGTCATTTTAAGCTCCGATCGGGGCCAGAAGGCTCTCGATCAGAGTTTTTGAGCCCCAATCAGAGCCCTCAATGGGCTTCAATTGGGGCATGATTGCTCCGAATCGGATCTCTTCGATTCCAAAGGCGGTCTTTGGAAATCACATTACGTGATGGTTAAAAAAAGAAAGAAATTTTAAAGGGTAATTTTGTATTTTTATATTTGATTCCTATTCCTATCTACATTCTTTATTTACTTTAATTACCAAACTATTTTATAGTTATTTCGGTTCAAAATTATTATTCCTTTCCAATTTCCAAGTTTACCATAAATTTCACGATAAGGGTAAAATTGGCACTTCACCTGTTATAATCTCTTTTAGATTGATACATTATTTGGTTACTTATGTTTGTCTAACGTAATTCGAGGGTTATTTTTGTTTTTTAACGTGATTGTTTGATTAGATACGTCATGAAATGTGATTAAATGGTTCAAACTTAATTTTTTTTAGTAAGTTATGTTTGATCTATTGTAATTAAATATTTATACAATTATGATATACCCTAACGTTTACTCAATTCAAATTATTCATCGTATTGTTGATTAAATTCATCAAGTTTTTCCACAAAAACTTCAATTTGTACATTGAAAATCAAATCTAGAGTTTGAAATCGAACCTGCAACTGCTGCTAACGAGATTCTTCGTGGTTCATTGTGTCAAACCGATTGCCGGCTACAAGGTTCGTACTTAGTTCTTCTGATGAATAGTCACGATTTGATTCTGGGTTGTGATACCACTGTTTCTAAAAATCATTATTTAATTTGAAACAGACGCTATTCATTGTGATGAGTAACTTTTTTTGCTCTGATATCCAAATAGATCGGCGGTTTGATCTAAAAGGATCATCGCACGACCGAACAATTGACAAACTTGAGAGTGAGATTGGTTAAAGTTGCCTTTCGGATGCAGAGAAATTGGTTTCAAGTAAGTTTTGCAATATTTTTCGGAATTCTGTCTTCAGTTTCAGCTGCAAATTGAACTTTACGGAAGCTGCAATGGTTCAGATTCGAAGCTAATTTGATTAAAAAACAATAAGTGTTTTTTTTTTAAATTTAAAATTCATGACTTTAATGAAGAATACCGAGGTGAAGAAATAAATTTAAAGGGTATTTTAGACATTTAATGTCAGCGTAACCATACGATGACATTTGTAAACGTATGTCCTAAAATACATATGTTTGAACTCAACGGTCACACTAGTAAAATAAGTGTGAGCGGTTCTGAGTATCCTGTAATTTTAGGGTATCCCAAAACCAGTCCGATACCAAACGGCTCCTAACATCCATATCCAGAACCGTACCAGAACCATTTGGATCGGAACCGTTTTGAACTAATCGGTTCCGGGTACCCGTTTAGAACCGGTTCCATCCATGAATTTTTTTACAAAGTCAATCTAAGAGTTTAATTTTTAATTGATATAATTGTAATTGAATAAAAAAGGTTAATAACTTAGTAACGAAACCTTTAATTTTAGAAAGAAAAAAACATTTAATTATTAATATATATTAAACGGCTCCGGTTCTGAGTATTGGGGTGCCTAGATCAAATGACCGGTTTCAGTTCGATTCCAGTTCAAATCGGGTATAGCAAACACAAGTAATCAAACTATATATTAACCCATAAACTATACTAACAATTTCAATTTTAATACCAGATGAATAATACTGACGAAACATGAAATCCATTCCTACATAGGGTTGATAATAGGTTGGGGTGGATATTGCTAGCACCAAACCCCGCGGGTCGACATGTCGACCCGTACCCCTCCCACTATGGGTCAAAAAATTCCGCTGGCCGTCCCTCAGGCCCGCCCACGATTTTCAAACCTATTATCACATTATTCACTTCTCAACGCTATATATCTAAAATGAAATCACAAACCAAAATCCAAATACAAACGCTAAATATATCAAATTCTTCAAAAAGTATAAATACAACTCCAAATCCAAATACAAACACCAAATACATCAAATTCACCACAAAGTATAAATTCAACTCCAAATTCAAATTACCAAACACATCAAAATTCATCATAATCAAAATAAGTAAACGCACGAGGCGGGTGTACGGGACCCACAACCCCGGATCCGTCCAATATCTTACGAAACATGGGTTGGCGGATCAAAAGCGGGCCACGGTCAGCGAATACCCATGACCCGTTGACACCCCGTAGCCATACAATTATTTAATTGTCACAATAAGAACATCAAATAAGAATTTTCATATAGCTCTTAAACAACTATATGAAGGAGTGAAATAAAGTAGTAAAGTTATCCATAGCCTCCCTTTCTAGAGCCACTCCAATCTCCAATCCACCTTCTTCATCTCTAGTTCCTGCTAAAGAAATAGCCCCAGTTGCATCAATATGGACCATCTCACATTTTTTCGGTCTCCCCCATCCAAAATCCGCGTCATAGACCGCTTGTCTCGACGATCCCGCCACACTCAGTACTCGCTCGAACAGACAATCTTTTACATTTGACAACATTGTTTCGAAAGCTCTCTCTGCACCACCGTCGTCGTTTAATTCTTTCACTTTCTCCGATATCGCCTTTGCAGCATACACAATACCATGTCGTCCTAATAAAACCTTCGTATCGATACGAACATGAGACGTGACAAGACAGTTCCCGAAGTATGTTTCTGGAGTTGGAGTTTTCAATCGGTTTCGAACATCTGCCACGAAACAAAATTCATGTAGTTGAACAACATCACCTGATTCATTACCATGTTGCTTTGATTTTACTAAGCAAACCCATATAAAAGCACAAGCTGCTGCAAATGATGATATGTTTGACAAAATAGGACATTGTTGTTGATGATTCAAGATTATCCATTCTTTGAGTCTTTTGATGTTTGTTTTGGACAAGATGAATGTGGCTCTTACTTGTGCATATGAAGGTAGAGGTGACTTATGGTTTGGTCCTCTTGGGAATGCTTGTGACCATTCCTTCAAGAGCTGAATTGTTTGGAAACTACTAATTACATCTTCAAACACTACCTCTCTGTCAAGGAAAGGAACCAGCGAAGTTTCGATCGACTCGGTTCGACAAATCGATGCCCACGACTTCAAAAAATACATGAAACCCGTTCCGTCGCCGACTGTATGGTTATAGTGGATTCCAATGCACAACCCTGAGTTTGGAAATACTGTAACCTGTAATAGGGTTTAAGAATGTCAGGTAGAAATAAGAAGAAAACAAGACACTGTTGAATAATATAAAAGGGGCCGACTTTTAAGATGATGAAGAGGTTAACTTGTTGATGAAGTCATAAAGATCATTGGCGTATCTATAAATGGGTGCATTTTTACACTAAAAAAAATTATGATTGAAATTTTATACTCTGTTAAATTATAATCAATGTCCCCATTTTGTTTGTTGCATACGCCAATGATGAATATCAAGTTAGTTTAGTTTTTTGTTTGAAATTACTGAACCGGGTTCAGATGGCACAGTCTGATTCAGTGTTCTTGTTCAAGATAGTTGTAGAAAAATATGCAAGTTAGGAGATCTTCTAGGAAGATTTCTCTAAGGTTAGTTTCAGTTATTAGTGCATCAGTGGCACATGTTAGTTTGCTGTATTTTTTTTTAAACTATTTAGAAGTCTTGTACTGTTGTTACTTATTAATAAAAAACAATACATTATATCATTAACCAATACTATTTGCACTCCAAACTCGGAACCGTTCCATATCCCACTAAACTCAGATCGGTGTTGCGGAAATCAGAACAGCAAAAGTGTATTAACGACGAAATAATTCGCCGGTAAATCCCCTTACATCAACTCAAAGCCGGCCCGTAACTATTTGCCGACAACCTTACTACGTCAGTAAATGGTCTTTACCGACAAAAAATATTTAGGTCGACAATATTTGTATGCCGACAAAATAAATCCGTCGGTAAAATAATAACTAATTGACGAAAAAAATTTACCGATGAAACGTTGGCAAATATTAATTTTTTACCGACGACATTTTTTGGCCAGATTTTGTTGGTAAAAACACTTGCCAACAGTGATAATGCCGATGGAACTTTCTCCGACGAAAACTCAGTTACAATGCCAAAAGCACTTTTGAAGCAGTAATTACATTTTTCATCCTTGTTTTATATATCAGCATAGCCCATTCATTTTTCAATCAATAACTCTGTGTTTTAACATAATATTTTCTGTGTTAATACAAATTTCTAGTAAAAAAACCAACAATATATTATTACCTGTATGGCAAGGAGATCAGGAATGATACACGTCCCATCATCTTGTGATTCCATTTGTGGAGAGAACTTAGGGATCAAAGGGTGGAAGAGTTTCACATCCTTTACTTGGTCACCAACAAGCTCACCGAAATCCATCATCGACTCGGCAACTGTGAACGGCACGGAATCGCCATCGGTGTAGAGAATTCGAGGTTTTTCTGGGAATGGAGGAAACACGAGCTTCGATGCGTAAGGATAGAAGTTTTCGAGTGCTAACGAGAGAGAGGTTTTGAGTGAGGGCACAACTTGTTGATGAATGAAATCATCATTATGAGAGTTGGGATCAATTTGGTAGAATAAGATTCTTTGTGATTGATTTGCATCGTCTAATAGGAAATGCCATGGGATGTCAAATGGAGAAAGGGTATGCGATATCGGAGAAGAAGATAGCCGTGACTTGTTCGGTGAGACTCGGCAGTGGTCGATAACTTTGATCGGAGCTTCGGCCATTAATATTTGCAAATCTTCAAAACCCAACAACTAAATGCAAAGAAGATGGAGAAAGAAGATGGACCATAAAAGGATTGTATATATACACTAGCTAGTCAACCTTTTGAACTCCACAATAGAATTAATCAAAGTGTGGAGCAAACATGTTACAAGTGTTAAGTGTTGTCCCTTTTGATGAAAAGAGCGTTAACAGGGCATGTGTATACGTCGACACGTAGGTCTCGTACCGATTTTGCCCAACCAAGCCGCAGACTATGAGATATGGACGGCAGATTCGAGTTTGGGGTCGTGTGGCCGTTAACCCATCCGCCCCATTCATTATATATGTGTATTATGTAAATTTTATAAAACAATATAATTAAATTTAAATAATAAAGACTAAAAAAATCAAGTTTACGATGAATTTGATGTGTTTGATGTTTGTATTTGAATTTATAATTTGAAATTAGGCCATTATTTTCCAGTTTGAGGCTAAATTCTTACCTAGTGGATTAGTAAATAGCTTAACTAATAGTTAAATAAGAACGTAAACATATTTTTATTCCTGTTTTGGTTTAAAAAAAATACATTGAAAGAAAATGTGTAAATACGTTTCAACGGTTTAATAAACTGAAATGTCTGACATGTGGATACAGAAATAAGGATCATATGCTTTAGTGGAGGTTAACCCTACTAATTAATATTATATATATATATTATTATTGTAGTGGGTGGAATACATCTAACTTGCATGATCCTCATGTCTCTATATATTGATTTTTTTTATTTATTATAATAAATTACTTTGACTATTTTTATTGCAGATTAGGGGTATCAATTGATGATGCGAACTTGTGATTGGTTGGGTAAGGGGCAAATTAGGTAGTTCACAATTTGAAGAGTAAACGGATTATTGAAGATAATGGTTATCATATCGTGAGCCTTAGCTTGGGTGTGACTCCATCCATCCAGCATGTGAGGACATATGCTAGAATTTATTTTATATGTATAGTTTAACAAATATTAGGAAGGACTCCAATAATTATAAGAAATTAGTAAATTACTTAATTTGGCCACCTTCGATAAAGTATTGACTAGTATTTTTTTCATTCTTATGACTCATATTATTGCTTCAATATGGACCAACTCCAACTTTTTCAACTTCCACATCCAAATCTATCATCTAAAAAACTTGTTGAACTGCTAAAACATCAACTAAGAATTTAACAATCATATAAACCAAATTTGCATAAGTCAGCATATATAAATACATCACTGTTTTATATATATCACATGTGTATGGCAAGGAGATAAAAAGTATGCATGTCCACTCATCTTTCTGATTATTCAACCATATAATATTTATACGGTGTAATGGTTGATAGTTTTATTTCTTAAGAGAACAAAGTGGTAACGTGATAAAATTCCGAATCTCATAAGAAATGCTCTTTTAGGATGTGATTTTAACATTAATACTTCTAGTCTAATATTATAGAAAAAATCATTTAATGCACATAAAAAAATATTTATAGACATTATGATTATATTTTATTATTTTTAAAAAAACTATTAGGCTACATGTGTACTCAAGACGTAAAAATTAGCCGAACTCAAGCTCGAGCTACTTGTACATAAAACATGTACATTTACGATTATAAGGTTGAGAGTTTAGTCAAGTTCACTTGTGAACCCGAAGAGTTGTTATGCAAGAGATAATTGCCACTCAATATTTAGTGATTTATACTTTTAACCCTAAAATTTGTTATTAATCTCAATTTAACCCATTAAAACCTTAAGTTCACTCATTTGAACGTTTTTAAATTTAATTATTTGACTTGAGTTCAATTTTAATCCCTAAAAAAACCATGACTTCACTTCTGTCTTAGAATCAAATGCTTTAATTAGTGATTTCAGAAATTAGGATCAGATGCCTTATTAGTGGAGCTCCACTTCGAGGTTAACCTTACTAATTAATATTATATTATTGTAGTGCGTGGAATACATCTAACTTGCATGATCCTCATGTCTATATATTGTATTGAATTTTTATAATAAATTACTCAGACATTTGGATTACAGATTAGGGGTATCAATAATTTATGATGTAATCGTGAGCATGTGATTCACTCCTGGACAGACTAGAATAGGCGACGAATTACGTTCGCAAAACCCATTTTTCCGTTGCTAAAGCTTCTTTTCGTCACCAAACATATTTTTTTGTCGCTAAATATCCATCACCTATACCTCATCGCCAAAAGGTGCTACTGACCAAATATTATGATTAAAATATTTTGTCTCCAATTGTAATATATTTAACGACGAAAAAATATTTTTCTATTATAACCCATACATTTTTCGGATGGAATATTTCGTTCGTAAAACATCTTACGACGAAAAAAAAATTGTCGGCCAAAGCTCTTGCCGGAAAAAAATATTTGATCGTGAAAAGTTATGCCGACTAATTTTTTCGTCGGCTAAACTCTTAGGCAATGAAAAAAACTCATTGATAAAAGTTTGTTTTAACCCGAAAACTTATGCTGGCGAAAATAATTTGTTAGCAAAGTGTTTTTTCTGGCCCGAAAGAATTTTTGCGACGGAAAATTCTTTGGTAAGTGTATTTCTAGTTCGAGTTATTAATAAAACATTTGGTTTCCAAAAAAAAATCGTCGTAAATTAATACTTATTGAAAAATAATAAAAACACAATATAAAATACATGTTGATAATCATATATCCTTTTCAAAGAAATGATATAAAAGTATAATTATAATTAAAAGACCATGACAAACATAATTCCATATATGTTCCATAATTACAAAGTTACATCATGAATAAAAACAATTACACTTAAAAGAGCAAATTGAAACCCACCAACTGAATCATTGACAATGCTCCTCATTACAAAGTGTTCATTGGTTGAAACTTGTTCGACAAATAAGTGATTATTAAAACATGAAACTAAAAATTGAGATGAATTTTCATTACATCAGTATTAAAGAACAAACATATTATGATTACACATATCTACTTCACCATCCCATTAATGATCCACGTCCCTAAGGGATTATGGAGGGTGGATAAGTGAAGCCAAGCTGCACAATTTGTATAGAAACCAAATCAGCAATCTCAGTAATCCTCTGTCCTTGTTAGATAAAATAAAACATGGATAATTTATTAGCAAACATCACATATTTAAATAGAACCTAGATCATCAAGCACCATATG